>JALGAS010000003.1:4800000-6000000 GCA_023078685.1 Neopestalotiopsis rosae
AGAGCGCGTTGGCGTCGCTTTCGCGTGTTCGTAGATGCAGTAGCGGACTTGAGGGTTGTCGATGTGCACCAGGGTGTCTACAATGATGTTGATGTAGAGAGGTGGGGTGTGAATGCGATGATGAAGTTGCAGATGAGGCTAGGCTTCGGTGCTGTGTAAGTCATTGATGGAGGAGCCTCGCAGCTCTCGGTGGGTTACATCCGAGCTGCTAGGCGCTATCTCCAGCGGGATCGAAGAGGTGGCGGAATTTCTCCGGGTATCTGACACAACTGTTACTTGCCTAATTGCACCTATTGGCCAGTGCAGATCTGCCAACTGCGAGCCACTGAAAAAGCATTGCCCCGCGGTCGCAACCGTCGCTCTGATCGGCCTCGAGACCCTGAGTTTCCACGCTGCTGACCTACCATTTTCTCTTGGTTGCCTCTCCGTCTCAGCGTCTCTCTCCCTCTCTCAGACACAACAAGACATATCGCAGTATTCACAGAAGCGATCCAAAAGACATATCAAAATGGGTGGCCAGAACAGAGAAGGTACGTGCGATGCGCTGCGACAAATCATCCAGTTTTTTTGCCCCGCCTCGACGCTGCCTTGCCGATAAGAATTGATCTCGACTGACTTTTGCGCCTTGATACAGGTGGCAAGGTGAAGCCCTTGAAGGCTGCCAAGAAGGCCAACAAGGAGCTCGACGACGATGACATGGCCTACCTCGAGAAGAAGAGAGCCGGTATGACTATATCCGACCCTCGATGATAAATTTAAGGCTTGCGACGGCAGACTAACATGTGGGCAGAGGAGAAGGCTCGCAAGGAGATGGCCGCCAAGGCCGGAGGAAAGGGCCCTCTCAACACCGGTACCCAGGGCATCAAGAAGAGCGGCAAGAAATAAAGCAGATATCCAGTACTTTACATCTGCAAATGTCGAGATAACGCATATCAGAAAGCGTGCTCGGCTTCTAGAGCGCTTGCGGTTTTGGGACGGAGTTACACATGCTACACAGCTAGAGACAATACGATATGACGAACCATTCTCAAACTATGAACATCGATCTTGTGCTTGTCATGTATGTCGACCACAGACATATTATCGAAGAATTTGCCCAAAATGCCGAATTGGGAGGCATCGTTCCGTAGTCGAATGGTGCATCTGCCTGCCATTGATGACCGCGCCACTGGTGGATACGGGAATGCGACGTAGGTACTGTAGAGGGAAAAAGCACAAATGTCATGTCAGCGAAATATGGCAACGAATGATTCATCCTCATATTTGAGTATTAACAAATAATTTGCGGATACCGAAACGGTTGAATGGACATCGAGCCTTTGATTTGAGTCAGATTTGTTTGCCTCGGCGGCCGGAGGTGTTGAGGATCTATTTTTTGCATGTGCGAACAACCGCCGGCCGCGAGATTCCCAACAAACTGAGATCGACCACCAATACCAGGGATACACTCAGTGGGCCATTCTTCACCACTTATACTCTTAAAGAGACAAGATCGTGAACTTGGATTTTGACATCGCCCATCTTTCGTTCTGGTTTAGTTTCGTAAATTAAAGTTTTCAATCCTCCAACTTCTCATCTCGAAAATGACTGCCGACAGCGTTTACGGCGCCGGGCCGGACAACACAACGTCAGAGCTCCGGCAGCGCCGGCCGTCCGCATCTGCCGCCGATACCCTGGTGTCCAAGGTCAAGGAAGTCGAAGCCAAAGTCGAGCACACTCTGCTCATTCTCTGGGACGAGCTTCCCGCCTGGCGACGCGACAATGCTTATATCCTGTCCGGTTACCGCCAGTCCTCCAACTCGTACCTGGGATCGTTCAAGTCCCTGTTCTGGCTGCACAACGAGTCCGTCAACATCTGGACGCACTTGCTCGGCTGTCTGACCTTTCCGCTTATTGGTCTCTTCTTGTACAGCATCGTAGCTCCGCGATACCCTACAGCGACTAGCAGCGACATTGTCGTCTTTTGCTGCTTCTTTGGCGGCGCTGCCGTCTGTCTCGGCATGAGTGCCACTTATCACGCGCTATGCAATCACAGCCCCGACGTCGCGAAATGGGGCAACAAGCTGGACTATTCTGGCATTGTAGCCTTGATTGTAGGAAGCTACGTCCCAGCTCTGTACTATGCCTTGTTCTGCATGCCACAGTTGATGACGATATACCTCTACGGAGTAAGTGCTTGTTACGATAATGTTACGAGAGTCTATTCAACAGGATCCGTCATTGACATCAACAGATCTTCTTGCTGGGACTCGGGTGCGGCGTCGTCAGCTGGGTTGAGAAGTTTCGTACTCCCAAATGGAGACCGTATCGGGCAATGATGTTCGTCGGGCTCGGCCTCTCTGGGGTGCTGCCCGTTTGTCAGGGTATCCTCATTTACGGATATGAAGACCTCGAGAGGCGGATGGGACTCAACTGGGTTCTGCTTCAGGGGTTTCTGTACATATTTGGTGCGTTCCTATACGCGGTAAGTCCTCGAGATCGTTTTCTACGTCAGGCTTTCCGAAACTGACTTCATTACAGGTAAGATGGCCGGAACGAAGTGCACCCGGCTCTTTTGATATCTGGGGAAGCTCACATCAGCTGTTTCACATTTTGATTCTACTTGCCGCCGCCGCGCATCTGAAAGGCATGGCAAAGGCGTTCGACCATCATCATACAGTCATGGGCAGTCAATGCTAGAGACACTGAAATCACGATAGACTGTAGATGAAACACAACAAATGACGGACTTAAGATATCGGAAATCGCCTTCAATTTGACTGATGAACATTTGGTGACAAGATTTCATGGCTCCTAACTGTCTACCTCAACAAAAATGCATTGCGGGCAATGCAGACTAAAATCATCTTGCCTCGTCATTCCCTACGAGCTGATACATTCCCATATCATGTCCTTGCATAACTAATCGTATGCAGATCGTCGAGATACAACGCTGTCAACTGCGTATCGTCGACAGCCGTCGGGTATGTAGCTTTGAAAGTGATCGTGTCAGCCTTTCTGAAGTTTTGATTTGATACGAATGACGACATCAAGGCCACGGTGGTGCAATTTGAGCATGTTTGTCGCGTTGTCGTATAACGAAAAGTTTGTTGAGCAACTTGATCGAGCCCCTTGAACGCCGTGAGGGTCAAGCTACACCCAGTATACATGCCCGTTACCTCGATCGGATCATCGTCTTGGAAGGTGCGGCTTCCCACGACACAACCCCATCGAAAGAGTTGGAAATCAAATGAGGCCGTGGTGCTGCCATCATACACGGCCGACATGTAAGCTGGAGTGCCATTGAGGACCACGGCCACGTTGGGAGACGAGGGTGCCACATAAGTATTGTCAACCCCGTTCGCAACTGGAGAGAGATAGTCTAAGATTTATACGTCAGTACCTTTCCAAGTCATTCAGATTGTGACCATGACATCTCACTCATTCCCGAAAAGCTCAGCCCATTGACGATATCGATCGGCTTGTCCAGCCTATTCACATGCTGGTCGGGTACCTGGTAATCATCAAATGTCGACAGGAAAAGGGAACCATCGCGCGGCTCGAGAACATCCGCAGAGGCGAAAGAAGCCAGGAGGAGGGCAAATGACATCAGGGTCAAGATCATGTTGGCCGTAGCAGCAAGACTGTATGCAAAGATCTGCTCGTGCATCTATTAAAAATGCAAAACGATGCAAGGCGATTTCCTCAAATTTCGGCCCAGCGGAGGGAAGAAGCTCTTTATTAAAGATCCTCAGATTAACTAGGCTGACGGTGACTATAGACAATACTATCATGATGTCTGAGCTTTGTGCCGCTTCAATGACTTCATGGAGGCTCGAATGTAGGGATGGGTGGAAATGATCGGCTGACCGTTATTCGAGACATGTTTCTTTCCTTGCTTGAAGAAACCGGTTCAAAAGCCTCAGATGGTGAGAATGTATTCGACGATTCTATGATGGCTTGTGCGATAGGGCAGGAAAAGAAAAGAAATGGCGTGTTTTCCATAAATGGTTGCCGCATGAAGGCATAAAAGACATAAGAGGCTTGAAGTTCTTACATAGGTATGTATGTACCCAGTTGACGTGGCCCCACTCTTATCTCGAAAGCTTGGGCTCCATCTGCTGAGATAGAGGGAGGCCTTGGCATAGGATAATTCTGGCAGGAGCAGCTTCGATCTTGATCAACACAGCGTAACTCGTTTTCACTCTGCACAGAAACTCAAGGCGACGAACAAAAGACTTGAGGCGCTCTCTGGAACTTCGAATTTTCATCTGTGAAGACGGCAAAATTCGTTGGGTTAATTTTTGCCAATGGACGCATCGTTGACGGGCGGCAATTCGGCTTGACGAGAAGCTTGTGGCTTTTCGGGTCTAAGCTTGATTCGACTACCTACAGCATACAGATACTATCCATCCAGTACAGCGCGTCGGTGTCTCTGCATGCACAACAATGAGGACGCGAAAGTCAAACAAGGCAAAGCGCTTTGACCAGCAAGCCTACCTCTCGGAATTGGGCTCTTCGGATGAGGAGGATCTGCGAAAAACTGCGCAGAGGCAGGACGACGACTCCGACGATGGATTCGTGGACGACCCGGCAGATGCTGGCGCGGCTGATGACGATGACAAATTTGACAACGCAGAGCTAGTCGCCAGCTCAGAATCAGACGAGGGCGAGGTCCTCTCAGATATCGAGAAGAAGCCGCGCAGAAGGCCTCGCCCCGATGTCTTCAGCGCCAAGATCAAGGACGAAAAGGACGGCAAGGACAGAGCCGGCAAACGGTCGCTTGGCGAGGTCCAACCCTACCCGGGCGAGCCTTCGATGAAATGGACGCGGTCTTACATAGGTCCGGTTTCTCGACATGTGCACCTTGGACAGTTGTGTGCTTACTGGTATGGGGACCGGAATGACTTTCGCAAGATCATTAGTTCTTTTATTCTCATGTGGACGCCCTACGACTTATTTCCACCAAAGCTTGTGTCAAAGAAGGATCAGAGGATTGCAAAAGGGCCTTGGTCTACTCCGACATTCTGGGAAGACCAGCAGAAGAAGCTCGTCGATTGGTATTTCAACTACTTATCTACTCGAAAGACATCTTCGCAGTCGCAAATCCTTCAACAGAGCATCGCTCAGCGTTGGTTTATCCCCAAGGCCGAGACAGCATTGACGGCGTTTCTCGGCCCCCATAATCACCAGAACAAGCATTCAATCTACCAGGGTCAAAGCATTCCGCTGTCCCCTGAGGGTAGTCCCTCACCTGGAGAAGCACCATCCGATGAAGCCACCGGCGGCTGGCTGCTCGATGTTGGTGGCATCACCCTGGCCATGGATTGGGCTCCCAGGGCCGGACCCGTCGATCAGCTCTTGGCCATGACCGTAATCCCTTACTCGGATCAAGCTTTCTATCAAACACCCGAGGAAGCGCCTCCAGATGAAAGCAAGAAACAAGGCAGCATACAAATATGGGCAGTTCCTGCTCAGAAAGGAGAGAGTGCAACCGTGACCTTCAAGCAATCACAGCCAAATCGTGTAGCATCACTGTGTCTCGATGGATGGGGACGAGTCGTGCGCATGCAATGGTGCCCTGTCCCACTTACAGTAGGTAATCTGGTTGGCTTACTGGCCTTCCTGACGGCCGACGGAATATTGAGGGTTGTGGAGGTGAAACAATCCTGGAGCGATAGGAATCGCGAGTCTTTTGGTAGGCATTGCTAGCCGTTTGCGATTCTTTGAAACAAAGCTAACAGTTCCGTCATGTAGAAGAGATCCGGGAGGCCTTCACTACTCTGGAGCTCAAGTCCGAGTACAAGGTTGATATAACCTCTTTCACATGGGTGAACATGAACCGGATATGCGTGGGTTGCTCGGATGGCTCTTTGGCAGTGTGGTCTCTATATCCCTGTGTGTTGCTCCAACGCCATCCAGTGCACTCCAGTCCGGTCCTTGATGTCAAATCTGGTTTCCCGTCACATCCATTTATTGTTGCCTCTGCACCAACCGGAGGTGTCACTACCGTGACAGACTTGAACCGACCCAATGCCGAACTCGTCTACGTGCCAAACCTCATTGTCAACTTTCAGCCCAACTTGCTAGTCTGGTCTGAACACATGCGTGGGTTCATTTCATTATGGGCATCTTCGTCACCTGCCAATATCGCTCTTTCTTTCATGTCGATACGCACATGGCCTCAATCGCGATTCGTTGTGGCCATTTCTGGGCAACCCAGCTGCATGGCAATTGGATCCTGTCACCCATACCTGTTGGTCGGGTCAACGGATGGATCACTGTGGCTCTCTAATCCTTTCCGGCGCGTGTTTTACTTCAAGAAGAAGCACAGAAAAATCAAGTTATTTCATCACGAATATCAAGCTTTGGCGACACAGACCAAGAATGCGCAGGAGGGAGACGAAGAAGTACCACGAGGTGTCTGCCGGATCCTTCATGGCTTCAAGCCCATTGAGAACGCGCATCCAAGACACGATAAAAGTGGTGTACAAATGCGACAGAGACATAATGCGCAAAAGAAGAAGGAGCAGCTAAAGAGAAAAAAGACCAAGAAGCCCAAGGGTAAGGGCGAACAAGGGACTGCCGATGACGATTTCGTCGAAGATGACGAGCTTGGAAGCGACATGGATCAAGATATGGCAGGAAGAGGATCGGGCGACGTTGTGAACTGCGACCCCTTGACACGCATCACCTCGGTGGCATGGAATCCAAATATCGAGTTTAGCTGGTGGGCAGCCGCTGCCATGGGATCCGGATTGGTGAGGATTATGGATCTAGGCGAGGATCAGGCCTCCAAAAAGACAAAAAGGGCGACAGACACTGGCGACGAAACGAGCGAGATGGCAGAGGAAGAACTCGCCGAAGTCGTCGATGATGACGAGGAAGATGTCGCATTTGACGAGGCAGATTTTGCCGACGAGGCATCAGACGTGTCCATGGAAGATTACGATTAAAGATCCCTACCATGTTACGGGCATTTCTCCTCCGCCCCGAGCAATGCATATAGTCAACATGAGAGGAGCACAAAGCCCGAGTGGTGGACGTGTTTTCAAAAACAAGGGTTGCCTGACTTGGCACATCGCATTCATAGAGTCGCCGAGCAAATGTTATAGTATGCCGGCGTAAGTCCAACGGCCAAAACCTATTCACGGACTTCTTGTTCTTACTTGACGACGAGTAGTGCAATCATTCGCTAATGCTAGAATATTGTAGCTAAACCTTCGATTCACACAATACTAGGCGCTAGTAAAAAGAGGCGTTGAGTGGCTTCTTCTTCCCCACGCCTGTCCAACGATTCTATGTACAATACCAAAGGCAATAAGCCTCGCCCAGACTGTTGCTCCCCCTACCTAGTTGGCATTTAAGATCCGCGTCTAGGCCAAAAGCGAGCAAATCTCGTCCACCCATGGCTGCCATGGTCCGTCTATCAGCGATTCCTGTTTCCCCACACTATCGCTTGGCAGATGGTTGACCCCCTGTAGCTGTACCTGTCGGAATCCCTGTTGGCTCCGAGGCGCGAGTTGATGCAGCTGATTATGGGTCAGTCCAGGGCTCTTTCACTGGCCTTCAGTGGGCCGAGAACCCGGTCTCCCCTCCCTCTCCCCTGGACCCATACGGACCCAGTGAGTGGGTTTGGCTCAGGTGGGCAGCAAAGCACCTGACTGTGGGAAGTGACAGACCATCAATGAAAGTAATGGAGAGCTCAGCAACTTCAATTGATTGACAAGCAACACACATCTTTCAATAGCACAAACACCAACAGCATCAGACAAGAGCGTCGCGCAACACGAAAAACGCACAGCGAACGGACTATTGACTACATACTCGGTCTTTTTTTGTTTTGTCTGTCACTCGCAGCCCGAACACAGACTCTGGCTTGGTTGTCTCTTACGCCCGTACACGGCACCGCAAACAAGCTTTCTTTGACTTGTCGACGTTGTCCCGAATAACAACAACATATTGCGCACCTTCATTCACCTGTTACTGCGCTATTTGACAGCGACGCAGACGGAAGGCAAGCAGAGCTCCATTAGCTTCCTGCTTACCTGGTGCACATCCTGTTTGTTTATATCTGCTGCGCCGTTCGAATCTGTACGTAAATGCCTTGTACTTTAGCCGCATAACTCCAAAGACAACATAAACGCGCCGCTCGACGGATGATACTGTCGCTGCCGTCCCGCATACCTTAATGTATAAACTCCTTAATGCGCCGGCCGACAAGCTAATGTCTCTGTTGAAGATCGCCCCCGGCACTCATAATACGAGCTAGCCACGCCCGACGATTGGAGGAATCCCGAGCCCAGCCGACAAAGCAATCCCATTGAAGGCGGGAAAGAAGCAAAAAAGGAACATTTCTGCATCGCCAATTAGATGACCGCTCCCGAGCACCCGTTGTTGGCACGAACCCGCAGCCGACATCAATAATAATATACAAGGCCGAAGAAAAAAGAGACCCACGTCGCCTGCCAGCCTGCCCGCACGTCGCCCGTGTCTTGAGACTTGGCTGAACCATCACCCGGCCAAGCACATCTCACTGAAGACAATTGACTCAGATACCTACGGATTTCTCCCCGAAAACCGCACATCGACCGTTGTTGGGCCCCTAAGCCAACCAAGCCCCCTGACGACGATCCTCTGCAGTTTAAGCCCAGAACACCACGACTAGCAACTGCTTTTGCGTTGCGCACAGCATCGTCGCCAAACATCATGCCTTCGGCACGTAGACTGCGTGCTCTGCTGCTAGTCGCCTTGGCTGTAGTTATCACTATTTTATTCTTCACTTCACAATGGCAGCAGTCAAGCGAGCGCGACACCCGAACCATTCAAGACTTTTATCACAAGACCCTCAACGCCATGGATGGTAAGAGAGGAACTGGAGGCTCCCAGATCATCATGAGCGGCAAGGGTGGTCAAGTCAGCGCAGAAGCCAAGGACAAGGATGGAGATGGCTCTATTGATGCCGACGATGAGCAACTGGCCGATGAAATGGCCGAGCGCCTCCGAGCAGCTGAGCAGAAGGCCAAGGATCTTGCAAATGCCAAGGCACCGCTGAAGCCCGATTCTCCTGGCAAGGTCGTGGGTGTGGGAAGCTCCGCTGGTGGTCAGGGCAAGAAGGACACCGATTCCACCACTGTTGAAGAGAGCAACCAAGAGCACGAGATTGAGATTACATTGAACGAGATTCTCAAAAAGTCACCGAGTATGAATCCCTTTTCATAATTGCCAATAGTTTTGGTGCGGCTGCTAACGTGTCTATAGCCATCATCTTCTCCAAGACATACTGCCCATACTCCAAGGCAGCCAAGAAGCTGCTCCTCGAAAAGTATTCGATAGACCCGCCGCCCTACGTCGTCGAGCTCGACGAGCACACCTTGGGCAAGGAGCTCCAGGCCAAGCTGGGAGAAATGACTGGCCGAAGAACTGTGCCCAACATCATGATCAATGGAAAGAGCATCGGTGGTAGCGACGATATTGCAGAACTGGACAGCAGAGGCACTTTGATCGACAAGATCAAGTCCATGGGCGGCAAGCGCGTCTCAATGAAGGAGAAATTTGTCGGCAACTCCAACAAGAAGGCATAGTTGGCCTCCTTTGACCATGTTCGTTTTATTCGTCAACCACCGTATTCGATGGATGATCGTCTGAATTCTGCATTTTGCGGCGTTGGAAGGAAGGGACATCAAGGCTTATCTTTCTGCTGAGGGCTCAATTGGCCAAGTATGGCAGGTCTTGGAAAATGGAACACTACAACGACCATTACTCCAAGGCGGGAGCTTGAGCATCAGCTGTACATTTCAAAGTCGCAGTACCTGTACCATAAAAGCATTAGCCAGTATACCGGAAAGGCCTGTATTGAGACATGTTGGGACAAGGACTATCGAGCTCAGAAGAGAAGAGGGAGCTCTTGAAACAAGCTGTCGATGAAAGGTGGGAGTACACAAATCTTTGAGGCGCAAAGATTTGTATTCGATACTCCTTTTGTATATACAACTTGTTCTTCACAACCTCGGCCAGCCTTTTGGAGGCTGAGCAAACAATGATACGACGAAAAGAAAAATTAGACAAACTGGAATGAAATGTTCCGAGGTGGTGGTCAAGGACAGACTTTCAAGTGGTTCTGATGCCATGGCCACACACTCCATTCAAGTCGTAGCCAATGAGTGAACACATGGGGCAGTCTAGCCTGTACAACAATACAGAGGCTGACGCGTCCCTACAGTCTTGTGCTACGAGATTGCAGTGATGAGCATGTGATATCATAATAATTTGTCTCTACAGGGCTACTACCAGCATGTTCCACCAACCCGGAAACGAGGCACAAGGATCGGAGTCTTCTTGAGGGAGTAGACAAAGGCCACTGCATGGTTATACGATGGATGCAGATGGGCTGCTCAACGGGCATCAAATGGTTTGTTCCCACACGGACCAGGGGTGGACTTGTTCTTGAGGCTAGGTTTCCACCCTTTCGTGTATCTTGAACCTGCTTTGGATCCTCCTGGACGGCAAGGAGTATTTGTCCATTGTAGATCGAGTACCGTGTCTGTGTACCAGTGCTTCATGACCACAATTTTGTTGTTCTTTGATAGAATATAGATACTGGATGGCTTTTCGATATTAGGATATAGGAGTCGAAGACGATACCAGACGAAAAGAGTTACTGGATCTCTGACACAACCGCTATAAACCAGATAGTGCCATTCGCGCGTCACCGACTGTACATAACCAGAAAGCACTGGTTATCGGCACAACATCGATATAACTCTACTTGGCTCATCTGTTTACTAGTACAATCGTGCCCAGCTCGCCGTGGAGGACTCCCTTTGGTCCAGTCGTGCAACCAGAAGGGCAAACCGCAGCGAAAGAGCAGACGTGCCTCGCCGTTTAAACCCTGTTTTTATATCAATTCTCACCTTGTGCGCATTGCGAGATCACATCATGAGAAGCGAAAAAGAGGATATCACCGAAAAGGGAAAGTACCGTGCATGAAAGAGAAAGGACCTTGCATGATTGATCATGATTGGTCCATTCGGCTTGCACGAGTTGCCAAGCAAGCAAGTACCGGTATATAATACCTCAAGCCCTTTCGCCATCAAAAAAGTGACCTCGGGTCTTTTCGTTTTCAATCGTTGAATTCTTCAATCAACTCAAGAGAAAGTACCGTGCATGAGGCCCTTTGGAGGATGTTTCCTACATCGTTAGTTGTCCGGGATGTGGCGTTCCCGAATAAGCAGGGTTCGGGAGCAAAGAGCCGCCTGTATGGAGGAAGAGGAATTCCCAAGCTGAAAGCTCAACGGCGCCGCGCGAGCTTCTCGAGGACAGAGTATAACTGCCTCTTGTGGAGTGTACGTGATCGGAGTCGGGACACAGATGAGAACCCCCCTGATGCCACGATGGCTTGATTGAATAGTCATTATGTTTCTTTGCCTCAACGGTCGCTGGATTTGCAATTATTTCATAGCTTTCAATTGAAAACGCGAATCACAAGAAGCCAATGTCAATTACAGTAGGATACCATCAAAGTATAAGTGTCTTGAGCCTAGAATAAGAAGCAATCTGATGGTTCAGTTGATCACTTATTGTATATGATATTGTGAACGCAGACTGTAATTGTACCTATTACCAGCGTGTCTAGCTCTATGTAACATAAAGTGATCGCCTTTGAGAGGGGTAAAATTGCAGTGAAATAGCCAGGCATGAATGAACGTGAAGCGTGGGCAAGCCTGACCAAGGTTGGGCATAGTTGGGCATGGTTGGGCATGCTTGCACTGATTTACGTGCGTAGCAGTCTGGTCGAACAGTCCTATTGGTGAGAACCAAAAAAGCACTTGTGCCACTGCCATAAATGTTTCCACGATGACATGTTCATTGTACTTTGATCAACCTGATGATGGGTTATCGCCAGGTGGGTGTGATAGAAGCGGCGAAATCGTTGAGTCCTCCTACTTGATGTCTGGATATGCCCTCGCCGTGTCTATACTTGTGCGAAGATCTCTGCAGTGAAAAGAAGATTATCGTGGGTAATTGTGAAGCAAAGTTCCGTCCCTAGCTGTATGAAACTCGCACACATGTGAGCCATTACCAAAGAAGCCGGCACAAACATGTATTTATGGATATGGAAAAACGATACAATAAAACACCAGCATGATGGACTAATGAAAAGTATGAGACAAATGATTAGTTGAGAACATGACTGTAAGAGAGAAGAAGATGGAATATTGAAGCGATAGAACTGACACATCTTCATTGATCTCGCCTGGCAAACAAACTAGTGCTTCACATGGCAGAGGGTGCAAGTCTGCGATTCGTTCATCTGCTGCAGCCCTGATACATGAAATCATTGGTGGATGTTGTCACTAGATCTTCAAGGTCTGTAAAATCGACATTCGAAGAAGCATTTATACGCATTTGCTTTTTCACAGGTCACACAACTGAAGTGAAGAGGTCCGAGTAAGGGGGGTATAACTCAATCAAGCCTAGAGGAATATAAGGAGAAGTACGGAAGGAAACTAGAAGAGAAAATCGTTTGAGTGAGGCGAAGATAGGAGAGAAAAGAGAGAAGCGACATCAGAAAAACTCTTGGCGTCCCCGATCCTGACACATCAGGGCGACACAAGCCTGTGCCTGGTATTGCTTGCTTTCAAGTAGACGGCCCAATGACCGTCGATCCACCGCCCAGGTCCGGCCAGCCCGGGACCGAGACGCCCTCGGCCTGGAGGATCGTGACAATGTTCTGCATGATGATGAAGACGGACACAGGCACCGAGCCCGAGCCGTACGATCCGTAGGCGGCCTCGAGCTGCGCGAGCGCCGCCAAGAGACCGTCGACGTCCGAGTCGTCGGTCCGCTTCTTCTTCTCTTTTTTGGTGCTGGGATTGATGGAGCCTCCCGGGATGGTTGGGTCTGGGGTGATGGAACCCCCCGGGATGGTGGGATCGGGGGTAATGACACCGCCGGGGATGGTGGGGTCGGGCGTGATGGCGCCTCCCGGGATCGGGAAGCCGGGGACGATGATGCCCTGGGTGCCCAGGATGGTGGCAATGGTCTGTTCAATCAGGTAAATGTCGAGCGGCGGCGAGGAGCCGTAAGTGGCCTCGAGCAGGGCCAGAAGGGCCTGCAGGGCGACCACGTTGACGGTGTTGCCCCTTCTACGGTTGGTGCCGGTGGCCTGGGTCTGCTCAATGGAGATACCGTAGGACTGGAGGACCGCGGCAATGTGCTGGGTGACCAGCCAATCGTCGAGGGAAGGGCGCTCGCCATTGTACTCTTGCAGCAAGGACTCGAATATGGACTTTAGCTTTTCAATGTCGTAGTCGGGGAATGATCGTCTAGTGGACGGATAGATTATTGTCGATGTACCGTCAGGTGCCTGGACGATTGTGATACCATACGCAAGAAGGATGTGCTTGATCTTTTCCTCGACAATGTAAATGTCATGCGGAGGGCTGGTACCATATTGCTGCCACAGGGACTCGAGAGTCTTTTCAAGGCCGGCCAAGTCATAACCGGCATTCCCGTAGACGCCAGCGTCGACGGATGGGTCCCGTCTTCTGGCCTTGCCTGGCGTGATAATGGTCGTGGTGCCATCAGGGGTCGCGATGATGGTGATGCCGTACTTTTTGAGCTCGGTCTCAATGTCCTTCTTGCGCTTGGTGACATAAGAAGGAGGGTTGTTTCCGAACTGGTGGACCAGAGCTTCGTATTCCAGCTCTAGCGCAGTAAGATACTTCTTCAGGGCACTCGGGTCGCTACCGCCAAGTACAGGGCCAATGTCGCCTTGTCTCTTGATCTTGCCAAAGGTGATGGTTGTGGAAGTGCCATCTGGCGTCTGCACAATTATGATGCCGTACTCCTTGAGTTCCTTCTCAATCTCCTTCTCACGCTTTGCCACGCTCGGGGGCGGCTTATCTCCATATTCCTGAACCAAGTGCTCGTATTCGAGCTCAAGGGAGACGATGTGGGCTTTGAGTGCATCCGAGTCACCCCAACCGAGCGATGGTCCTCCATCATCCCTCCTCTCGCGTGGTGGGTTGAGTCCACCCGTGATGGGTGGTCCTATTCCGGGACCACTGGTCGGAACAGCCGTTGGTGTAGAGCCGCCCCAGATGATGGTCGTCCAAGGGTTTCCAATCTCCCACTGTCTTTCCTCGAGAATCTCCTCCCTTGTCGGCGTGGGTGAGCCATGAGCTAGTGCCACGAGGGCGATGGCGGCAACTCCAGCCCGGAGCATGGCGGCGGATGAGGACTCACGCGGCAGCTCAAGAGTAAAGGCAATTGACGAGGGGTAAAATCCTGAAAGACTAGATGCAGGTGATATCCTAAAAGATATATTAGTTTCTCCCGGTGTTGATATGTTACTTTCCGTGTCATGCAATTTACCGCGAAGCCCACGACCTGTACCGCTCTCTCTGGCATATTTATAGAACATGCGCCCGGATCTCGCTATTGAAGAGAATTATGTAGAGAGTTTAAAATCCGGATTCTTGTTCAAAACGAGGCTATTGCCAATAAAATATAATATACGATATATGAAAATTGGTGCACTATTGCTGTAGTCGGCGCATTACCCGGCTGATTACCCGGGCGAGAGTTGGAGCGGACCTATCAGCAAAGGCGTTACCGTGACTTCTCCCAATCGGCCGGGAGGATAAGGGCCGTCACAATTAACCAGCAATATGGTCTTGCATGTTCAGTGGCCCAAACTATCACGAGTCGTAGCAAATAGCCGCATCTGGCCGCCGTAGCTTTCCTGGTAACGACAAGGTCATGTACTATCACCCGCATCGTTTTGAGGGTCTTGGTACACATATCAAGCAGCGCTCCATGAAAGAGATTTTCAGAGTTCGATACATGTATCATTGTCTAATTTTAGTCTGGGTCATTCACATGTCAAATGGCCATATTGAAGCTTGCCCAGAGTGTTCGACTAATCGAGACCACGCCCCCATTGCAACATAATTATAGTGGCGATTTTGCCAGAATCACTCTCTTCACATTGCTCAACGCGATGAAATAAGACAACCATGGCCTGTGATTGATAGCTATTGTGAGTAGACAAAAGTTGAAAACTATGAACATTGGTTCAAATTTGCCAAGCACGGGAGTTTCTTGTAGCCCGTACCTACAATCGACTGTACGATTTCTGAGATCTGCAGTACTGGCGGCTATCTCCGAATACATTACAGCGGCATGTATCACTACCAGGACATTCCAATTGAATTTAAGCGATCGGCATACAAGTGTTGTGTTTCATCAATGTGTCTGCAAAGGTTTTTACGAGATTCCGCAGCCCGTTGCATGCGACTCGTCCACGAACGACAGAGCATAGCGGTCGCTAGATGGAGAAAATGGCATGCAATATGCGAGAAGCAATTATTTGGGCCTCCGTACATAAGAGAAGGTTGGTTTGGAGGCATGGCAGACACATCCGTCCAAAATTGATTGTCACATATCATGAATTGTACCCTTCCCCTTGTTCCTTAATTATCTGACAGCTTACTCGTAGCTGATTGTTGGGACATGATGAGGTAAACCACATATCTTCGCATATGCAGGAGAAGTTCATTTCGAGGATTTGCTATACCTCTCACTACAGCTCATAAAATTAGAGACTCGGCGTTTGTGCAGCGGCAACTCGAAACTGCGAGGAGTACTATGCTTGTTACTATACCGTCTCAACTAACTACGCCTGTCTCTGCTTTAATCCCAACGGAGTAACGCTCACTGTGCTGGGAGTTCCAATCGCAACGTAACCTCCCTCGCATTCATCAGCTATTACGTGGCCTATGCATACCCTTTCAAAACGCCACGCTTTTGCCAACTCAGGACCATCACTCATGGAGTTCGCTGCATCCGTGGTCATCATAATAGTATACGGATTATCCCTTAAAAGTGCTGAAAAGTTGTTGAGAAACCCAGGGCAGCGTCGCCGGCTACCCATTACTAGCGACGATATCGCAGCAGCCAGCACCACCAGTGCCGCCAGCATTAACGTGGCACTCCATCCTGCATTGCAGGCCAGTGTCGCCTTTGGATTCCAACCAGTCGCGCTGGTAAGATTCATCTGGTAGGCTCCACTGCCAACCCGGCCATTCTGCCCGGCTCCTGTAGTGTACATCCCTCGGATAGGCTGATACGCGGTGGAGGCGAGCCAGTATGTATTGAAAATTTGGCTGACGCGGGTAGAAAGACTTTGGTCTGTCAAGTTACTCCAATCAGGAGTCTCACCATTGAACTTGAATGGGTTCTCAGGGTCGAGCAAATAGCCGAAGACGGCTGGTGTTGCTTCAGAATTCCACGAAATATCGTTGGTGACCGTTGACACTCTTAGTTGTTCGAGAAAGACATTATCACGACCGTAACCTATAGTATCGAGCTGCGTCCGACTCATCTCCAGGGCATCATGTGAGGTGCGCCGGATGGCTGCCACAGCACAGCTCCTCTGAGTTGGGGACGACTGCTGGCAAGTTGCATTGACAGTGACGAACGTGTTCGTGAAGGAGCAGGTGCCTACAAATGTAGTGTTGGAGTGTATAAGATTCGGAGCTCCGATATTCAATTTTCGAGGTGTATCGTCGGTACGAGAAGGATGACCTGGGTCCCAGGTCATGTAGAACGCATCGGCAGGATCATGCACCTGTTTGTTAGGCCACTTGATCGGGCTGGTCGCCATGTCGATGTGGCAGTCCAGCCACCAGTACGAGGTATTGAAAGAGAACGCTAGACGCGCCGCATCGGAGCCATAGAGGTAGATTGGGATGCCAATAAGGGAGCTGTGCTCCACTTTCTCCCCCGTGACTTCTATCCAAGCGAGACTCGAAGACCCCTCCAGCTGCTCGACCATCGGTATCCTCAAATTGCCGTAGAGATCCTGAGGCTCTGATTTTGAGGTTTCCGGTAACATTTGACGAGACTCCGAACAAAAAGTCTGCCAGACTGATAGAGTAGTCCGAGGCGCGGGGGTTGTATTGGCCAGCAGCATTATTCAGGTATGCCACATAATAGGTTGCAGTTTGATCCGTATCTATTAGAGATACAAACCTTAGAGCGGCTTGTGAGCCAAGCGGAGACAATGACCAAGTTGAAAGCAAGACTGCGGCGATCAGGACGAAGTGCGGATTCCATGCGCGAAGCGTAAATTGAGTTACCAGGGTTGAGATGACAGTCTGACTTCCTTGAAGCTGTTCCATACTCTGGACGCTTGTTCCTCGTTCTAGCCGATAGTATGCGAGTTGGGTCAGAAACCGACCCAATGCAGCAGAGAATAGGATAGGAAAGATAGTGGGGCCCTGTTTGATATTTCTGTCAGCGAGCCTTTTCTGATGACTAGTGAGTAGTCCGTAGTCGTGCTAACATAAGAGGCAGCCGTCACCAGTCTAGGAAGCCATATGACTTCGTCCACTGTTTTGCCATGCTTCGAGAGAGAAACGAGATTGAGCACGATGAAGTAGGTTGCTCCTAAAGCTAGAGCGATGTCGCCGCTGCCAGTCTGCCAGAATGAAGCAGGATCTCTGGCTATCCGCGGCCTGATATTGAGGCTAGAGTGTGAAGGCGGGACATTGGAAGGATCCAGATCAACCTGCTCTTCAGGAGGCGCTGTCTCATTTTCCAATAAGCTGTGAGCTGACTGTGTCTGGATCAAAGACTCCGTGGTGATGTTGCTCATCGCTAACGAGAATTTCGAAGCACAAAATGGTAATGGGAGAAAGGATTCTTTGACATTCCAGCCTTGTCGACATCTGCGCAACTCCTATTTGATATTTATCTTGTGTGATGAATCAAACACGAGTGGCCCAAAGCCAAATGAAATTCGATTTCTCATGGTTGCACAATTGTGCCGCAGGCGACGACTCACAGTGCTCTGAAAACAGAAAGCCGCATACCTATATATTGAAAATGAGCGTAGTAGTGCATTGCATCGCAAGGCTTTGTTGGGTTCTTCGCCACTATGATCAGCATGCATGCCGGAGCTGAGCCCTGCTGATACGACGGACTTGCAGCAGATTCGCACGTCGCTCTCCTAAAGCGAGACTTCTTTGGTAGCACAACATGCTGTCACGTCTGGTATGGCGGCATAGCCGTGTTTACAAACTCAAGTGCTAGCCTTCTCATCTAGCCGGGTGGACAATATGCAACAGTACCTTGGTGTAGGTTGCTGTTTTCGCCCCTCCCTGGTGCGGCACTTATTTGAGCCCCCAACGTCCTGCCACACAATAGACTGCGTGTAGGCTGCAACAACCACAGTTAGCAAATTAACAGTTCAATTCCAAGTATCTTGAGAAAGAGATTTGCTGCTTCCAAAATTTGTGGATATTCTAAATCGAGACCGGGAACCTCTAACATAACCCATCTAGCCCAGCTCAAAGGCACCATATCCAGATCCATGCAGTCATGTCAGATGGTTTAAGGAATAATTGAGATCAGTATGCAAATTCTATATCTCCAATCCTCTGGGATTGGGGGCCTTTTGAATGGTGTCAACGTCCCTCCTAGTTCCCACTCTTCTTGACCTCATCACCCATCTCACCATAGTCCTCCTCAAGCTTCTTGCCCCCATGGAGAATAGGCGCGCTCTCCTGCAAGAAATACAACATGCGATTCCATTCCGTCTTGCTGGGGTTCCGCCAGGCGTGCATGGTACCGCGCTGCACCACCAGGTCGCCGCGCTTGAGCAGCTGCGTCTCGCCCGAGTCGAGCACCAGCTCGACCTCGCCCTCGAGCACGACGCCGTAATCCAAACTGACGGTGCGGTGCATGGGGGATACGGATCCCGGCGGCGTGTCGACGTAGCGGGCCACGGTGCCGCCCGGCATGACGATTCCGGGAGGGTCCTTGATCAAGGGCCCGTAGGCGGCAATGTCCTTGCCGTCGTCAAACACCACGGGCCGCTCCGTGGTCACGTAGCCAAGGCCGAACACCACGCCGTTGAGGATGGTCTGCTCCGGCAGCGGGCTGGGCAGGGTCTTGGACAGGATCGCCTTGCCCTCGGCGTTGTGGTCCGTGATGTACCGGTTGACCTTTGGCAGGTCGTTGTCCTTGTGTCCGGATGCCATGATTTTCTTATATGTTTTCCCTTGTTTCTCGAAGAGGGTGCGGTTTCACTTGGTTTTTTCTTTTCTGAAAATCAAGAAAGATGGGAAAGAGAGAGTGGTGAGATGTGAGGATTTGGAAGGAACGGTTCGAGAGAGCTGGGTCTTCTTTGCAATGGATGCGAGGTGGACTATGATCGGATTCTTGAGACTGCAACGTTTTATTCCCAAGACCAAGTCAAAAATTTGTTTACCGAATTCGTTTACCGGGCGTAGCTGGACCAAGTGAATTGCCCCGGATCTTCCAACTCTGAATACGACAAAAGAAGAATTAAGAAAGGATTACAAATGCAAAGGTCCCTGAAAAAGTCCCCAAGAAAAAAGATAACAGAAAGAGTTCCGTCCCTGAAAAGCCGAATTATCACCCCGCAACCCCGCAATGGCCCTTCCTCAAAAGTCAATCGCTTTGCAGTAGTATACGGACTCTTCGGTGTTACGCAACGAAACACGACTATAGGAATTGGGGCGGTAAGTGGGGGGAGGGGCCGGTGGCTCGCTCGGCCTTGGCTGGTAAGGTACGGAATCTCGGTGGAGTTAAGGGGAGAGATTTCCATGTCTACCTAGGTCAGGTAGGAAAACGGGGCGCGACCTAATGTGATTGACTACTGTGTACGCTACAAGCTCGATAGGGGGAAGCTGAGTAACTGGCTCATCTGCGCTTTTGTGGAAATGATTTTGTGATGGGGTTCAATAGATATTGATGGTGATGAATGTACATCATGATATGCGACGCATTATTGTTTACAAGGATGGACCGAGTGCAATGATTTCTGTTAGATATGAATTACTAGCAGAAGACAATCACATATGCATGCATTTGTAATAGACTCGTACTTGACATCAGGAGATGGAATGGAAATGTTCAATATTCATGGAAGGAACAACTACCTAATATCAATGTTGACCGCTGATTGTCAGGAACAAATACATATGCTATCATCAACCGTGACTATCTCATTCTATCCTCTTGCAAGCAGAGACATCCGGCACGCCGTTGCCTTCCACCACCTTTGCGCTGATGATCTCGTAGACAGGAATATCTGCCAGGGCGGCTGTGATGTGGTGCAGAGTCGGCAGAGTATCCCAGTTTCCGCGGTCAAACATCAGTACCGGGTAGGCAGACCGCGCGACCTTATTCACCTTGGCGGGGAAGAGTCTTGCCTCTTCAGCGTGTGGCACCACACAGGCATACTCAACATCGGCCTTGCCTGGCTCGCCGACGGCTGGAATGTACTTGTACGTAAGAATGCCATAATCAGCCTCACCACCAATTGTGCCGTGCTCGCTTTCCGGGGCGTCCTCTTTGAGGTCGGGAAGCTCAAAGTCGAGGAACTTGGCACCTCTCCATGAGCATTGCGCCTTGTAAGATCCTGCCTCGCGCTGAATGTCAATGTCGCAGAAGATCTTATTCATACCCAGCTCGTCGCGGCCTGATACTATCGGGTCTGTCAGACTCTCAAACAGTACGGGAAGTTGAGTGCCAACGATTGATGTGCCGTCCTTCTTTGTGTACTTCACGCCATGGACGTAAAGACCACAGTGGTTGTAGCCCTTGCCTCCTAGCCAGGACATGTTGTCTAATGTCGTAATGGAGATGCTTGCGGTACACACAGTTGCAGGGCTTGCGAAACTGAATTGGGCAGTCGGGAAAAGTGTTTCAAGATATGTCCGCGATGTCTTGAACTTGATAGATGCAGTCTTGAAAGTGCGCTCCAGGTGGTTCGTCCGTGGGCGTCCAAGGTGGTCCATTCGCGGTCCAGGGAAGGGGCCAAAGCCTATCGGCATTCTCCAGTACATGTCCTTCTTCTGAGACCAGAGCCATCTCTTGAAGATGTTTGCAGAGTTGTCGTTCTCATCGTGGCCAAAGTTGTAAGCGGTATACTCCATCACTGTAACTTTCTGTGAGCTTCTCGGCCATCTTAGTCACCATTGAGAGAACCTACTATTGACCTGGGGCTTTCCGCCAACCCAGTCCCTGCCTGCTTGTCTCGAGTACTCTTGGATGGCATGTCCTCTCTCATATCTGATCTTCTCATAGAGCTTCAGACGTTCTGGAACTTGGTCGGGTGCTGTTCCAGCTGGGAGAACCGTTGCCAGTGCTGCAGCGTCTTCCATGGCCTGGCCAGCACCTTGTCCTTGGTCTAGAAATTGTCAGTAATCTCATCTGTATGAAATGAAAAGGAAGCTTACGCGGCGTGAATGGGTGAGCTGCATCTCCGAGAAGAGCGAGCTTTCCCTTTGTCCATGTTGGGAGCTTGTCCATATCCAGAAGCTGCCAAACTTTGAGTTCCGATGGATCGACCTTGCTAATCAGGTGCTTGACAGCTGGGTCAAAGTCTTGGTAGACCTTGAGAACCTGCTCAACGCTTCCCTGCTTGTTCCACTCTGCAAGTCATGTCAGTTGAGAATCCTCCTCACGTATATCTGCATCAACTCACCATCACCAGGGGTAGCATGCGACTCCGTATCCGGGTGAATCAAGACAAAGTTGAGCATCTCATTGTCGTTGCAGGGATACATGACAATTCGTCGATCTGAACCGTACCACATGCTTAGAACACCCTTCTTCTCGACGAGTGGGGCGGTGATGGGGTCTGCAAGAGCAACCTCTCTGGGGATGAGGAAGCGGAAAGCAGCCTTGCCCGAGCCAAAGAGCTTGGATTGGCCACCATCAATGGCCTTTCTGGTTTTTGACTATTTGAATGTCAGTCATATGCCCCGAAATGAATTGAATCTGATCTAGACTTACGTAGATGCCGTCAGCGCCAACAACAACGTCGGCCTCCTCTGTCGTGCCATCGGCGAAAATGACTTTGCCGGCCTCGGCGTCAACCTCGACCACCTTTGCAGCAGTCTGAAGCGTCGCAGCTGGGTTCACTCCCTCTGAGCTCGTGGCAACCTTCTTAAGCTTGTCGTGGAGCGAGACGCGATGGACAAGGTGCCAAGGGTGCTGCCACATTTGGTTGGTGCCGCTAACGTCCAACTCATGGACAACACCGCCGGTGCTGTGGTACTCCTTCAAAGTGTTCATCTGCGTGCCGCCAAACTCCTCGGCAAAGATGCCCCAGCGGCGAAGAACACCATTGGAGTTGGGCGCCAGATGAACTGCGGCGCCCGTCTCGTTGGCAAAGCTTGATTGTTCAAAGATCTACAAGTCCCGTGTGTCAGTAATGTCCCCGTGTGGCACAATAGGCAAGAACGGATGGTAGCTACCTTGATATCGTGTCCCTGGCGCCGAAGGGCAATGGCAGCCGACAGACCACCCAAGCCAGCTCCTACGATGACAATCTTTAGAGGCTTGGGGTAGTCGTGGACAAGCGGGTTGTGTGCGATCCCGTTGGTCGTTCCATTGGTGGCAGAATGTACCCCATTGGTATGGCCATTGGTAACGCCATTAGAGACGCCATTGGTTGCCATGATGGATGTGGCCGGTGGAAGGTGAGTTCCGTTTAGTGGTGCAAAGGAGGGCAATGCAAGAAAAGTTTGAGACCAGTGTGACAGTGATGGTCTAGTAAGAGATTGCTTGTGCTTGCCACGAAACAAGAGACAGGTCCCTAATATGAAAAAGCAAGCAAAGCCAAGTTCCTTCTGTCAAGTTGTGTCACGATGAGGAAAGAAAGGCAAAGGCTATAGGCGATAGTGCCGAGTCTGTCGAGCTGGGGAGAAGGCAAGCTAAAGTCTTGAAAATGACAGGGCGAGGACCAATTGTTATGTGTATCTCGACGGTACGTGGCGGCGTTATATCCGATTGACAGCTTTGCTTTCTAATAGTAAAAAGAACAGCCACGGGCCAGCCCATCGAATGGTATGTCCGCTGACTGTGCGGTCGGCTGTATGTGGGTTCCGGATTCCGGTGATGAACATGTGGTAGGTAGTGAGTGTCCAGTATGCCCTAGGGCAGGTAGGTGGTGTACCTGGCCCATACATGATCCGTCTATTCACTCATTCCCTCATTCAATCACTCATAGTTCGACCGGGTCAGGGGGGTACCAGGAACCATGAGCAGGATCGAATTGGCGCATCGCTGCATCATGACTGGCTCCATCCCGGATCAGGTTCGTGGAAAACACAGTGCCGTCGGTCGCCAACCTATGGAACTCCGCTGAAATGACCCCACATTGCATATACGGGACCGCCCCTTGGGCCGTCTGGGGTTCGCGGACAGTAGTACATAGTAGATGTCTACCTAGGTACTACACTTTTTGGGGATACTAGCTCAGTCATTAGGGGAAAGCTTCTTGGCAAATGTTGGTCAGCGCAGTGCCGAGAGCACAGGAGAGAAGAATGGCCAGGGTGAAGAGGCGGAGGTGGTCACTGGTGAGGGCTAGGGAGGGCAAAGATCGAGGCAAGGCGTTATGGTTTCTACTACAGAGTACCTACTGGATCACACCAGCACCGCTCATCAGTCTCAGCATTGTTGTCAGCCATGTCTCTCTCTCTCTATCTCTCGTCACGTGGGTCTGTCTCTCCTTCCTTCGTTTTTTTTTTTTATTGTTTGCATAAATGACGATTGATGATCGGATCCGTTGTGGGCGCTGCTAACGGCAAGTTCAAATTGCACGAAACCCGTCGGCAAGTTTTTAGGAAGTGGTTACAAAAACATTGGTGGAGCCCCCCCAGGTTGAGCCGCTTGGGGCTAACTCCAGCTTCCGAGGTGGGGTTGATTGGCTCCATGTCCCGTCGCGTCGCCTCACTCACCCTTACGACCAATACCCCAGCCGACGAACTGCCAGTCTTGCCAGTGTCAATGCCAGGACAGGCAGACAGACAGCCAAGCTCCATGACCCTCACTACATGCCACCCAAAAACACAATTCCCGTATTTTGTCAATCTGCCATGGTGCGGAGAAGACAAACCACGCATCAATAATGCAAGCCACTTAGCATCCTGGGCCAGAAGAGCAGTACACTGATGACCTAGAACTACCAGCATTACCATTGCCGCATAGAAGTCGTCGCGTCCTGAACTCTGGTAGAGGCTGCATCATGCAGAACTAATCATATACGGCTGTACGGCGTTGTAATGCTTGGGACCTCAGGACAGAATATGAATTCAATGCACCCCTCGATATTCTGAGAATACCCGAAGGTAGACGGCTGTTGTTCAAAGCCCGACAACTACACACCTGCAGTCTTGTTCGATAAATACGACTGCAAAGACATCATTAATTGGGCCTGTATATAGTAGTATGTACGCAGGTAACCGTGTGCGCCATGTACGATATATAAAATGTGTAGTCACGTAATCGGATCCGAGCATCGCACCTACGTCCCGAAAATCTCTGTTAGAGATCCCACACGTGCTGATCCAATTTATCGACGACATGAACAAGTCGCACAAGATTTGGTCTCCATGAAGTCATCTCACATGGAACCGACAAAACGTGCTGCGTCCGAGGCGAGGGGATGTGTGTACTACTCCATCTCGATAACTGGCATCTCACAGATACAAGAATCCAGTTTGCATGATGGCGCCTGCAATCCCATCTGACCGGCGCCCGCAACGGCGTACCAAGGAATACAAGAAAATGCGCCATGAAGATGGAATGTGGGCGCCCAAAGGTCCCGAAACACGCATTCATTAGCATTTCGTTGACCGGCATCAGACACGATTGGTTGCGGCTCCCGATCTATTTAGTCTTTTTTGGCTATTGGGGGAAAACATGGGGATGCAAGGAGAGGGGGTAATGAGGAGAGGGGCCTGGTTCGCCTGGGCAACACTTTTACCCCACGATTATACATAGTACAACCAATGTATGCAGACAAGGAACGCAACCTGTATGGTTAGTTGGAATCTTCCACATCATTTGGGTAAAGTAGGGAAAATATACGGTCTTGTGCCTCCCAACCAACCCCTCATCCGCCTTTCGGATATTTCCCGTGTGCTAGGACCCTGAAAACCCCCGTCCTCTATCGGCATTGTCCGCGGGGCCAAAGAGTGCTTTTAGAGGGTCGTGAGGTCCAGTACTCTATAACCTTTTTAACATTTCCATACAAAACTGTCTTCCTAAAAATTCTCGCCAGAAAGAACCAAAGAAAGAAAAGAAGGGAAACTCAAAAAAATCTTATTCCCATGGCGAGCAAGACCGCCAGCATCCCCGTCATCCTCGTCAGCGCCGGGAGCGCGGGGCTCGGCGCGGCGGCCGCCCGGCTCTTCTGCAAGAACGGCTACAGGGTCGTGGTCAACTACAGCAGCAACGCGGAGCGGGCCAATCAGCTCGTGGCCGAGACCCTGCCCGGCCTCTCGCCGCTGGCGCCCGCGGAGCACCAGGGCGCCTTCGCCGCCGTCCAGGCCGACCTGTCCAGGCGCGACGATATCGTCCGGCTCGTCGACGAGTCGGTGCGCCGCATGGGCAGGCTCGACGTTGTCTTCTCCAATGGCGGGTGGACGCGGATTCGGGACATGACCAGCATTGACGGCAAGTTGTTTCTTTCCCTGGGGTTTGTCCTACGCAATGAGATAAACAATCAATGGACTAATGATGGATTGGTTGCACTTGAACAGACAACGTATTCGAGGATGACTGGGACAAGTGCTTCAACATGAACGTCAAATCCCACCTGTGGCTGATGCACGCGGCCCGGAAGCATCTCGACGAGACCGAAGGTGCCTTTATCACCACGGCGTCTCTGGCCGGCGTGAGCCACAGCGGTAGTTCTCTGGTGAGTTTTTTCTTCGCCCCCCGGAAAGACGAGGCGTTTAATTCTTTGAAAAATGGAAAGCAAGAGTTCATGCTGACAAACCACCTCAATTTGTCATAGGCTTATTCCGTCACCAAGGCCGCGCAGATTCATCTGGTCAAGGCACTGGCCAACATGGCGGCGCCCAAGATTCGCGTCAACAGCGTCTCGCCTGGGCTTCTCCTCACGGTACGATTTGTTCTTCTCTAGGCTGTATTTCTTTGCGAGGATATTCCTACTAACATTCTCGGAAACAGGAGTGGGGTGACAGGTTCTCGGACGAGGCAAAGGAGGCCAATTTACAAAAGACAAAGCTGAAGCGGCTTGCGACTGTCGAGGATGTTGCAGAGCAGGTGCTTTGTTTTGCAAAGAGCCGAAGCCAGACGGGCACGAATGCCGTCATTGATTCTGGGTTCCTACTCGCGTGATTGATAGATTTTTGTTTCTTGTCATTACACTTGTGATTAATAGATATAGCTGTTATTATTTCTGCCTTGATGTAGTTGCTACACAGCCATGCGTGTTGAAAATAGTTGTGGCAGGTATGCCACGTTGCTTGGTAGTTCGTAAGTATAAATATGCAGCATCGGGAAACCCAAGATGACCACGAGTATGCACAGGAAAAGGGCAACCTTCGAAAACACGCAAGACAAATAAGCATCGCCATCATTATACCGGACACTGACACGACCATGGAAGAATTGAGGAAATATTATATTGGTCTCAGAATTTGAGTTTTGGATATCAAGATGTTGTTTTCTCTGACCCCGAATGGAATCACAGATGAATTGACTAGGAGTATCAAACTGGAAGCGCTATTTTGAAACACCACTGGCTGACTTGTCGCCTGACTGTTACTATCTGCAGAGCAGACTTTTCCCTCCCTCTTACTCGCCAACTTCTCTGTCATCCTCCCAGTGAATGTATGACAGGATAGGCCAGTTCCACGTGGCATGTCGAATCTGCTTGCCCCAAATGTAGAGAGGAACCCACATGATCAACACAGCAGCAGCAATTCCAGCCATGGCACCGTATGCGTTGAGGTAGCCAGCCTGCTCGACCCACGGATTCGTGTAGAATGAAAGGAGAAAACCGAACATGGCTGGTATTGGGTTAGTAATGTTTTGAAGTCGTGCTGGGGTAAAGAACTAACATTTGAAGCCCATAACGGCGAGGGTAATCTCTCCAGCGACTGGGCGATAAGCGTCAATGACGTAGACAAGGCATACGTTGGTGCCCTGCGAAATGGAAAAGTTTACTATGGAGTTTATTAGTTGGCAACCCTCTTGACTTTCTCGTGTGACTTACGGAGACCAAGTCCAATAGTAGGGCAAATCCAGTGCAGTTGCTTTTCGATTCCAACACCATACAGGATCAGAGCAAGAGGCGCGGTAATGAGACAGAGCATCATGGCTGGGAGTCGCATTTCTGGGACTCTTATTCCTCCGTTGCGCTTTGTGAACCAATCCGCGGTCATGTCGGCCAATTGACCACCAGCGGGTATACCCAGAAGAGATCCGATAATAGCAGCAATGAAGCATAGACCGACCTGCCAGGGCTCGAAGCCGTAAGCTGCCGTAAACGCTGGTGCCACATTGGAAGTCACTGCTACCACAAATCCGATGGTGACGGACTGGACCAGGGCAGCCCAGAGCACAGGTGGAAGCAGAATGAGACCAAGTGGTCGCACAAACATTTTGAACAAACTCTCGTCCGTCCATACCCTGTGGTAAATCTTCAAGCTTTGGAGGTAGCTCTCTTTCTTGGGAGGGGTGGATGGGGCCGAAGATTCGATGTCAGAACCAACACTTCCATGCGGCTTGTCGACAGTTCGAGATTCTGCCACATTGGCGGAGGGTATTTCTCGGATATATGCCGTCTCGGGGAATGTGAAGAAAGCGAGTACGAGGACGAAACCAATGAGGCCAGCAGCAACTTGGTAAATTACCCTCCAGCTGTGGTTGATTACGATCAAGCTGTGGTTGATTGAGTCAGTCAGATTCTTGTCAAGACTCTCGTTTCGACTTACCCATCGATCAGGATACCGAGTGCCACACCAACAGATAGAAAACAGGTGTACATCCTAAAGTCAAGGTCAATATGCAATCTAATCATAGGATTCAAGATGAAGGCATGCTCACGACATGACGAACCCACGTTCGTGTAAGAAAAAGACATCGGCAATCGAGACGGGTGCAATAGTTTCAGCAGCACCAGCTCCAATTCCAATGAGGATTCGTCCGGCGAGGAAGCCACCATAACTCTTTTCAAAAATGAGCCAGATGCAGCAGACAAAGTAGATCAGATAACTGGTAACGTAGATTGGGCGTCGGCCGAATTTGTTCGTGAGTGGAACCCAAAAGAAATTGCTCGTGCCTTGTAGCAAAGCTGTAGTCGTGAAGAAGTATGCCACCTTGCTGATGGCAGCTGATACTGGCGTCGCGGGAGGAGGGAAAAAGTCAATAGCTGTAGATGCAATAGCAATGGTAGGGCCTGAGAAGAATGAGTACTTGATAACCTTAGTTGCTGCAATGTCAGAGCTAGTCATACCTGCAGCAAGGAAGTTGCACATGAGCATGGCCAAGCATATTACCGTTGCCATGTAGTACTTGTATGCCTTGGACCTAGGATTCAAAGTGAATATTGGCGAACAAAGAGTCTCAAGTACTAATAGTGTTCTTACCAGTTAAGGGGATCATTGGGATCACTGGAAGGCGTTGGAATGAGGATGATTTCGTTCGTTTCGTGATGGCGCAGACGGACGGTTCCGAGAGTCCTCACTGGCTTCAGGCCTTCAGTCGACTTCTCGATCGAGGAGTCGACCGGGTGAAGGTCAGTGGCCGACGTGACGTCGTTGCTACCCATGATGAAAGTCTTTGAATAACCGTAGAACTCGAGAGGTCGTGAAGAGCGATGTACTCAACTCCAGGCTGAGTGGATCTGGATTGGAGAGAAACTCTGGGGTAATCTGGGGAAGTTATAACGACCGCTTGAGGGGAAAGGAGTGTGACTGGGGTTGGAGTACGATCCCAAGTCCCTAGAGGCTCTTGGGTATAGAACAACGGATGGTGGGGCCGAGAATAGAACTCTTGCACCCTCGGGAGATCTACAGCGTTGGAGTTCCTGATCTGATAGAGAAAGAACAGGCCTTATATCGGATTGGGGCTGGGCCACGTGTAGCGTTGCTAGTAGGTAGTAGCAGTCGCAATAGCACCCACGAGGCGTCTCGGGACGTGGGATGGGGGATTATTATGCAGAAGGGGTCCGGCTGTCGTCGATTCTGCGCCCAGAGCAAGAGATGCGAGTTTTGCCAGGGTTGTGAGAAATATGCGAATCAACCTTTTAGGCAGAGCAGTCACATAACATGCAATCGCGGCATGAAATTCGACTCCCGGGTAACCAAAAGATTGGCCAGGGCGTGAGACGTGTTGGAAGGCGCACTTCGACGGCAAGGTCGGGAAGCCCTATTTCTGGTCTATCGCAGCGACCGATGAGCCAGGAAAAACAAACTGCAATGACGATGTAACCAGACAGCCTGTATAAACCACCCCTGGGCTGATTTCCCAGCAACTTCTTTGAATCTGCAGGTGGTTATCAAGGACTTTCTTCTCTGCAGCTCCCTTGATATGGGTTCGGCCTCATTGTGACACGAGATCTAGCACTGTACGGGCAGCTGCGGGAAGGGAGCCCTGGGAGCGTCTTGTCTTCGTGGTCGGCAAGATCTGTTTGTTGATCGACTGAGCAATAGTTGCTTTCTCAACCTTGTCCATAACGGGAGTCGCACAAATCGCAGTTCGGGAGGTGGAAAAGAAAGTGTGTGCCAGCGGGACCCTCAATCTCGACAAGGAGGTACAATGTGTGTCTCCCCTTGGCTGCTTGATTGCTTGGCTCCCAAAGCTCCCTAGCAGCTAGCTACCAGCCTACCAGCGACCACAGCGGTTCGCGTGCGTTCAGTTTGGTTGCATTTGTGGCTTGCCCCGAGTACAGGGTTTCGGGAGTTCCAGAGTTTCAATGTTCGCAGGATTCGCTAGCTCTAGTTAAGCTCAGCCCAGAAACCCGCATGGGGTCATGGAAATCTGGGGTTACTCAAAGCACTAATCTAGCTGCTTACGCTACACTTCCAGCTCCACTCATCAACTGAACATCTTCTCCAAAGGTTAGTGTAAACTATTCGGCTCTCCTCTGGATAGAGGGGCCGGAGTTACAAAAAATCAGAGGTCCTCGAGATGAGGGCTTCTGTGAATATTGTCTATTCCTTGTAGACAATCAGTGGCTTCCGTGGCCAAGGGGTCAATAATGCCATGCTACATAGAATGCATCCAAGGTTATCCCCTCCAATGGACACCTGGAACGGATTGAAATGCACGAAACAAGCAAATGGCAGACATGTGGACGCGTCCTCCACATCCCGGCCGACCAACCGATACAGGATACTGGACATAGAAGCGGAAGGAAAGCCGGCCCTCGAATCCTTGCTCTTGGCGGCATGGGTTGCCAGCGACATCTCTTCAAGACCTCATTTGCTCGATTAATTCGACGAGACGTTAACGAACGTCTCAACGTGGTTTCGACGAGCACGGATAGGTATCGCTGTGATTGCCTGCAAGTCCTTCAATTAGGATCATAGCTGACAGGTCAATAACTCTCTTTTCTCACCCCTCCCATCTCTGTTTTCATTGAGCAAGAAGTCGAGCTGCCTCTGTTCTCCCCTCCACCAGTCGCAGTAATGCGTATTATTAATGAGAGGTCCACTACACCGCTGTCAAATTTTGCCTCTGCATTCTGCAATCTCTCCCGCGGCACAGATATGGATATATTCCAAGCAATCAAGGACCGAGGCCGGACTCGCATATGCGAGATGAGAAGTTCTCGGTAAAGTCATTTCTCAGATTGCCCATTGGCATAATTGGCTCCAAATTCTTGGGCCAGCCGCCATATAACAGCCATGAGGTCTTGGACAAGGCTGCCATGAGTAGCCGCCGGGATTGCATATGACTGCAGACGACGCTCGTACTCGTTGAGGCTTTCGTATCTATCCCTACCCTTTCTCTACACACGGTTTCATTGATACCATCCTGGCCGTCGATCAATTCTTTAGAGTTATTCCAGCTTGATGACCCGAATCTGCAGCTACAGTATACATAGTATCGTATGCCAACCCCGTCTCTCCCAGCACTCGGTGAAACGGAACCTCTCCGGTGTGGATTACACTGATAACGGAACTGGCAGAGGAGGCTGAGTGTTTGCAACTCCACCAGGATGGAAACTTTGACTCAGAATATGGACTCCTGTAGCACACGGACTGCAACGGGCTGAGCACACAACAGAGACATACTGCCGAGTCATGGAGATAAGGCGGACCCTGACTGGCAAACCGCAGTTCTTGTAAATCGCCGCTGCAGCACGGAGTGCGACCTTGGACGCAGGTGGCCTTGATGCACGGCAATTCCGGATCCATATTCACGAGAGGAACTCCCTACCTACCCCTGGCTGGTTGCACATTGTGTATCGGCGGAAAGCCCCGAAGAACGACTATCGCCCGGGACGTACTGGTGAAAAACCATTCTGTTCGACCGAAAATTGAATGAAACACAGTGGTGACACTTGATCATGAGATAGAGGCGAAACGAAAAGGAAGCATAGGGAATAAAAACGAAAAAAGTGGAAGAAAGAAATGTGTTGTGTTTGCTTATGCAAGACGCCGCATATATTGGTAATGAACCAATCCTCTCGGTGAAAAGCCATATCGAAACCTTAATTCCATGAGATCAGATGACTCGTGGCGGTTTAGTGATCGTGGATCGCACTGATCAGGTGTCTTCTACTGTCTTTGAGATCTTCCATTGTACGGAAAATCTCATTCAAGTTGAGATTAGATGCGCAGACAAGCATTAGCAATACGGGAACGCTGCATTGTACCTGACTTCCGGGAACTCCTTTGGGAATTTGAATTATATGCAATTCTTGTGAATGCATTACATTTACAGGTTTGGCTTACAGAGTACATACACACAAGAATTCACCTGGCAGTGGCCTTGTCCAGATTAATGTGGAGATGTATCCCCCAAGTCCACGCAATGAGCCTATGAAAATACTCCGTAGTTTCCGTGTACCAAAGAGAGGCAATGAGCACAGCACTACGCACAAAACCTAAAGTTCTTGGCAAGTATGCGGAACCCTGGTTCAGCGAGATTCGTGGCTTGCAGTCACTAGGGGGGAGGCCGCGTCACTTCGAATGAATTGCAATACTCGCTTACAGACAGATACTCATATATACTAAATGATATAGTATCGGCCTAAAGAGTGTATATTCTCGACAATCTTTGTAGGCAGATACACGTGTAGGATCGTTAGGGCGCCGTGGAGACAGAAAGCTGCTGATTAACCACATCTCATCCGTTACAATAGCTTTGAATAGGCATGTGAGATTTAGTGCTATCCACCGAGTACTGCAGATTCTGACCTACAATTTTCAAGATTGTCCAAGAACCACAGATCAACTAGGCGACGGCAAGCCGAAATTCGTTCAATCCTCCAAGGCAAGCTACATTCATGTGAGCCAATACCTTCAAGAGATAGACGATTAGCGTCACACAGACTTTCAAATGTTACTCTGAATGGACTGACTGCTTTAGAGTGGCCGTATGCGGGGATGTTTACACATTTACCTGCTAATTGCATGCTAGCAGGACCCACCCCACCTGAATGCGTCCGAGCAACATGGAAGTGAAGAAATCCTCAACATTGCATCTGAAGAGTACCCAATGTACAAACCACCCACTGAGAATACCTGCTCAAAGACAACATCGTTGACCGCATACATGAAAAGAAGGTGATCTAGAGAGGTACACAGAGCTATGATTAATTACAGCCCAGTCACTTTCCTTCTGCTGCGCTCAACCTGCGGCCTGTCCTGGACCACTAAAGCTGACCTCGAGTGAATTTGGTTTACTTACTGCTAGGGTTTAGTGCATCAAAGTACCGCTGAGCACTGCTTGACTGCCGTGAGTTTTCTGGGGAATTTCTGCGAAAGCCAGTGTACTAGACCCTACGGGACCCGGTAGAGGCGCAGAGGCCCCATCCAACACCAAGTGCTTCGCCCTAGTCCTACACTCAACTGCTGCCATCCCATCCGCATTTGCGACCTTACCTTTTGCCTACACGCACGCCGTCGTCATCGACGACCCTGATCAGCCAGTGAACTCTGTGCGGGCACACATTTCTGTCACCAGCCAGAACCAATTCTATCGTTGTCAATTGTCCCCCGACTGAGAGGAGAGACGTTCCCCCAAAATCCTAGTTGCGAGGGGCACTCCGATGCTTTTCAGTCTGCGTCCCGTGCAATCCTTACCCACATCGGGCTCGTTTAACCAGAGTCTGGACTTTCAGTTCCGCATTTGACCCTGCAGCACATGAATGAAGCGGAGAGGACACAGAGAGATACAGCGCAAAACGTCAAACAAGATATTTCGGCCGGCACGCAAGCATCTTTCCACCACGCAAAGCAAAGGCCGCGGATTCGTTAGCTGGCATGGTTTCATCCGCCTGATACCTGCGTCGCCCGCGCTCCAATAATGTCGGCCAACTCATTAAGTCATCTCCTCCACGCCAACGCCGGCCCGGATGTCCACCGTACGCCCGGCGAGCCAGACAATGCCGCCAATGGGTACGCAATACCATCGCCCAGCGGTCGTCCTGGACCATCTCTACAACCTCAACATCATGTTCCCATCGGCCACATAGCCAATCCATATACTGCTACGCCCCTGCCGCCCTCGCTGCCGCTGCCGCCTACATCGATACCCCAAGCGCAATCCAGTGCGCCGACTACGCAGCCGTCCAATTCACAGCCTGCGAACAACAGCCCACTCGGTCTACAGACTCCATCGGCGCGGAGTCATACTCTGACCCAAAGTTTGTATCAATGCGCCGACTGTCAAAGACGTTATTCTCGCCCGGAGCATCTAGCTAGGCACATACAAACACAGTTAGTACACCTGAATGCTGACGTGAACGTACAGCCCGACGTGCGCATACAAGCCAAGCAGGCCAAACGTTCAATCATCATCATCTGTCTCGAGAGCGATTACGAGATCTATACTGACATTGACTCACGCACAGTACCCTTGGCAAACGATTTTCTTGCCAAGTGTGTGGAAAAGCATTTGCTCGGGCCGATCTTCTAAAGCGACATGCTGCAAATCACGAAAACGATGGCGATCCATCAAAAAAGCGCAGGCGGACTGACACATCCCCCAATGCCGGTCGGGTGTCGCACGCTTGCAAAGCTTGCGCAACAGCTCGTGTGAAATGTGAGGAGGTCAAACCGTGTACTCGATGCCGAAACCGCAAGTTGACTTGCGAGTATGCCTCGTCGGAGGCTGGATCTGCTGCCGCCATGCATCTGCTCCATTTGTCTGCACAGGCTCACTCGAATCCGGACGATGTCAACCAAGCCAACTATCCGAATTCTGAAGGTCGTGGCTCCTCGGCCATGGGAAGCCCAGCTGCTGGAGGAATTGCACCGATCAAGCCCGAGGACAGTCATGGCACAGGACAGTTGCCAACCCCAGAGACTGTGGGAGAACAGCCGGGTCAGATGCAACCGTTTGTGAATCCGCCGTATGTCAACAACACCGGGGTGGTCGACATGACAAGAATGCCATTCACCGATTTTCTTCGTGATGTGCTCTATGACGGCTCTCTGAACACTGCGCGACCCGAGGAATCACAGGGTCTGGCCGTCTTAGATTTTTGTGATGATTTGAATTACGAGCTCACAGATGTGGACTTTGGGCTACTTGATCATTGGAACTTGGACGAGAACAACCGGAATGGGCAGGTCGTCACTCAAGCGGCCACACCACAAACCGACGACTCCACCGTGGATATGTCACAAATGCGGTCGCATCTTGCCAAGATATGGACAAATTCCCCATGGCGTTGGATACCTCAGGAAAGGGACTCTGTGTATGCCGAATACGGGAACCTGCCAATACCGCAACGCGACGCGGCCAGTGAGCGATTTCAAGAAAGACAAAAACAGATGGATCGTGTCATCAAGGAAAAGGTCGATCCGGCCAGCCGTGATAAAGTACTGAGCGTTGTATTACAGGCGTTGAAGTCTGATTCATTAAGGCTGCGCGTCGCTTCATCGTTTCCCTCTACCGATGTCGTCGATACCCTCGTGCACATGTATCTGGCCGCACATTTATGCTCCGTCAGTTCCTACATACATTGGGGCACGTTCAAGCTCAACAAGCAGCAGCCAGAGTGGCTGGGTATCGTTCTTGCCGCTGGCGCCGTTTTGACTCCAGTGTCGGCTTTGCGAAAGTTTGCATTTGCTATACAAGAGGCGATGCGTAAGTGAAAGTTCCTGTGCAGTTGAAATATCAGAGCTGACTCATATTAGGAATTGCTATACCTGGTCGAGTAAGTTTATTGATTTGATTGTGTTTGATTGCAAAAAATCTGTTTCTGCAACGGCCATTGCATGTTTTCGATAAACCGGTGAAATGGACTGAGGCAACTGGCTGAGGTCTTCTGCCCGGAAAGGGATCATGTGTCGCATATACAATTACTGAAACATGGAGAACACTTTGTGATGTGATGCTAACTTGTGCAACCAGTTCGAAGAAAATAACAACAATACTCAAAGTTTGGGTCTTGTGCAGACGCTCGTACTGGTCCAAGACTTTGCGCTCTGGAGCGGCAATCGACGCAAAATGGAGATTGCCGAATGCCATCTACTTGTCCCAACGACGGTATGTACACACTTGATCATTCACTTTTACTACGAATTCTTACATGGCTTAGATGATGCGATATCGGGGCAAGTTTCAACGCTCATCATATCCTCTGATCTCTGTCGAGGCGTCGGACGAAGGGGATGTACTTGAAGAGAAATGGCGTCGATGGCACGAGATGGAAAGCTGGAAAAGGTAACAAATACTAGCTACTGCAAACGCATAATGGCAGAACCTGCTAACCAAGCCAGGCTTGTATTTCATTGCTATTTGCGGGATGCCGAGTCGTCGATGAGCACGCTCGCGCCACCTACAATCTCATATTCGGAATTGACCTTGCCTCTCCCTGAAGCAAAGGAGCTCTGGTTTGCAAGAAGCGCAGCCGAATGGAAGCGACAATATCTGGCCAGATCCTCAGGGCAGGGCAGACGGCCTCCATCGCTCCCAGATCTCATTCGCGACATCAATCTGCTCACCGCGAACTACCAACGTCTGGATGCACAGTACGCAATTTCAATCTATTTGCACTGCTTCTGGAATCTCATACTGGAGTGGCGGCAATTGAGCTCGGTGCACCGATTGAACTCGTTTGCAACCAACTTTTCGGCTGGACCACACCTGCTATTAAATGGGCGTCATCAGGAACTTTGCAGAGCGCTTCAGACATTCCAGGTGGTTACGTCAGATTGGCATGCCTCGCTGTCTGCTCAGGAGAGCCTGTTGCTAAATCTTTTGATGATGAACCTCCATGTATCAATGGATGACTTGCACCTCTTTGCTGGGAAAGAGGGAGAGGAGCAAGCGCGCCGTGTTTACCCAGTGCTGCAACAATGGTCAGACAGTGTGGATGCTCGACGAGCCATTTGGCACGCTGGTCAGATCTTGCGACAAGCAAAGTTATTTCCAAATGGTCATTTGAAGGACTTTTACGCCGTCTGTGTGCACCATGCCGCATTGGCAATATGGGCGTTTGGAGTAGTCGTCAAGGCCACGAAGCACGAGTCAACGCCCATGGAGAACCAAGAGACTGTGCTTGTTGATGGCCTCGAGTCCAATCAAGTTCAGCGCTACATAAGCTTTGGACCGGGACGGCCGAGCATTCGCACCAGGGATGAACAGCGCACCGAGTGTATCGAAGAGCCAAAGGCCTGTATGGAAATCGTTGAAGGGATTTTCAGGGGCAATTACAGCAAAGGAGATATGCTTCCACCAATTGTCGAGAATCTTTGCGGCCTGCTGAGGCAGCTAGCAGGCGCCGCCTGGGCAGTGGGACTCGGTTAAGGTATGGCGATATTTCATGATTTATCGGTTCATGGCATTGGCGTATTTATTTTGGGATCCGGGCCGGATAGCGGGAAAAGTATGGACGTTCCAACTCGGTGAGATACCATTTGTTTCCAAGTGTTAATTGATCATCCGGCATGTTTATTTAGCATTTTCTCGTCTGTGCAAATGCTCGGAATGATGGTTCGCATTCACGGTTGATCTCATGTCAGTCATTACATGTCTCTGACCATACCCATGGGAGAGAAAGAGATGAGTGGATCATGAGGCATACAGTATACAACTCAGCAAAGCATAACCAATAAATAAAAATCAATAAATACTCTGACCATTGAATATTCGCCAACTTCTCCGTCCGTCGAGTAAAATATGTCTTGGCGACTGCTGACGGACAACCGGCTTTCCCCCGAGTCAGTCTCGGATCTGAGATGCCATCGCATCGCCGCAGCCCAGCCACGTGGGGCGCGCCCAAGTGACACGGCCCACGGGCTGGGACTCGAACAACACACCACAATTCTCAGGCGTGTTACGCGGATGCGTTATATTTCTTTTCATCCTTCTAGTCAGTCTTTCTCATACTTTCAGTAAGTGAAAGGAACACATCAACAACGTGGTACTCGTAGTATCGTATATTTGGCTTGTTCTTAACCTTGGCCCAGAAGGCGCAAAAGAACAAGTGCAGGTTTACCGCCTTTGGAATTGGATCCTCAGTGGCCGTAAGCGAGCCTTCCGAGATGGAGCCTGCCACGGAGCACTGCATCGGGCCTGCAGAAACGGGTACAACGGCTATTGTCGCAACAACTATAGTGTCGACGATAACATTTTTACTTTTTCTGAAATGGGTCATCGATCCCCGGCGGCCCCAGATCCTGCCGGGTCCTCTCACCACCACCATACCGAGGCTCACAAAGGAAGAGCTCGCGCAAGTTCCATACCAGCCCGACCACTTTCCCGGCGCCAGAGATGTCGTGACTCCTGTTGAGTAGCCCGCCCTCAGTTTTGGAAAAAGTGACCACAACAAAATGCTGATCATGAATTATGTATAAAAGTATGGCAACATTCGCGTCTATGAGTTTGGACCCGAAACAGGCCGCAAAGTGCTCTTCCTACACGGAATCAGTACCTCTTGCATGACGCTCAATGATATTGCCTTGAATCTGGCATCCAAAGGATGCAGAGTGATGCTTTTTGTAAAGACGCGCCCATATCCCATTTCCTAATGTGAATTACGAGACACATTATCAAGAGACTAACCAAAGGGGCTTGCTTCTCCCCATCGAATACAACAGGACCTCTTTGGCCGCGGATACAGCGACGGCGTGGGCGACCTACCGTCGGATACGCGCCTCTTCACGACGCAGATGCTCCTGGTGCTGGCCTCGTCCCCGCTGCCCTGGACGGGCGACGGCGCCCTGCACCTGGTCGGCTACTCCCTGGGCGGCGGCATCGCCGTCAACTTTGCCGCGGCCTTCCCGCGGCTCGTGGCCTCGCTCGTCCTGCTCGCGCCCGCGGGCCTCATCCGCGCCGCCAACATTGGCCGCGCCAGCCGCCTCGTCTTCACCTCGGGCATCGTGCCCGAGCGCCTGCTCGAGGGGCTGACGCGCCGCCGGCTCCGCGCCCCGATCGGCAACGCCGTGGCCAAGCGGCGCCGCGCGAGCAGCAGCGTCTCGTCCGTGGTGACCAATGGCGGTAGCGCCGTTGCTGCTGCGGCGGCTGCTGCTACTGCGGGCGGCCTGGACCTCGCTGGTGCGGTTGACGAAAAGGAAGGCTACGTCGATGTGGCAGTGCAAGAGGTCGTTGATGTCGATAATGACACGCCCGAGTCGCCTAGTCCCGTCGAGGCCAAGATCGCGGCCTATGTCCGCTGGATGCTCGACTACCACGACGGGTTTGTGCCGTCCTTTATGTCGACTATTCGCTACGGCCCGCTGCTTGAACAACATCATTGTAAGTGGTCTCTCGCCAGAAATTCTTCGCGTCTCCCTCAATTACAATGTGAAACTGTGACACCGTGATGAGAGCACCGGCTAACATCTGGGCAATGTGTTCTCGCGACATCAGACTGGAGAGAGCTAGCCAAACGCGAGCCCGGCACCACGGCCGTGATTCTGGGCCGGCAGGATGAGCTGATCCAAAAGGGCGACTACAAGGAGGACGCGCTGCCGCTCATGGGCGGCGAGGGCAATGTATTCTGGCGCGTCGTGTCTGGAGGTCACAACATGCCCTTTACCAACTCGAGGGGGGTCATTGAGGCGATTCACGAGTTTTGGGGCATCAAGGAATAAATGGGATTGCAATTTGGTGGATCTGATTAAGAAGAATAAGTGCAATTAGAGAGAGCTGAATGTCTGTTGTTGAATGTAAAGAAGCATTGATAAGGCAACTCGCGTGCTAGACTTTGCAATAGATGCTGACATACAAATTCTAGCGGTCTTTCTCATGTCGAAGTGATTTTATGCACGAGTCATCATTGCAAAGCATGGGATGGCTTGATGTAGATGGATTGTTGATGACGAAGAAGGGAGGCGAATAACTTGACCATATAATATGATAACAAGGGCGCTTGATTCAGATGCAATCATTTATGTAGGTGTGGGCAAGCCACATATGATGAGACTGACTTGGTATAGTTTAACTTCTTTGATTTGAATTTTAAGTGATATGATTAACAAGATCTTAAGTAATTAGACCAAACATGCCACATAACTCCGTTGAACCCTCCCTTAGATATGAACCTTCATAATCATACAATCATTGATCCGATGCAAAAGTTGTCGACGATATGTCTTTAATAGTCAATGGCGTCCTTTCCATTCATCATGACAATGGCTGTCGACATGGCGACGACCTCGTCGACCTCCTTCTCGTCAAAGACGAGGACGGCGTCCTTGCCCCAGCCGTAGCCGGCCACCATGCCGACCTCGACGCGCTTCTGGTTGAGGGCCTTGTAGAGGACACCGTGCTGCCCGCCCGTCATGTCCCAGAAGTAGGGGATGCTGTGGCGGATGAAGCACTGGTGCTTCTCGTTCTTGTCGTCGACCGAGTAGAGCTCCACCTCGTGGCGGCAGTGCTCGCTGCCCGCGGGGAACCGCACCGACGAGTTGTCAAACGACACAAATGTCATGTTGAGGTCGCACACCTTTTCGCCCTGGCTGTCCACGATGGTCTTGATGGTCCGCATCATGCTGCCCGAGCTCTGGATGCTGTACTTTGGCGGCTCGTCCTCGGCCTTTTCCAGCGCCCGGCCCACGTCGCGCATGTACTTTTGCGAAAAGTCGTCAAAGGGCCGCTTGATCTTGTCCGTCAGGTCCATGATGGAGGCCTCGTTTTTGAAGTGGATGGTGCCCTTGAGGAAGAGCACCTTGGTGGGGTTGACCTCGGAATCCTCATTGATGGGGAAATCATCTGGGTGAAATGGGTGAGGCATGATGACGGAGGCCGATGGGTTTCTTAATGTGTTGTTCTTTGGGTTGGTTTACTCCAGTAGTATAGTGTATATGAGGTTCCGTATAATCTAGAACCCTCGGCACTGTTCGTCTTCGCTTGTTTCCTTAATTTCCCCTGTATACTTTGGAAGAAAAACCGTTACACGTTTGTGTCTCGACGCCTTGTTAGACAATTGAATTATTCCGAGAGCTAATCCACAAGCAGTGGGTGAGAGGGAACTGGGCGACTATAAAAATCGTTGAAGGACCCCGGACACGCGTTGAGGCCGGGTGCCGGGTGTGACGTCACGGCATCCCGGAATACCTGTTTTCAGGCCCCGGGTGCGGTAATGTAACCAAGTTTTCAGGGTCCTGTCCAGCCAAAATGTGCTGACCACCATGCAAGGAGGGTTTTGTTCCAAGGCTGAGTTAGGATGGAAAAGAGTGGAAAAAATCGTCGCAATAGAGTTCAAACGTCAGAAGTGGATCGAACATGACTTGCCTCGACTTTGAAGTCACATTCGAGGAGTGGATGCCTATCTCGAGTCCATCACTTCGGCATTCTTGTTCGACAAAACGCCGCCGGCCTTGGATTTATGGGGGTTGGAATTGTTATGAATAGGCCATACGAGTCTTCTTGGCTGGATTGTTAGTTGGATGAGTATACTCAACTTTCGCTGGCGTTGATCTGCTTTCAGTGGATCGTGAATGGTCAAGGCGACTGCAGATCAAAAATAGCTTCCCACAACCTTCGTGGAAAAGGCAGAAATCCCGAAGATCGAAAATATGCATTAGAATTCAGACTACATAAGCAAATTGAGTCATATTCAATATTGTTTTGAAGAGAGGAAAGTGATACTCGACATCGTGTTGGCTACGACTGCTTGGTCGTTGAGATGACGTATTTGTAGCCAACCGAGATGGATGGCGGGGTATTCCACAATGCTGGCTAACCCCACCACATCAGATTCTTGGGTGACGATGCGCCGCCAATATGAAGGAATTTCCATGCTGTCCTAATGCATTCATGTCAAAGGCAAAGAACGAGGTCAGTACTTAAACATGATCTATCCATATACCTGGGCGTGTATGGTCGCGCGCATCAGGCCCGGCACACAGGCTCCACCACGGTACACCTAGCAATCGTTGACACTTTCGATAGTCTGGACTCATTCCATATCCCAGGCCAAGCGAGATTCTTGATATCTTGAGATTTTGGCTGCCCAAATGTTTTCTCTAGGCTCTCTGAAACTGCTGTAAATACTATAGCAGCCGTGATGCTCAAGCATCGTGAAACTGACTCGAAAGAGGTGCGGACACGATTGCAACAGGTCGCACATGTATCAGGTCTCAAATGTCTTTAGTTTTATCACGAGCCACTCAAGCGACACGATGATATGGCAGTCTGTCATTGAATTTCCGACGGTTTCCGTGGTTGGGTAGTGCTAAGATTAGCTAACTGGAACTCGGCGTGATGAACCACTTGACGATTCCAATTTTGGGCTATGAAAGCTCATTTCAGCGGTTCTGGCGGACCTCTGAGCAGCCAAGATGTATGAGAAATCGTGCAAGGTCCAGGAATACTTGAAATTCCATGAGATCAAATATAATAACTAATTCATTCTATTTCTTTCATTTCATGGTTCATACTGTTTATGATCGCGAAGAAGGAAGGGGCTCCGTTCAAGCGGCTGACTGGAGCCTCTGGGTGCCACAAAGAGATAGCGGTTGCTCGTAGGACAGCGGCGCATTCCTGGACCCTGATCGCCCCGCATCCGGCAACTCAAAGTCGAGTTAATTGGAGCACGTCCGACCTTAAACCTATCCCATGGACATGGGTGAGTGACATGTCAACGATAAAAGGTGCCACGTCCCGCCTATAGACGATCATATCTTACTTTTACTCCCCCTTCAATATGTCACCCACAATTAAGACCTATTCAAGCTCCAACGCAGAAGACGTCAAGTCTGCCTGCGAAGCCCATGGCTTGACCACCGAGGAGTTCTCCCACCTGGTCAAGGGCAGTGTTGCGGCCAAGGCCACGGCATACTGCCCGTACAGTCGCTTCCGCGTCGGTGCGACGCTGCTGTCGGGCGACGGAACCTACATCAGCGGCGCAAATGTGGAAAATGCTGCATACCCGGTCGGCACCTGCGCCGAGCGTGTCGCCTTTGGCAAGGCTGTAACCGAGGGCCACAAAACGTTTAGGGCTGTCGCCGTCGCCACTGACATCGCTCCTCCTGCAAGCCCTTGCGGCATGTGCCGACAATTGTAAGTCCACATCATCACATATTCCTATACGTGGCCGGCAGATGGGCTCATATAAACAATGCAGTATTCGCGAGTTCTGCGACCTCAAGATACCAATCTTCATGTTTGACAAGAACGAGGATTTTGTCGTCCTTAAATTAGAAGAAGTGAGTAAACCGTTGAAAATTCGTGGCCGCAGCCTCTGACTAACTGGGTACAGTTGTTGCCGCTCTCCTTTGGACCAGAGGCATTGCCGCCACCTCAGTCCATCATGTAGACACCCTGGAATCATCCTGTAGCTCTGAAAAGAGTCTCATATTCAACGTCTATATGGCGCTTATGCATCGTACCTGCGGATTCAGACCGTTCCTGAGTAGGATCTGGGTCTAGATTCTTAGAAGAGAAGCATGAGACATGCCATGCCGTCAACATACAAAGGCAGTCGACCCACCAAAACGGTTTACGACTGCATGTGTTGAGTGCGCTTGTCGCACTCGAACCAACGCACTCAACAGGGAGGACTGAGAGTAGGATGCTCTGTCCTCAACAGAAGGAAATGTTCTAGGTAGCGAAATCTCAATTGATAGCAGATGCCAAGAAGATATGCTTCTCCCTCTGTGCCTTCAAAACTAATGCAGTGACCAGCAAAAATGCAGTGTACCGTGCCCAAATATGAATGCCTGAGAACAAGTTCCAAGTCAGCGCGATCAGCTTTTCGGGGACCAGCATAGAGACCAGAGTTACACCAAAACATCTGGAAGTAAAGAAGAGTTGAAACTATTCTATACTGCCGTTCCACCTACATATGTATTCACACCACTTATCACTGCAAATCAAACATACTCCAACATGTATGCAGGGGACGCCATCCCAGATTGTGATTGAACAGGGGTTCCTCAGATGATAGCGCTTCCAGATCGGTGCTATCCATGTCCGTGCACCGCTAACTCCTTAGCGGTCAAAACCCCTGAAGCACACTGGTAGACTGGCCCCAGTGGCTCAGGAACGACAGGCCACTTCCCATGGGAAAGCTTCGTCCACCTTTTTGGCATTCCCTTGGGCGAGAAACTCCATAGCTGCGAACAGCCAACCAAGTGACTTTGCACCCACTCACTGCCCACGCGAACGTTTTCCTCCGATAATTGCACCTGGCGACGATGACATCAATCTAATACAAGCGCGTCACACCAAGTTTACGAACGCGCATCCCTCCAATCGGCCAAACGACCGCGGCGCGTGCCCGCCTTGCAGTCTACATCTACTCGCGACACGGATACAGACCGAACCCGAACGGACAGTCACCCATTGAACGGCAGTCATGGACCAAGCAGACATTCCGGCGCTGCTGGCGCGCCTCGCCAGCGACGAAGATGCAGCCCGGAAGATGGCTGTTTTCAAGCTTCAATCCTCCATCAACGACCCGGCCTTTGCAGACGTCTTTATATCGTCCGGCGGCCTCGTGATATTGCGCCGACTGATCATGGGCACGGGAGGAAACACACTGGCCTACGCGCTTCAGAGCTTGACGAGACTCCTCGAGGTGGATATGGGCTGGGACATATTCGAAGGCCCAACGGCCGGCGATTTGGTGGAGCGCATAGTCGAGCTGATCGTAACGAATCCGCTCGTCAACATCTTGCGAGGCGCCATGTCCATTCTAGTTGCCCTCGTCAGCCATTCTCAAACCCCATCCCCCGGCCAAAACCGAATTCCTGGGACGTTTGGCTTCCGAGCCCTTAAGCCGGCCGTCGCTGTGTACCCACAATTTTTCGATCTGGTGATACAGCAGCTGCAATCTGCAGATCATGCATTGTGCGCCAACTCTTTAATGCTAATAAATGCCTTGATCAGAGACGCCGTATCGAACGAGGGAGCCCAAGGCACCAATGGTAAGGCCACTGGTGGAGAGGAGTGGCCCAAGTTTATCAAGCGGCTCCAAGATTTGGGCTTGATTAAAGCAGTCTTCAACCTGATGCAGAGTTCCGCCCTCCAGGATCTTGCGCATCCTCTACTCGAGTTCCAGAACCTTACCAAGTTACTGCTGAGGAAATGGAGAGAAGTACGTGTGGATCTGGAACGACCTGAACATCGAAGAGCTCTCAAGGCACTGCACTTGGCAAGTGCACCAAATAGAGACCACATGAATGGGACGGCAAAATCAGAAGACGAGGCGGGTCAGAAAGCTAGCAAGAAGCACAATCCAGAGAAATGGCGCAGGCTTGGTTTCGAGACTGAGAGCCCAGCTGTCGAATTCCAAGAAGCAGGATTCTTGGGTATGATGGACTTGACAGACTATGTCAAGAAGAACGAAGATGGCTTCCAGAAGCTGCTCCTGGAACAATCCGTCAAACCACTATCAGAACGTTGCCCAGTAGCACGAGCAAGTCTGGCGGTCACCTTGATCCTCTATGAACAGTTTGAGAGCGACAAGAGCGAGATGGAAGATCTTAGGGGATATCAACTATCAGACGCAAAGCAGCAAGACAAACTCTACAGACCACTATTGTTGCAGTGGTCAAGACTTCATACCGCAGGCTTGGCATCATTTTTCCGACTCTGGAAGGCTACTGGCGCTGAGCAGAGCGATTTCGACAAGGTGGCCCAGCTGGTACGTATCTTGGTCGACCAAGTTATCGGCCGCGCGAAACGCACAAAGGAAGTAGTCGAAGTTGAAGAAGAGCTTCTCGAGTTTGATTGCGGACGCTTGCGCGAGCTTCAGATGGAACTTCTTGACTTGTCCTTTGAGGACAACTGGGGTCAACATCTCTACCAGGTACGGGAGGATCTCCGCAACGAGTCACTATCTTTTGTCAAGGAGCAGCGCATTCGGTGCTTGTTGGCCGGGGCATGGTTTTCGAAACCTGCGCCACAAAGCAATGGAGGAGGCGCCTCGCAAAACCAGCGTCACCCCAACGGCACATTTTGGCGTTACGCCAAGCTGTCACACAATCGCCGGTTTCTACACTATGCCGATTTTGCATTGAAGACGGCCCATGACCCATCCTTGGATTCACTGAACGAGACTGTTGATCTCGTCAAGGTCAGCTCCGTGGTATCCAATGTTTCCGTCACCAGTGACGACAATGAGTCTGGCAACCCCGGGGCCGGGTCACTCGCCAATGCCGGCTCGAAATCAAACACCAAGATCACCATCTTCAGCTTTACTAGCCCTGAAGAAGCGTCGAGACCTGGTGGCGACGGCAAAGAGCAGCCCGTCCTCACACTATACCCTCTCAACCATAGTGTGGCATCAGAGTGGCTAGACGGACTGTTGATGCTCCTCGATCAAAAGCCCATCACGGCCGAGACTAATAAGCTCGCTTCGCTGGTTGGGGATTATGGCCTCAAAATCAGGCTGCTGAATGTTCGCATGGAGGCAGCGTATCAAGGTCCACCTCCAGGAGCTGGAGTAGTGCCGAGCCGCGAAGGGCTCGATGATGACTACTGGTATGAGGTCTAGTGGAGTGGTTTTCTTGGAGGATCATGCAAAGATCTTTGTCTTCTTGTCTGCAGTTATCTTCTTCCTCCATTTGGATTGACCTTCTTTTTGTTTTTGTCATGAGCGCTTCTTAGATATACCCCCTTCGCGAACGGAGGCTTTTTGGCATCTTTGGATGTTGCATGAAAAGAGATAGAAACCTCTGCTCGAGCGAGAAATAATACAAAAATAAGATAATTTTGACTGCCATTATATGTATAAGAAAGGACAATGTGTACGGGCTAATCAGGACATGCACTCTGTTCGTTCAATCCTACATCTACGTACTCTGTAAGCTGAGCCGATCTGCACAGGCTCCAATCCATCCATCGTGAGTATTATATAAGCCTCTACCAGCACAGGTGTTAACTTGGATTTACGGGGACCCGTGAACGATTTGGGAGCCGGGCCCGGTGAGCACTTCGATCCGAGATTTGTTGCCTCACTTCACTGCAATTTCAACACTCATGGAGCCCGTCGTTACGTACCAACCAACAGTGAATCCGGTATCGTTGTTGCCTTCAATACATCACTGCAATTTTAACACTCACGAAGCCCGTCGTTGAGTACCAGCCAATAGCGGTTGGCAGCACAACCCGGGACCAGCCGCTGCGCCCGCCCATCCCAGGTTCCCCCGCCAGATCCCCAGCCTCCAGCCTCCACGCTCTGACGCAACCCCACTGGCCCGACGACCGTTGGAGCTTCGTCAATCAATCGTCAACGTCTTTATGCACTTTACAACGGATACAGATTTGGACATGACAACTACAGTCCCACTGTTTCCAAGCCCTCCCATGCCTCTTTGATGTTTATCATCGAGGGTCGCAGCACTATTCAAAACATAAGTCAATAGATACCATATATCAAACACTGTCCCTCATGCCGCGGCGACGGTCAGTAACCACAACCTTTGGTACCTCCGACACGCCGACCAAGAAGCCCGACAACGGATACTTTACCAAGGGGCAATGGCATTGTAATTGCCAGCCCCGCCTCCCCGCGGTGCAGTTCCAGGTCCGCCGCGAATCTAAGAACAAGGGCCGCTGGTTCTACACCTGCCAGGTCGACCGAACTAAGGGCAAAACTGGAGAGCCGCAAAAGTGCGACTTCTTCCTCTGGGCCGAGGATGCCCGGTTGCGCGAAGAGGGTGCCGTGCTGAACAACTCGACAACGGAGCCTGGCGATGGCGGTAGCGAGGTGGAGGGCGACAAGAAGTCGCTTCGAACTCCGCGCAAGCTGGTCCAAACCACTTTGAGCGCCCGCGTAGAGCCTCGAGAGGAGGGCAAGAGACATTGGACACATCGCACCGAAATCACTCCCATCGAGGAGCTGGAGCGCACTGTAGGCGGCAGCCAGAGCAGTCAGGCCGAAGCCAAATCTGGCGGAGAGACGGCCAGGAGCAGCTCAACCATGCGTGCGACTGGCAGCACCAGCAGCAGTAAGACTGCCGCAAACACGCAGAGGCTTGGTCGCGATGATGGTGAGGACGAGTTGTCCCAGAATGGAGGCACAGCGTCCAAGGCCGCTGCTGCGGTCCAAGCGCAACAGACTCCGTCTGCTGGTACGAAGCGCAAGAGGGACGTGGGTGACCTCGGTCACAATGATGATGGGGACATGGATGACTTGTTTGGCGACACGGATTCGGATGAGGAGAGGCAACTGGCTGCTATTGCTGAGTCGTCCAGCCATCCTGGGCGGACACGCGATGCGTTCGCTACACCCGCGGCGCAGAGGTCGACCGATGGGGTGGCTAGCTTGCCAACCCCCTCGCTCACTGGCAAGTCCGTGAGGCGCGTCTTATTTGCGGAGCCCGAGGACGGAGAGTCTAGCAATGCCAACAAGCGACAACGCAATGATGACACAGGGACATACACTTCCGTCGGCGCCGACCCAAGGACCCCATCCTCATCGCAGGAAGGGGGGAGCCCGTCATCTTCTCAGCGAGCGGCACCCGGCTCTGGTTCTGGGATTGGGGATATCACGCAGGAAATCATGGATCTCCTCAAGGGTCAAAAGGTCGACGAGGCGACCTCGCGCAAGGTGCGCGGTGCGCTGCAGAGATATGCGGCCAAGGCCAAGGGGCTAGAAAGGGGGCGTGATGCCAGTCGACAGGCGCTCAAGAACCAGGAGATGAAGGTCGCGAAGCTGCAAGAAAGAATTACGAATTTGGAGAACGCGAGAAAAGTAGACGCGGAAGCCAAGAGGAAGATGAAGAGCGAGCTAATGCACATGTACACTGGCATGTGAGTGTGCAGTTTGATGAGAGTTGTCTTATTGGTAGCCAAAACCTTGGCAGCTTGTACCGGGAGAACATGTTTGTGTTTTTAGTGACGAGAGAGAGATAGATACCCCTTACCGTGCTTTCAGCGGGTTTGCTGCTGCAAAGCTTGATGCAATGCCAATCATTTTCTGCCTACAGGCACACGCAATTAGGAGTGAAAAAAACCGAAACGATCGACATGCTTAACTCTATGTCGTTACGACTGCGAAAGTAATTCAGTCAAATGACTAAAGTTTCTTCCTTTTGTCATTTACCCGTTGCAATATCCATGTTTGTAGCTGATTTGCGACGAGTAATTTGACCTGCCCTGATATCTCCTAGTTATTGGGTATGTGATTGGACAATACGGGAAATATGGGCAAACATATCGAAAAGAACAGTCAACATTAGGAACCCGTCCAGGCCAATTCGAAACACACAACTGTCGAGAAGTTCTCTGGGCATATATTGGTTTAGATTTTTACTCCAGCATTCAGTCATCTTTTCTTTTCTCATCTGAGTCATTGGCTGTCTGAAGATTAACAGACTAGCTTTATATCATAGCATTTCTTCATGATTTTTCACACCGCAAGTCGCATTGCTCAGTTACTGTTGGCGATATCCAGCAGCTGATACTTGTCTGTCTTGCTTGTTACCTTTCTCCACGCCGTTGGAGACGCCGTATACAGAACGATTCCCTGCGCTCCCTTTCCGACAGGAAGAATAGGAGGTCGTCGCCGAGCAGTGGAAATGTTCGATGCACATTTCGAAGAGCACTGCTTGACGAATGGCCGCCATTTACTATGCGACCATTCAAAATCCTACCGCGCTGAATCTTGACCCTGTTCGCGTCGCTGCCACTGGCAGCATATGTCAGAAGGTGCGTCACGGCCAACCCGATCAGACTAGAACAAGAAGTGGTTTTGTACGCCATTCTAAGCCGACAAAGCCATGAGGTCCCGGTTCCCATGAAACAATATGGTTTGACACAAGCTGCTTGGACAGTCAGACGGGAGACCTAAGCAACTTCGACCGCAGCGCCCTGATCGGCGATTATGCTTTCCTCTCCTCGACAGTTGTCTTTCATCCTGTGCTGCGACGACGTAGTACATGATGGTCGTGAACTCTGGGCCTACGAGGCAGGCTTTACTGACGACATGAATCGGAGTACCCGATTTTGAAAGCTGGGCTACAAAACCTGATGAATCGCGACACTGAACTTCAGTGCCCTTTGCCTAGTTCAGCATCCAGATCTTTCACGAGTTGGGTTTCGTTTCTACATGTATTTCAGGGCCTAGAAGTACAACCTCGAACTTTCCTGTGTCAGATTACCCACCAAAGGACAAGAAGCTTGATCACGACAACTGATTATTTGCATTAGTGCACGTGTCATGCTCACTAGCACCGCGCGCAACGCCTGCTCTACGAATCCCTAGAGAACATAAATACCTAAATGTGGATGGTTCCCAGGTACTATGAAGCCATCCGAGTCCCAAAGCAAGGAAACATGAAACAGGCAAACCAATGTCAATCGAATCGAACGTGTACGGAGCTTGATTTGAGGCTGCTCCAGCCACCGAGCTGCCCTCAACCAGTTCTAAACAAAAGCAGATTTTCTGCATATTTTAACACGAAATGAAAGAACTACCACAGAAACAATGTGGATATGTGTTGAGAGTGATGTATGCCATCAGCCCAATTAGATTGCATGAATAATCGCAGAAGACACTGTAAGGCAGCGGAATATTGTTGTTAAGTGACATCTTGGCTTATTGAACCAAATTTAGATATCTTCGTCTTCACCGTCATAATCTTCTTCCACTGTCGGTGCCGTGGACCCTGTTATTTGTCAGTATGGCTCGTATATATGTAAGCAGACTGGGGACTCACGACGAGTGATCGGTGAGATGCTTGGATCTTCCCTCAATCTCTCTTTGTAAATATTCTCCTCAATCCCCTCAGGGGGGGAAGGTTGATCGACTCTTTCCTCACTCACAGAACTTGCCACGATCTCTTTCTGTGTCTCCTGATTGTCTTTGTGGCCACTGGTGGTTTCTGGGAACACTGGGTGGAGTGATTGTTTGCCTTTATTCAAGACTTGCTTTGATAGCATACTTCGAATGTGAACGGAGCCGTCGGAGTCTTCGTCCGATGACCGAGATTCAAACTGCACGTTTGCCGCATGTCTTGATGTTCTCGTACTTATGGATCGAGTAGGCGATTCATTCTTTGATACCTTCAGCAAATGTCCGGGCTCTGTTTCGGAGGAGCGCCGAGGATCAGAAGATCGATTCTTCGTCGCGTCTGTCAATAGGTCCATCTCCGTCTGCCCTTCGTCATCAAACTTTGAAGAATTGACGCTGGTCTTGTACTTTCGATCGCCCCTCTTGAGTGTCTCAGGGCCTTGCGCCACGGTCAAAGATTGCAGAGACCAATCCGATGCGTACACAGACTCTTTTGGACTGCCTTCAATTGCTGAAGAGACACTGTGGTCTGAGAGGCCAGCCTCTTCGTTGCTGTTTTCTTGTACAAGTCCTTTGGCACCTCGCCTGACCGCTTCCGCCATTTTATATACATCCACACTCCTTGTCGTTGTCTTTCGCCCAGAGCTCGGATAAATAACCTGGCGGGCCACTGCCCGTCGATGCACTTGTTGATAGAAATTCGGAATTTTGTTCTTGATTGCAACCAGAATTTTCGAGCTCAAGGATAACACACAGTCGTCCGCTGCTTTCATAATTTGTTCCGCTGTGGGTCCTTCCTCTTGCAGAGCATGCAATATCATATTTGCTTGCCATACCATATCGGGTGAGAAAGTCTCTTTGAAGTTACGTCTTGACTTCTGGTCTTCAAGTTTCGTTCTTAACTTCAGCTTCGACTGCTCCGATTTTGAGACGAGATAACTGAAGAAAAGAGTGTTGAGGTGGTTTACCATATCACCTTGAACCAAGTGCTGCAGTTCGCAGAGCTCATCAATTTCTAGTGCCGGATCCGGAGAGATCATGACGAGGCACATCAAAGCCGAGCTCTCAATCATGTGGTCACCCAAGTCTCTCGCATTGTTTATAGCCAAATGCATTGCGTCGACAACCTGCGGTTGAGCAGGTGATAGATGCCTTCCGGGATTGTCCGAGTTGATGGGGATATACACTGGGAGGGAGTGCTTACTCATGATTGTTACACCGGTGCTTGTTTTGAGTAGCCTTTGATGGTTGAGTAACTCTGGATTCCGAAATGCAATGCTGGAGGCCTTAGCTATAATCCACTGAGTATATCCTCGCGATTTGGTTTGCGTTTCGTCGCGTTTCGACAAACAGGATGCCAGTGGGGTTGCATGATCGTGGATCCTGTCAACCTCATCCAAATCCTGCTGATGCAGACATTTTAATGCCTTGGCTGTAAGCAAGTCAAGGAGTGCAAGCGTCGTAGATAAGCCTTGCTCCCCATAATCATTCCAATTCTTGATGAGTTACCCCAATTCTCCCGAGTATAAGTTTCTTGACTCTTGTCACAAACTCTCGACTGCCATCATAAACGCCATCACGGGCGTATCAACATCACCAAATTGCCTCCAGCAGACCGCGCATATCCCACACACAACCTTTACGTAGTATATGATTGTGTATACGCGAGACGAAGGTATCACCAGTCCCTGCTTTTTCTAACAGAAAGGATGCAGGCTGTTCTCCTGCGCCGATAAACTAAATCCTGGACGGTGTTCCAAGAAGTTCGTACATCATATCAATTCATATATGTTGAACAAGGTGGTGCTTTCCTATTGGAATTCAAACTGGTCTGATAACTATCGGTATTATTTGTGTAATATATTGATCTATATTGCGCGCTTTTAGTTTTAACGAAGTGCACGCTTATTTGGGTGGCCCCGGCTACTCCCCGGGAGGCCCTATATATCTACCTAGATACTATGGTATTAATCAACATACTCAAGCATACCCTGGTATATGGGCTCTATAATCCACCATCTAAGAAATAGATTGGTTCCTAGTCATTATGCGCTTATTACACTTATTTGATAATTAAAACACCACACGGTCGTGGGAGCCCATTTTCAGCCGCATGCCTATTCCGCGGAACAAGACAAAGCGATCTCCATAGATCACACCAATCAACCGCGAGGACGCTTCCTGATCTCTTGGTTCGCTAATGGCATGGGACTTTGCTATAGGCAAACCTTGGTGGGAGATTAGCGTGATTCTACACTATTATACTGCATCCATATTTACTGCATAGCACCAATCAGTTTAGATACAGACGTCCTCATCACGACAGCATCTATTGCTGTATGTTATGTTTAAAAGTGACAAAAATCATAGCGATTTGTGCCGACTGCTCGCTAAACGAATGCAGCAGCCGATGGGCGAAGTATCGGTTCATATTCCTTGGATGCCCCAGCGGCTGATCCCGACTACCTCGCATCCCTGCAGGAGCAGTAGTCTGCCAAGTTAGTCAAGTCTACTCCTTACACGACTGCGAGCCTATGGATCCACTTTCGTTTGCATGCTGTTGGATTCTCGCTGCTCATAGCAAACGAAATGCAAGGGACTAGGTACAGCCAATATGTCAAGGGCGATACGAGCGAGAATGGGGCCATCAGATATGGCAGGCCTGAAATTCCTGTGCTCGTAGTAGGTGACCCTTGTCAAGCTTTGAATAATTTTTAATTCCTTTGTGATCACAATAGCCAGGACTTTCTTGACGAAAAGGCCTCCTCTGCCAGCTATGGATTATGTCGATGCTTACGTTAATGTATCGCCACTTGGTCAGTGCAGCCCATAGACGCCGTCCCAGCTGGACAATCCCTTCGATTTAGATAAGAGCAATTAAAGCGATGAGCCTGAAACGCCCCGACTCTGCCCCTGCAAGCAGTCATTCACGGGCTGACCATGCGTTTCTTCCGTTCATGGACCTCGATCTCTGGATCCCGATCATCCCATATGATGAGACCCACCGTTCTACATTCACTACACAATACAATAGAAGTTTATTGTAAACAACAGAGCGACTGCGAGAGATACACGATAAGATTTTGCTATTTCTCCAAGTGATTTCTGGGAGGCCGACCTGGGAGAGACCATAGACAAGCTGATCGAAAGAAACCGACGCACCCACCCCTCTGCCCACGTGGACAAAACGAGTCTGACCGTATCGATGAATGATAGATCCGAGTTGGATCTAATGAAGCGAGCCGACGAGCTGAATCTTGAATAGGGTGAGCTCGAAAGCAAGCTGCTGAGATGGAGTCCTCTGCTTCGTCAAGGAAAACGGCTCCTGCTGCAGTTGGTCTTCGAGCTGTCCAACGAGAATGCGACCGACGCCACCAGAAGAGGCCGTAGACGTGGTCGTCCATCGGCAACGAACATCTTGTTGGCACAACGCGCGCCGCATCTTGATGTCGAAGAGGCGTCAACAAATAAGCCCCCCATCTGGCGCTGTGTCTATGCACTCAGGCGATGTCCCGGACTTCCTTGCAGACTTGGACCACATTGCTGGCGTGATAGCACCGGCCGTCATTACAAGCTGAACATATACCGTGTTAGCTTTTTTGTAGAACATGTGCGCAATGGCCATCGGCTGGGAACGCATGCCGATATGCCAGAAGACATTCAGCTTTGGCTGCGCGAGGAGGCCAAGCAGGACGGGACGCTCGAAATGACCATGCTCCACGAGGGAATAGCCTTGGTGCGGCCATCACACATCCAGGAAAAAGAGTCCGCTTTTCTGAAAGTGCACCTATAACGGTCGCTCGCTTTTATCTGCTTGGCACTCGAGATGAGAACGTTCAAAGCTATCTGACCCATTTCAAAATTCACGTAGTGGCTTGCCCGTCTACTAGTGTCTGAAGCTCCCCGAGCGAACCGAACGCCTATGTTACAAACAAGGACCCTTGCAGGACAAGGCAAACACAGGGAAACATGTCGGAAAGAAATAGGACAGACGGCAGAGGCGCAGCAGTGTCCAGGTACGGAGGCCAGCAGTGCGATCACCCCTCCACAGTTGGCATCAGCTGCTACCGGAATCACGGTCTTGGCAGAGTGATGCTCAGCAACCGCCCATGAGAATCCCTGGCGAGCCATCGTGACAATCACCCGTGGGCTGTGTGGTCTCATGAAACAGTGAGAGAAAGAATGGATATAATAGGGACGGATTTCCTACGAATACCTAGACAGTCATTACTAGTGCTGTCCTTGACACAAAGAAAAATGTAGGTTAACTTGGATTGGTATTTTGTGCTAAAGTGGACCTATAGCAAAGCGTCAAGCGTCAAGCATCAAGCGTCAGACAAAATTCCTTTAGTAGTTCCTGCAGGAGACTAGGCAAGTCTCCCCGTTGGCGAGTCTTCCCGTTGGCAAGTCTCCCCGTTGGCAAGTCTCCACCAGCGCCTGAGTCATCACATACAGAAACTTTCCACAAAAAGAAGGTTTCGCCGACCCCGCCTCATAACGCTATAAAAAATTCCAAAAACTATACAATGTATCATCATAGATTGCTAGTTATGTTGTGCATGGGGCGGCATTGTGATCTTGATATTGCAGAAGGATATGGCCGCTATCATTACAACAGAGTCGTGTCCAGCGGCAGAAGTGCCTTCACCAGGCTTCTTCACTAACCACTATGAAAACCCACATAATTGGAGCAGAGTAAGCAACACTAATTCCCTACCACCCGTGGCACAACATGTATATAGCCTATGGCTTGACACTGCATACACTAACAATACTCCAGTGGAAGAAGTCATACGTGACGCTGACGGCGACGTTGACTAGCATCAACAGCACTAACTATGGGATCTTCACTCACATCAAACCTCGTCAATACACTGAAAGAGGCCTTCATTGTGCAGAGCGATACCCAGATGATTCTTCCTACCAGTATGTATCTGTTAGGATTCGTATTCGGACCTCTTATCTTTGCGCCTATGAGCGAGAACTACGGTCGCAGACCCATCATAGTGACCGGATTCGCGCTCTACATTCTCAGCACTTTGGCATCGGCTCTAGTGCCGAGCTGGGGTGCGTTCCTTGTCTTCCGGTTTTTGTCTGGGACTTTTGCCGCGCCGCCGGTGAGCGTCGTTGGTGGCACCCTCGCTGATATATATGACGACAAGGCCGAACGTGGAATGGCTATGATGTTCTGGTCGTCTGCGACGCTCTCAGGTGCTCTGATTTCACCTGTAATAGCTGGGTTTACTAGTAATATGGGGTGGCAATGGACTTTCTGGTATCTTCGTGCGAATTGAACAAACAAGTCTCCTGTCCGGCTAACACCACTGCAGGATCGCTTTGATCATTGCAGGAGCAACATTTGTCTTGGTGCTTTTCCTTCCCGAGACTTTGGCAACCAAGATCTTAGCAAAGCAAACGACCAACCTAGAGGTGCCCGGTGGCTTCAAAAAATACGTGTACTTTCCGGATATTATTAGTGCTGATACGTGGCGATCTTTTGTAGGTCTCAATTTTATTGGTCTTCAGATCCTCTGACTAAAATTCCCAGAAAACCATTTTGTCTCGACCACTCATGTTACTCTTCTCCGAGATGATTTTGTTCTTGGCCTGTATTTACATGGCGTTCGTTTATGCTGTTTTTTACATGTCAGTGGAAACCGGTAATTCGTGACGCACATCCATCAACTAATCATGACCAGGATGTTGGAGATTGTTCCGCAAATCTTCGTCGGTATATATGGCTTCAGCGCAGGTCTGGGTGGTGTTTCCTTCCTTTCATGTAAGATATCATCTCTCTTAATGGAGTGATTGAAGTTGACTCTTTACAGTACAGCTGGGTGCTATCCTAGCAATGGTCTCGCACTTCTACAGCGAAGGGCTATTATCCAATCTCAGTGCCAAAAGCTCTTTTCGACGCTCAGAACTCCTCAGACTCCCCAGCGCATGCGTCAGCGGCCCGATCTTCGCGGCATCTCTCCTCTGGCTGGGCTGGTCGGCAAGGCGCGATGTGCATTGGGCTGCGCCGCTTCTGTCCATGGTACCCTATGGCTGGGCATACCAGACCATATTCGTGGCCATGTACAACTACATGTCTGACGCATACGGTAGTGAGTATGGGGCATCCGCGTTCGCTGCCATGAGCATGACCAGAAGTCTGGCTGGAGCATTCATCCCCTTATCGGTCGTCCGTATGCTGGAATATTGCGGGATTGCCTGGTCTTGCACGATCCTTGGACTTGTGAGCTTCCTGCTTAGTCTTGTACCGTTCTGCTTCGTCATCTGGGGACCTCAAATTCGGAAGAATAGCAAATTCACGACCAGAGAGTAGCGTCAGAAGGATGTTGATGTAGTTGAAATGACTACATAGACTACGTATCTCTCGGTCATCAAGCTTCGCCACCGTTTTCAACGTACATTTAGCGAGCTAGTCTTATTGTTCCTACACAAACGTTGTTACTTATACGCTTCTTTCGCTTCATTCGCTATTTAATGATTGAAACCCTATTGGGTGATTATTTTGGCCCACGATCGCGCTGCTTGAATATATAAGACACTTGAAAATGAATAGTATTTCGATAATACCACCGCAGCAGACAATGAAACACCCATAATGTTCCCAGGCCCATAGAAAAAACGCAGTCGCTAGCAACAAATAATCGTATGCGCCATGCTGGCTGAATGAGCACATGTATACCGTGTGATACAGTTTCTGAGCTTTGCCTTCGATACGAGAGCCCGTATGCACATAGATGAGAGATACTCGATAAGACTCGGCGCAAATGCTAGCCGATTAATGGCCCGCAAGGAACATCGCATTCGTCCCAGCAAGCGCCGACATGATGTGATGCCCGCTTGTGTCTCATGCCCGCTTGTGTCTCAGTGCACCAATTTCTTGAATAGTGGAAACTTGCCCACCATGGGTTAGTCTCACTAGGATTCCCAGCTTGCTAACGAAAAAGCGAAGTCACGTCCGGTGATCGCGACCAGCCTTCGTGGCCCGGATGTGGCGAAACACATATACCCCTCCTTAATCCCTTCCCCGAAATATATCCTATAAACGATGTCAAAGCTATACCGTATCGGAACGCCAGTCAGTGACGCCCCAAAACGTTCAAAACGCGGTAGTTTCTCTGGGATCCCAGCAGCACGATGTTCAATCATTACGTGAAATCTTACTCGCCTTTAATTTTCAGCGATATCACTGTCTGGAGACGCACGGAAGCCTTCTTGCCCTCGTCATACAGCATCGGTATGTGAATGTCAAACAATCCCAAGTGTGGGTACGCGATATCCTCGACGCGCGTCGTTTCCCATCCGGCTACCCAGCTCATACGTTTGGCTACACTGGAACTATCAAGACTTTCTCCTCTAAATGCGGAAGCGTCGATGCGAGTCATGTCTTACAGCCTCCTGCTCGGTATCAGAACTCCAGAGCGTATCCATGTTGTGGTGGCAGCTGCATACTTATGAGTCTTTCACCAACATGAGTTTCTGTAAAAGCGCTTTCAGCGTGTAAAATCGATATAACATCATAAATATATCATTCTGCTTTTCTTAGAGAGAATATTGCGTAAATTGAATTTCTTTAGCCAATGATGAAAGTGTTCTAAAGGCACGGGATCCGTCCATTATCGTTGCTCGTGTTGCCTTCTTATTGCAATAGCAGTCATGGTAGACCATGGTTCTGATACTGATACTGGTCATTACCGGGCCGACTGTTCATCCAGTCATCCGAAGATAGGTATCACTTGTAGCTGGGCACTGGTCCATCTGACCTTTTTTTCCCCCAGCTTACAATTCAATACGAATGCATGCCCATGGGTGCAACCCACCAGCCAAGTCTACCGGGTACGTGACAATAGCTATATTAACACGTTATACTGTGGGGGGACCTGTTGTCGATAGTGCACGGTCCATTAACGTGGGGCGGTCATCCGTAAATAAGAGCTTACAAGCTTACAGCTGTTAGCTGGCAAAGCCACCAGCTTACTTTCTACCATCTTTGATTCAATTACTTTGACACCCTATGTAATACTGCATTAATTATATCCCGACAATTTCACGGCGCTAGGCGCGCTGCCGCTGGGCAGCCTAGCGAAGGGACGCCGGGCGCTAGCTATGGGCGGCCCTGGTGGATCCCGCAACTGCAAATATCTTCACCAACCTATCGGAACTTGAATTATAGCTCTTCGAGCTATGTCCTGTCAATTAACCTACCGTAACGGTGAGCCGTTACTAATAGACTTATTAGATTAAAAAGAATATACTGCTATACGGCACAAGCCTATACTGCCTGCTCGCACCCCGTGACAATACTGATACTAAAAATCATGATACACTAGCACCGAAAATTATAATATACCTGCACCAAAAAATTATAGTGCACTTGTACTTATATTGCTGCGTTGCATTATTATTGAGAATTAATGTTGGCCGGCACTGTGAGAAGGTGTGCATGATACATTTGGGGTCGAAATAAAATTAAAAATGGAGTTTTGAAACAAACTTAGCTCTACCCCGACCTAGCAAGGAATGATGGAGCACGCGGGCCAATAACTTCGCGAAAACGAGTTTTGCCGTGACCTATTCCATACCGCTTATGGCAAATGTTTCTTGTATTTCAATCCCTCTGACATTCGCTACGAACGGATATTGCCATAGCAAAAACGCTGTTTATACCAATAATCAAAGCTGCAGCACCAAACTTCCAAAGAAAAGAACGAAGGATGCTCTTATTGCATTGCAGGGGATGATTGAGAATACTTGCGACGAGTTCGAAGCGAGTGTTGATATTCTTGCACACCTTGCTGTGCTTCTTAGTCTTCCCTTCAGTCGACATCAATAATGCGAGCCGGTGGTGGGGCCAATATGAAATTTGATTAGGCAATCTACCTCGGTAGCTTAGAGCCAAGCTTTCTAATATCCTGGATTACTGAACTAACGTCCGTCACCTACTTTTTGGCACCCCCCATATTTCGGCACCCCTATTTTCGATGCGCTTAGACTTTAATTATAAATTTTAATTAATTTTTATTTTAGCTATAATGCTATAATAATGCATTTTTTATTATTATTAGGGTTTTTAAGGTCCCCGGATTTATTTAAATTATCGTTAATTTCGCTAATTTTAATTTAAATCCTCCGGATAGCTTCGATATCGGCAAATTTCGAATTTAGGCTTATTTTAATTTTTTTACGCTTTTTAGCCTTACGGGCATTAATTTTTATTTATAACGCTTAAATTTTTCGCTATATAATTATTAATTCGTAATCCCTTTTATTAAAGCTTTTTTAAATTTTCCAAAATAATAAACGTTGCGTAAGCATATCGATATCGAGCTTATTAAATAAGCTAAATTAATTACGAAGCTTATCTTTTTTTTATAAAATTAATTACGTTATTATTAATAAATTTGCTATTTATTTCCCGCTTTTTTTATTATCGAAAAACCTTTTATAAACCTCGCTAGCTTATTTAGCTAGAATTTTCGCATTTTTAAATAATAAAAGGCTTATTAAAGGCTTAGTTATATTTATAAGCTATAGCCTAATTTATTTTTAGCTATTAACGATATTTTTTTTTATAAAAGCTATTTTCCGAGTTTTTTTATAATATATTAGGAAATTCTTTTTGCTTATAATAATGCTAGCATTTTAATAATTAAAATTCCTAAATTTTTTTTATATATTGCCTTAAAAAGACCGAAAATTAATTAATTAAAAAATTAAAAAATATAAAACGCATAAAGCGGTAAAAAATTAAATATATTTTATTTTTAAAATACGTATATATAAATTCCGTAGTTTCGTAATTTTTATAGCTATTTAAAACGAATAATTTGGCTTTTTAAAAGTCGTTTAGCTAGGTAAAAAGGATAAAGACTTTTTGCAATTATTCGAAAGCTATAAGGTTTAAAATTTATTTATTATTTATTACCGTAAATTTTTAAAAACCGAATAAAATAAAATTTAAAAAAAATTATTATTATTAAATATTTTTTCCTTTATATATTATAAATAAAAGAAGTATTTTATTATTAGCGGAAATGCATTCGATAAAAATAATTTAAATACGGGATTTAGGCTATTTTTTTCGAATAAAACGAGATTTTAATAATTTAAAAATAAGCTTATTTAATCCCCTATTTTTAAAAATATTAATTTCGTCTATATTATATCGATTTATAGCTTTAATAGCTATAATTTTAAATATAGCGAAATGCTTAAATTATAACCTAATAATATTAGTTAAGGCTTTATTTATACGTTATAAATCGATAGCTTTGCTTTTATAAACCTTTATTAATAAATTCCTTTTAATAAAAAATTGCACTTAATTTTTTCTAAAAAGTTATAAATTTTTATAAATTTTTAAAATGCGCTTAGCAAAATCCTTTAATTATTAATAAATTAGCGGCAGCCCTAAATTTGCCTAAATTCGAACTTATTTAGCTAAATAATTTTTATTAGTCGGTAAAAGCCTTTATTAATTAAAAAAGGCAATATTTTTTAATTAAATGCCTCGCATCCGATTTTAAACTATTAATCGTAAAATACCTTATTTCGATATAGCCTTTTTTATAAATTAACCTTATATAACCTTTTTAAAAGCTTAAATAATATAATTTTCCGTATATAAGGGTATTATTATTTAATTAAGCTTTTTGCAAAATTTAACAATAATTAAATATAAATTAATAAAAAGATAAAAATTTAAAAATAAAGGGTATTTATAGCGGTAAGGGATTTTAAGGGTGCCGAAATGTGGGGGGTGCCAAGAAGTAGGTGACGGACGTTATTGCGATGAATGCTGAAATGACAAATCAACTATTTACTTCTGTGCATTTCCACATGGCGATCGGGTAACCCAATGTTTTGCGAAGCAACCTGCTATGAAATATTTCCTCGCCTCATCTACTACATACATGCATTTGTAATAAAAGTCTTTGCAAATTGGCGCAGGCTTTCGCTAGAGCGCCTGCACTAAGCAGCCTATTCGGACCCTCTGCTGATTTGCGCAAGTATTGATGGATTTATAGTATATAAGTTCCTTGATTCCTGTAAGTCACAACCGGACCACTTTCTACTGCATTTGCCCTGTTATTCGAGTTTCCGCCTACCGCAAACTTTTGCACCCTGTTTCGAACACTCGCCTGCGTTAACTATCATTTGGGAACCCCATAATCGTACCACCCACTATGAACTTTTCGCCGGGTGCCGACATTCCAGACCTCTGGCAAGGTCATCATTGTGACTGGCGGCAGTAGTGGATTAGGGAAAGAGAGCGTACTCCAATTGGCGAAGCACGACCCGGCCGTCATCTACCTCACGGCCAGGACTAAAGCACGAGGCGAAGGTGCCATCGAGGAGATACTGCAAGCTGTACCAAAGGCCAAAGGCAAGATTAGATTCCTCGAGCTCGATCTAGGGTCTCTCGCATCAGTGAAGAAGGCGGCCAGGAGCTTTCTTCAACAATCCGATCGTCTGGACATTTTGATGAACAATGCTGGCTTGATGGCATCGCCGCCCGGTCTTACAGTCGACGGCTACGAAGTCCAATTCGGATCAAACTACGTCGGTCCTGCGCTATTCACCAAGCTACTTCTCCCCATTCTCACCAGAACTGCCGACCTGCCAGAATCAGATGTCCGCGTCATCAATTTGAGCTCGGAGTTGTTCAAACAAGCTCCCAAGGGGGGCATCTTGCTCTCCGAATGCAAGGACCCCCTCTTCGACATTTCCAGCGTAGCACGCTATGCCCAGTCTAAGCTTGCTGACTACTACCATACCCGTTCACTGAGTCAGCTGTATCCAAAGATCACCTTTGTTGCTATTCATCCCGGAGTAGTCAACACTGGCTTGCTTGATGACCTCAGAAAGAGGCGGCCATGGCTTGGGGGCCTGATTGGTGTGGTGGGGCGTCTGGTCCTCACGGATGTTCACAACGGAGCGAGGGGTCAGCTTTGGGCAAGTTCGACGAATCGGCAGAGCATCAAGAATGGGGCCTTTTACGACAACAAGCTGAGAGAATACAAGGATACCGTACTGGACGATGAGAAGCTTATGAGTAAATTGTGGGACTGGACTGAGGAAGAGTTGAGGAGATGGGAGGAATAGAAGGACCATTGTCAAGTCGAATATTAGCATGGCTTTTTTTTTTTTTTCTTTAATCTTTATTTCCCTCCCAAGATCACGGCGGTACGTATTCAAAGTGTCAGGCGTGTAAATGTAGCGAGACATTCCAAATTCATGTATCAATCATCGCTGAATGTGAATCCTGCCTCCACTTGAGTATTCTTCAATAGAATGGAGACGCATGCGCTTTGAAACCAGAATCAGCTTTCCGGTGATTACTATCAAGAGTCATGAGAGCGCTACGGACCTAAATTGTATGTTTTATGTAGAGCGCAGGACGGCGGCGAGTCGCTGACCTCCTTTGAATATACTTTGGACATATGACGACGCTCTTGTGGATTGAGAATAGACAAGGGATTTGCCTGGTCTTCGAGCGCGCACGGTTGAGTCCGCACAGGGCATCAGGCCTCGACATAATTCAACTGCCCTCCTGACATTGTCAACAGCACATTTGATTTCCCTGAGCTAAACACGCTCGCCGGCCCAACTTTCCCCACCACAAGCGTCCACCCTTAATAAGCAGTTTCGCTAATGTATCTCTACGCGGAAAGCCGGGAATTCTAGACTCCAAAGGTCTAGAACCGTGGAAACTCGGATAGCTCTCAGCTCTCAGCTCTCACTGATGTGCGCCTGTGTATATACCTCACACGCAGTAGATTTCTCCAGGAATTGGATCATGGGGCCCCAGACGAGCGAGATCTCATATGGTATGTTCCGAGCACTAGTCCGCCAATGAGTCGCGTCTACACAGTAGAGGAAAACTCTATAAAGACAACCCAGTTCCACCTAAGTGGCTGGCACTGCAGTATTCCTCAACATATCGAGTTATATTACAGCTACTCGACTTCGGGCGCCAGACAGTAGCCATTTTCGTTGTCCGACAGTTTGTAGCAGCCACCACCTCACTATAGTCTGCGATGAAAGTCTCGGAGAGTACTGTGCCCACCGCGGCGAGCAGCCTGCCAAGCGGCGCTGTAGACGCAACGCGCTGGTGGAAATACAAGAATCTTCGAAATTTGAACTTTCTTCTCATCATCCCACTGATCTCCATGTTTACGCAAGGGTAAGTCAGCGATCCCGATTTGTCTGCTGGGCGATGTTTTGCTGACAAGCAGCCAAAGATTTGACGGTTCGATGATGAACGGTCTTCAAGCCGTTGAAAGCTGGCGCGAGGCCTTCGGGGAGCCGAGGGCGTCGACATTGGGTCTGTTCAATGCCGCCTATCCTATCGGTCGTCTCGTAGCTATTCCTTTCATCTCGTACGTCAGCGATACTTTTGGCCGTCGAGCAGGCCTGGCCCTAGGTGCCAGCTTGTGTTGCACCGGCGCCGCACTGCAGGCTGGCTCGATTAATCTTCCCATGTTTGTTGTCGCTCGGGCTGTCCTGGGCTGCGGCTCCACATTTGTGGGCGCCTGCGGTGCGCCTTTGATCACCGAGATCGCGCACCCAGCCCACAGGGCCACCGCAACAGCCTTCTTCTTGACCTGCTGGTCGCTGGGCGCCATCTTCGCGGGCCTGATCACGTTTGGCACGTTTCGAATCAACTCATCAGCCTCCTGGCGCATTCCCTCGGCGCTGCAAGGCCTGCCCTCGATCATCCAGCTCCTCGGTCTGTGGTTCGTCCCCGAGAGCCCGCGGTGGCTCGTGTCCAAGGATCGAAGTGAAGAGGCGCTCCACTTCCTGGCTACATACCACGCCGAAGGCAACGAGGACGATCCGCTCGTGCAGTTCGAGTACAATGAGATCCAGGAAGCGTTGGCCTACGAGCGAAGCAACGACCGAGGCAGCGCTGTCCAGAACTATTTGGAATTTGTTAAAACGCCTGGAAATCGGAAACGGCTATTTCTACTCGCCTGGTGTGCGTGCGTGGCCCAGTGGTCTGGAAATGCCTTCGTCTCGTACTACCTTGCGCCCGTCCTGACCTCGGTCGGCTTGACGTCGAGTCTGCAGTAGACCCTGATTAACGCCACCATGAACATCTGGGCTTGAATCGGTGCCCTATACTTCGCGACCCTCTCGGAGAAGGTGGGCCGGCGACCTTTGTTCCTGAGCTCGGGCGTTGCCCTTCTGGTGTGCATTACCTGCATCACCGTCGGAAGCGCCGTGTTCGCGCACGACCCCTCCAACAAAGTGGCCGGCGGGGCGGTCATTGCGTTCCTCTACCTATTCAGCCCTGCCTACAATGTCGGGTTGAATGGCAACCTCGGTCTCTACATTGTCGAGATACTCCCGTTCAACCTCCGGATGAGAGGTCAAGCATGCTACCAGCTGTTTGGAACTTGCTTCAGTCTGCTGTCCAATTACACAGTCCCTATCGGGTTGGACAGCCTGAAGTGGAAATTCTATCTGATCTTTATTCCATGGATTATTATAGAGTTTGGGGTCGTATTTTTTGTTTTCCCAGAGACCAAAGGGCCGACTTTGGAAGAGATTGCTGAGATATTCGATGGTCCTGGTTCTTTGGGAAACATCGGGAAGCACGACGATTTGGAGCAGGCACGGATCGACGCCAAGCATGAAAAGCCTGTTCACACTGAAACGGTTGACAAAGTTCTCGAGGGTGAACTTTTTTGAGCACAGCAGTGACGAGTATCCATGATGATAAATCAGAGAAAATGTATAAGTGCTGTAGCTAATGTCAAGAGAGTATTCGACACCTGCAAGATAGGTAAAAGCAAGAATACAAAGTATAGCCCTTAAGGCATCTGTATCTGTAGTTGATATCGTCATTCCGTCATTTCATGAATACTACATCACCTGTTCCCTCACCAGCGCCTTGTCGGAGGTTGGTGTCTCTTGTTTGGCTCAAGAAAGGTCGGAGTTCAAGGACTGTGGCGCAATCGCAGAGAGGCGATGTTCGTGTAAAGCCTAAGCCTCGTTGGATCTTTGTTGCCCATCGTAGCCAGGGCTGTGGTAGGCACCATCATACAGTGCCACAGCAAGGGTCCGCGCGGCATTAATCATTGGGCAGTTTGTTGTACTGGCTTCATGTCTCGTGATGGTCAAGTATCGACGTATCTGAGCCATTATTCGTGTGTCAAATATCTCTAGATAAGGGTCTTGCAATGCTTATTGCACGACTGACTATTGTTTCAATATCGCATGAGGCACTGAGAAAGGCTTGGAGACTAGACCGTTGGAAAGGCAACGATGCTATACGGTATCAGTCCTCATCATTTCCTCGAGTATGAAAAGCCTATGCGATGCATCTTTGACCTCATCTTTCCAATACTTCAAGAGCTTTATCACCTTGCGGACTGCCAATTCCCAGTTCTCGGGTAATAGACTGGTCACATTGGAGCGTGCTCCGGCGATGAGTACCAAAGCACTACGCGTACACGATCGTAGCATGAGCCATGTCCCATGGTGACGTTTCAGAAAGCCCGGTTCGTTTTCGTTTATTCTTCGAACACAATTTTGGAACCCTTTTTGTGCAAAGAATCTCGAATCTTCTGTGTCATCCAAGCTTCCATGTACCGCTTCGACGACGGATCGCCAATACATCATCTCGTAGCAGTCTATGAGGTGTCCATTTAAAATGAACCGTAGAGCTACTACGGTGCTGTAGTCGGTGGTCGACGATACATCAATTGGACAGTCCAACTTGAGAAGCGTAGGTAAGGAAGCCAGCCTACGCACTTCGGTCAAAATCTTTGATCGATTCAACAAAGAAGGGGAAGTCACTGACCAGCGGTCCACCTGTTCCTCGAAATCTCGAACGACAACAGAATTGGCCGCGACAGATCTGTGTCGAGAATCTTCCTGATAAATGTAGTGTAAAATACGGTTTTTAAGCCGCCGTAGCGCGATTTCGGACAGGTAGAAATACCAAGCCATTTCACCCTGGGATTTCAAGCCCTGAGGAGGTGCTGGGTAGAGTGTACGATACCGAAGGTCCCAAATATTAGTATCCGGCATGTTTAGTTCCAATCGAAGTTCCCTAGGACTTTAGTGAAAAGATTCTGCGATTGATGACATTTGGTGGTGGAAGGGCTTACAGTTCCGACTTGAAACAAGACCAGTATATGCTTCGGTGCAGTTGAATTTCTTCGTTGTTTGTATCCCTGAGTTGCGGCTGATAGCCCTGGCAGCAGGCCAGCGCCTGTACAAACATTTTCCAGGCTTCGATCGGCCGTAGGGCCGACATGAGATAAACACCAGCCAGGAAGAAGACCTGGGTCTCGATCAGGCCGCTACTGCAGAGCAAGAGCCCCATGCGCTTCTGAGCAGCGAAGAAATAGGAGTCTGCTCGTTGGAAGGCCTCACTCTGGCGGAACTCGGACGATGTTGGCGGGACTCCTGAGCTCTCATCCGGTGCTGCTATTGTACCCAACGCATATATCAGGAGCTAGTTATGTTAGATCCGACTGCCGCGTAAGATGAGAGGCCCGGTCAACTAACCACGATGCATGATTTTGCATCCCATTCGAGACCATTGTAGATCGTCTCGGTCACAAACTTTTCAATCTTGAATATTTCCAAAACGGGGTTATAGATGTGAATATTCTCGATAAATCTTTTCAACAAGCCCTTAGCTCCGTTGTAATCGAAGACATCCGAGGACAATGGAAGGGGCTCAACTCCCTGGCCCTGGTTTTGGAGCAAGCCCTGCAGGTTCGCTTCTTGGTGGGCCCCAGGGAAGCGACCGAAGACAGGCCAAGCGAGGACCGTCTCGATGTTGATGCAGTACAGCTCAGAGGCCTCGTTGAACCCGAACGCTGGCGGCCTGAAGTCAGGCGAGCAAGTCGTCAGCGGCACCGCAGCGACAGGTCCAGGCGGCGACAGGTCGTGTTGCGGCCCTTGACCCGGCCCGTGGAGCAGAAGCTCCTCCAAAGCGTCCAGTCGTTGTAGTATGGCGAGACTCGCCGGGTCGAACCTGGCTACCCGGTTAACCGCTGAGATTTCTGAGCACATGCAGGTAGTGTCCAGCTTACCTTGACTTGTCGCTCTCCTGGTAGACGCAATCAATGTCGAGAGTCACGCAGGAGGTGCAGCTTGGCTGCTCGTTATCGCATTTGGTCCGCCTCTGGCGACATGTCTGGCAGGCCCGCGCTGCACGTTTCCGGGGATACGCTGGTCTGCTGCTGATGCCATCGCGCGGGTGTTTCCCCGTCGCCAGGTGCTGTGCATGCGACATGGAGATCGGTCCCGGCGAGGTGGGGTGAGATTAGGTGGGTGGGTATCTGGGAGACGCAAGGTTTAAAACACATCAGCATCCGCGGAGTTTCGGCAGTGGCGGCAGTCGATGTTAGTCGAAGCAGCACGACTACCCACTTGGTTGAGAGGGCGGGACGTCGGACTGCTACTAACTTACCAATCTAAGGTTCCTCTCACCTGCCGAGGTACCTCGAGTCAGCCAGCATTACAAGCTTGCGCCTAGGGCAGTATAAGTCATTTAGAAGTGGCCCCACTCCTCGATCGCTGCCAGATCAAATCGTGGCTAGAATACCTATGTACATTACCTACCTAAGTAGACAATCAGTCTTAGTCATACGAAGTGAAATGAGAGCGTATAATATCTTTCGACCTTGCAATTCTCTGTCAAGTTCCAACCTACATGATTGTGCCTGCATGTATGTTGAGTATACGTGGTTCCTTCTCGAACCTGTAGTGCATCATCATGGGCGACGCCTTCACAACCGATGCGCAGCCTCTGCGGCTTGCTGCACTCTTTGATGTGGAGGATGTGCTCAGCAAACTGAACAGCAAGGAGAAGATCGACCTACTCGCTGGTGAGTACCTACAATGGCCTGCTAGTCGTTCTAATGTATTTTTCCGTACTTGGCTGATTATGCGAGTCATCAGGCGTCGACTTCTGGCACACCAAAAGCGTGCCGCGGTTCAATGTTCCTTCCATTCGCCTTTCTGATGGACCGAATGGCGTTCGTGGTACCCGGTTCTTCAATGGAGTTCACGCAGCCTGTTTGCCCTGTGGCACTGGCCTGGGCGCCACATGGGATCCAAAGCTGCTCATCAGGGCAGGGGCTTTGATGGGCGAAGAGGCAAATGCGAAAGGTGCACACGTTCTTCTGGGTCCCACAGTCAATATGCAACGCAGCCCTCTTGGTGGCCGTGGGTTTGAATCCTTCTCCGAGGACCCTGTATTGGCTGGAAGGACCGCGGCATCTGTCGTCACCGGAATACAGGACACAGGTGTCGTTGCCTCGATCAAACATTTTGTCGCCAATGATCAGGAGCACGAGAGAATGGCGGTTGACTCTATTGTCACCGAACGCGCATTACGAGAAATCTACCTGCTGCCCTTCCAAATTGCCGTCAGAGACGCCAAACCCGGATCCTTCATGACTTCATACAACAAGGTCAATGGAACTCATGTCAGCGAGAGTACTAAATTCATTCAGAAAATACTCAGAGAGGAGTGGGGCTGGGAAGGATTGGTCATGAGCGACTGGTATGTATTGACTACTTCTGCATCAATGCAACTTTTACACCACTAATTTTCATCATCTTGCTTTCCTTCCCACCTTATTTCTCCCGATCAGTGGTGGGATCGCGGCTCAATGCTGATACATGACTACTCAGGTATGGAACATACTCGACCACTGAGGCAATCGCTGCTGGGCTTGACTTGGAGATGCCTGGGCCGAGTCGTTGGCGCGGCCAGTTGCTAAATCATGCTATCATGTCGAAGAAGGTGGAACAGCACGTGGTGGACCAAAGAGTCCGTGAAGTATTGAAGCTGGTCCAAAAGGCGTGCACCATCGGGGTCCCTGAGAACGCACCTGAAAACAGCAGAAACACTGCCGAGACCGCAGCCCTGCTCAGGGAAATCAGCACTCAATCCATCGTGCTGCTTCAGAATAACCATGGCGTTCTTCCATTGAAGCGTGACGAGACAGTGAGTTCCAATCAACCTGTTGACAAGATGGATGAAGGGGACATTTTCTAATGTTCCGACCAGACTGCCGTTATTGGACCCAATGCAAAGATGGCTGCCTACTGCGGAGGAGGCTCAGCTACTCTGAAGCCATATTATACCGTAACTCCGTTTGAGGGTTTGACCAACAGATGCGCTGATGTGCGATACTCTGTTGGATGCTATGCCCACAAAAACCTTCCCGCGTTGGGACAGCTCCTTAGGGCGCTAGACGGCTCTGCTGGCCTCACGTTCAAGGCCTTCACGTCCCCAGAGTCTGTCGCAGACCGCCAGCCGGTCGACATTCTTCATTTGGACGACAGCAACATGTATTACGCGGATTACTATCACCCAGAGATCCAGGAGGATTTGTGGTGGGCTGAGATCGAGGCCACCTTTACCCCCGAGGAGACGTGCGACTTCGAGTTTGGCTTGACGGTCTATGGCATGGCGAGGCTATACCTGGAGGGCGAGCTGTTGGTTGACAATGAGACGGAGCAGCGCAGTGGCGGAAGCTTCTTCAACGTCGGAACCGTGGAAGAAACTGGCGTGAAGTCAGTCGTCGCCGGGCAGTTGTACAAAATCAAAGTCATGTACACGAGCGGTGCCTCATCCAAGATCCGCGATGCCGATGGAGTGGTCTCCTTTGGCGGTGGTGGTTTACGACTAGGCGGTGCCAAGGTCATCAACCCCGACGAAGAGATCAAGAAGGCGGTAGAGCTAGCAAGCACTGTTGACCAAGTCGTTGTCTGCGTCGGTCTCAACTCTGACTTCGAGCAAGAAGGTCACGATCGAACGCATATGGATTTGCCTGGCCGTTCTAATGAGCTCATTTCTGCCATCGCGGCGGCAAACCCGCGTACAATTGTTGTCGTACAGTCCGGCACGCCAGTCACCATGCCATGGGCATCATCAGTCGCCGCCATCGTGCAGGCATGGTATGGAGGCAATGAAACCGGGAATGCCATTGCACATGTGCTCTTCGGCGATGTAAAACCCTCCGGGATGCTTCCCTTATCGTTCCCAATGCGAGTGGAGGACAATCCTGCTTTTCTAAACTACAGATCTGAGCGCGGCCGCGTGCTTTACGGAGAGGATGTTTATATCGGGTATCGATTCTATGAGGCTACCCGGAAACCCGCACTCTTCCCATTCGGGTGGGGACTTTCCTACACCTCCTTCCGACTCTCTGAGCTCAGTGTCGAGCAAGAAACTAGCCTCGCACGCGACAGACTCATGATCCACGTCCTTGTCAATGGCCAAGCGTACGCCATAGCCGATGATCCTTGTCGGTTATATTATTCCGAACAACCTAACCTACTTAGGCAGTCCGAGTGATCCCCACGATAAACCCCTGCACGGCTCTCACGATTTAGGTCCTCTCATCTTCCGATACTCATCCGGCTTTCCGCGTCGGCGCACGCGAGTTTCCAGGCCCCCTGTATGTACGTTGAAGACTAGCGGTCCAGTTGCCAGCAGCGTCCGGCCGGGTCCATGAGCTTATCTCAAATTAGCGAGTAGCAAGTGGGACAGAAGCATGCCCACATCTCAGGCTACCCGTCAACCGTCAGGCGTTGAACAAATAGGTTTGTACCAAGACTAATGGCCCACGGGCGCCATGTTGTAATTTCACTTGGCAAGCATTTAGAGCAAAGACTCATTTCCTGTGCTGCATGCATCTAATCCTTGGGTACGGTCAATATAGCACTGATGACAGAGATTTATTATAAACCTGTCCCACATCCGGACATACAAGGTTTAGCTACATTGTTCTTCCTGGTTTCAGAATCCGGATCTGACGGCGACCGTATGGCAAAGCCATACCGCTCAGACGTGTGCATATCTGCTCGCGGACAAGCTCTTCGTCCACCTTCCAGAGAATTATCGACATGAGCACATGATCGGCCTACAAGCTCGTCTCTTGCCCTGCACTTGCACGATATCCAGCAGTCCCAGTATATATCTACCACGGCAAGTCAGACCCATCGTGATCTTTAAAAGTACCGCTTATCTCTCTCGAGGCCGCATCAACGACCCTGAGGATGTTTGTGGCGCTGGTCTCCACCGTGATGGCACCGAACAACTCGGGGTTTTCCACGAGCGGACCTACACCTGCCATCATATCGGTTTTCACCACCCCGGGGTTGATGACGAATGTCGTGAGCCAAGGCTCGTCAAAGTGTATCCTGCGCATGAACCAATTCAATGCGGCCTTGGTCGCCCCATACGGGCTCCAGACGGATTCAAATCCGCTCAGGCGATCCATGCCGAAGATACTGCCGAGTCCTGACGTGACAGCCACAAAAGTTGGGTTTCCGGTGCGACTGGCTTGGAGCAGCGTCTTTGTTGCTTGGAAAAGTGTCACTGGTCCGACGGTATTGACCTTGTAGTGATGTACCATGCTCTGGGCCGAGTTCTCCGCCACCGGACCGGGATGGTCATTGACTGCCGCGTTGGCTATAACGACGTCTAAATGGTCGATCCCATGATCTGCTCGAAGTTGTTTGACTGCGTCTGCTGCCCCATTCTCTTCACCGGAATCCAGTCCAACGATGATCAGCCGCGAGCTCTCCGCTCTGGGCATTGCACTGAACACCGGGGCAGCCCCGGCTGGATCGCGCACGGTAGCCACAACGGTAGTGGAAGACCTCCGGAGGAGGATTGCTACGAGCCCTTTGCCTATGCCTCGGTTAGCACCCGTGACGAGAAATGTTCGTGGCGTAGCCATGTTGTTGACTGGATACTTGGGGCTCTGTAGGATGCTCATAGGCTTGATACTGCATGCACACGGCAGAGTCGGATGAGTACCCAGCTCGATTTATGCTCACTCTTTACCTATAAGTCATTACAGTTGTAATTGCGAAGCTGTGGAGTGCAATGGTTTGTCTTTTGATGATTTGTCTTTTGATGATTTGTATTTCAAAGATTTGTTATACGGACGGAGGACAAGCGGATAATCCACACAAAATACTCACCGAAGGCGAGTCCGGTCCGGAGACATTTTGTATTATTTGTGGACACTACAACCGAGATCAGACCTAGTCGGAGAAACAAGTTACACCGGTCCGCCTAGCATCCTCTATCAAAAGATCGTTCTTGTGTACCGCCCGTCTGAGACGAAGACTTGAGTGCCATTGTTGAGCGACCTCATCTGATCATTTTCTCATTCATGGCAGTCGCTGCGCTCATTGCAGCTGCCACAGCGGCCAGAGTGGCGGTTTATTCGAACTTGCCACTTCCTACTGACCCCGCTGCCGTTGGGTTTATTAGCAACGCTACATTTGCATTGTTGGCTGTCAGATATGCCAACCAGATACTGAACTCGTGGGCATTGAACCACTGGCACACCGCCGCAACAAGCCGTTGGAGTTGGAGCGAGGAGATTGCTGTCATCACTGGGGGCTGCGGAGGCATCGGTAGGGAGTTAGTCTTGGGCTTGGTGAAGAAGGGCGTCAAAGTTGCCGTTTTTGACATCATACCACTCCCAGAGGATCTTTCGACCAAGCCGAATGTGATATACCTCGAGACCGACATCACATCTGAGAAAAGCATCGCAGAGTCAGCAGCCGCTGTAAGTTACGGAGAACCCTGGGCCATCCATCCATTCTTATAAACAACGCTGGACTTGCGACACCACACACCATTCTCGACATACCAGCCCCTTTTCTTCAAAGGATCTTTGCCGTCAATGTTATTGCATGGTGGCTGATGACGAAGGAATTCCTGCCGAGCATGATCCTCCAAAACAAAGGTCACGTCGTCAATATTTCGAGCGTGACGGCGTACATGGCGTTGCCGTCCATGGTGGACTACTGCGCCTCCAAAGCCGCATCCGTGACATTCCATGAAGGCCTCAATTGCGAGCTGAAAACCAAATACAAGGCTACCAGCATCATTACAACCATTGTCCAACCAAGCTGGGTTCGGACACCAATGTCTCCAAAGAATGTGGACGAGATAGAAAAGGCCCAGGGGAAAATGTTGGCCCCGCAAGAGGTGGCCAATCGCACACTGGAGCAAGTCTTTAGTGGTAAGGGGGGTCAACTAATTCTGCCAGACCATTTCTGGCCCTTCAGCGGGATGTCGGGATGGCCAAACTGGGTCCAAGAGCTTATTCGGGACGCGATGGGCAAAGCAAGTATGCTTTGAGATAATGCCATGAAAGATATGCTATATAAATTCAGTCTCGTTGATATAGGGGGAATCGATGAGATTGCCGATTGGAATGAAACCTTTTATTCTTAGATTCTTTGCACAGAGCTGGCTGGCTGTAGCTACATTTCTGGTGTAACTTCGACGACTTCCACGGGAAGATGTTCGATGGATAGGACTTTAATTAAAACAGTTCTTTTGTTGCTTTACAATATTGACTTTATTGGAAGCAGTGAATGGTAAGTGCGCGAAAATCAGACCGTACGACTTCTTCTTACATCGTATCAGTTGCTCATGTAAAGTTTGTGCTACTCCTTAAGAAAAGCTTCCCTATTCAACAGACCCTCGGCCTGTTCACAAAAAATAACGGGGGTACTATGAATTCATGCCATGGCGCTACTGTTGACTAGCATTGAACGTTGCCTACGCTAGGTTCAGCGGAAACTCGGCATTCAACAATGGTGACCAGGGTGCCTTTCCGCCGAGAAGAAACGGCCAGAGTTGTGCCCCCGGTTCGAGTTCTATACCAACGGACCGTCGGCATAATTGTTCCCTCCGCAACTCGGGCAGGAACCTTTAATATTGGCCGTCTCCTGGTCGAGTCAAATTATGCATTAGCACACCGTTGCGCATCTCAGGGGACAATCTAGCGTCGCTGTCCGGAGCCGTGAAAGGCCTAGCTCGAGGCGCCGAGTCCTGTTGTATCTCCACCACCACTGATCTAGCATCCAAGGGTCGATCAAGGACTGTAAATCCAACTAGATCAGGCTGTCGTGCATGTAACCTCACCTCTGTGAACTGCGCCGATGTGTCCTTCCTCCCCGGGCTACATCCCAGCCCCTAGCTGTTTCCCAATCGGCTCAGCCATCACGGCCTACACAGCAGCTAAACAACGACAAACACGAGCAAAGAAGTTGGCGGAAATTCCCATGTTGGCGGCAATATACAAGCGGAAAAAGAAAGGCTGGGGATGTGAAGACAGCAGCGAAATGGATCAGCAATGATCCGGATTATCTCGTTCAGGTTACAGCCGCGTTGGCTGGCTCAAGGCGTTATTGCAATAGCTTAGACATGCTGAGTAATACCTTGGATCACGTTGGCAAGACATCATGTTCAAATTGCGTCAAAAAGAAAAAAAAAACAAAAAAAAAAAACGCCTCTCTTGATTGATACTACCTTACATGCCCTTGTCCCCGTCGCAGGTCTCATGCGTATGCAGCCGACTCCGCACACACACTAAAGTGGCCAATGCAGCTGGACTCTGGCTCCACTGCTCCGTTGAAGATTCGTGAGCCTCGTACAGAGTCCAAATCTCTCGTTCATGAATGATGATATTGTCACGCGTTACGAAGGTCGATCAAAGCTTTCAAGTCAAACTGGCTTGTTGCCTGTTCACCTCTTGACGGTGGGCTCCGGCCTCACGCTTTGAAGCAGAGGCAGGACTGTGATATTACTAGCTGGAGCGGAAGGTATTGTGATGCGAGAGCCAAGGATGAGGTCGACAGATCTTTTCCAACATGCGCTACTGAAAGAAATTATTGATTTGTCATCCCATGTTTAGTTGTAACGGAATTTAGAATTACTAAACTTCAAGGCTGTTTCTCTTGGACTTTTGGATAATTCTAGATGAATCTCATTAATAAGCCAATCGTATTCTTTCTAGTATGAGGTTAAGTACAGTAGTTTCACAAATGTCACGAAAATATATACATTGCAACATTACCTCACGTTATTCCAAGTAATACCATACTCTAAACAATAACATACGTTTGTTCACTGCGTCTATCATGAAAGCCCTTACGACAAACCGGGGTCTGACTGCCCGAATAGTTAATGCTGTCCGAAATTCATCCGTCGGCGGTCAAGGCTGTCGTGTCGTCGATCTTCCAACCCCGTCCATTTCTGATAATGAGATCCTCGTCAAGGTCAGCACGATTGCGCTCAACCCCACAGATTTCAAACATTTGGACATTATCGCACCTCCTAACAGCATCCTCGGATGCGACTACTCTGGCACTGTACACCAAGTCGGCAACGCAGCTAGGGGGCGCTGGAACGTCGGCGACCGCGTGGCCGGAACAGTGCACGGCGGCCTTTACCCCGATCGAGGCGCCTTCGCCGAATTTCTCAAAATCGATGCAGATTTGGCGTGGAAGGTACCAGAAAATATCACGGACGCCGAAGCAGCGACGTACGGAGTGTCCGCAGTGACGGCCATGCTCAACGTGAACGTTCGGCATGGCCTACCGTTTGTTACGCCCGACGGCAACAAGACATCCCACGCCGAGGTAATCTTCATTTACGCTGGGTCCACGAGTGCCGGGCTATACCACATACAGCTGGCCAAGGCGGCTGGCTGCAAGGTCATAACCACTGCTTCACCTCGGTCGTTTGAACTAGTCCGACGCTACGGCGCCGACGCCGTGTATGACTACAATTCCACGACCCTTGCGGAAGACATCGTTCAGGAATACCCCAGCATTTCGAAGGCCGTCGACTGCTTCTCCGAGGGAAAATCGACGTCAATTTGTGCGCAGGTACTAGGACGGAAGGGCGGCAAGGTCATCACACTCCTACCCAACGGCAAACCAAAAGCCCATGGTGTTGCGTACGAGCTCGTCATGTCATATACAGCGTTTGGAAATGCTTTCCAGTGGCTGCCGCCGCTTGGACCTAAGTTCGACGCGCAGCCGACAGATCGACAGGCTTTGGCTCGCTTTTATGAGATCTTGCCACAAGTTACCGATTTGATCAAACCGATTCCGACTTGGGAGGAACGAGATGGATTTGATGGTATCATTGAAGGTCTTGATAAGTTGAGGACTGGCCAAGTAGTGGGAGGGAAGCTGGTAGTCAAGCTCTGCGTATAAATTTCAATTAATGAGAATGCAAACACACTCTTTGGACGATTTTCAATTGGCAATTGGAAACACACTCTTTGGACGATTTTCAATTGGCAATTGGAAACCCACTATCATGGTCATTCACACTTTTCTCTGGAAAACAAACATTTCTTCGGTTCAGTCAATCGCGTTGCGGCATAAATGGTAATTACTAGGAAGGCTAAGCGCAAGCCTTCGAGCTAGGTACCGCAGCCACGTGAAAAGACATCAATAGAAATTCCCAAAATCCTTCGCCATAGCAAGGCCACCCATAACCCACTGATAGAACGTCCCATCTTGTCCCAACGTTGCAGGAAGCCAGTTGTCGTTAAAGGCACCGCCAGAACCCATTTTCACTTTCCAGGCAACATCGCCCGTGTCCCAAGACACCGCTACAAGGTACCAGACGTACTCTCCTTTGAGGGCAAGTTCGGGATCTTGACTGTAGGCATAGAGCAACCCCGTTGCAGTAGAAAGAATGGGAACAGCTGTTGTCGTAATATTCGAAATCCATCGCACGCCACATCCAGCACCATTGGCATCAACATCAACCCGGGTCAAGCCACCGGGCATCATAGTCTTGTTGTTAAGAGACCCATTGATGTCAACGGAACCTCGTCCCTGGATGATTGGAGGTGCAGCATAATTGTTGATCAACATGACGCTGTACAGCGTCCCATCAAAGTGGACGGTGGCACTAAAGTCATTTGCCACCTTGCCGGGCGTGAAGAGCGGTACTTTGCACACCAGCTGGTTTGTAGTGATGTTTTGGTGGGCGACGATCAGGTTGATTTGATCGTCCGCGTTGTCGGTGACGGCGACAAATTGATCACCAAGAAGGGTCGGTGTCGATCCAGAGCCGCGAGAGAAAGCCCCAGGTTTGGTAGTGGAACCAGCTGAGTAGGGTAACTTCCAGACCTGATTGATGCTACCATCCGAAGCCTCACCTGAGCGATAAGCTGCCAGATAACCTGTAGCGTTGATTCCACCGGTGGGCCCCATCACGATGAAGCTGGTCGTGCCGCTGACTGCGATTCCATTTTCAACAACCTGTCCTGGGATCTGAACGCGCTCTACAATGTCATCGGGGGTCACGAAGCCCAGAGTCGTCGATGTCGGAGGCGCTGCAGAGCCGCCTGTCAATCCACTTGTGCCATTGATGTAACAAGTCGTGAGCCAAATGTTGTCGTCCGTATCAATCATGGCATTGAGCAGCATTTCTCCTTCATATAGTGTGTCGCCACGCGATAGATCAACTTTCCTGTCCATGGTGAATGTCGCGCTACCTGGGCAATGCGATACGGAGAGGCTGTAAATACGGCCTTGCTGAGTGCTCACAAGGACGCGATCGCTAGCGTCACCTGGAATTAATTCTATGTAGGCGAGATTTAGAGTCTCATTTGCCGGTGCCGGCCATTGCCCCAGGACCTGGAGAGTTGTCGCATTCCTAACAGTGAGGCCAAGCGTGATGGGATTCGTTGTTATATCAGCGAATCCAACTACCATTGTGTCGTTCGAGCCCCAAAGCAGCACACCGACGGTGTCTAGTGCGCTACTGGACGTAGATGTATTCAGTCCCACTGGCCCCGGCCAGTCGGTGCTGCCAGAATTGCCTCCATCAGCGTGCATTAGCGATGCTTCTGGATACCATCGATGTTTCGGAAGTAATGCCTTCTCTACGTAGGGAGTTCCGACGAAGAAGGGTGCTGAAACATTTTGACTGCTCGAGACGGTACCAGAATCGTCACTCGCGTTATTGCCAACCTTTGTACTGTCAGATTCTGCTCCGAGAACATTGCGTTTTGGTGTCTCACATAACATTGTGCTTGACAGCCGAGTGCTAGTGCTGCGACAGCCACTTGAAATGCAAGATAAGGCATGGGAGCGAAATTAGTCAATGGATGGGATGCGGTTTAGAGGGAATGCTCGTGATGCTTATCGTGTTCAGATTTTTTAGTGGCGACGCTTCTCCAATAAATACTTGAGCTCCTTGCATACGCAAGCCAGCCCACGGTTTACGACTCACCGTCGGCGATCCAACTCTAGCCTTTGCTGTAGTCGTGATCTAGTATCTGGTTGTATTGAGTCGCATTGGGAATGGAGCAATTAGATCCAGCAAATTTGGGATCAAAGACTCGGTTTCGGTTCGCTAATTACCTAGGTAAATACGAGATGCATAGAACGCTTCGGGTGGCTAATCGGCAACAAACTCATCCGACTAAACACAGCCTATCGGGGTTATCACCAAAAATGGTGGTGTGCATTCGGATATGCCGCAGTCACATTGCTGAGGATTCTGTATGCAGCAACTTAATGAATGACTGCTTGCTAGTTCATGCCGGAGTATGTGATAAGGCGAGCAGAGTGTCATGGAAACACGCGACCTGCATCGAGACAGACCTGGACATCAGGTATCAATGCTCAGAGAGGTGATAAAATTGGCAGCCTCGGTGTATTCTACTGGAAAGATACATTTCTTCATTTTGAACGGCATTGTGGCAAGATCTCAAGATTGTTGCTGCGACAACGACGATTTTAAATGCCAGGTGGAACTTCCTAATCGAAAAGGAGTTCAGAGTTTTCTGTTATGTTTAACTGAATCCCATTAAGTCATTTGGTATGCATTTGAGTTTGCAAGTTGCCATTTCCGAACCTCTTGTCCTGCGACTCGTTCTGTGTGGAGAACGAGAATGCACCTGCACCCACAACCCTGAGACTGACAGCCCGAACCCTGAAAGAGCCTTAGAATGCCTACGCAGCTGTCAGTCGCCACTTAAGTATGTACATGTTAGGTCAGGTGTCATCTAACCGTTTTGTCACTGGCGGGCAAACATCCTGTTGGCCGTGAGTCCATGAAGTTAACTCAACGCCTTACATATGCTCTAGGTTGAATAGAATGCACAGACGACTTTGATCCATACATGCTGTGCTACACCGACCGGCAATATTTGCCTCGATCAGGTACTCAAGACACTTAAATAAGATGAGGTCACCCAACACTCTAGTGTCCATAATAATGAACAATCCATCCTTCTTGACTTCTACTACCATAAGAAGAATACCTGCTCGTTATTACCATTTCATTATTAGCTCTTTGTACGTTTACTGATTGGGATCAGCTGCTCGAGATACTCCTCCATAATGGGTAAAGCTATTTCATGGCTTCGGTCAGCACCACGACCATCGATCGCACCACTATTTATTCTACCAGTCGACATCGTCTTGTTGATATCAAGTTACCTCACTTCAGATCCATCAGCGCTGGCTGCACTCGCTCTTACGTGCAAACCACTTCACAACATATTGAACGAAGGAAGAGCCAGCCTCCCATGGCTTGTATTGCGGGAGACTTTTACTCTTCTTCGAGAAACACTTGGGTGACAGGGTCTTTTATTGCCATTTCTGGTTTCGACTGCACTTTTTCCTCTCAAGCTCGACTCCGACCGACTATGACTTCATGCTACAGGAGGATCCAAAACTGTCCTTACGACCATCTTGGTCGAGGTCAAGCCTTCAAACTCCTGAACGGATATAATCTGTAGGTTTGACAAGTCACAATGATTTCTTGCATTATACAGCGCCAATGCTGATCTTGGATATTGCGGACCAGTGGATACCATCACACTCGCCTGGTAATGGACTGGCATCTCTTCGGTGTGCCCAACGGTCTGCCTCTGAGCAACCTGCAGGCATACATCGAAGATTTTGGAGGCTTCAACGATACGCCTTCCCGGACTCAGCAGTGGTCTGCAAAGATCGTCGACGACGAGCTTTTTCTCTCGGCTGTTCACAAGTCAGTTTTGTACGAAGACAGTGTAGCAGCCTTCAGAAACGTTGACAAGTACCGAACCATCTGCCCACATATAATGACTGTGGTACCTTGGTATCTGCTGGGCGAAGAAACATCGGAGCTGAAAGGCCTGAACCATGACCAAGCAGACGCTCCGTTATCCCACGTCGAGTTTTGCGAGCTTGCTCTCAACGTCTTACGGATATCGAAATCACAATTGCGCGGGTTCGAGTACGCAACTGTCAAGGCCTGAAGCACGGAAGGGTTGGTAGCTTTATTATGCATTGCCGAGGCGAGTGTGGGCAACGCAAGGCGCCGCATGCCGCCGGTTGGCAGATCACCATAGCGGCGTATTATCAGCTCGGCAGCTGTCGTTTGCCAGAAAACTGGAAATGGAAAATGCTGACACTACCAATCGAGGTATGTCGTTTGCAGGGTTTACAACGAGATATGGCCAGGTACCCTTCCGGAGCGGTGGTACAAGAATGGGAGGATTTGATTTGTTTCGGGTGATACACTGTACGAGCTGAGTGTAATATTACGGAAACTCAAAGGATCTAGTGCTATGAAAAATTGTAGGGTCTACATCTTTCGCAAGCTTTCTTCTCCGTCATTCTCCCCATTGACAGGATGCGCAGCGTGCGTAACAAAATTCGGCAAAATTTGGCAAAACATCTCCTCAAGACTCACGCATCTTGTAGAATAGCCTCGCTTGCCTTCTCTGCGAGAAGATATGTCGGCAGTGCGATAAAGAATCCAGGGATGACAGGGAATGCACTTGCATCAACAACCCTAAGACCGGCAGTGCCTCTGACCCTAAAAGCAGAATCCAGAACTGCATTGGCGTCCTCGTCGCCTCCGATTGGCGCCGTACAACAAGCGTGATGGCCAAAGCTTTGTGCTCTAACATAGTCCTTGAGATCCTCCTCGGTAGGCGCGTCGGCCCGACCGGGCACTTCCTCATCAAAGGTGCCGTCGAGCGGAATCAGCTTATCCATGGCGTCCCGCGCAAACTTGATGCCCTCATATGATGCTTGTATATCTTGCTGGGATGACAGGTCGTCTTCAAATGTACTAAAGGCGACGGCAGGCACATCGCGCGGGTCTGCGCTGGTCAAGGTCACCGTACCCCCACGGTTCTTGGTGTTTGCCTTGAGACTGATCCATGTCCAGTGATGGTGGTCTTCAAGCACCTTGTCCGCCCAATGCGGGTAGAAGCCAGGAAAGTAGCCGGGTCCTCCGTAGACCCAGACGTCGGGATCGATGGCATCGGCAGCCGATGAGCGGAGCGCGATGCCGATGGGGAATCCGTTGGTGGCGTACGGACCTTTGCCAACCTGGGTGATGCCGTGCAAATACTTTTCGAGACAGGGATCGGGTACTTGGGGGTAATCCTTGGCAAAGGTGCATCCATCTATCAGGTCAAAGTCTGACGAGGCTATGGAGATTATCGGGACCTCAATATGATCTAATCACTGTTAGTATACAATTCTTGTATAATAGGTACTGTTTCTCCCAAGAGAAATATTATAAGCGCTTACCTTTCAGGTTGGTTCCAACTCCTGGGAGGTCAACGACGATAGGAATATCGAAGTTGTCCAGCTCATCTTTTGGCCCGATACCGCTGAGCTTCAGGAGCTGAGGCGTGTTGAATGCCCCGCTGGCAATAATGACCTCCTTGGTCGCATTGACAGTGCCCTCGCCTGTGATACTTGCATTTTGCCATCGAGGGTCAGCACGATACAGACTCTGCCCTTCCAGGTACTCGACACCAGTAGCGCGAGGGACCTGGTCGTCGCTACTTTGGTCAAAAACGATTTTGGTCACTAGTGTGTTGAGCTTGATATCAAGGTGATAGGTGCGGTCGCCATTTCTGCCAGTCGCTGAAGCGACATCCAAGATACGGTCCCGTACTCCGCCGCGCTCCGAGTCCTTCATCGTAAGTGGGACCTGATAGGCAGCAGGAACGATTGTTTCACCAGGGGCGTTGACATCTAGAGACAGAATCTCAAGCAATCCAGCGATTGTCCCAATCAAAGTTCCGGTGATGCTTTTGGCAGAAACAAAGACAGTCAGCTCAATCCTTCTATGCGACGGGGATGGAGATGGGTTTTCGATTGGTCACTCACGTTTTACCCAATGCTGAGCCTGCGGAAACAACAACGCTGACGGCCTTCAGGTCTTGTACAGCAAGCAGGAGGGAGGCTACCTCGGTCCAGAGCCATCCCTTGAAGCCGTGGCCTATGACAGAGTTTGGCAGGTAGTCGCAATGCTCAATGTTTTCGTACAGCCTCTGGAACGTCTTGCCGCTCCAGGAAGTATCACCCGTGGCGGATGCGACCGCCTTCCAGTCATTGTCAAAGGCACGAATCGCAATCATTGCATTGTGCCGCGAGCAGCCGCCGAGCGTCCCGGCTCGGGGGTACAGCGTGCCGATTGGTGTCGCACCAGCGGGCGGGTCGGGCCCGGTATAGATGGTCCCGTTATCTAGCCGGTAGGACGTGATGATGTTCTTGGCCTCTATGGCAGGATCCGAGCTGCGCGTCACGAAAAAGTCCCACTCCGTATCGATGAATTCCGTCGACCCAGGAAACAGGCCAGGGACCGTTTCGACCAGAGCGTCGCCCGAATCGCCACCGGCATCGATAAGAAGGACTACATAGCGATAAGTTGAGTAAGGGTACAAGTTCTAGTAACAATTTCTCACTTACCCTTGTGACCTGCCACGGCGAGGTTGGCGGCAGTCGGACCGCCTCCCGGCCCTGAGCCCACCACTACGTAGTCATAACTCGTTTCCAATGTCTGGCGCTTCGTGACAAACGGATTGTGCTGTTTCTTCGCGGCCAAGGATCTTCACAACGCATGGTCGTTAGTTATACATTCCGCGCTTGCACGCACATGCCTTGGCGCCGGGTTTTTGCGACACTTACAAGCTGATAAGTCCGGCAAAGACAGCCCTCTTTACAAGGTTGGCCGTGATTTGCATTATGCCGGCAAACAGAAGATGTCTGAGAATTCAAGTTGCAGCAAATGATTGCGCAGAATGCACTTGTACGAGATCAAGACACCCCGTAACTGCTACTACATTGTTGTCAATTCTTCCACCAGCTATATATCTATATGGACCTCATCATACATGAGCTTCCATCGAGCGGGGAAATGATGGAACATACGCGCAAATAAAATGACGAACAAATAAAGACGGTAGAGATTTATTACACAGATGTTCAATAGCTTACCTTTTGCTACTAAAATCGCATCCTCGGTGAGTCTTGGACGCCCTCGGTATCTTCCCCGCAACATGGAGCTCCTCGGTATTTTGCAACGTCGTGCTGCTTTGCTTGCAAAGGTGTCAATGGCGCTCGACTTGCCTGTTCCTGATGACAGCCTCCTTGGCGTTCCCTTTCATCTCCAATGCCGACGCTAGGGGCAGGGAGGAGATCGACTTTTTTTTTTCGGCCGGACCCAGGAGTTCGGCCGATGCTGTCGCAATGGGTGTGCTCGTTCTCCTTGATTCCTCAGCGTCAAAAAGCGCGACTCGGGAAGCGCATTGATTGGTGCACTCGACACCCTATTTTAGTTCTTGGCGGGTTGCCTTGTGCATCAAATGCCACAGATTTTTGGAAAGTTCCATGTCTCCGAAGGCAAGTCCGTATCTCCTGGGTGTGGTATAATTTCTGTACTGCAGGGCAGATACCCCATGTACCCCGCAAAATCCCAAAATGATATTCGCTACGGTTGACATGCACTATCTGTGCGTATAGATCCAGATCTGATGAGTGTTTGACATGTCCGATCGTTTTTCTCTCGACGCCTACGCAAGCATATCCTTGATTCGCCATATTATATCGATTAAATCAATCAGTGAAAGATCAGCGGGTGCACTCAGCTAAAGAAGAAAATGTGCTAGTCTTAACTCCGAGAGGTTCTAGATGAAGAGTTCGCTGAGAGCTCAAAGTCTAACACCAGCTTAGAGCCACCGGCGGGAATTGAGAGCTCTTCTATCGTCCCTTCCTTACCCGACCTTACTTCTCAAGTACACACACTTGTAGTGGTCGTCATATTAGTATCATGGAGAGCACTGAGTTGATCCCGGAAATGCTCCTGGATCACGATTTTGAGTTGATTGATGGTGGTTCGAGCTACACTTTCAGAAATCTGTGGCTGTCTTCTCAGCGAGGTCTTCGGGTAACAATTAGGAAGAGGAGTGGCTAAAAAAAAGATAAATTCAACTCAAATGGCAAGATTGAGTCAAATAGTCTCTGCTACTCATTCCCTAGAAGCTTGACTGAAGGACGTTGTATTCATTATCAACATATTCCAACTAGAACTCGGTAGTACTCAACTAATTGGCAGTGCATAGCTTATGGCCACGCAGCCGCAATTATCAACACATGTCAATCGGAAGGAAGTCATCAGTGATACTCAGGAGTCCATTATCTGGCACGCTATGCGACCACTATGGTCGTGTCGGTGCCATGATGATAGGTGGGATGATCAGCTGCGTGGGTGTGGCAATCTGCGCTTCGGCCACAGCAGGTGAGAGCTTTTTAACTGAACGTTCCAACGCGTCGAAGCACCCATACTCACGAGGATCAACATGCAGTGCCGCAATTTGCCGTCGGCCGTCTGGTGCTGGGTTCGGGCGTTTTCATCTCTTCCATGTCCGCGCCCCTGCTTGTTACGGAGATCTCGCACCCAAAGAAGCGGAGCTTGACTCTCAGTATTTTGGTGGGTTTGATGGCATTATCCGGAGTGCTATACTCCGCCATAAATATTGGGATCTTCGAGTATAAGACGACCTGGACATGACAGGGAATAATTTTGGTAGGTGATCCTGCGCGTCATATACCCGTCATCACTGATATCAAGCACCAGGGCGAGATGGTTCTGCCTCTGATATCACTCGGGCTTCTCACGATATGCCCTGAAAGTCCTAGATGGCTAATTTTCAAGGGCCACACCCGGGAGATAATACATATCCGGCGATGCATAATATTTTGATGCTGATCCACGTAGGCTCTTGATATTCTTGCTACTGTATATGCTCACGGGGATGTCAACAACTCCTTCGTGCAGCAGGAGTTCAAAGAGAGTACTGACACCTGGGCCTTTGAAAAGGAACACGAAGGACCGTGGTTAGGACTTATTTCTCCACGTAATGGCCCTCACCAAGCCTCCTTACCATAATTAATTGTATGCAGGGTCAAATTTGCGTCGATTCTTGCTGTGCATCCTCATGGCTACATGCTATCAATTATTTGGTGCAAATAACTCATTGTGAGTAGTTATAACAAGCACTCCGCTATTTTTACTGTCCTAGTTAACATATGATGGCAGGTACTTCTTGACTATACTTATCGGTCAAGCTGGCGTCACTGACACAAGGCTCGTACTCGTAATTAACATGTGCGTGGGTATATGGAACGGCCTGTGCGCATTATCAAGACCATTATTTATCAACACAATGGATCGAAAGATGTGGTTTGATAAGCCGAACCAACGACACATCATGCAAGGCTGTCACAATTAGTCTAACAGAGGATCTAGTACTCGGCACCACGCTCATGTCTATTTGCCTCATCGTTGCGGCAATCCTTCAAAAGGTTCTAGAGACTAAATCAAACGCTGGTCTCGTCGCAGGAGGCATTATCGCCATATTTTTGTTTCAGCTTCCTGCCATGGCCTGTTGGTACGTCGTGTTTATCTATAATATGAATTGACTCTGCTGACACAAGAGTTACAGGCAGGTCCTAACCTACCAATACCCAGTCGAGATTCTGAAATATTCCCAACGCGCTAGAGGACTTTCGCTTTGCCAAGCTGTCGGATTCGCTTTCTCGTTTCTCTATACATACACCTTCCCTATCGCCTTGGAGGCTATCTCATGGAGATACTTCTTGATCAACGGTTGCTGGAACTTTGGTATGGTATTGGTTATGTGGATTTTCTTAGTGGAAACCAAAGGGAAGACCCTGGAAGAGTCTGATGAAATCTTCGATTGTGTGCTACATCTCAGGACTGAAAGGTCGCAAGTCCATGAAGGTGTTCCATTGGAGGAAACAAGAACCAACCAGAGTGCTGCCAGCATGCCACTGTCGAAGATCAAAGAGTAGTGGCCAAGTGCAATCAACCCTGGCTATATAAATGGGGTCTTATAAAATGTTGCGATATTTCACCTGAGCCAATACGAAGGGGAATAAGTGATCGTAAACGCAACGAAAGAACATCGAGTTGATCCTATAGAGCTACAAAAGAGAGGCACTGGAGAGCTATCTCATATACCCGAGCAGGTGATCTGTGGTGGGTACTACTACGTCACGTCACAGTTCTTATGCTGCATAGAGTCGTCATGCTCATCATGACAGCGATTTCTCACGTCCATAGAGCCCGACAAGAATTTCAGCCCCCTTCTCCGCGACTGCATAGACTGTAGTCAAGATGTTTCCCCTGGGGATGATTGGAAAGATACTAGCGTCGCATATGCGAAGATTCTCCAGACCTCGAACTCGCAATTCTTCGTCGACGACTCCGCCGTACTCTGCCCGCATCATGGCGCACGTTCCGCAAGGATGGTAGTTTGTCGCCGCATGGGCCTTGATACTCTCTTTAATTTCTGCCAGAGACGATGCGCTCCCCAGTCCTGGGGGCAGTCGACGGCCATTGGGTCTGACGATTGATTCAAACGTTGGCTGTGAGGCCAGTCTTTCAATCTGAGAGACGTGCAGAGCTAGTACCTCTGAGTCTAGAGGATGAGTGAAGTACCCGCAGTCAATAGCGGGCGGTTCATCGGGTTTCGATGTGGTAATATGAACCGAGCCTCTACTGAAAGGGTGAGCCAACATGGCAATGACTGACATGTAGTTCCCCGGCGCTTTATTCCCGGGCAAGGTGTATCTCTGTATTCTAGTCATGAAGACAGTTGCGCTGGCTTCGTTTGGGTCCAAAATCATGCGGCGGCCAAACTCGTACTGAAGCTCCAAACCCTTGTCTCGGGGTCGAATGGCTGATGGTGACAAAAGAGCCTTCAACTGATCTTCCTCGGGTTCGGTATTGAAGAGCTGAAGTGGCCAGTACGCAAAGCTATATGCGCCTCCCTCTGATAGCGGGCCACTTTGGTGTTCTTCGTACTCTTTATTGTAGGCGAGAGCAACTGCGGGATCTCGGGAGTATGCATCCATTGTCTCTATGGCTGGGTCGACCTCGATGCTAGGGCCAAAGTTGATGTGATCTTGGAGGTTCTCTATATGCGTGTCAGCATGGTCGACATGTATCTCAGTTACAGGTCAGCAGCTTACCGCCGACTCCTGGCAGATCGACAGTGCGAGGCACGCCGGCCTTTTCCAGTACGCGAGGATTTCCTATTCCTGACAGCTCCAGGATCTGAGGAGATCCGAATACTCCTGCACACAAAATGATCTCTTTTCTTGCCTTTGCGAAGATAATTCTTCCTTCCCTCTCGTATATAACTCCAACGGCCCTCTTGATGAAATCATGATGCGAGGAATCCTCCAAAACCACCTTGTTTACCGATGCACCGGTTTCTACTCGCAAATTTTCCCGAATGTTTGCGGGGTTCAAGAATGTGTTTCCGGCAAAACTCCTCCTCCCCTTGTCAATTGCATTCGTTGTTGTCACACCTCCCATAGCTTCTCCTGAAACGCCTGGCTTCTGCGATGCTGCGCCCAGCTGCTTGAAGACATCTTCCCAGGCCTGCTGTAGAGTATGAGTAGTGGCCGGGTATGATGCGTGGATCTTGGGAGTGGTATCCGGTTTCTCGGTGACTTCGGAACTGTTTTGCTCACTCAGAAATGTCTGGTAAAATTTTGCCATATTCTCCCATAACCAACTTTCACTCCCCACCAGCTGTGCCCATGCGTCGTGCATTGACTTGTTCGGATACACCAAGCTATGCGAATTGATGGCACTGCTGCCCCCAATCATGCGCCCGCGGGTGTGCTGGATAATTCGACCACCAAGTCCTGGCTGGGCGGTTGTTTCATAGCACCAGTCGTATGCAGAATCGCCAAACATGCGGCGACTAATCAGTGGCGTAAGCACTTTTGGGTCCTCGTTACGATTCTCTCCGGCCTCGAGCAGCAGAATGTCCAGGTCTGACTGAGAGGATAGCCGTGATGCGAGAAGGCACCCTGCTGTGCCACCTCCGACTACGATGATGTCGTGGGTTGACTCTTCCATTTTGATTTCTTTATACCTCGAATTTAAGCAACATTCCAAGCATTCGTGATGTCTGCATTGCTCTCGATTAGTTATATATCTTTCGGGCTTACACAGTACGGCTAGTGGATTCCGAAGGATCACGCTATAGACTACGCTATGGTGGATTAGGCAGCTACAATGCAAGCATTGGAGCCTCTCTTTCATGTTTTCCGCGAATCAAAATGACATTAAATTTGATAAAGAGACGGACTATAATCTGACAGGTGGTGTGCTCTGTTCCAGATACTCTGCGATAACTTATTTATGCTCAGGGCATACAAGGTAGACTAGGTGGGGTGGAGATTCCAACAGCCTCACTGCGGTTCAAAAATGCGGCATAAAGGTCTGAGATAAGTGCACTGATTCATAAAGCTTTTGGTACTACTAATTAGATTACCGCTCGCTCATTGTTGAGCTTGATAGTCGGTCCAATCCACAATCTCACGAACCGCACTGGTAGGCCTCCGACTGCAAATGACGTAATTGAATCTGCGGGTCCGGTGTTGGAGAAAGGAGCGGGATCAAATGAAGGCACGCCACGGGGGCCGAGAGTGACACTGCTTCAATTTTCTCAAATGATATGTCCCATGTGCTGCTCTTACAATGTACATCCCGTTCCGATGCATCGATCTCCATGCCTCATATACGTTTGTAGATGGGCAGGTTATAACACAAAAGCGTGTGAGAATAAGCACGAGTCAACATCATACTCTTTTCAGTGCTAATAAATTACAGCTCGAGAGGTGGCCACAGATTGACAAGCTAGGCAAAGCTTTGAAGCTCATGTGACTAGATAAGAACCGTTTGATGAAGCGTGGTCACCACGGAGGTGATCTGACTGCTCAGCCAACAAGGTTAATGCTGCAATAGCACAGCAGCTTAAGCTGTTCAAAGCCAATGACTTTATTGACCACCGCGTTGGGTTCGGCACAGAGATGTAAACAAGAAGGCTTGAAGATAATAGCGAAGTCTGCTAAATCCTAAGACATTTTGGGCTTTTTCTTTTTCTAAAATGGTAGGACTCCCAGACAGAATAATACAAAGGACTTTTTGTCAATTGCTTGAGCCCTCAAATATTTCACTTGAAGCTTAGGCATCAGCGAAAGGGTAAAAATTGTTTTATAGTGTTTCTCCAATTAGTTAAAAATTGAAATTCTGCAGTTTGCACCCGTCCATATCTTTTTCAATTCTGAAACATTTATTCGATTCTGGCTCGTGGCGCTACACCAGTCCCATCCGATTATTCCACAGTCGTTTGATTATTCCAGTCCCACTTAGCTACTCCAGTCGCGTTGGGTAATTCCATTTCAACCGGCACAACGACAAACACAAGAGAGAACCTACCAAGCTTTTTCGCGTCTCCGAAGACCTACTCAACAACTGCCAACTTTGTCGTGTAGTGACAACCATCACGGAAAGGCCAAACGCACTCAGTGCATCTCAATCACCATGGATGCGGAGGTATCTGTACCGACGCTCTCCTACTTCTTTCATCATGTTTTCCTACCACCGAAGCTGCCAGGTGGTGACGACCGCTCTGCAGAGAAAGACGACCAGTTGCTCAGTTTTGTCCAGGACAGTCTTTGGCGCTGCTCTTCAATCATGGAAGAGCAACATCAGGGAGTGTTCCGAGAGTTACGTGCCATGATCACGAGCATGCGTCTGGTTCGTAACGAACATGGACGTCTTAACGAGAAGAGACTCTTGAAAGCTCTCCAGGAGCTGTCTGCCACTGGTAATACATCTCTATCGCTCTCTCATTCTGTATCCGAGATGCTGACTGATACTTCAGGCTCACCAGCTGCGCTTCCGCTCGAGATTACTGAGCAGAATGCCGGAATCATCATCCGAAAAGCCGATGATCACGTCACCTTTGAACCATTCGAACTCTCCCCTGACAATGCCTCAGTATTCGCAACCCGTGGTGGTCGTATTGTTCGACACTTTCCGTCTACTACTGTCGCAATCGCAATCAGCACCGCCCAGGAATCGGGCTTCCACGAGGTCATGGCGAATACCCTCGCAAAGATGAGTCATCAAGCCGTCCCAGGAATGAGACCACAAGTCACAAAGGCTCAGAAAAGCCACGATGAGGAACGAGACACAATGAAGCCGTCTGTAGTCACCGAGTTCTTGTCGAACGTGCTGTTGTCGCTCGGTACCCAGGTCGCCAAGACTAGCCTGTGCAAGAATACCCGTGAAGAAGTTATGTGGGATTCAAGCAAGCTTCCCTGGCGACGGACCCCAGTGTGGTTACTTGTACGCGTTGCCTTGCAATTGACAGTTCGACGCAAAACCAGTGGATCAGACGGACTCTACAAGCAATTCATGGCCTTTTTGTTGTCGCGCATCTTGGATTCAGCCTGCACCGCTTCCATGGCAAGCGAAGTTTTGCATACCATGTCTGCTAAGATTTCTCGTCGTTTGTTGAAGTTGGATCAAACTAGATGCAAGTTCTTGATTCAAGCGATCGATAGCAGTATGCTTGCAGCATCACGTCTCATGGAGACACGGTGGAACACAATCCGCCAGCAAGCGAACCCACCACTCGATCTGACACTGCTGACTCGCCTTGACACGGAACGAGACATCTATTTCCATTTACCTGAATTGGACAATTTCCTGGAAGCCATTCCTCTGCGCACTTCTTATCAGGCTTCTTCATTTTTCACTCCTGTTTCTCAGATCCCAAGACGGTCGGCATCGCACTTGCCTGCCGAGGTTCTCGGTATGGGTAGCGACGCATACCAGCCATTTCGACTAGCCGCCTTTGAGTCTTGGGTAGACAAGTATCTTCCCTCGTGGCTGGAAAGTAATCTGCACATCCCGACTACTTGTGACAATCTGAAGGATCTGATTCAACGGTATCACGCAGAAGCCGAAGTTTACTACAACAATCTTCCCGAGGGGACATCTCGAATGCTTTTGACGATACTAGAGCTCTATGTTGCAGCAGACCGATCTGCAGTGGCAATCCTTCCTCTACTGCGTGACTACAAGCATGAAATCCCCATCGAGATATATCAGGCTTTGCTGCTGCCCCTTCTTCACGATATGAAGAGATTGTACAGGGCAGAAGCATATCTGAACGAACGCACGGCCTTTGCGGATCAAACGAAATCCCCGTCCATCTTCCGCTCCTATGGAGAGGACTCCTTTTCAACACGATATTTTGCCAGGTCTTCCAAGCACCAGAATCTACTGCTCGATATTGAAGAGTGCGCCAGAAGGGAGAAATCAGCCAAGGTTGCTGAATTAGAAAGATCGAAGGCGCACTATCAAGACCTCATGCGACTCCATAGCCAAAGTATCTGCGAAAGTCGCGTAGTTTACGATGATTGGGGTGTGTCTTCTACTTATCACCCCTCGTCATGTGCTCACTGCAGCTACGAGAAACGTGCGGCACATCTGACGATTGAAGTGTACGAGTGGCCCCTGCCGGAATCTCGGTCACAGAAAGAAGCAGTTGTTGTTGAGCTTGATCCTCCTCTTCCACTTCAGAGCTGGAGGGACCTGACAGTCTATTTGATTGACAACGTTCTGAAATCTACGCCACAGCACCGAAAAGCACCTAGATCTCACTTTGCGCTCCGAGATTATGATGGCCTCCGGCGATGGCAAAGGATTACAGTTTATAGTCGTCTGCACCTACTGTCTGAAGACAAGCCGCATTCTGGGACGCATCGAAAAGCAGTTCATATTTCATCATCTCCCGAAACGATAAATGTGTGTCTCATCAATGGAATGAGTCTTTCCTATTTCGACAGCAAGCAAGGCTTTTTTATGTCGAAGTTTGAATGCAGCAACACGATTTCATCGAATTGTTTGATCAGGCTCCCCCGATGCTCAGTGAACCTGGAGAAATTCATGATTCGCACCCATGATCGACCAAACGGAGAGACGCCCAACGAGGTTCTCGCGAGTCAGGATGAGTACCCGACCCACATGAAGCTCGGGGAGTGTAAGGCTCTGGTTTCGATGTCTTACGGATACGATCTGCTGTGGATGAGTATACTTCGAGAGCTTTCAAGTCCACAAATTGATTTCAACAAACCAGAAACAGCCATCTTTCTGGCACAAATTTCTCTACAGACTGGTCCGGCGATACCTGGACAGCCGTATCGAGCATCTCACTTGGCTCTCACCGACGATGACATGGTCTGTCAACTTCTTGGTGCTTTGCACAATTGTTTAAAACGGATCGAAGAAAATCTCGAATCCACTACCAGTCTTTGGACATTCATCTCACTTGCAGCTCGCTGCTTGACGGTAGCGAAAAGCTCTACAGCAGAGTTGTTGGCGTTCATGGCTCATGCCAGAACAACAGCCAATCAGTGGTCACAGAAACTCGTCGACAAATCAAGCAGTCTCCAAAATGATGAACAAAGAAAGCAGTCCCAGCGCATGCTACTAAGTACCGCTCTCATATGCTCACAGACATTCAATGTGGATGACGATCACTTGGGGAACATATTCGAACAACCCGATGCCGTCGCGATCTTCGTCTGGGCATCAATGAATATCTACGATCATGCGCAGCTGAAAGACGAGAACGACTCTCTCCAGATCCTTTGGTTTGAAAGATGGCGCCGCATCATGCGTCGTACAAGTCTACTCCTGAGAAACCAAGATCTTTTGTGTCGGAACGATGGATTGAATATTGCAATCAGCCGTTATTGGCCTGAATTCACCTCAGTCTCAGACTGGCGTTCGAGTCCATCAGCTGAATATTGGATTGAGAGCCCCTCCAAGTCAGCCCATTACAACACCTTCACTGGTGAATTCCTGGTCAATGGGCGTCCACTGTCACATCTGCCTACGACATATACAGCGAACCAATTGTATGATCGTCTTTTCGGTCAGTTTTTGATGAATGTGATGCCGAGCTCCCGCCCAGGAATGGAGTTTTCTGGTACCAAGACTTTCGAAGGCCACAATGTATATTTTGGCATGCAAACCACCTCTGTAGGCATCAATCAACTACTGATACACCTCAGCAAGGCGGGGTCAAATTACGACATTGTGCCATCTAGCACTCTGGATAGAATCCTTCCAGACGCATTTGTGAACGGATTCATACACTGGTACGACCATGCCGTGAGCCAAGTCGAATTCAGACCAATCGGCAGTCCTTGGCAGACAAGCGACAAACACTGGCGGCTCACGCATAGTGAGTATGGCTGGAAACTCACCCGCAGTCAGAGCGATCACGTCATCAATCCTTCGAGCAACATTGCCAAACGCATATTCAATGTGTTGAGTGGACTCGATCATCCACTTCATCAACATATTATCTATGATGCAGCCCGAAGATGGCTCGAGATTCAACTTCCCCGCTTACGCTTGGATTTTTCCGCTCGCCAAGACTCTTCCGCAATCGAGTCTCGTCAATTTCGTGGTATGCAAGTTGATCAACAACAATCCATTGGCACTTTGGTTGGTTTGAGAAGTAAACTAGTTTTGCGCGCACCACAAGATCCAGTCAACCGTTTAGTACTTGTACCGGAAGGACATGTGAAACTTCAAGGTGATTTCGACAGACTTTCCGACAACATCCACCCGCAAGTGTCTGTCGAGATAGGCACGGCCTCTAAAGTCCAACCATACTGGGTTGACGCAAGGTTGGGCAGACTCACAGATTCTGGCACATTGCAAAGCAAACTCTTCCTTGCATATCTACACGCAACGACTGCGTACTGCTTACCGGATCCTCTGACCAGTATAACCGGCACCGAACAAGCGTTGGTTATCCTCAAATCAGCAGCTGTCGCATCGACTGTTCACTTGAACGACGAGGAGAGCGTTCGACTCGGTCAAATCGCTGCTCTGGCACCAATCCGACAGTTTTATCCTCGAAACCAAAAGCTCATGCAGACAGTGAAATGGTCATCCCAGTTGAGCTTTTTTTCGCAACACAGTCTGTTTTACACACTTTCTAAAGACCTGCTTGAAGGCGTCCAACTTACCAGCTTTCTTTATCCTCATGAGCCACAGCAAACGATGAAGATTGATCATTCAGATTTGATGTTGGTGGTACGAGATCTGAACAATGCGGCCTACTTACGGACTCATGGATATGGAGCAGAGAATTATTCCACAAAGGAAGACATGCTCTACAAAGCAAGAGACCTCCATATCGATTCGCAGCGCGCGGCGCGGATTGGTCAAATGACTACCAGGGTTTTGGAGGGGAATCAATCGTTACAGGAACGTCCCAGCAGCAACCTGGCCACGACAATCTACGAATTCTTTGCGAGGAGCCCACAGATACCAGCGAAAAAGAAAGAGCCACAGCTACATGAAGTGCAATACAGTGCCGATTGGCTGACAAAGCCAGAGTTCTTTTACCCGAAACTTTGGTACAGAATCCATTACGCATTCCAGTGTAACCAGAGATGGATGAATCGGTTCCAAATCGCCATATGGCTTGCATCTCAAACATACACTTCCGAGACTCACGCCCAGATAACTCAAGTTGTCTTTGGGTTGGCCTGTCTGTCTCGAGTATCGGAGGTTCAGCTTCCATGGGTCGGAAATTACAACTTGGTCAAAGGATTCAGATTCAGGGATTACGAAGTGAGGGAGATAATTGTCAAGGCATCATACCCACTGCAGAATTGCCCCGAATATGACCTTCAGAGACGTCAGGGAGAACACAATGAAGACTTTCGCGAAAGACGGAACCAAACATACCAGAGTAACAGGGACAAAACAATCTCCGCTATGATCAAGACTCTCAACAACCAATGGCCCTGTCCGGATCCTCTCCCGTTGCCGTCGAATGACTACATCAAAGTTGACGAAGCTATGGCAGCTGTTTCATCCGTATGGAATGCCTGGCACGATAATCTGCTCTTCTGGCGCTACCTGGAACGAATTGTCCAAGCTCTTGAAACGTACTATCCCATACCGATACATTTCTATCCAGTACAAAGTCCTGCCCTGGCAACTCCCAGTTCTCGGCATTTCAGGACCATCTCTGTTGATGAATTATTCCGATACTGCGAACCAACACAACTGGCCATGGCTGCCATTCATCCAACTGTGATCGCTGAACCTCTGCCTCGCGAGACTTGTACCAGTGGGAAGCTGAATGACGTTATCAGCCATCTCCAACAGCAAGCTTCCTCCGAATATGAGATACGTTATGTACTCGAGCTGCAAGAGAGTCTCTCTGAGTTAGAGACGCACAGCCCCCGATATCGCGTAGGTCAATCGAGAAGGGCCTTGGTAGACATAATGCAAAGCCACCAGTCCGAGTGTAAGTCTCGTGTCTACGAGCTTTTCAAGACCATGGTAAGGGACACGAATATGACAGAACAAGGCTTGTTTTCACATACTCTGGGCACCGGGCCTGCGGTTATCCCAGGGCAGGCGGAGTACCTTCCTCGCCGTTCACCATTGTTCTTTTTGGGTCAGTTGCAAAGATCTCGTTGGATTCGCCTATCCGAGCCTTGGAAGAGGAGAATCGTGGCGTATGGTCTTGCTTTGGCGAGCCTACAACGCGCTGATCGCTTAATACAATACTCTGGCAATGAGTCCCAGTTCATCAACGAACTTCGTAACCTCGGTCATCAAGATTGGGACGCCTTTGAATATCCGGAGTGGCTCCTCATGGAGTGTGAGAGTGGCTTTCTGATTCGCCCTGTGCAGCATCAGATTGCATTGCAAATGATGGCACCGCCCGACGGCAGAAACGCGACTATGCAGCTCAACATGGGCGAGGGAAAGTCATCCGTGATAGCTCCTTCAATCGTTCTGGCTTTGGGCAATGGATCACGACTCTTGAGGCTCATTGTGACCAAACCGCAATTCCGGCAGATGCGACAGATCTTGCTTTCACGTCTTGGTAATCTTATCGGACGAAAAGTGTACCAATTTCCAATCTCGCGCGACATTCGCTTTGACCCCAGCAAAGTGAAAGTAATATGCAATATGTTGCAAGAATGCAAGGAAGAAGGCGGCGTGATGCTGGTCCAGCCAGAACAGTTGCTCTCATTTCAGTTGATGGGAATAGAGCAAATGATCAGTGGGGATATGACACTGGCTCACAGCCTTCTAGATACTCAGCAGTATCTCGACGCCCATTCGAGAGATATCATCGATGAAAGTGATGAGGTCTTGAGTGTTAAATTCGAGCTTGTGTACACCATCGGGCAACAGCGGCCAATTGAGCACAGTCCTCAGCGATGGACTGTGATACAGCAAGTTCTTCAGCTCGTTCGACAGCTGGCTCCAAGCATTCAATCGGAGTTCCCCGAGTCCATGGAAGTTCATCATTGGAGCGGTGAGTCATGGCGATATCCGCGAATCAGAATTTTCAAAGAAGATGCCATGAAGAGACTCGCGGAGTGCTTGGTCGAGAGGATCTGCATAGAGGGACTGGACGGATTCCCCATTTCTCGCCAACCAGAACTGACAAGACTTGCTGTTCAAAAGTACATGTCGATCCGTGAGACCTCCCTCCTCGATATCGCTACTGTCGAGAAGGGTACCTTCTGGATCGACTCGGTTGTGGGCACTCTTCTCCTACTTCGAGGGTTGATCTCTGGTGGCGTCATCTCCCATACACTCTGCCAGAAACGGTGGCGGGTCAACTATGGTGTCGATGCGAACCGGGTACCGAAAACCAAGTTGGCGGTACCGTTTAGAGCCAAAGACGATCCTGCACCCCGATCCGAGTTCAGCCACCCCGATGTTGTCTTGGTCCTGACCAGCCTGAGCTACTACTACTCCGGTTTGGAGGACCAAGATCTTTTTGACTCGTTCAAAATGCTTAAAAACAATGATCAAGCAACATCCGAGTACGCCTCATGGATCCAAGATGCATCACCTGATTTGCCGCATGCATATCGCGATCTGGCTGGCATCAACCTCCGAGACCGCGTGCAGTGTACCACGGAGATTTTCCCACATCTAAGATACTCCAAAGGGGCCATTGACTACTTCATGTCGCATGCTATCTTTTCCAAAGAGATGAAGGAATTCCCTCACAAGCTTTCAGCGTCTGGTTGGGACTTGTGCAAAGCCAAGGCACATCCAGTCACTGGCTTCAGCGGCACCAATGATTCTCGATGCATCTTGCCCGCATCCATCCAACAACTTGATTTGCCGCAACAGAGGCACACGAATGCTTTGGTCCTGGAATATCTGGTTCAGCCAGAGACTGGAGTGTTTCTGATGTCGCAATGCGGGAATTATGACGGTCCATCGTTAGACGGCGCACAAGTGTTGAGCCGCTTCTCGCAGTTGGTGCCCCAAGTCCGAGTCATTCTTGATGTTGGCGCTCAGATCATTGATCTGACAAATCTCCAGGCTGCTCAGTGTTGGCTCCAAATGGTGCAAGAAGACGGGGACCAAACTCAAGCAGTGATCTTCTTTGACGAGTATGATGTTTTATCCGTCATTGATAGATCCGGATGCATTGAGCCGTTCCAGATTTCTCCCTTCGCCAAGCAAACGGACAAATGCCTAGTGTTCCTTGATGAGTCGCACACACGAGGTACAGATTTAAAGCTGCCAATAGACTACCGTGCTGCCGTCACTCTAGGCCAGAATCTCACCAAAGACCGTCTTGTACAAGGTATGTTGAAACACGCAGTATCGTTTCTTGATGAATACAGATATCTACAATAACCGAGCAGGAGTCTGCGCACGGTATTTAGAAATCTGTATATCTCTCCGTTCATCCCTGTTTTCTTTTGTTACTTTGGTTTTGGTTGTTCGCAGAGTTCTGCTTGGTCAGTGTAACTAATAGTTTTAGCTTGCATGCGAATGCGGATGTTGGGTCAAGGACAGTCTGTGGTGTTTTGCGTCCCCGAGGAGATCAAACCAAAAATCATGCAACAGCACTCGATTTCGACAGAATCGGACATCAACATCAGCCACGTACTGATATGGGCCATTTCCGAGACGTACCGCGATACAAAAAAGTCCGCCCCATTGTGGGCCACCCAGGCATCGAGGTTCTACAAGCAAGACAGTGTCCGACAACGGCGAACTGAGTTCCAAGAGGACTACTCCAACACCTGGACCCAGAAGTTTCTCGAAGATGAGGCACAATCTCTAGAGAGGCGCTATCGTCCCGGATTTGCAGGCTCAAGTATCACAAACATGTGTCAAGGCCTTGATGATGCCATTTCTGGACAGATCACCAATCATCTTCAACAGTTTGGGCAATTGAACACGGACATGGCTTCTCTGCAGGAAGAACAAGAGCGTGAATTGGCGCCAGAAGCAGAAGAGGAGCGCCAAGTCGAGCGACCACCCCGTGCAGAGCCCAAGGTTCACTGGATTCATCCAAATGTACGTCGCTTTATCAAACATGGTTTCACCAACGACACAGATAAGAGCGGCTTCTACAAGGCATTCCAGACTCTTGGCGATACAAGTGCAGCTACCAATGCAATTTTGAGCGAGTTCCCACGCGATCTTCTTGTCACAGAAGATTTTGCTCGGACAGTCAAGGAGAACCTAGTGTTTCCATCCGATCTTTACCAACGACCCGTACAATGGATCCTCACCACGAACGGACATGGTGCATCTCCAGTCCACTTGGTTGTAATAAGCCAATACGAAGCACATGAGCTTCTCGGAGACATTAAGGCTTCGAAAGTCGTCACACTGCACCTCTACAATCCTCGTATGAATGTGAACAACAATACTCTGGACCATCTAATGCTCTACACTGTCCCCTACCAGCGCAACAAAATCAGTATACCCCGAAACCTAATACTTCAACTCAATCTGTTCGCCGGACAGTTGTATTTGCAGTCCTTCGAGGAATACTCTCTGATTTGCGAAATGCTCTGTCTTGCATGGGAAACTGTTGACAGCGACACGCCCCTTGGAGCAGATGGATTTGTCCCTCTAGGCTGCAAGGCAGGGATGTGCATGAACAATGGACGCTACACGCGCAGCCCTACCAAGTTTCTCCAAGACCTCATGGCAAAGATTCGACGAGACAATGAAGGAATTGACAAGACGCATATGGGAAAATTGCTTGGAGGCAAACTTCTGAAGGAGGATGACTTTTATGATGATGCCAGTGCCTAACGGCCTGTATGGCCACTCCACTGTGACAGAGGTATCCGGGGGCCTTGAGCCAGACATTCGGAAATGATGACTATGAATAGCTCTGTAGTAAAATATGCAATTGCGGCCATCCTAGATTGACACACGTCTTGCTACACCCAAGGTAGCGGAAGTTGTTTAGACTGATTGGAGAATGACGCTCTAGCGGTCATGCTTTCCGCGATAAGTGATGTATTCACATGGCTCATAATTTCTAACCATAATCTGCTGTCCCATAAACCCCGGCAACAAAGTCTCCTTGTTCGCTTGTAAACTAAACGTAGCTGTTTCCTCCATTTTCCCTTTCTCATATGTTGAAAAGAAAACAGCAAACTAAAAAGGGACAAACAAAAAAGCTTTTTCTTTTCTCTTAATATTTCTCTTCAAGCCGATGCGTAAATCTGCCCAAGTGCACTCAGAGCTGTCGAACTTGCCATCAAAGATCCCACGCCCAGGTAAAAGTAAGCGTATCCCTGGATGAAATCCAAACTGTCCAGCGAAGGCAAGACAGACTTTAAGAACGCCTCGGCATCACCACTAGTGACGCCAAACTCCGTGATCCAAACGGGCTTGCCACAGACAGAATACAGCTGCTGGGCATAGTCGAGGAACTCCGTGGCCCCTGCCGAGCCACCTTGTCCATACCAATGACCGGTGCAAAAGTCAAAGTCGCATGAGCCGCCGCAGGCGGCGAGCCAGCTTTGGAGGTAGTCCAGACCTGCACCCGACGCGGAAGAGCTGCTCACGGCCGGCGCACCGATCTGTACTTGGCCGGCAAGGGGGTTCATGTACTGCTGATGAGCCGCCGCAGCCTCGGCGGGCGAGATGCCACAGGAGCTGGCAATATCGGGCTCGTTGAAGCTCAGCACGGCGGTGGAGCCCGCGGCAATGGCCGCCTCGGCGTTTGTGGTCCAGGTCGAGGTGAACTGCGCGTCGTTGCAGTACAGCATGGGCACGTAGGAGATGCCTGCGGTCAGACCGTTGGAGACGGAGCCCCAGTTGTAGGCCCAGGCGAATTTGTTGCTGGCGGACAGGGCCACGTCTACGTAGGACGCGTCGTTGTAGGCGAGGCCGCGGCCGCCGGCGATGGCTCGAGCAGCCTTGGGCGAGGTCGTGCTGGCCGTGAGAGCGCTGCCATGGGGGAAACTGGCGCTCGCGGCGACATTGGCGTAGCCCAGAGCGAGAAGTATGGTTTTGGCGAACATGTTTGCAATCGAGTGACAAGACTGTGTAGGCTTTGGTAATGATCCAGAGTTAGAATCAGAATCGCTTTGTTATTAAGTAACCGCCATTTATATACTATTTCAAGCAAGTCCTACAACCAAGTCCTACAACCACTCGGTCCCGTCCAGCAGGGCGGATACTTCGGTATACACATGTGACTCGTGATGACCAGACCAGCATTGAAATCCTTCACGTTCAAGAAAGAGGTCAGATGACTCGTTGACTATCTGTGTGTGCTGCAGGGCAGATAAACCGACCGAGGTGAAACCGAAGGCCCAGGATGAATTCAAAGCTCACTATACCAAAAGGACCATTACATGGTTCTTTCCAATTCGACTCAAAGGTCGAAAAGGGGTGTAGATGGGATTATTTGCCTAAAGGTACCGGGATCTTTGAGTCATCAAGTCATGTGATGGTAGATAAATGGCTGATACTGCAGGTATACTAGAATTCAGTTTACAGCAACAGGCGAGATGATCGAATGAGTGACCCTTGAAACAACTGGCAATTGAATTCAGATACTCGTTGCCAAGATATTGTCCAGTACTCCATTAGCCGGATAAAAGGGGAGCTTTTTCGCTGTATAGCGATCTCACATGCTTACTTCAAACTTCGCCGAAGTTGCCACCAATGGCGCAAATCCTACAAGCACCGCCACTGCCACTGCCACTTTCACGTTGTCTGATGTATATACACCTCCACACATAAGCTCCTATTAAATCTCTGTACTTAGATTGATTTGTTTCGTTTCGGTGTCGTGGCTATCGGACTGCTACCAGCCAATTCGGAAATCTCTATTGCGTGCATATGCCCGGTGGGAATGTAGCTGTCTTGACCATGATATAATTCGACCGGTCTCTGCCTTCCTTCGAGTTGAAATAGGCCAGGACGAGCATTGAGTTTTGAAGAGTATAACTGAAATATTGGTTCTGGGCAAGTGGTTGCTTCGCATGATTCCTCACCATTGTGCGCCTCAGTGGCCATGACAGTTTTGGTGACCCTATTTCGTCGCCGGCGGAGGTATCAGAATGTAGTACCAACAATTGCCAACAAAGCCACGGAGCCGGCGACGGTACCTCCCACTATAGGACCAAGATGATTTGCTTGGCTGCTAGGCTGCGTTGCAACGGTCTCTGGACCTGAACAGACTTAACTTGTAATGTTAAATTTTGGGTATGAGGATGTTTCACTACCATCGACCGTTGTGTTGGTAAAGAGATGTTTTACTTCGTCGCTTGACCATGCATTGTTTGTGAAATTACTGGACAGATGGTAAGCCAACATTCTCTCACCAAGACATGACTTCATTCTTCGTCGTACTTATCTCTGTACCAATCTTTGACCATTTGCGGTGATTGATATGCCGTTGAGTTTGGGCTGTACCGATCAGCCCAGGTCACACAATGCTGCAATAACCTGCGTTCTTGTGCTGATCATGGCAAAGAGGACTCTCGGTATTGGTTGGACGATCTGCGAAATTATTCGGTCAAGATGACTTCTTTGAGTACAGGCATAGCTTGGCAGTCTGAAAAGAGTAAATGACATTTATTGCATATCTGTCACATCGTATCGTTGAACGCGATTGAGGCAAACCGGATAAGGGAAGGAAGCAAAGGGAAACATATTGCAGCCGAAAAGCCACTCAGCCTCACCAGCCGATTACTTGCCTCACATTAAGAAACCGTGTGACTTCAACGCGGCCGGTTCACCGGTCGACTAATTGACATGCCGAGGCTGTATTTAGCAGCACAAGCAGCACAAGCATAACCAAAATTCGGCGATAGATTGAATGCCTTCTGCGCATTATTCTGTTCCTTGTGCGACAGTCCAAAAGTGCCTCCCTCAGCACGCCTGAGTTATCTGGCGTGTATTTTGAATAATAGTGTTTGGCTAGAAGATTTGGTGTTAGAATTCTAGAGTGCTCATGTTATCTATATTTCCGTCTGCCTTAGTCAACGGCGATGCCAGGATCAATCACGCCAATTCCGGCGATTGATTCACTTGCAAATAGCGGTTTTTGACTTGAAATGCTCCAAGGGAAGGCTTTTGGTCCATTACATGGCGATTACATATGCTGGCTCCGAGTTTATTTAAATTAGCTCTTTCACCGCTGAACTGTTCTGCTCGGCCACAATCAATGCCACCGTTCGCTCTTACTCAAATGTCCTACAGCCGTGCGCAAATATACTGATGGCAAATTTAGTCTTTCTTATAATCAGCTCCATTCAATCACACCAAGGTATTAAATAATGAGATGAGATACCAAGGGGATTGGGGTTGAATTGCGGTGCAATTTTACATGTTTCGATCGTAATATGGCGTTTCCATCCGCGAAAAGGTCTTCGATGTCTAAAACTGCTACGGAAGAACATTCGGACCTTTACCAAACCCTTATGAAAAAGTTCATTTCGCCGCAAAAACTTAAATGTGTGACACGAAAACTGCCTTACCTGCCTAGGCAGAATCCTGCGCCATGCGAAAATCGGAGCCACTCTTGTGTCAATCGCTAAAGTCGGAGGGAAGAGTGTGGCCGTGTTGTTATTTATGCAGCCTGCCGTTTCGGCCCCCAATCTTCAAGCTGCGAGTCGTACACAATGCGGTATAGTTCTGCACCGCGATACCACTGCAGGAGAACAAATTTAAATGAGCGGCTGTCTATTCTTAGACAGCCATGATGCAGCTCTGCTGTCCTCCTAACTTTTCATTCAAAAGCCACCAGGTAAAGACCTGCGAGGTCATTTTCGAAAGTCTTTCCAGTGTATTTGTGAAAGTTCTCGACATTCGAACTGTTCTAACATACCCCACGTTCTCCCATATATTATCGCTTATTATCAAGTTAAGGCTCTTTATTGAATCATCCACAGTCGGAATCTGGAGCGAAAGCAATAAATCGATGGCTGTTTCGGTGTCAAGAAGGCTTGTCTTCGAAGGAGGGTCGACGCTGCTAGAATCGATTCCAAAATCTTCACAATGCTTTCATGCCATATGAGCAGACCGGCAGAACCGTATGACATAGAAGTCACATCCGAGTCCTTCACGCTACGGAACCAACTCAGAAGAACGATCTTTGCTTCCTGGGTCAACCTTTTACTCCCCTGTGTGCCTGCAGGGATTGCTCTCGGGCTCAACAAAGAGTCTAGCATTACCTTCGCAATCAACTTCATCGCCATCATACCATTGGCTACTCTTGGAGACATTTCTCTAGGCGAAATACGCCTCAGGGTGGGGGATCAATATAGTGGGCTCATGTTTATGACCACAGTGTAAGCTGATCGGCTCTATCCCGCACTCCTTCCGACAAATGTCCTAAATACTACGCTGACCTTTTTCCAGGAATCTCGTCCAACTGGTTGGTTCCATCATTTTACTAAACTCATATGAAATATACGTCTTGAAGGTGTCAATCATTGGTAGTCTTCTGGCAAACCTGTTATTGACTTTGGGTCTAAGCACTGTTTTGTCAAGCTCCAAAAACACACGTTCATTTCATTACTTCAATGTTTTCGCCGCTCGCGTTTCCGGCTCGTTGCTAGCTCTTATTCTTGCGAGCTTTATCATACCCACGGTTTTTGCCGAATATCTTGACGGCGATGACACTGATGGTCCTGCGACAGACGCGGTTCACATAGCGGGAGTCTCCAGGGCCGTGTCAGTACTTCTAGCTCTCATGTACTTGTGTCTCTTGGTCCATCAATTCCAAACACACCGCTCTATATCCAGTGCACCACCTGAACAAAACACTCCGCCAACCCGTGGGAATCCGAAAAAAGATCTGCAGGGCGTGATCGGTCTAGGGGTGGCTGCTGGATTGCAAGCAAGCGTTGTGGGATTAGGAAAGTCGAGTGGCCAAGGCTGCTATGCGACCAAGCCCGGCTTGCCAACCTACTTCCCAATCACTTCTGCCAACGAACGAAAGCCCGAGCTTCGTTTGGTTGTCGCAATCACTCTGTTTATAATCACGGCTGGGCTTCTCGCAGCTTGTGTTGAGTTCACTGTACAGAGTATCGACGAGTTAACCTCCCAGGCAAAGATATCACAGACCTTCGTCGGACTGGTTCTCGTACCAATACCCAACTGCGATTTGGCTCCCATCTCGCACGCGCTTGGAGGAGACTTTCAGAAAAGTATTGACCTGACTGTCGGCAAATGCTTACAGACGACGCTGTTCGTGTATCCTTTGTGTGTCGTGATTGGATGGGGACTAGGCATCGAAGACGCAAATTTCGCCTTCGACACAATTCATGTGAGCTACATATTCGCCACTGTATTCCTCCTCAATCTACCTTTGAGACGTGGCCGAATCAGCTGGTACGCAAATATGCCACCGATCATTGAATATTTACTGATTACACATCAGGCTAGACGGGGTCCTGCTATTGACGATGTGGACTATATTTGCTCTGACAGCATGGTGGTATCCTGCGAATTCCAACTAGTGATACTCCTTGGCTCGTCATTGTCACAGACGGTGCGCTTGGTTGGGCCGAATTCTGCTCACGGGTTTGAACAATGCAGTGCACGGCTAGCGAGAAGAATATTCAAGAGTGACTCAAGGCTTTGAAACTCTGAACGTACGAAGAGATTTGTACAATTGAATTATGCCGCTCAGTGAACACGCTTTGAAATAGTAAATGTTCGGTGAGCATTGCCCCAAAAGAGCTATCGTGTACTCCGTAGAGAATGGGGGTGTTGGATGCCAGAAAGAGCTCCAAAACGATACCTGTCAAGCTGCCAAATAGTCCTTATATGATATGATATGTTATCATGAAGGGAGAGACTTCGAAAAATGCAATAACAAAAAATAAAGAGCAGCAAATTCTTCGTAGATCCTTCAAGAATTTAAATCGTCCCATACGTCTGCGATTATAATGTTCATCCTGTGAGCCGGAAGGAGTGGATACGAATGCGCTAATGCGTCCCCTGTCAAAAGTGTCAACTCCAGCGGGCCCAAGGCCTGGACCCCGAATTTCCGAAACCGCGTTCGGTTCGGGCTTAGACGTCATCCTAGAAACTTTTACCCAAAAAAATATCATTGTCCGAGTTCCAACCAACACCAAACTTTTGTCATTTGCCATCTGCCTCAAGAACGACAAGGAGGACGTGTTGCTTTCTACCACACTACAAGTCGGACAGTCTACAGCTCACAGCAACCACAATGAGAAACTCCCTCTTTGCAAGAAGCCGACAAATAGGCGGCGGCTTGTGCGACGCATGCAAGCAGCAGCACCGACAACGGCGGGCACTCAGCATCGCATCCTCGCCTCGCGCCGCCACTGCCACCCGTTATGCGCCGTCACCTTCAACGATATCCAAGGGCAAGGCCAACAATAAGTTCCACCAGTCCGCGCGCCCTCTCTCAACCTCCAGAATCCTAAGGACCGAGTCCACCGCCAACGCGACAGCACAAGCAGAGCCCGGAGCCACCGAGACGACACGCAGCACACCCCCGCCACCGCAGACACACTACGACTTCTTCCCAGACTCCCTCCCACAAGGTCCGCCCCCAAGTGGTCCCTTCTCCATAGACGTGCGCACCCTCCGCCGCGAATTCCTCCAGCTGCAATCCCGCGCACACCCAGACCTGCACCCACAACACCTAAAGTCCCGCGCCGAAGCCACATCCGCGCGCATCAACGAAGCCTTTCGCACGCTGTCCAACCCCCTGCTGCGGGCGCAGTATTTATTATCGCTCAACTACGGCCTCGACGTCGCCGCCGACGAGACCGCCAAGGTCGACGATCCGGAGCTCCTGCTCGAGGTCCTCGAGGCGCGGGAGCAGATCGAGGACGCCGCCGACGAGACCGAGCTGGAGCCCCTCAAGGCCGCCAATGCCGTGCGCGAGGAGGAGAGCGTCGCCGAGCTGGAGCGGGCTTTTGCCGCCGGCGACCTCGAGGCCGCGGTGCGCGAGTGTGTCAAGTTGAGGTATTGGGTGAACATCCGCGAGAGTATCGATAATTGGGAACAGGGCAAGCCGGTCGTGCTTGAGCACTAAGAGGGGCGAGGCTGCCGACTGGTGGAGGCTCTATTATTGCCTCTGTACAAACGATCTTGCGTGTCGAGCATCTATTATCTCGACTATGCTGCTTTGCCCTGAGGAAGCAGACGAGCAGCCTGCTGTTCAGCTTCCCAGCGCGAATCACGCGTATACGTTGGGCCGTGATATTCATTTGTGGTGCGTTTGCACTTACGCTTGCTATTTTGCAAAGACATGATAGAGTGACATGATATCTGAGCATGTTCAAGAAGCCGGAGTTGGGTGCATGGTGGAAAGGCACATATCACGTCTCCAACTAAAGAGTCACTTAAACCGCATGTATACTACCAAGACGATTCTTAACTTCAGATACAAATAGGTCTTATGTATTAATGTGTCAATATGAGAATATGTAACGATTATTCAAACAGATGTCCGAAGATTTCGATGGGTATCCCGTGTGCGCCAGATTGTGCTTGGTTATATTTTGTGTTTCATATCCCCTTTCCAGATCCAGACGCCATACAAAACAAAAAGCAGTGGGGGAAAATGGAGATCGCAAAAAGAGAAATGTCAAATGCATGTGAATGCCGCCGTGGAGAAGAACCTTGATCCAGAAATAAAAAAGAGTGGAAAAAGGAAAAGAAAAACGCCGGTAAGTGAGTTTGGTCGTGAGGTTTTCGTAGCACGTGTGTTTCTACCCTCAGGATAGGCGGACCTCGGTCCACCGGGCACGTTCAGTGTGCCACCACTTTTCTTGGTTCTGGCCCTTTTTATCATAATTGATGTAGCCGTAATTGTTCCAGCGACCGGTGCAGCCGTCCTTGTCCTGAGAGAGGTCCTCTCGCCGGTCATCGACAATGTCAGAGAGCAGAACCAATCCACCATTGTCATCGGATGCGCCGACATCGGGTAACAGGTGGTACTCAATCTGCGAAGGACACTCTCCCATGAAGCCAGCCATCCACCAGTTCTCTGCAATTGTTCCATCTTCATCGATGACATTGACTTCGAAGCGCGGGACCTTTCGAGCCTCTTCCAGCCTCTTTTGTGCTGCAAGTCGTGCTGCGTGCAAGTCGCTATACTTCTTGTCCATGAAGAAAGAAAAGTGTGCGGGCGTGTATGGAGATTTGCCCCCTGGCGATTTGCCTGGTGTGGTCGGCGTCTTTGGTGTTTGTGGGCGTGCCTCGATTGTAGCAACGAGGCCTCGTGTGCGGTATTTGTCGCTCGGTTTCTCAAGTTTCTCCACCGGCCTGCAAAGTTTCTGGAAGATGCCTTCGGGATCGTTGGGAGTACGCAGCCAGCAGAGCTTGGGAAATCCGTTGGCGGCAATGCTCTTGGACAAGATTGAGTCTGCAAAGTTGGCACAGCCCTGGATTCCAGTGATATCCCAGTGCAGCTTCTTTAGTGACTGGGATACCATGTAGGGAAACAGCCAGATCTCCTCGCCCTCGGGGAGAAGAGGGGTGGCGTTTTGTACAAAAGTGAATGATTCGAGCGAGGTGAGGCCGATAAAGATTCTAGCGAGGACAGCGAGTGAATTCACCTCCATGTGCTCAAGCCGAAGGGATTTCAATGTTTGACACGAAGGTCGGCTGGCGAAAGTGGACAATCCTGAACCGGTAATTCCTGCCATGCTGGACAGCGAGAGGGTCTGCAGCTTCGGTAGTGCGAGCAAGTCGGTGTCGTCAAACGATGTCTGTGAGAGGTTTGAAAGGTGCAATGTCTTCAAAGACGGCATGGTGGAGATGGCGGTGGCGACCAGCGAGACAGGCGTCAATGCAGCTCCGGGAAGGCAGTGGATGGACAGTGTTGTGAGATTCTTCCAGTGCATGTTGATTTCGAGGAAGGCCGTGCTCTGCTGAGGCAATAGATCTTCTGGATCAGTGTCGGCCATGGGTCGGCGATGCTGTTGCTGCGAGGCCGAGGGCTCAACGACCCATGTCATCTCCTTGAGCTTCTCTCGTGTCGATAATGCATGGAAGAGCCGGTTGAAGTTGTGGTCGTAGGCCTGATGGGGACCAATGAGGCGCTCAAAGTTGGGACACGCCATGATGATGGAGGCAGCCAGGTTGGCATATTGATCAATGGGCATACCCAATGGCTGCATAGGAGCCTTGAGAGTGCGCACCATTGCAGCAATCTCGGGATTCGCCCTCAAAGTGCGCCGCAGCAGAACCATTCGTGATCCGAAATTGATCTTGTATCGCTTCTTCATGATTGCCGAGTCGCTACCGACCAGTTCAATATTACCGTACCTTGCATTTTGGTTAGCTTCGTTCGGGTCGGGTACATACATCGTGCATGATGCATGAGCTAGGGGTAGGGGCTGGGGGTGGGCAAAAAGGGAATAAAAAGTAATTCCCACTTACAAGGCTCTCCGGGCCACCTGAAGCAATTTCTTGGATGCATAAGAAACCGAGCATATGTCTCTCATCATGCAGGTTGCACAGCTGAAGCTGCCATCTTCCATGTGCAGCGTCCGTAAATTGCTCATGATGAGGTTAAAAACCTCGTCGGGCATGGCAGCGCACAATTCTCCGGGCTGCAAGGCTCTCCTGCGCTGCTGCTTGATCGGTGCTGGTCGCTGCCACCCGTACTCTGGCCTCCTTGGATGTGAATCCCACGAGCCAAAGCTTGTGCGATGACTGCTGACGGGTGTGCGCATCCCCGATTCGTAGCTCTCTCGGGACATGACCGAGCTGCCGTTGGAACTACTGCTGGTCGGTCGGCTCATCTGACCAGTGCTGGGCGGTCGTACCATTTGGCCGTTGCTCGGAGGACGTGCCATTTGACCGCTGGGCGGGCGCCCCATTGGATGACCACCAGGCGGTGCAGGTCGGCCCATTTGATTATAGCTAACTGGTCGGTTGTCGAATTGTGCGTACGAGCCCGGCTGCATGGAGGGCATCCTCCTCGGTTGGGGAATTGGTGCTCCATTGTTGCCGCGCACCATACTCTCGGGTCTGCCTGGCCGGGGCCCAGGTGGTGTAAAGTTTCTGGGCGCGGTGTTTTGGCCGCCGGCAAAAGAATCGGAGCCGTATCCGCGGTTTTGTTGCGGCATGTAGGCCGGTCCGGGTCCCATTACAGATCCCATGTTCTGGTTTCTGCTGGCTATAGGTGGCGTGTAACTTCTACTCCTGTCATGTCTCGGCACGGAAGAGACGACAACGACAGCAGAAGAGGCAGATTTCGCTCGAATGTGTTGATGTTTTGTGATCCTAAAAGGAAGAGAAGAAAAAAATTGGCATCAGCGTTCCCTAATTCAAAGCCAGGTGATCCCCAGTCAGAGGGTAGAGAGACGATCGACGCAAACGTGGGGCAAGGAGATTAAAGACGACGAATGACTGCAACCTCCCTCCGCTAACAGGCACCTGTACCTAGCTAGCAAACACGACCAACGGGCAATTCGGGAAGAACAAAGAAAGAAAAAGAGCAGAAGCAGGTAGAGCGAGCAGTAGTGCAATGGGTGTTAACGGAATGGGCAGGGCAGGACAGGACAGGACAGGTCAGGCCATCAATCGACTTCCCCATGCTGCGATCGGGTTTTTCCCATCGGTCGGTCACAACGGCTATTTGCTACGAGACCAGCATAAAACTAAAATCTCAACCAAATAGGCCCCGTTTCCGCTTCTCGAAGACATGGCGTCGTGATTTTGGCTTCTGTGATGGCGGCAACCTGACTCAGGTTGGCATTGTGTCCGTCTTTCCCGCATGTGCTGAGTACATAGTGTAGGAAACTAGGAGCTGTAGGTAGCTTGGGTAGTGCTGTGTATGTGCGCAAAAGAGCGCTAAAACAAGTCCATGGTTGGGTCGAGTGGGTTGATGGTACCTGGCTCTACTATGCCTAGCCTTGGCTACCCCCGGAACCCAGCAGCGCCGGAATAGCACCTCTGGCACCAGCAGCAGCGTTGCGCGTGAGCTGGGCCTGTAGCAATTAAGCATCTAGCGCCACCACGATCTCCCAGTGGAAATTGGCAGCCCCTATTTCGTCCCCCAAGTCGCAGCATAGTGCTCACTAATAAAGGACAAGGAGAACACAAGAGAAGCTTTGCTTGATTTGGAATGGGGCAATAGAGTTGACTGATGATCATGACGACATGTCAAGACAGTCAAGACAGGAGGTAGGTAGAGGGAGCCCTGGGAGGGACAACCACAATCATACTATTAGGATTAGAGTTGGGGCTTCTCCCTCTACCAACACGGGCTTTTGACCCATACTTTCGGGGCTCGACTACGAGACCGCCACGTGCGTTTTGAAGAGCCCGGAGTAAACGTGATGATGGCTAAGTTCATCGTGTATGTAGGTGGGCGGGCAGGTGGGGACAGAGCAGAGAAGGGTAGTAAGTGTAATAAGTGCACGAGAGACCACAAATGAGATGGCCAGAAACAGGTGACCACTAAAGTGTCTTGCCTCTCGGGCTTCCAAGAGAGAGTGCTCCAAAAAGAGCAACAGGATGTGTCGGGTCACCGGGTAAGCGGTTGGCTGACCTGACCATCAGCCGCACTAAAAGTTGATGAAATAAAATAGTCACTTACTTATGGTTAAAATTAGCAGACCTGCTGCTGTCAATGTGAAAACCGTCTTCGGCACTACTGTGCCACCCTTTATGGTCGTCTGCAAGCATTGCCATTGGTGGTGGTGGTGGTGGTAGTGGTGGCTGTTGCTGCTGTCTTCTTCGGCTGTGCGCTGGTGCTGCATTCGGCTCCGAGCTTCCCTTTGGCTTCTTGGTGAGTTTCTGGGGAGCCCTCACCGTCGACGAGGGCGAATTTGATGTGATCCACGGCATCTTGCCCAAAACAATTCTTCAGCGTTGAACTTGCAATTTGGCTGATGATCCACAGCCCGAAAGAAGCAAGTATGAGGCGAATAGTGAATGGCAATTTGAGGTGTTAATACAACAACGGTGAGGTGAAGAAGAAAACCCCCGCCCAGCCAGTCGGTGTCGCTTGGAGTGGTGCAGGTGCAGGTGCTCGATCCGCCATAGACCTGCGATGGCCCAAAACTGCTTTTGCTGAAAAGAGGACGAAGAAAAGGAGATGTCGAATACAAAATTGTCCGTTCAACAGACTGACCCAAAGACCGGCTTTAGCAATTGTTTTTTTCATATGGCACAAAAAGTTTTCAAGACGATTGGGAACGCGTGTGCAAACCGGGGGACCCCATCTTATACGGTAGGGCTACAATATATTCTACATTGCCTACCAGTGCACCACCTGCTCTTGACGTGGCATCGGCGCGCGCTCTCTTGACAAAGTCAGGCAGGCAACCTTGTCTGGCTTCGCTCGCTGCTTTGTCTGGTGGTGCTTGGTGCTTGGTGCTTGGGGTCTTGCGAAGGTGGAGGCTGGCGGCTGCGCACCGCAGTTGCCAGCTCCTCATTTGTATCAGCTTACCAGTGTTTGAGGTGTGTCGTCAGCAGCATCAGGAAATCCCATCTTTTCCCATCAGAGCTCCCGAGCTCATCACTGGCTGACAGTGTCCCTCCTGCGCAATTGCCCACTGGCTCCAGTCCCGCGCTTCTTACCTAAACTGCTGGCGCCTCTGAGGAAGCTCTGGGTCCTGTCCTGGGACCTCTGGGGACCCTCTGAGCCAGCCAGCCCCTGTCCCTGGGCGAAGCTGCAGGCCCGGGCTACCCCCAGGTCCCCTTGGCAGCTCTGGTTCGCCTGACATCGAGCTAGGACCATGTGCGTCCCAGGACCCCGGTCAGCGAAGCAACCACTGGAGGCGGAGCATCAGTTGCGAAAGCGGATTGTTTTTGTCGCTGGCCGCCTCTGTCCAATGATTGCATGAAGCTGCGCACCGGGGAAACAGAGGTCGTGGTTCTTCTTCAGTCTTTGCGGGGCATTTGATTCTTCCTGCCGATTCCCGATCTTGGACAGCTGGGTATGGATGGCTTGGGTGGGTGAAATTCATTAGCGCAAGCCAGCTTGCATATTTGTTGTTTTCAGCCGCATCGTGAATAGAATAGTTTGGAGGGGCTTTACATAGTATCGGCTTTGGTTCCTGTGTGCAGTAGCAGTGCAACCTAGAGGCTGAAAGAGCAGAGGAAGCTGAGCACGGTCGGGAGCTGCCAAGACGGGACCTATCTTTTCCTTGCGGAAGAGCTCGGAGCCCTGAAGTGTCTAAACTCGCGCATAGTTCAAGAGACAAATTGCGCGCATATACCCACCACACCTACACCTGTAGGCTGTAGAGTAGGACTGTGACCTACCTCGTATCTGCTTTCTTCAAGGGACCAATTCGGATATCGACGAGCCCTCTGCAACGTTTTCTTTCTCTTTTGAGAAGTCAAGGGTCTCATTTTGGCCGTGCTTGGACATGTATGCAGCCCTGTTTGACCCTGATTGGTAGGTAGGTAAGTCACATTTGAAGTAGCGGATACCAACTGCTGGGAACTCCTGAAGAACAAATCATTACACATTACAATACGGGAATAGCCAAGAAAAGGTATTGTGGTAGTAATCAAAAGTAATGCTGACTGATCTTATTTTCGAGTGCTGAGTGGGGAAGACCCTTTCCAACGGAATTTTAATGCTCGACCCACACTTTTGATTCTTGAGCGCCATCGCCAAGAGATCTCACCACGGGAGGCTAGGCCAGATTCGGCGATTTGTGGTTGTATACTGTTATTGAGATCATATGTGCATCATTCGGTGTCTATATTAATATGGTCCTGAATCGCAACACCTTTACAACTTTGAAAGCGAGCGCGGAGACCTATATCTATTATTCAAGGGGTTTTGAGGTCGACAGTTTGATGTTCAAGGGTGGAGCCAAACGGCCTTTCCAATCATTTGGATCGCTTTGCTCGGCATTGAATCATGTTGAGGAGGACAACAGAAAATTTGGTCATTTTCTAAAGACATTTCTGATGACTCGGAGCCATCAAGAGAAGGAGTAAATGATTATTATATGTTTGAACAAAGCAATCTCTATTTAACATAGACATCGGGATATTTACATAAACTTGGCTGTCCTCCCCGCACAGCCATGAGCATTTCTTCAGGCAGCGGTATTCCCCATTCTTGATAGTCCAGTCCGCAGGTCGAGTATTCCCGACGTATCTGGATCTGTCTTATATGGTTATATCGTCCTTCCTCGAGTTCGATGGCAGTTTATGCATTCGAGCATCGAGAGACTATCGCTCCGGGGGTTAATATAACCAATCACACCAATCACACCAAAATAAAGGCATCTCGTTGTGACAAGGGTGAAGTTGGGTACTGCACTACGAAAACATCTTGCAGTCTTTGCATACAGTGTCCGGTGACACAATTTGAACGTAACAAGCACTGCGCACTGGAAATGCCAATCGGTCCGGTCGACTTATACGTTGACCGGGGGACTTGGCTTCACCGAAGGTAATAGAGTTTCTTCACACATTTCTTCGATTCTTTAGTACAATCAGTCCAATCATATGTTGGATTCAAGGTAATAGAGTTCATTTACAGCTTTCTCCGTGGTTTTAGGACCATCAGTACAATCATTTGTTGACTTGTTTCCCCTTGCTCTCTCTGTTTATAGTCTCCGTTCCTTACGCGTCGCTTTCACCAACTTACATCTCACCCTCTTTCGCACAACATTGCTCCCAACGTCGGACTACAGCCTCCTTGTAGATTCACATCTCTACCATTGCCAGACATCGTACTCGCGACTTTGACTATCTCTTTTTCCTCTCTCATGTTGTGCCGCTTCTACATAAGTCCAATTACTCACACTTTAATCTCTTTCGCACAATTTGCGCCCACCATCAGATTATAGCATTTTCATCGATTCACACAAGCCTACATCTTCGTCGATACCACACACCGAAAGACCTCATTCAGAACATCGCTTGTTACGCCGCATCTACACGAGTCCTTCGCTTCAGGATTCCGCCTTCCCACCATCAATTCACATCAACAGACTCCTATCGATTTTGCAATATACCTTATAAATACGCAATGTCTGTCGACTACTACGCCGAGCAAATGCGTTACCACGCCAGCCGCTTCAGTTACCACGCCGAGTTGATGACTTACCACACCGAGTACATGTGGTACCACGCTGAGCGCATGCTTTACCACGCCGAGGGAGTGAAGTACCACGCCGAGTTTATGACTCATTTCGCCGAGGACATGAAGCAAGACGCCGAGGACATGGCTTTCCTCGCCGAGGACCCGCAATTCCGCGTCGAGTACGAGAACTGCTCTGCCCAGTACAGGAAATTGTACACCTTACACTCTCAGCTCGGCCTCAGGGTGATATGCATGGCCTTTGCGCACCAAGGCGCAAGGTGCTATGTTTATTTTCCGGTCGAGGCTGTCTGCAGCTACGGCACGGGAATGATACCTACTTCGGACTTCAACAAGCTCCTCAAATACTACCAGTCTCTCCGTAAGTTGTCTACTTCTTACATCTCATTTGTTGTTCTTACCTCCATATCGCCGACACAAACATTGTAATGCCCTTCCGATCGCACATTTTAGTTGCCCAATAGATCTTGCCTCGAATCGAGCTCGTCCATGTAAAGGCAGCTCTCCGGAGCGAGTTTTCACATCTCATAATTGCTCCTTACTGGGCTCACGCATGATATGATCAAATACTGATCGACGAGATAGGTCCGTTGATCACGGATGAAGACCTCGACTGGCACAGCTTGATGCTTGGCCTGATGTGTCTTGACATTGATCAGTGCAAACGCTCCAAATGCTTGCACATGGGCGTTCACCATCCACGTCACACCCTGAACAACAGCCCGGTCGACTCGAGTGACCGCATCGCGAGGTATCGCGAAGATTTCGAGTGCGCCAGGAGTTTTGATGATGATGACATCTATTTTTGGTGAACTGGCAAGGGGTCAGACAAGAACACCGACAAGCAGACCGGGAAGAAGGGATAATGGGACACTACAGAAGAGGGTTGGGATAATCGAGTGATTTAATGGGCGACAATTTGGGTTTTAAAAATGGATATTTACGAGGCTTTTCTTGCGAGGCGTTTGAAAGGGAATGGAATTCACATTCATTCGGCGTTTGGAAAAATTGCATCTGGGGCTTCAAAAGACACCCAAAGGTAGGATCCAAAGATGGCAAAGCGCCAGGAAGCTTCCAGTTTCAACGGATTCTCTCTCAAGGCTGTCAATTAATACTGGTATATAATTCTTCGCTTCACCACCACCACGCTTCCATCCCGCCGCCACAATGACGGTAATCCATCTGCTCGATATTAATCCTCAATGGATAGAAGGCGTCACTCCCCATACGCCGATGCTGCCCCTATATTCAGTGCCATCCAACAAGCCACCCAAAGGCTTTCCCTTCTATACAGAGACAGTATTCCGTAAAGGCTCTTAGCCGTGATATAACTTATTAATTAAGAATAATAAGAATATGATTAAAAAAAATACGGGAAATTCCCTTGCTTTCCCATTATTATTTCAGTGGCTATAATATATTTGTTTTCAACGAAAAACCTAGCAGAGTTCTTTTTCTATTCAGAATAAAGGAGTTGCGCGAGGCTCGTTATCGCAGCATGGAGGTCATTGGCGTGTCGGCTGCATTTCAAGACGCCATGCTGTCGGTCATCAGAAGACACTGAAGATTCTCGATGTGTTGAATGCTCTAACAGCGGAAGTTTCTCGATATTCTAGTCGTTTGCCATGCCTGGAAAGGTCTGCTGATGTAATTTAAGCAAGGTATCATAGGCAATGGGATTATACAATGAATGAAAATGGAATCTGCTTTAATAGCACGTTTATTCTCAGATCACTTTTGTATTCTGGGTGGCCTACTACTATACGCATCAACACTCGCCCAGCTCGTGAGAGTATGATCATACCTGTTTTGTCTCAGTCGGATCGAGCCAATTACATGTAATGAATACGCGCAGAAAGCTATATGATCTACTGAATACCCCCCAATCGATACCCCTGCTTGGGTGGTGCTATTTCCGAGAATATAGGATTCGGGGCGGAAATCGACTGACGCGGCAAATCAGCAACTGCAGCCCCCGTATGACCCCCGTCAGTCAGTCAGCCGCAGTTTCATCGTCGGCGCATATCACAATGATTTCCTTCCCTTCCTTTTCCCATTCTTTAATTTTTTTTTCTCTTCCTCTTTACATGAACAACCATGCTTTGATTAAGCACGATGAGTTCCGGGCCCCTCTCCGAGTACTCCCAAAAGGAGGCGACAATGTCACCGGAAGCTCCACAGGCGTATCACGAAGGGTTGGAGGTATCACCACCACATCACTACCAGCAGCCTTACCAGCAACCGCAATATGGTGGCGGAAATTATGCGGCTCCGCCGGCGGCGGCCGAGCCTCCGAAGCCAGAACGGACAATATTTGGCATGAGAAGGGCTACATTTTTTCTTTCCGTTGCACTTCTTGTGGTGGTCATCGCCGCGGCGGTAGGGGGTGGAGTTGGCGGCTCCATGGCAGCCAGGAGGTGAGCAAATGCCGCTTACCCAACCATTTTGACATCGAACCACAATGCTGACAAGGACTTCCCCATCTCCCTCAGTAGTGGCTCTTCCTGTTCTTCAAGTACGTCAGGAGACGCGTCAGGAAACAACACGGTCTCCGTGACCACTGTCACCGCGACAGCCGCCGCGACCGCGACAGGCACATCGTCATCGCGCCTAGCAGTACCAACGGGCGTCGTGGCGCTCGACTGCCCTTCCCTCACGGATCAAGACCAGATCATCACGCTCAAGGACCAGTCGTGGACGTTTACGCCCAAGTGCGGGACCAACTATATTGGCGCCGACATCACGGCCATTATCGTGTACAGCTTCCGCGATTGCCTACAGGGCTGCGCCGCCATGAACTTGTTCTCGGGCAACAGCTCGTGTGCAGCCGTCACTTTTAATGCCAACCAGACGCTCGAAATACCCAAGGACTATGGCAATTGCTGGCTCAAGACGGGGAGCGGAACGGTGGATACCGGCGGCGGTGACATTATTATCAGCGCGACGCTCACGTCTTCAACCTGAGAGACATGAGGATACATATGGCAACTAAGTTGGCCCATGTATTTCTATCCGGAATGCATGCTCCTGTTACCATGCTCGCATTCTATTTGAACTTGAGCGGACATTATGAGCGACGATTTGATTGACCAGATGGGTGCCCCGTGGGAGTGCCATGGGAAGAATAGAGGCGGCCGTTTAGTGTAGAGAGTCAGTGGACCATGGAATTTGAAAGGCGGTGGAACAGGCTCTTGCCTAGCGCCGAATACTCTTATGAGACGAAGGTGGTAATACCCTGCTGCATGTAATTATATTTATGAACTGTTTGCTATCCTCTATCTTGGTATCATCCTCACCTCTCCATGTGACTCCATAACTCGTGACCGATCTCCAAAACAATTAGTTTGCGCTACTACACACTACGTGATCTCTCCCGTATAACTCTCTCTATATATCCATTGAACAAATGATGGACGCCGTGACCTCAATTCGAAGTACAACTTTGATCCAGCCTAATAGCTGGCCGTCTCGTACTTGCTCATCGCTCGTATCTTGTGGCCGTACTTGAACAAGATCCAGGGCACTGGCAGCAAAGCGACCGAAAGAAATCCCAAGACGCTCGAGGCCCAGCCCGTACCCAACGCCGTATACATCTGGATGGAGAAGAAGGGAAACGCCGCGGCAAAAGTGTAACGCGCCAGACTATTGGCGCTCGAGGCGCTGGCTACGTTGCTCGAGTGGTAAGCGTCGCCGATCTACAGATTAAAAATGTGTCAGTCGAAAAGCTGTCAATCATGAGATGGGATATTCTGATATTTCTTGTGCCTTCTTCACAAGAGATGTCGTGGACAATGCGTGGGGGTTTTCCGCTTGGGGACAACAGCTATCGACCCAAACGACTTACTGTTGTGAATGTTAGCAAAGATTTTTGCAGACGAAGAGGGAGTGCTTCAAGGACTCGATTGACAGAAACTTACCATATTGCATAGTGCTAATGAAAAGCCCAATATTCCCTATCCCAAAGAGCACAATCGCGACAATGGGTGCCGCGGGATTGACGCCCTCCTCCACCGTCCATCCGAACCAGAACAAGCTGACGGGAAGCACAAAGCTGCCCGCCATGGCCGGGTAGAGACGGTATTCGGCGGGGATCTGGTGCAGAGGAAATTTGGACGCCTTGGGCTGGTAGAGCAGCTTGTCGGAGATGCCAATCAGGAAAAAGCCAATCAAGCAGCCGACGGCGATGGCGAGGAAGACGAGACCGCATTGGATCAAGGTGTAGTGATCTGCCGAGCAAGGACAAAGTTAGTCCCAAGTTAGGTTTCTATTGGCATTTCTCCTGCAGCATTCCCATGCCCGCAACTGGACCACTTACATGTAGTCTGGAAAATGTAGAAAAAGGTTCCAAAGAACATGTACAACGTGCCAAAGATGCACGCAATGTAAAGACAGATAAACATGACAATCGGCTCGGTGAGCAGCATGTGGACGGGTCGTAGCAAGTCGACGGTGAGAAACTTGTGCAGTGCTTTTGACAGCGGAGGCCGCGCAGGTGTACTGAGACCCAGCTGCTTCATTCTTCTCCGCTTGATCACGGGGTGGTACGACTCTCGCGAAAAGAGCATCCAGATGGCGCTCCAGGCGGAGAATAGGGCTATCGTGTACTGCGTCCAGCGCCAGCTCTTCCTCGCGACTAGAAAGACCCCGAGGACAGGGCTAATATTCATGTCAGTCTTCTATTCTCGGGATGTACGAACGGTTCCCTTGAGTGATACGCACCCCAAACCAGGTCCCAAAAAGGGGCTCAGGATATAGATAGCGGATGGCAGACCTCGCTCAATCGGGAGATAAGTTTCTTGAAGCACTCCCGAGCCAATTGACAGACTAGGCCCGTAAAAGAAGCCAGACAGGAAGCGCATGACACAAAGTCCGGTGAAGCTGTTGGTGAGGCCCGATCCCAGAGCAAAGAGCCCGCCCAGCAGCACCGCCATGGCAAAGACGGCCTGTCGGCCCGCGACTTCGGAGAGGGGCCCGCCCAGGACGGGTCCGAGGCCGAGGGCGAAGACATAGAGTGACAAGGGCAGAAAGGCTACTGTGCTGGAAATGTCAAATTCCGTCATAAGGGACGTGTGCGCGGGACTGATGATCGAGGTTCCGAGGGAGCTGTTGTCGAGCAGTTGGCTTTCTTTAGCAACGCTTCTCTCTATCATCCTAGAAAATAGAGGAGGCCCCTCGTTCGGATCAAACGTACCAGGTAAATGCAATGGACATGATGGTCAAAAGCTGTATATTTTTCCTCGCCTTTGGCCAATTGTAAGGGTTATGCTTGTCATTTTTCCACCCAAGGTCCGAGGTTTCTGCTGCTGTGCTCTTTGCTTCATCGACATTGTGGCTGATGTTGCCTTGGTTTGATGAATCACCCGCTGAACGCTTCTCTTCTTTTGCCTCCATACCTGCTGTCACTGTCATGTCTCTCGAGTTTGTGTTGGCAAATGTATGGGTCGTAAGTGAAGACGACGTGGAAAGACTGTATGCGCCTGAGATTAAATAGTTCGCATGTCAATCAGTAAATTGGTTAGGAGTCGACTCAATTTGTCAGAACTCAACAACCAAAATTGCGTGCTCAAACACAAAACGCAGGAATGGACAAGGCCTGCGACTGGGAATGAAGGTATGGAAACCGTGTTTACGTCCCTAGACAGTCTGATGATAAGACGAATAAGCGTTGATGATTATAGTAATCATGACGATGACTATACCAGGCCAAGCTTATACTCGTTAGAATAGGGTGTTACAGAGTAGATATATTCTCAGTGCTCCTAAATATGATTGGGCTGGTGTTTATCTTGGTAGTCATGGCGTTATGCATCTTAGCTGTTGGTTGTTTACTACCGTCCGCCCCCTTGTCTGCGCCGCACCCGTGCCGAAAGCGATTAGTGAACAACCACGATGACCGAACACGGTATGGCTGCCGACTGGCTCAATATGGGAATTCGCAATCGCCAGCCCGAGGCATTGATTCACTTGGGTGGGGTCAAGCATTCGAAGATACGTATGCCATTGTTGTAGATTTGTGATATATGATTAGTTTATCAGATTATCAACTTTGTTGAACCGAAATTGTGGGTGAAATTTGATCCTGCAACCTCTCCCAAGCGATCTCCAATGTGATTATGGATCTAACCTGCGTAGATCTACGTATCTTGTCTCGTCAACAAGTCAGCACTTTATCTCCTTGGGGTTCTATAGATGATAAGCGTCTAGCAGTTGAGGAACATCATTGACCTAGTGCCAGGGGGCACTGCAGTCTCGTTATACCATCAGCATTGCCTTCATAAGTCATTGTAAGCCAATAGAACCTCTGTCAAAGAAAGAGGACCGCACACGAGATCGATCGATTTTATCTTGGCCTGCCTCAACCTAGACTTGAACCGATGTGCTTATGTTGTGAAAGCTGGTGAACATTTCTGTGACACCATTACTTCATGAAGCTAGATACATACTCTTAATACAGCTGCTGCCGAAATTATATATGGTGCATCGTTGTATTAATCTGGCTGCAAGAAATAAGTGATCAGTGACACAATTGGTTATTGCTTATAAAGAGACGCGCATGTGGAGGAAAGGGCGTCGGAATTAATACCGGGCAGGGATCCACAGCTGGCGGAACAGCGCGCTTGCCTGGCGCAACGTCACCGCAATCGGCGTAATTTTCAGCAACGCAGTACGACCAGCCTGGAGCCAATGCAGCAGTCAAGCTTCCTCCCCTTGCAGCTCCCAGAAAGTTCCGACGCGCAACTGGCCAGGAGCGATGCCCGGTCATGTCTGAAACTTCGCCAACAACCTCGCTCCTCAACCTCAATGCCTTGCTGGATAACCCAGTCTTTGCTGGAGGCTTCGGCCTGGCGTCGCTCGGCGCGGCGCTGGCCATGGCCCGCAAAGGCGCGATTGCAAGCGCCGGCATGATCAGGAGGAGGCTCATTGTCAACGTCGAGATTAGCAAAAAGGATCCAGCCTATCCCTGGATTCTCGCATGGCTCTCGCAGCCGCGCGAGTATACGTCGTTTCTCGAGAAGCGACTGACGCGGATCAACAAGCTCGCCGTCACGACTGCGACCACGACGACGCCCAACGGCCCGACGCGCGCCAGCTTCTTTCTGCAGCCTGGTTATGGGAGACACATTGTCAAGCACAAGCACGCCTACATTTCCGTCAACCGAGAGAAGCAGTCCACCTCGAACCTCAACACTGGGGAACCCCACGAGACCGTCGAGCTCACAACCCTCTATGCGCACCGGCACATATTCGAGGACATCTTTACCGAAGCTCGCGAAATTGCCATGCAGGCCAATGAGGGAAAAACTACTGTATATTCCGTCCGCAACTTTGACTGGGTACCACTAGGCGAGCCCAAGCGAAAGCGACCTCTGTCTAGTGTGGTCTTAGATGAGGGTATCAAGGAAGGCATTGTCGGTGATGTCAAGGATTTCTTGGAGAGACAACAGTGGTATATCAACCGAGGAATCCCCTACCGAAGAGGTTATCTGCTACATGGACCGCCAGGAAGTGGAAAGAGCTCGTTCATCCAGGCATTGGCGGGAGAGCTCGATTACAGCGTGGCCATGGTCAACCTTAGCGAGCTGGGCGTCACGGATGACAAGCTTGCATTTTTACTCACCAAGCTCCCAGAGAGGACAATCTTGCTCCTTGAAGATGTCGACTCGGCCTTTATCAATCGTACAAAGCGTGGCTCCGATGGCTACAATGGCCCCACAGTCACATTTTCAGGCCTGTTGAACGCCTTGGATGGTCTGTCGGCCAGCGAGGAGCGCATCGCCTTCCTCACCACGAACCACATCGAGCTATTGGATCCTGCCCTGATACGACCTGGTCGAGTGGACATGCTGATACGGATCGGAGAGGCAACCCGAGTTCAGGCTGCTCAAATGTGGGGGAACTTTTACGGTGACGTCGACCAGGACGGCTCAGGAAGAGAGCGCTTCCTGGCTAAACTGGATGCACTTGGATTGTTTGCCGAGGCCAAAGACGGAATGCAGCCACTACGAACATCTACTGCTGCCATCCAGGGTCTTTTCCTATTCCACAAGGACAACATGGAGGGGTCCATCGACATGGCCGACGCACTTATCCCACAAAAATTCGAGGCAGAGTCTTGATGATGTTTGTACGACGTGCAGAATTAGAATATGGCGCAAAATTTCACTTGTTGCCCATTGACGGATCTCTGCTCCCGATGGACGTTGAGAGCATTAATGTACTAAATCCAAAGATACCCGGTCTTCATGTTAGTATATGGAGCAAATTGTATAATATCTAAATATATTTCATGAGTGATGCCATAATAGTAGCATTTCATCTGCTCCATGTACAATAATATAGTCGAGTGCGAAGATTGGTCATGAAGTTCTCGAAACTAGGATTTCAGGTGGAATTTGAGTGCTTTTTAATTACCCTTGCTGATATGAGATATATCTATGTCCGAGAGTTCTTATCGGCACCAGCCGCACATGTTATCGATTTGATCTGACCAGGATGTGAGCCAGGTACCAGAGAACAGCTGCACAAAAGTCTTCTCGGATGACATATTGAGTGCTCTAGATGAGAGAATAATTAGAGTTTATACTTGCTTGAGGGTCTCTTCGTCTAATCCACGTCTGCAATAGAGCCTTGAACACTGGTGTCTAGTACCTGTAGTTGTTCTGCAGCTGGAATCTGAAGCCTGGAATCCACTAAAGACCAACCGCCGCCAGCTCCCAGCTCCCCATTTCACCCGTTTTTAGCGAGCAAAAGCAATGGCCAAGCCTAGCGCGGCTAGTGGATGCCCACTGCCCACTGTTCCGTTCGGGACTTTTCGGTCGAACGCTTCCCACCTCTACTTGCCGATTTGATCTAATCTTTGTTTTGCATGCGCGCTATTTGGGACCTGTGAGAATTGAGTTCCATTTCCCCAAGTTACTTTCTCTCGCCGCCGATTTGACCTTCCTCGTCACCCACTCTTGCGACCCAGCATCCTATTACTTTCTCCTAAAGTAACCACCAGTATAAAATAGTCGGCAAGATGCTATCGCGAACCTCTGCTCGTGCTGCCCAGGTAAGCTTGCTCACATGATCACTTGTTTTTGCTGCTCTGCCGTCGACCTGCCATGGTCTTGGAGGAGCTGCAGACAGGTTTTAGAAAAACTTGCCGCCGTCACATGCCGGGATAAATAGCTCACGATGTTTTCTTTTCTCTACACAGCGCCTGGCGCGACAGGCCGCCCGCCAGCAGCCTCACATGGCTGCTCGATCATACGCCACCGTCGAGTCCGACCTCTTCAGGCCGACCAAATTTGGCAGCAAGTACACTGTCACCCTCATCCCCGGTGACGGTATCGGTGCCGAGGTCGCTGAGAGCGTCAAGACCATCTTCAAGGCCGACAACGTCCCCATTGACTGGGAGCAGATCGATGTCACCGGTGTCGACTCTGGAGTTGCTGGCAGCGCCGACGCCCTCTTCAGAGAGTCCGTCTCCTCCCTGAAGCGCAACAAGCTCGGTCTCAAGGGTATCCTGCACACCCCCATGGAGCGCTCCGGCCACTCCTCCTTCAACGTCGCCATGCGCCAGGAGCTTGACATTTACGCCTCCATTGTCCTGATCAAGAACATCCCCGGCTACGAGACCAGACACAAGAACGTTGACCTGTGCATCATCCGTGAGAACACCGAGGGAGAGTACAGCGGTCTCGAGCACCAGAGCGTGCCCGGCGTCGTCGAGTCGCTCAAGATCATCACCCACCCCAAGTCGGAGAGAATCGCCAAGTTCGCCTTCTCTTTCGCCAAGGCCAACGGCCGCAAGAAGGTTACCTGCATCCACAAGGCCAACATCATGAAGCTGGCCGATGGTCTCTTCCGCAACACCTGCAAGGAGGTCTCCGCCGAGTTCCCCGGCATCGAGTACAACGACATGATTGTCGACAACGCCTCCATGCAGTGCGTCTCCAAGCCCCAGCAGTTCGACGTCATGGTCATGCCCAACCTGTACGGTGGTATCCTGTCCAACATTGGTGCCGCCCTGGTCGGTGGCCCCGGTATCGTGCCCGGCTGCAACATGGGTCGCGACGTTGCCGTCTTTGAGCCCGGTTGCCGTCACGTCGGTCTCGACATCAAGGGCAAGGACCAGGCCAACCCTACCGCTCTGCTCCTGTCCGGCTCCATGCTCCTGCGCCACCTCGGTCTCGACGAGCACGCCAACCGCATCTCCAAGGCCGTCTACGACGTTATTGCCGAGGGGTAAGTTGCAACAAGACGCTATAATTAACTCTACTTCTCTGGCAGAAAACTGACAACCTCTATAGCAAGACCCGCACCCGCGACATGGGTGGTGACGCCACCACTCACCAGTTCACCCGCTCCATCCTCGACAAGCTGGAGACTTTGTAAATCACGGCTACGACCACCCGACAATCCTTGAGAAAAAATTTTATACCACCCGCATGCGAATCTTTACCAATACGCGATTTTCTTATAGAATCAAAGATGTTATCCGGCGAACGGGGATGATTAGCATGAGTGCATGGAGTCTAGGGCATCATAACGAAGACGACTTCCGACTTGTACTGTAGGTAGATAGGATACGATAATCCAGTTGCTGACCTGATTTTTCCACCATTGATGGACCCGAATACATATTCTTGATTTGATGCGACTTGAGAGATTCAAACACTGTCCATTCACGGTACCGATTCAAACGCGCTCAGCTCAGTAGTCTTGCTCTTACGACACGTTGGGTGCCTCAGCAAATAGAGTCGGGGAACAATGAGCGAATCAAGGAATTGAGAATTCCACAGAATAAGACGCACTTTGCTCGCGATAAGCTTTCCTCGGATGCCATCAGCCAATCCCAACAGGTTTGTACCAAAGTGCATTTGAATAATCAAGGCAGACTGGAATAGCTAGATACCAGCTGAAATGCATGGGAAGGAGCTGCAGCCCAATGGGGCCGTCCTTGCCCAAAATCTGCCTCGGGCACCAATTCGCATTACCCGTCCTCACCCATCTTTTTCGTGCGTTGAAAAAGTTAAGCATAGCTACGATGTGATTCGATCTGTTTGAGCAAAACACCAACGTCCATCAGTAATGATTGACAGAAGCCGGCAATATCCAAGTCTCCAGGTTGCACGGAGGCGCAAATGCCCACAGCCAGCATGCCCGCGTCCCAAGACTTTGTGGCGCACATGCCCCTCAATGAAGACATCTCGCCAGCAGAGATCTTCAGGGCAGCTTCAGAACGATTTCAGTCGTCACTTTCTGACGAGCAGCGATCCATGTTTGTTGCGCATCCCAGCAGCGCAAGCATGCTTCAGGCAATGCAAGACTTTGCCGCATCCAGGGCAGGCGATAGACCGCTGCTGGAGAGAATTTTGGTGAGGATAGAGCGTGTATCAACACGGTTGAGGCCCTTCTTCCAAGTCATTGAAATATTCGTCTCATCGCGCCCAGAATATGCAGCAATTGCGTGGGGTTCTATCCGTCTCATTTTCATGGTGACTACCCTATCATTACAGTGAATCATTGGACCTCTTCTAAGATCTTTCCCAGTTAGCATCGAACCATGCAGACTTTTTACAGAAAGTCACTCAGATGCTTGAACAAATGGGGACTCGCCTCCCAATCTATGAGAATTATGTGCAAGAGCTCACTATGACAGACGAAGAGACTGTGAGACTCGGAGTCGGGACCGCGAGGAGAGTGGGAGAAGGAAGCTGCTCTAGAATCCGACGAGCCCTTGCATACGTATACGCAGACCTGATTCAGTTCTGCCATGATATGGCTTCATAAAGTCCCTCTAGTCCCTGAAATTGGTTTACGTTGAGGATAGCATGCTGTCTTTGTCGAAGGGATAGATTAGTGGAAGTCACATAGTCCAAGAACATTCGAGCCCATAGGAACATTCCGTCGGCCCGTTTTGCTACCAGAATCGCAGTGTCTAGGGGACTGAGGTCGTGCGGAAGACCTGAACTATCATCCAGGGCATTAATGCTTGGTAAAAGGAAATTCACGATATCGTCGAAGTTTTGGTCCTCTCCCAATGATAACATTACCTTGTTGCCCTGCATCTCTAGCGGCAATGTTACGGTTGGCCGACTGAAAAGCGCGACCTTCACAGATCTTCCACGACGAGACAGGTCCAACAGATCTCTGAGGAAGACTTCTTGGTCGCGACACTCATCGATGGCATCGAAGACAAGGAAGAGCTGGTCAATGGGCTCAAGAACCAGCTTCAAGAGTGAGACGATCTCCCTCCGAGATGCAGAGGGCTGACCAGACGTGTTGTTCTTCCGCAGTAAAATGCTGGCGTCAATAATGTGCTGGTCTGTTGGAAAAGCGTGTAAAAGCTGCGACAGGATAGTGCGCCAGGAAGAGGCACTTTCTGTTGCCTCTGGTTGCTGGCTGTCAAAATAGAAATAACCAACGAAACTCCGTGATTGTGTACCAGTCGATAGGTTGTTGTTGCGAACTTGATTCAAATGTTCAATCAATGACGTACAGAGTGTGGTTTTCCCGTAACCCGGTTTGCCTTTGGGCATATCTGTTAGTTCAAGAGACATGGCACACGAAGGAGACTCACCAGATATATGTAGGACGCTATATTTGGAATCATAGTGTCGAAAGGCTGACTCTGACCACTCTCTGATCACAGGATGCTGTACAAACCATTCTGTACTGTTGACGCTGCGGTAGTCTTGAACGGTCTCGAATACGTTGGTCCACTGGGGTGATTGAATCCAGTCAAGGAGCTCTCGTTTCATCTCATCTAGCATGCAAGTTAGGACTATACGCGGAAATGCCAAAGAGATCGTAATAGGCTTACGTTGCGTGCGCTGCTCCTTTTCATCGATACTGCCCTGTTCAATTCCTCGAAGCTTTTCTTCCACTACAGTGTTCATCCTGAAATGGCTGATAGAGGCAGCAAAACTCAACTCCAATTCTACAATGGTCTTGTGCTCGTCCCATCTCTTGAGGAGCGTATCGAATCGCACATCAAACGGCTTCCAGAATCCGACCATGAAGGAACCGGGGATCTTTGCAAAAAATCCTAAAAGTTCGGTTCTTAGCATGTAGGAGGTAAGATTGCGTGAATGCTGACAACAACTTACGTGATCGCTTTTTGGAGAAGATCGCGCAGATAATTAAACAGCTACTGAGCAGTAACAACTTTGAAGCAAGGCAAAACGTCTTGAAGGCTCTGCGGCTTGTGGCATTTGCTCGGCGAGCTCTCAATGTGGAGGAATTGGCCCTCGCAGTCGTTTGTCCGCTCGATCGGGCAGTCGAGAAAGATGACTCTATACCAGATTTCGCATGTAATCTTGGTCGATTTTCTGGTGCGTTGTTGGAACTTGATGTCAGCAGAAATGTCCGGTTTGTTCACTCGTCAGCCATTGTGTACTTCACAAGAGCATATCAGTCGGGTCCAAGCAGCATTTCCCCGGAACGAAGCATTCACATTGACTACAATGGAAGCCACCGCCTTCTCGCCCTGATTTCCCTATCTTATCTCTACTTCACAGTCAACCATGGACCCCTCTCTGGATCAAAAAGAGTGGTTGCTGATGTCACACAGCAGTCCAGGATGTATCCATTGCTGGACTATTGTTCGAAGTATTGGAGCTTTCATGTTCTCGATTACCTCGACCGTGTGTCTAACTTTCCAGTTGACGTGGAAGACCTTGTTCTGATAGGACTAGCTTCTAAATTCATGTCAAAGCCACACGCAGTGATGACCTGGATCGAGGCTTGCTGGATGTTCAAGCGACCACCATCTATACGCTACGGTAGAGAAGATCCGTCATTGCAGAACCGCGGATATGATTTGAGGCACGACCCAGCCAAGGGTGTGTCGAAGGAACTCGCAATCGCAATGAGTAGTTTGAGCATGCTCGCCAAAGATTTATCCGAGCTCAACAAGTCTTGGGCTCATGTCCTTTGCGAGGAGGCTTGTGAGATATGGGAGCCGAGCATACCAGCGTTTACAACCTCCATTTTCTGGCAAAGAGTATCTGGGAGCACCGTCACATCTTTCGGTGCAAACCTTGACACTCATCTGGTGTCAGTGTGTGTTCAAGTCGGATTGTCCTCAGACAGCAGCAACATGGCTATCGTGAGGATATGCTTTAACCGAAGGTTATTCTTCATATCTACCACTTATCAGCTAATTGTACTGAATCGTTGCAGGGACCGATTGAATCTTAGCGACGGATATGTCTTATTCGAACAGTGGAAGACGTCGCCGCAGGAGAAGCTATTCGAATTTCCAGTCCCGATTCCTAAGGGCTGTCTACTACCTTTCAAAGTCACATACCAACAAGTCCAGAGCATAGAATCGGTCGACAACTCATTTGAATTTCCCGTTGCTATTAATCGGAATCTGACCCGGGTAGTAATGCCAGGTGGAGCGCTAAAACTGACCAAGTTCCAAGGTGCAAAGACGCAGCTCTCTGCTTACAACTCCAGATTTCAGAGCATCGATTTCGTTGCCATTGCAGCAATGAACGCACCTCTAAACTTGAAAGGGCCAGAAGACCTGACAACTTTCGATATTCAGATATCGGAGTCAGGAAAGTACCTCTTAGTTGTCCATAAATCAAAGGACTTGGTCCAGATAACGCAGAAGGCCTCCTGTCAGATCCGTTTGGCAGTGGTCTATGTTGATCTACATAACGACGACGAGCGTTGCGAATCCGACTATCGATTTCTCAAGTCTCTCGCGCTCAAGCCGGGATTCAGCGGGGAAAACGACCAAGCCGATTCCACCATGCTCCTACACCCAACACTTCCGGTCGTCGTCGTAAAATATGCAGACTATGTTGTAACTCGAAGCGCTTCAGAAGTAGTTCCGAAAGTTCGGACCAGTCGCCGTCGGCGTGGCAACGCTGGAGTGTGGGATATATCTAGTGGTGGTGAGTTAACAATATATTCATCTTACAAGGCGTGACTAAATCTTGATGGGCAGAATCAACTCCTCTTCGACATATTACCATCCCAAGTTATGCTCCATTATGTTTCGAAGATGATGGCAAAAGCTTTTACGGTATTGATCTGATATCACATCCTCAATGGGCGAGGGAATTACACTCGAACCAGCCATACACTACGCCGAGTAATTTCAAGCGGCCTTTCGAGGCTGGAATTGTACAACGAAATGCCTCCGAGACTGCTATCCTTAGAGATACTCGCCCGCAGATCCACCAACAGGGAGCTGCTGTGACTTATCGTGATCGAAAAGCACAGCGAGGGGCGGTCATTGTCGACATGAATAACAATGGTGACGTCGTTCTGGGATCCTGTCGCGGCAATGGCGTCGCCGAAGCAGAACTCGTGACCCGCCTCCCGTGGGGAAGGATTCGAGATCGCGATGCAACCTTGTTAATGACGGAGGATGATAATCAGGTAAAACAGAGGCGAGTCCTGATCATGCCGAACAATGTGCCATTCAAAAGACACCACGCCTCGATATCGGAGGATGGTGGTGACAACGATTTCTCCTCGCCCTTTTTGCTCACGCGCGAAAGATCGTCCATCCCTACGGCTAGGTTCCCGATCCGTGGCAGGCTATCAAGTGGACAAGATCTTGCTGCAGAAGCACGAAAGCGTATTTGCTACCCTCAGGAGAGATATTGAAATGGGTGAAGCTTCATTTGAGATCTACAAAATGATGCAGAGATGCAGAAATTTTAATTTGTCACCAGACCTGAGAGAAGCAAGAACATCATCAACAGAAATGCTCAGTGGCTCATTCTATTTTATTGTTACTACGTCAAAGTCGACCGATGAAGCCAACGATTGGTGGCCGCCAGGAGGACTCCTCCCCCGGCTTGGACGAAACAGACACCAGTCCTTCATTTTCGTTCTCATCTGGCTGCATCAAATCTCGTACAAGTGCTCGCCCTTCTTCGCGCTCATCTTCCTTGTAGATACTGAGACCGTATGCCTGGAGGAACTTGTGCTCATTGCCCCAGTGCTTTTTCAGCCAGGCCTTTTCCTCCTTAGTATGGTCACCTCTTCCTGGATCAATGCCTGGTTCAACTTTCTGGACGACCGCAGCGACTGCTGCCTGTCGCTTCTCAAAGCGGATACGCTCTGGTTCGGGCCATATGAAACGGATGCAATGGTAGACGCTTCTTCCATCGAATCGTGTCGGGGCCGTCACGGGCCCGCGGGGAGGTTTGCTGAGCCGTACCAAGGGCAATTTGCGGGACCCGATCTTTCGCATGAAGCAGACTTGCCTACCCCGCTGGTCAAGGATGGCGGCATCCTGGCCATTGCGGGCGGAGGACTCCTCATACTGCCATTTGTCTTCGCGCAAGTCGCCCAGGATGTTCAACCCGAGGCCGGGCACGTAGATGACGTTTTCCAGGCGCAGGACGTAGTGGGCATGACGTCCTCCCCGGTGCGGCGCGCGCTTGACCGGCAGGTCGACGGTCCCGACGCCCTCGGCTTGTATCTTTGGTGTCGTGAATGTCACTTGCAAAACATGCATGGGAAATAGTTTCAATATCTTGAACCATCGCTTGTCGTTGCAGATGCTATCAAATTCACTGGTCACTCTCCTGCTCTCCCAATTCGTTCTTGGTGAACGTCGTTGGCGGCTATACTCACTGGGTTGAGTTGGGGTGAAAGGCTCAGTCAGAGCTGAGCCCCGTTAATTCTTCCAGGCTCATTTGCTTCATGTCTTGAACTTCGGTCTCGCTTTGAGAGCACCACTCTGCTGTGACTATGATCTCGATGAGATGGGGTTCATCAAAGTCAAGAAGCGACAAGACAACCAGAAAGAGAAAACATGATGGATAGATAGGATTCCATCCAAAGACTAGCGCAAACATCCACCCGGATAGTCTCCACTCATGAAACGTCACAGGGTAGTGCTCCGATATGTGATAGCGAGCAAGGGTCTAGATAGATCAGGGCAAGAGCGGAACCCGTCGCTTTGACATAGTATGATACTCTAATTCTCTGGCTGACTGATTCGCAAGGGGAAAGTAATGGATCGCGGATGTAGAGTTAGGGATATCCACCATCTAGCATCATGAGTTGTGGCAATGAATGACTGCAAAGTGCTTCATATACGTTTCCATAGATCAATCAAACTAGATACTCAATAATGGACGTCGAGCTTCCGAAGACATTGCCAGCAGGGTTATGTTGATGTGTTACACCACGAGCAAACACTCTGGGTAGCCAATGGCAGCTGTCGGTAGTCTTCTGAACACTACAAGCCAGGTATGCTCATGTCGAGCCTGCGCGGCTCTTGTAACATTATATCTTTTCGTTCAGCAAAGCTTGGATTGACATCAAGTCAAGCGGCATGCGTGCCTGAAATCGCTTTGGTTCATCAAACGTGAAGAGACACGGAGCTATAGGGGAACACTTTTCTAGAAGAATTTCCACAGGCACAAGCCACGTGCTTATTTTAGATATTGTTTGAAACGAGCAGATTCTCTACTGGAAATCATTTTCCTGAAATAGACATACGTGCGTATGAGTTAAGGGCATTATCTGGGAAGTTGAACAAATTTAGGCGCCGACACAATACTGGTATCGTATTCTGACTTGAGTGCGCCCTTTTCTCGGGAAATATTGGTTGCAGGCATAATAATAGATCCTCAACCGGCCGAAAAAAACCTGTTTGCGACGAAATATCACTCAATGAGTTGAGTTGCAAGAGACTCGTTGACTGTGGATCAAACTGGCGCAACATGGTTTCAGAGAAGCTCTATAGAACAAGTCTGGACGCATCCATTTTTGTTTCATGATCAACTGCCGTGTCTTTTGTCCTTAATTATAAAAGTTCCCGTTGGACTCACTCGCTGTTTCTATTCGTTCTGCGGCAGATTGGTCCTTTGCGACAAATAATCGAATCAGGAAAGAATCGCGTGCCCAAATTTGCGATATATCGTGAATATCACTATCTACATGGTTTTTTTCCGATCAATTATCCTACTGACTTTACCAGGCTAAAAGTGCCATTTGGTGCCTAAAAAAGCAGTGACAGGAACAAGAAATGCATATTTTCACCATGACTGGCGGCGCGTAGTAAATAGCCAACACATGGGGTTTCCATCAAACAAAGTCACGTTCGGCTTTTCGGCTGCTCTCCGACATTCAGAGGTCACTCAGATAACGTGATTTGGCCGTTGGAGAATATAAATTGTCAGCTTTGGCCCGTTGGACCTTTATATTAGCATTGTGCCGAGCCGATTAAAACATGGGAAGAAAATGCGTAGGCCAGCCAATAAAAAGGACGAGAGAAGATGATCTTGGCATATTATACTTTGCCTTCCTGCAACTCGTCCGTCCGGACGACGAAGCCAAAGGGACCACCCGCCGTTTTCGTACGTAACAAATCAAGGAGAAGCGGGTGGCGATTTAGGGTTATTGAGAATGTCTCGCGTAACACTTAATTGAGGCCATGTCAGCGCCACGTGCCGGTAACCACTCTTATGTAGTTTTAACTTGAGACTTGAATACTCAGTCTCCATTGTACCCATAAGGCCATCAGCTACTGCAAAGAGAGTAGACTGGGTGACATCTTGACCACCGCCACAAGATTGGAGGATCCACAACTAATGCACTTTTTCGATATGGGATCCTCAGTGCAAGGAGTCTTTATGGAAGTGAGTCCCGTCCTTTGACGGCCACTTACTGTGTATTTATGACAGCTTCAAGGGTTGTCAAATTATTGAATTATCAATGCATCCTACTATCGCGTACTTGGCTATACACAACATCACTTGTTTACCAATGCTGTTGCAAGGTCTTTATCAAGATTTAAAAAAGCACGACTTTTCTCCAATACAACCATTTTCAAGGGGGAGCAATACAATCATCTCACGCATTGAATGTTTAAACATTCCCCAGCAGGTTGAAAGGGTTGGTTCGGAAAACCAACCGATACGACACAGCGCTGAAGTCCTGGCTGAGACATCAAATTTCATTGGACTGGAAAAGGCTCCTCCCCAGTTGCGTATTGGCTACATGCGGCCGCACAGGTCAAACCAGGGTATAACCTTAAGTAGGTATACACGTAACGTAATCCCCAACGGCTTTTCATGGTCCTGCCTTTTAATGGATTGATAACTACTTTTGGGTCTGTTCACCGTACCTTGAACGGCGAGGTACTCGAACACTTATCCATGCCGTTGAAAGTATCCAACCCTGCCGACATGTGGATGTCTCTACGAGATGAAGCAGCAGAAATCATGTAAGGTAGCAGTTTCAATGGTTGACAACCATGAGCTGATCAATAAGTAAGCTCAACCCCCATCACTGCCACTAGCAAGCCTAACGATCAGGTTTGACATTCCGTTCCCCGGACTTGAGCTGAATGACCACAATACCACACCCGCGGACACTCTTCCTAATAACAAGCCTGAATTTGATCACTGGGTATCGTCGTTCTCTTGGGGCTTGCAGTCCGAACGAGTTACTCTACTGCTGGCCACAAGCATTGGTCAGATCTTCCGGTCTTCTCTGGGTTTTCATATTCCATCACGGTCTCATTGACCTTCGAGGGTCAATTGCCTTCATGGAATCATACAGAGCTATCATGTCAAGCAGCTACGAAACGTCATCCCGTCATGGAGGTCAAGATCCATACACTATTGACTACACTGGATCACACAATCACTTTGCAATAATAGGTTTTTCAACGATAAATGACACTCCAACGTTCCCCCCTGTTGGATACTCTAACATTGGTGACTATGGATACAATTGTGTGGCAGCGGAGTCTGCTGCTAAAAGTTCTAGACCGATTTACGTGAGTTCATCTTGGTGGCACTATCCAGACAACACTCTGCCCGACCTCACTCGACTCCTCTCTACTTCAACATGATAGCTCAACGTCACTTTTTGGAAAGCGGTGCTGATCCAACGCCCGCAGAACGTACAATTCTCTGACTTCTTGTTTCAACAAAGTCAACTCCTGACAGAAACACCGACACCCCAGCAATTCCAGCTCACCAGGAACCAAGAATATCAAAGTACGGGGCATGAGACACCCGGCGATGCTTACACTGCGGAGCCGCTCCCTGACCACTCCCCTTCGAAAGTTTGGTCAAGCCCCTTTTGTAGCCCGTCGCCTATTACCCCTGTTACCGAAACCATCAAGGGTGATTTCAACATGAATGGAGGTCACGCTACTCTACGCCGACACAGCTTCATACAGCGGCAGAGCATCATCAGTGACTGTGGCAGTGGAGCTGCGTCACCTGGCGCAATGGACTCGCCGTACAGCAGTAGTAATAACAATTCCTACTTTGGCACCATTTCATCATTGCAGAGCAACATCTCGTCGCCCGCTTCTGCAGCACCATCTGGTACAATCCTACTACCACCACCGCCGCCGCCACCACACCCACGAGGAGGTCAGGAAGGCATCGTTATCGTGTCCATGCAACAGCACGAGCGCAGCCGGCAAAAGAACCGCGCGGCCGCTGCCCGGTGCCGCGAAAAGACGCGCCACTACGCCGACCAGCTGCGCGGGCGGGAGCGCGACCTGTCGTCGCAGAAGGCGGTCCTGACGGCGTGCGTCGCGGACCTGCGGGACGAGGTGCTGGCGCTCAAGAACGAGATCTTGCGGCACAGCGGTTGCGATTGCGATCATATTCAAAAGTACTTGACTGCCGCCGCGAATTCAATCGCTTGAGAGTTCAGAATCAAGGTGTTCTCCCTCCTGGATTAAAGGGACATTGGGCGGAACGATATCAGGCTGTAGCGATTTTCCTTTTTCTTATCATTAGTCGTCTAGCACTTGTTGAAGATATCTTTTGATTTCCTGGCGGAAAGGGTTCACAAATTTGGGCGCAGGCGGGCGGACCACGGGTCTTCTTATTTGAGACGATTACTTCTGCAGCCTCTCCATGCCGAGCGCGATAGCGAAATTCTCCATGACACATGGGTTTTCCCCATTCAACTCCGCGTACTTAAACAATTAAAATTTGTTACGAGGAAAGATGAAACTTCATTGAGGCTGGTAAATATCTAGGAATGTGTTATGATCAGTCCGAGTACCTATAGTCGAGTCACAGGGGCGTTTGCTGAAGCGGCATCGCGTAAAGGAAATTTGTTGACCTCCTCTTGTAGCCGTGGCTGACCGCCGTGCGCCCCCTTCGCGAGGGTTAAAAATGCAGTGAAATTCTGTCTGATCAGTATTCATGTGACCTCTCTGGACCCCTACCGTACGCACTGCCGTTTGCCCTTCACTGCAATTTCAACCCATGCGAAGGGAGCAAAGCCGACCTATGGGAATTTGAGATCGAATTCAATGACATTCCAATAAATGCGCGATGATCCATTCTCATATGTTGTTAACGCTCTCTCTATAGTGAGTTGCCCCAGGTCAAGTGCTGCAGCTCATATATCGACGGCTCCAGCAAAACAAAAAATTGGATCCCCCGCAAACCTCGGCTGGTACCGAGGTGCCATTCTGGACTCACCTGGACCCCCAAAACCACCAGACCCCGGGAATCGCTAATGCAAGGTTTGGGCCGGGTTGTTAGGCAAGGTAAGCAAGCTCCTCTCTCTCTTCTCTCTAGTTCCAATTGCCGATGCGTCTTTCATCATTCATCAATTCTTGTCAATCTCATCTCATTAATTCCAACTCACAGCTATTTACTTTCAAGACCAGATAAGCGCTGCAGCAGCTCGCTAGTATATTTATCAATACGACAGCAAGCGAGTAGTAACCCAGCCAAAGACTCGTGGGACTAGTGGCGGGCGATATTGACATAACATCAATCACAAGCCACGCGCACTTCACCCGCAACAGCCGATATACGAACACCTCGGCAGGGACAACCAGAAGGCAAAAGACGAAAAGAAGATCTGAGCTGCAAACCCAGATCTCAACAACAGAGCGAATAAACTCATAAAATCAAAAGATCAGCGCAATGTCCACAGTATCATCAGGGTCAAGCTCGCGCAGCGCCAGCAAGCGCCTGCTGAAAGAGCTCGCGGCGTGGGCAAAGGAGGCGCCGACCGAGTCGGGCATTGAGAGGCTCGGCCCCGTCAGCGAGGACGAGCTCCTGCACTGGGAGGCTGTGGTGAATGGCCGGGGAATCGGCGGCGGCTACGATGGTAGGTTGATCCCTCGTCCTCTCCCTTCATTTCGTATTTCGTGCTCTAGGGTCTATTACCAATCCAGACTCTATGAATGCGAATTCTGCTTCCGAAGCAAGATGAGATCTCTGGCAGGGAGAGGTTTGCCTTGGGCCTTTCTACCGTGGAGGCACAGATCGCCAATCCAACTCAATGGAGTTTATTCCACGATATTCTCAAGATACGCTTGCTAATTCAGAGAGAAAAACAGAAGGCCGCTGGCTCCTAAAGATCCAGATCCCCGCCACCTACCCCCTGGCACCGCCACAGATCACGTTCGCCACGCCCGTGGTGCACGCCAACGTGGCCCTGCGCACGGGGGAGGTGTGCCTGGACCTGCTCAAGGACGCCTGGACGCCCGCGTACAGCGTGCTCGAGTGCGTGCGCGCCGTCCGCACCCTGCTGTCCTACCCCGAGACGGACTCGCCCCTCAACGTCGACGTGGCCGCCCTCGTGCGCGCCGGCGACCGCGTGGGCGCCCGGCGGCTCGTCGAGTTTTGGTGTTCGGATCCTGATGGGCGGTATGATGGTCCGTGAAAAAGTTTCCTAAGTATTTCTCTCTTTATAGTTTCCGACGTGGCAGATTACCAGAGCTGGAGCGCCGCAGAGAGTTGAGATATCACGGCATAGCTTTGTGACTTTCCCCAGATGTGGACCTGATGATGGTTCAGCAGTCTATTGCCTGGTGGATCTGCGAGCAGAGGTGGGAAGATCTGATCATGGATGGACGGGCCGTGCCCAAAGAATGGCCGAAATTGCACAGCAAATGTCTTTGTGTACTGTATATGAGCGGGTTGTGTTTATTGAAAATGTTCATCTCGGCGTGATGTGGAAAAGATATATCCACCATGGTTCCAGCGGCAAGAGTATCCTATTTCCCTCCATAAGAGGGATCTTCCCTTTACAAATACAATATCGACGGTGTTAAATCCCATCAGAAAAACAGGGCGTTTTGAATCCTGCATTGGAATCGCATTTACTTCTCTTACACACTTCAGACTTCACATTAATATCATTCTTTCTTTTTTCTTTTTTGGCAAAAAAATCAATTCGATTGCGACCGCAGAACCCGTGCGGTGGCCCACGAAGAAACACCTGTCTATGCGGCCTTATGTTTTTATCTTATAATCATACAATGCTCCGCGCCGAATCCCGCATTCCGCCATCATACCCAAGCCTACAGATTTGATGCTGCAGGAGAGCAGACAGGGGCCCCAGTCGCCATTTTCTCCTTGGCACCGTGACTATTTCCTGTCGATGAAGGGTCGGCCAATGTCGTCTCTCATGTCGGACGCGCATATTCCAAGCTTGTAATGGCGCGAATGTCGTATGAAATCATGACGGGGGGAGAATCCCGTCAGAGCCAGAATAATACTGACTAGTATCGAGTCAATGCTCACTCTACTCGTTGTAGTGGTATACCTGTTCAATGAGTCAGCATGAAATGTATGCGCAATAATGACAATCTGCGTTACCTTGTAATTCGGCAGACCCGTCGACTGATATCCCAACCTCTTGGCCATTTTGGCGAAACCCTCCGTCTCAATGAGGTGATAGAACGGGAATGGTGGGAACATTGCTCCATCTCGGTGAACCTCTGCTCTGACCATCAAGGCTGTTCCTCCTACTCCATCCAAATCAACCTCTGCGCGAACGTCGTTCTTGTTGTCCAACTCCATATATGCCATCAAGGTTCGATACGTCGGTAGCTCTGCATAGCCTTCGAGCAAGAGTTCATCGTTGCCCATCTTATTTCCAAGCTCCTGAGCCGTGACACTGTCTTGCCAGCTGTTAAAGTCGTAGGCTCTTTCGGCCGCATTTCCATGATCATCGGTAAATCTCTGGAAGCAGTTCGGAACAATGACGGGCTTATCGTGGGCGGCAAGATCTTGGATCAGGGAATGCGGCGTCTCAATAATGTCAGAATCGAGCCAGAGCACCCAAGACGTGTCTGGGCCGAGTGTGGTGAAGAGAAGCGAATTGCGCGCCCGGGACATGGAGGCGCGTCGCTCCTTTTGGTTTTGTAGCTTGTGTCTCTCTGCTTCGTCCTGCGACGCCAATGGGGGGTCAAAGTCTTGTCGCTCGATGATGACCCGTCGGAATCGGTCCTTGGCGGGTCCTTTCTGGGCCTTTGTGACGGCAGCCTGCAGAGCTGATGTGGCAGCATTTCCTTCCTTGTTCTTGGGCAGGATGAAACCCAGAGTGATGAGCTCGTGGGGATAGTTGAGCTTCATCAGGTTCTCCCAGTACTCGTCGTAGAAGCGAGCCATGGGAGTGAGGATGAGCACATGTTCGCGGTTCGCGGCAGGGTCGCTGGTGATGGTGATGTGGTTGAGATTGAAGCGCTGCACATCGCGCCTAATGTGTTGCACAGTCGACTTGGGCGCAGGCTTTGCCGGGCGGTGCTTGTGTGTGCTTGAATGCGAGCTCGAGCCCGAGCCTGATAAGAAGTAGATGATGAAGAGGCAGAGGACGGCGCCGATTGCTACAGTCAGGTAGTTCGTCCTCCGCATGCGAACCGGCCCCAAAGGGCGCGCCATGATATCTCTTGTGCTGCTCACTTGGGCAATCCCGTGAAGAGAACAGACAAGTTTCAATCAATTCGGGGGATTTGATGCTGCACAGGAGAAAGGGCGGTTCACGATCGAGTGCCGGCCATTGGGAAATAAAGGGGTCCACTTGTTTTGATAATTGGTGCTCCCTTGAAGAGGACAGCTGTGTCTGGGCGGCAGCTCAATTCTTGGAATGACCCAGCAGACGATGCCTTCGCAACAGGGCGGCTCGGAGGGGAGAGAATCGGCGGTCGTCAAAGGAAATGTCGTCGATCGGTATGGGCGGGATGGATGACGGACCTAAAGGCAGGCAGGTCGGTAGGTATGTAGAGGTGACAGCCAGCAAACCAGGCCCCGAGTCGAGATGACACCTTGGAAAATAATCCCTGGAAGGAGCACCTTTAGGTGGTTCAGCAATGAGCGTGCAGCTAGCTGCTGAGGCTGACTGGGTACCCAGACCCAATGAGGGTTAGCGGGCTCGCATAAGCAGTCAAGACCCGTTTTTGGTCCCCTTGCCAAGCCTGAAACCTAAGATGATCTTATTGTGAACCTTAAACCACTTGCGAGGACAGATAAAAAGGTAGACGTCTTTTCTTCTCCTTCTGTCATCAAGGAAGCAGCACAGCCATTATTCCTTTTTCCTACTCTTGGCTCTTGATAAGACGCGGCTCATGGTATCACTCATCCAGCAATTGCAGCAGCATATGTAGCATGAAGCAATATCTAATCGCAACCAAGGAGCCGTCATCCCACCCAGTCCGGTCCATCTCCTCGTATTTCGACTTCAATTAAGCTCTCGCACCTCCACTCGAAATAGTAGTCTCCCCTTCTCGTATTTGGCGCAGGACACATGTGAGAACGGTGCTTATCAACGAACTCTGCGCCGGGAGATGCATATTTCAGCAACGGTTACCTGCAAAATCTCTCTTTCCGTTCTGGAAAAAAGGGGTTGGTCAATTACCCTTTTGTCACTGACTGCTGTAGAACTTGAGTTTGTTGCTCAATTGATATGGCAAGAATTGGTTTGAATCGTCCTTTCGGTGCTTGGTGTAAACTGTGTTCTTCGCTGTATTGCAAAGTAGCGACGGGGGACTATGCACTTGGTATGTTTCTTTTTTTCCTTGCCTTGATAAGATCGACCCGCTATCGCCTGTTTGTTTATCAGACATTTTGCTTCATTCTCATGTCAATCACCTTGGGGGACTACATAGTACGGTAGGCAAGCTCCAAAGGCAGGGAATGCCCACTTCTCCTTTCCTCCCTCTCGGACATTCTTCCATCAGACTCCTCCCTTGAATGAAGATCGCGATGGACGAAAATGGACACCCAAATTGACAAAATCACTTTTGACTGTCCAAAAAGTGTAGATAGTACGTAAAGAAACACAACGACGAAAGTACTGGCAAGTTACGGAGTACTATCGTACGTAGATCGCATAGACGTTGGCTGCACGAAGGAATCACAAGGGATTGCACAGCAGCCGTTGTCCATACATTTGCGCGACCTGACTCGCATGCAAACGGCAGAAGATCGTCCATCTTGATATAACACAATGCTCTTGAACATGTTCCCATATGATGCAATAGCCAAGAGGGAAGGGGTCGCTAGCTCCTGGGATCAGCAGGACCACAAGCGAATGATTGTCCCGTGGTAGAACGAATTCCATACATGGGGAAAAATCTTCACCACATTTGCATGTGGACGTGGTAGTAGTATAGTGACATGTATTATGTAGGTAGGTTTGGTAGGCTGTCTGTCGCACGGACGGGGTTGCGGGGTGCTGCACGTCGAGATCCGGAGTGTTTCTTGAAGCGATTCGAAGGTGAGAACAGACAATTGTGAACGGGGTCCCTGAATCGCTCATGAACCATGTCGTGTATCACAAAGTCCAAGTCCCAAGACACTCTTTTTTTCTGAAGATGGGAACGCGCTGGTTCGATGATCTCCTCAAGTTCCTCGAGAGGGAATATATTGGTTGGTTATGGTTGATTCAGAAGGTGATTCACCTGACGGCCGCTCCGCAGTTGTTGCGCACATTACTTACACCCGCTGCGCTGCTACCTTTGCCTGCAACTGGCATGCACGCATGGAGAGGGGACGAAAAGAGGTTTGGGGTCAAACAGACCTTCTGTTCACCTTATGTATTCCATAGCAGAGAAGCCGCCTATACCAAGAATTTGCCAAATGTTTTGCATGCTCTGCTACTTGGTCAGCACAGATTCTGGAACCACGGGAATGTCGGAGAGCGCCTCCGTCCCAGCAGCCACTAGTTATGGCACGCGCTCTTGCACTCGAGTCAGGGGGACCCGCGGCCGCTTAAAATGTCTGGTGCTGGCTGAAAAGAATTCCTGTTTTGTAAGGTGTTTCCTGTGCTTTTTTCCTACCTATTCGTCTGCCTGCCTGTTTGGATGAGGGGTTTTCATTTCAATCATCATACCTACTCGCAAGATCGTCGGATTGTCCATGGAGGCGGGGAGGAGGGCAAACTGAAGCACGACCTGAGATTTTCTGCTGATGTATGAAGTACTACAGAGTATGCAACGAAACGGCTGTGCCACCGCTTCGCATCGCTTCCCCGGCCGCCTAGTTGATAGACCCTAATGTAGATGAAGCATCAGATTGCTGCCAGCTCAACTTGTTCAATCTGCTTGCCGCCGGCTCGACCCGGCCCCCCAGTATTTCATAGGCTCTAGGGCCCGTCTAGTGTAGAGTTGCTAAGATGAATTATACTGATAGTTGGCAGTCTAATCCTGACTTATTAATCGGTTTTGGAGCTCGAGTCTGCGCGACTTTTCACCGTCTTAATTCCGCCTATACGATCTGCGCCACTTTGACGGATGGCAATTTCGACCCAGAGCACATGACAATAAAGATGCCAAGACGAACCGTAGGGGGGAACATTTGACATTGTCACAGTCAGGGACGGGGACCCGCGTATAGGGGATGGGGGTGAATGTGTCCAACAAGAGGTTGATTCATTGATTGATTGAACCCCCTGAATACATAGACCATACCGATCAGATGCGCACAAGATGAGAAGTTGATGCAAACCCCAGGAATCTCACATTCTGCCGCTCACCGTCTAACGGGTGTCTGTCGCCTGCTCACAGTATGTACGACATGTAATACCGAGCATAATGCATCTGCCGTCCGCATTGAAGAGTCCCAGCGGGTCTATGGAATCGATCAGCGGATGCATGGTCCACTCTCATGCCCTGGGGTTCAATTATGGGCCATGGCTTCGTTTGTCTGGGTCTTGGTGACTGGAGACTGGCTCGACTGGAACGGGGACAAGGACCGCCAATGCGCCTCCCCCAGCACTGGACTGAACGGTGGGCATGGGCGGGCATGGGCTCGCATGGGCACCATGGGCACCATGGGCACTGGGAGCAATGAGCATCAACCCTGGACATCCACTCATATGGTACCTACTGGGCTGCTGGCTGGCGCAACCACTGGCTTCGACTGGCACTTGAGCCGCCTCTTTCGAGTCAAGCGGCCAGTTGAGGCGCATAAAGACAGCCCGCTAATAAGGACCCCGAACCGCCTCTCCCATCCCCATCAACCCATTTGAAGGCCCTCGAGCCCCTCTCAGCTCCAGCCCATCCGACCATTTACCTTACGGCCCATCGCCCAATATAATCAATCTGGGCGAATCAATCAACAACAAAACAACCAAGGCTTCTTTCCCCCCCTTTCAGACTTTCCAAAAGTCTCGTCACACCTCTTTTCTTCCACAGATCTTCCCTACCGGCCTAACAACATTCCTCAGCAAATAAAAGAGACAACCACATACCATTCGCTGGCCAGTCTGCCCTGCGATTCGTTCGATCGCCCTACAAAGTTCTGGTCGTCACTCGTCTAGTCTCTGTGGTAGTCGCAGTTCACGCCGCGCTTCCACCATCGTCCATGGATGCACCTCGGTAGCAATACGCTTCAGTGGCCGCTGGAGGGGATCCAATAGTGCAGAGTACCTACCTGCCACCAAGAACTCAAAAACCACTTTGAAACTTTCGTCATCCTGCGCGCACCGGTCAGACCAATAAGTTTTTGGGACCTGCATCCATATCTTTTTGCCGTCGAGTCGCGAATATTGTCAGGAAGAGGAAGAAAAAAAAAAATAAGGGCGCCTTTAGGGTAGCAATACGGGCCAGGCCTGTCCAGTCCCCGTCAAACTTGCCCCGCCTATCGCCTACCACCATCTAGGCCTGGCTTCAACAACCACCATCTACGTCTTTGCCTACGTATACGTACTGCCCTACCCGGTAGTCGCCGGTGCAAACGACGCAATCTTTGCGCCATCTACGGGGCCGGCGCGCCGCTTATGAAATATTGACGGTATATTTTTTACATGGTAACCGTACAAGCCCATTCATCTGGCGTCTTTGCGGGCTCAGTCGGCATGGAGCCTGTTCCCGAGACCGAGAGCCTGGAGAGCTTCCAGTCAGCTCCCCTACCCACGCTGCGACTTCAGCAACCTCGAGCAATCTCTACCAAGGATCTCGACTTCAACCGCAAGCCCCCGACAGTGAGGCGGTCTACTGAGCCGACCTCCCCGAGCTCGCCATCGTGGTCTCATCCACCCGCCCTGACTCTACCGTATAGACCCAGGACCACATCACCTCTTTCTGGCACGCACACACGATCAAAGTCCACTGCCAGTCTCAACCTTCCGAGCATGTCTCGCACGAAATCCATGCCAGGTTTTGATGTTGCCAATCGCGCATTGTCCTCTCCTCTCCTGCGCCCGTCGAGTCCCTCGGGTTCTCCGAATCGCGTCAGGCAACGCAAGAAGCCTGTCGATGAGGCCTTTCCTCCGACATCGCCTATTCGTTCTTCCGTCCTCGACGGCTCAGAGAAAATGCTGCATGACGGCGCGGCCATAGGACACCGGCGTACAGCCTCTCCGCTTCGCAATGTTTTGCCTGCACCCATACTACCTCAACCAACGAACATGTCGCTGCCATCCACGCCATCATCTGTCGCAAGCTCTCCCATGTACCGGGGCTACGACTCTTTGTCTGGTGGTTACAGCTTTCCCTCCAGCTATTCTTCGTCCATTCCGTCTACACCAACGTCAATCAGGTCTCGAAGTCCCAGTATCTCTAGTTTGGAAACAATTCCAGACTCCCCAGACGCGGAGGAGGCTGCGCTGGAAGACGAGCGTATCGCGAAGCTCAGGGCTGCTGCCGAGACTTCGGATGGGGACGGAGAAGATTTCTCGGGTGATTCCAAGGGAAAGACGAGCCTGGATGTTCCCAGCCGGGGCCGAACTTTGGGGCTGGGAACCAGGGACAAGCGAAAGCGATGGAGTGTTTGTGGAGCCGAGAGGAGAGGCGACCTCGACCTGGAAACGATTTGGGAGGATTAAAAACGAATGACCAAGCAAGCACCTCTCTAGCAACGAGAGCGAGCGAACGCTACCCGCATGCGAGGATGACTTTTGACGGTCAAGCATGCGAGGGCGATTGATGGTCGATCAGCACAACTGCATTTGATTTTACTAAGGGACAAGGAGGCGTTTATTTGTCACAGCTGCACGATACCCTTGCTGCATTTGCATTATTTTAGCATCACGGACTTGGGCAGACCCAAGGAGACTGTACAGCGAATCTATTGATTTTTTGTCAAGGGATATGATGATTTCGTGGTGACCCCTTTTGATGTCTCAGTATAAGCAATTTTTGAACGACCGGAAACCAGGTAGCCGGGTATTGGAGGACAAGAGATCGACGCCTTATCAATACCCATTCACCCTATTCAAGTAGATTGGACAAGAAGCCAAGACTGTCATCCCTCTTTTTGACCAGCCTCACTCGATCGACACTTGTGCCAGAACGACGTGAGAAAGCCATAAACAGGAAGATGATCATGGATGTCGTTATGGGGTATCGTATAAGTGCAAGAATGATTCCCCCGAGTCCTGAGGTCACAATTATTATTGATCATTCCACTATCGAATTGCATCCAGGATCACAATATCCATCCACGGCCGCGGACCATGAAATCTAAATCTTACACATACGCAACATGCGTGTTATCCCTGCTATCCATCACATCTGCTGCTTCGATACTCAGTATCGATTCTGAAGATAACCAATGCCCTATCCAGAGAAGACAAGCTGCTGTTGCTGGTCACGCTTTTGCTGGTGACGCTGTTGTGCTTGTGACGAATGAGATCAAAGAGTCACAAGCACAACTTGAAAGGAGGCAGATTTGGGAGCAAAAGTCCCATGCTACTCCTACAGTAGCTATGCGGCGGAGACGATCGTTTGGAGTCTCAAACGGGTTGCTTCTCCTTTCTGCCAATAATGTCCAGACTCAAACTGCGGCGACAACATTGACTACAACTGTTTCCTGCAGGGGAAATGCATCCCAGGTCACAGTTGAAGACGCATTAGACGGCGGCACCTCCAGCAACAAAACCATCCCTAGTTTCCTCGCCTCGCCATCAACAGCCTACACAGCTTCTTTGCCGGAACACACTCTGGAGAACTACAATGAGGCTCATTGCGCTTGCCTGGACGTTACTACCACAGTGACGGAAACAGAGCATCATCACCATACGGTCTATTTTGCTAAGACACAAGTAACGGAATACGTCACCCTCGCTGCCGCCAAGGTCAGTATCATTGGGCCAGAGGCATATCAAAGTCATACGCCGTACGATCCAAGCAGCCCAGGACCGAGTGAGGATGTCTTGTTCAATGATGAAGACGAGACATCGGGGGCGACAACCACGAGTATCGTGGCCACACTGTTCACAACCATTACAAGCACCAAGGCAGTTGAGACTGGACTTCTTCTCCAGGTTTTGTCAACCTCACGTCATCCTCAGCAGCTGGCACCCGAGCCCACAACAAGTTCGAGCGTTTCTTTATTCTCGGCCACCGGGTCATCGTCTCTAGCTTCGAATTCCACCTCAATTGCTGACCGTCCGTCTATTACGTCGCACTACTCGGCCGAGACAATCATTCAGGTTGTCAATATCTGGGACTCAAATGGGCCGACACATCCATCCCCATCGACTTGGTCGACCACCACAACAAAATCTTCTTCTTCTTCCTTGCCGTCTACATTTTCCACTTCCTCCAGATTGTCAATCTCGTCGATCCCGCCGCCTCGAGCTTTTGCTTCTCTTCATGACCCTTCTCCGTATCCTACTACTTCCATCACCATCACACCGCCGACGACTTCTTCTTATTCGACTCCTCGTACATTATCGCCAACGACGCTGGAGTCGAAAGTGACCACGACCCAGGAGTCATCATTGACCATGACTGTAGTCTACCCATCAGCCGATTTCCAGACCACGTCGTCGTCGTCACCGCCACCAGTGACGGCTACTGCAGCGACTTTTACAATGAGGACTGACTGCGAGGATAACGACGGTAGCAACTCTCACGCTACGAGCGGGTCGAGGTTATCACATATTGTCATTAGCAACATTGCCAAGCGACGGAAGCGGCGTGGAAAAGAGAGTAGAAAGACGATTTTCAGTTACCGAGATATAAGCATCGTTACTGGTAGTGTATTCAGGTCATGGTACTCGGGTTAGAGAGGGACCAATCAAAGAGTTACGGCCTTTATGAACAAGAGGCAGTTTTTCCTTCGTTTGGGGGTTGATCATGTCGGTTTGGTACCCAGTTGTGATATTTTAATAGTACAAAGCCACCCCAGGATTTGGCGGTGGGATCTTACATTTTACTTGAATACATCTTCTTGTCTTTGCAATCATTCAGGCCCTTGGTTACCAGACACGAACGGATATCGGAAAACTGATTTCCCGGGTCTAGGCAAGAGTGATACGAATCAAGTATACGCAAACTTGCCGACAAGAAAAGATGACATATCTACTGGCAGATTCTGACATAGCTTGATTCGTATACGCATAGTATGACCGAAAAGGAATAAGTGTACCGTCAACAATATGATATGCGCAGGTGAGTCATCATGGAGTTCGAATAGGGTCAACCACCCGAGAATTATCATGGTAGTACGAGAATTATTACCAAAACTAAGACAACGCCCAACGTAAATGACACATGAATTAAACAAATCATGAAAAGGGAGACGAGACAAGTAAGGCTGATCAACCAAAATAGGAGCGAGTAATTGGAATAGAAGAGAAAAAAGACACAAAAAGAAGGCGAGTTATCCCAGTAACTGGGATGCATCGGGAATTGAGCCCAATGCGGGGGTCGAACCCGCAGCCTTGAGATTAAGAGTCTCACGCTCTACCGATTGAGCTAACCGGGCGCTGTGGGAGAAGGGATGATTCATGAGGAATCGTCCTTTGCTTGTTGAGAAATTGTGATGCTATTACGTCTTGTATCAAAAAGGAAGAAACAAATTTTTCACAAGGATGGTTCCGAGAGATGTTGAAAGTGAGGCAAATAGGTCGGTCGTGGACGACTGGGAAAATGGATCCGGGAATGGGTTCATAATTTATCTCCGTAGCTCGGAATTGGGACCGGGCTCTTCGGGAAATGAGTCGCAAGTGTAAGTATGGAGGGTGACCAGGGCAAGTTTGCGATTCGTGGCTGTAAACTTGAGTACTTGGTGCGGAAACATAAAGGAAGGCTTGTATCAATGGCATAAAATTTTTAGTCCAGGCATCTGTCGAATACTTGAATGTTGTTGAATCTGGGGTCGCAAGGGTGTTCAAGTAATGGTGGCAAGGTAGGTGATCAAAAGCATATCTTGGGTGTATTGGCAAGAAATGTCAAGTCGCAAGCTCTATCTAGCTCTTGTCTAGTCGCACAGCCGGATTTCTCTCAATGAAGTTCAGGTCCACCTTGTGTCCCAGCAGCTCTCGAATGTTGGAGATGCCGTACTTGATCATGGTCGGCCGCTCCAAGCTCAATCCCCAACCATAGACCTTCATGTCGCCAGGCAGACCCATGGCTTCGAGCATTTCCGGTCTGAACATACCGCTGTTACCAATCTCGACTAGCTTGTTGAGACCCTTGTGGAAGGAGAAAATCTCCAGACTGGGCTCGGTGTAGGGGTTGTAGGCAGGCTTGAAGCGCAGGTCCTCAATGCCCATCTTCTTGAAGAAAATGGTCATGAATTCCATAAGACCACCCAGTGTCAAATCGTAGTCTGCAATGACACCCTCAACCTGGTGGAACTCGGCAAGATGTGTGGCATCGACAGTTTCGTTTCTGAAGACACGGTCAATGGAGAAGTATCGTGCTGGCGGCGGCTTTCCATCGAGACCACGCTTGTCTGCTAATTTGTGAAGCATGGCGGTTGAAATGGCAGTCGTGTGGGTTCTCAGGACCAGCCGCAGAGACTCGTCCTCAGCCCAGGGGTATCGGTAGCCTATCGATCCATACTTTCCACTTTCGTGCACTTGCTTGATGTTCTCGAAATATGTGTCATAGTCCTTCTTGTCCTCGGAGTCCTCAGCGCGGGGCTTGTGGGCCAGCTTGGGGTCTGAGATGTAGAAAGTGTCCTGAAGATCTCTAGCAGGATGTTGTTGTGGGACGAACAGGGCGTCGAAGTTCCAGAAGCCCGACTCAACAAAGTGGTCTGTGGGCATCTCCTCGAAACCCATCTCGAAGAAGATGTTGCGGAACTCGTGTCGCACCTTCATGAGAGGGTGGAGCGCACCGGCGTGCTGGTCTGCTCCCAAGGCATTGAAGTTGTAAGGCTTGAAGGTGGCCGTCTTCCACGAGCCAGTGGCCAGCATCTCCTCAGTAAGGTCGGTCTCCTCCTTGACCAGCTCCAGTGCGAACTTGGGACCCTTTGTGATGTTGAAGCTGATGACCTTTTGCGTCTTGATCAGCTTTCTCTTCTTGAAATCGGCAAGGACCTTGGCGTCGGGCAGAGTGCGCTCCTTTTGGATAATTTGGAGCTGTTCCCGGGTAGTGTCTTTTATCGAATCGACCTGGACAAGCGTTAGCAAATGCCTTAAAAGTGCTCAACCATATGGACAACGTACAGCAGCAGCAAATTTGCCGCCCTCTGCCTTTGCTATCCACTTGGCCTGCATGGCCTTTCCTTGACCGAACTTGGCAACGTTCTTGTCGCCAACAGCAGCCTGGATCTCTTGCACCGTCAGTGCCTTCATGGCCTTGCTGAGCGCCTCAAAGACACGAGCTTCGTGGCTGCCATTGTCGGCAATGGACTGTCCCTCGGGCTCCAGGGTAGCCTCTTCTCGCTCCAGCTGCTTGTACTCGACCATCGATCGCGAACCAAGTCTGTCGAGAACGGCCTTCAACTCGGCGAAGGGGACGCCGGGGAAGGCTTCGGTCGAGAGAATGGGCTCGGCCTTGTCCAGGGCATTGAGCACCTGGGAAGTAAGATCGCCCGACATTTTGATTGAATTAGCCGTTTTCACAGAGGAATTCGGATAGGTCTGACGAGCGTCGAAATTGTTGTTGGGCTTGAATTGGATCCCCCAGAAAGTCGTGATTCAGCCAAAGGTGGGATGTGATATTTTGAGTCACAGCTCCGACTTACTCGAGTTTACACCCCAGTTTGGCGGCGGCCCAAATTTCGAAGTGGGATGTTTGATGCGATTGCGGGGTCCTTTACATAAAAGTTGACTCTTTGCATTGTGTGCATAACCGTGCAGGAATCGAGTTATGCAGCTTTCACAATTTCAGCCTCAATACCCAAGTCCCTGATTACATCAGACGCCGCAACTCATCAGCCTTTCGGAGCTTCCCATTACCTGTGACAGATGGGAGTGTGCCAAAAAGCTCTTGGCATCCATCCATTCAGGCATTGGTGGTTATGCTTGCCTAGACAGCAAAGGTCCACTACTACCTACTCGCTCAACACTGCAGCTCGACGCCAATGTCATCCCCCATTTCAACGCTTGCAGCTTCACTTGACTGCTTGCCACTCCTATTCCTTCTCTCCCACAACCACGGCCCCGTGACGACCATCGAGACTTCCCCAGCAACTTCGTCTCCCCTCGCTGCAGCATGTGAGGTCATATCTATCTCGGTGGCTTCGCAATCAAAAACGTTCGAATGAGGTGGAGCTATGAACCATGATTCCACCCCGACCTCGCCGGCGGACAACCCTGATGCGAGCTCCCGTCGCCGCGAGGATCAAGACATCGCTGCCGCCGCCGACGACGACAATGACAATGGCGCCTCATCGCAGCGTCAGAACGGTTCTGCTGCCGCCAACAACACATCGCGCCCGACGCGGAAGCTCTCTAAGAAGGAAAAGGCCGGCATGACCAAGAAACTCGCCTTCTTTATGCACCTTTTGACGAAACTGGATCTCCTTATATATGCTGAACTATGCGTAATGTACTATATGGAGTATGTGATCACTCGATAGCCTCCTTGCGGATTTGACGTCGCTCACATCTACTCCTTAGTTGTTCCTTTTTCCGACTTCTCATACGCTGGATCCCGCATTGGCTTTTTCTCAGCGTGAAACCCGAAATCGCCATTATACCATACTTCAACTATCCAATCAGCGCCATAGTCGGACCTAATATTTTCTGCATGTTCTTACATGTGGTCACGTCGCTTTCACAAGCAAGCGAGATCTCACGGGGCTACTTGCACGGCGGAGTACTCGTAGACTTTGTCGGTCAAAAGGCGCCTGCGTCAAAGTTCTCACTCCTACTAGTCGATCTAGTGGTACTCTGTCTACAGTGTTTGATGTTGTCGGTCAATCTTGAAAAGGACCGAATCAAAAAGATACTAAATCCTCCACGACAGCCCGAGGGCAGCGCGGGAGCTGCTGCTGCGCCAGCTACGAATCCAAATCAGGACCATGATCATGAGGAGAGGGGCGTGTTACGTGACGCGCCCACTGTCGAGGAGATGGACGGCATTGAAATGCAACCACTCGGTAGTGATGACGCGGAAACGTCAAGTCTGCTTGGACGGAGGGATAATAATCAGGACGGCCTACGCGATACCCTAGCCTCTGGTAATGCCACATTGGCTGACTTTCACGTCCGAACAGCGCTACGGAGGGCATGGACCGACCGTGGTAATACTTCAGAAGCGGCTGCAGCATACTCGTTACAGAGTATGAGTTATAACGCGACATTGGCCGCATTAGCAGCTCAGCGAAGAGCTCGATTAGCTGCAGGGCAAACGGGCGCAAGTAGACGGACATAATTGGAATTTTGCATGAGGACAACATTTGTACAAATGATATGGGTATCTTCCTTATGCTACCTTTCTGCCAACATTGCCGACACCTGTCCCCTTCACCGAGATTATGATGTCGCCCGTGTCGTCGTCTTCCACGTCACGCAGACCCCAGCTGCTTGCGCCGAATGTTTTCAAATCCCGGGCAAGTCGTATCGTCTCTTCCGCCCCTATCACCGCTCTGCCTAATCTGACTCGGCCCACATCTTCGGATCCCATGGCCATGAGCGTCATGATTGTGGGTGCTGCGGCGAGATCAACGCATCCTCCAACCTCGATTCTCTCCAAGAGCTGGTATGCGCATCGCTTTCCAATGTCCTCAGCCACCACACCTCCCTCTGCCGGCGCAACCACGTCTGCAGAGTATAGCACACCGTTTGAGCTTGACTCTGCTACCAGACTGATTCCGAAACCAATGCCCATTCTCCTCTTTGTCTTGTCGCCGGTTGCCACAAGAGGTGCCTGATCATATTGCGCTGCCACGTGTATGTCTGCAACAAATGGGTTGAGCACTTCTCTGGCGGAGTGAATCATGCGCGCATTGTTGCTGGCCGAGACACCTGTCGCATAGGCTACACCACGTATTCTCCGTATCCTGCCAGAATTCCTGTTTAGATGTAATGTTTTTGGTAACCGCACTTGACTTGCGAATCTGAGCTCAACAATGCCTGCACCACCAACGCCCTTGGGTCCAGCACACGCTCTTTGCAATACCCTTAGCTCAATCCGTATGGCCGGGATGCCAAAGAGGTTGTAGAGGGGCAGGATAGCAGTTCGGAAGGAATCAACCGAGAGATCGCCGGTCTCTGTGGCGGATGTAATGACACCGGGGCCGGTGAAGCGCACGTTCATGTGGGCTTTCGAGAAGGGTGCCAGCTGGCAAAGAGCCATGAGAAAATATGTGACTCCGCGTGTACACGTAGCGGGAAGGTTGTGTTCAATAATATCACCAGCGTCGCCGACGGCGCCTACGCCAGGAGCGGCACCAGTAATAAGACCGGGGTGATATGTTATCGTCGTACCCGTGTATGAGATTTGCATAGATGATCCATTGGTGACGGCTTCGAGGAGGCGAAGAAAGGAAACCTCGTGAGGCGCGAGACCGGGGTTCGTTGGCGAGGTTGTACGAATTTTGGAAATGTGTACGGGTCGTCCGGTCAGGGTCGAAAGGACCAGGCGCTGAGCAAAGTTCTTATGGCCCGTAAAGCGCAGAAACTGCGGCTTTGTTTCGGACATGGCGAGGGCTGTCGAGTTGTGCCAGTAATATGCTTGTGTATGTAGGCGCTGCGACGAGAAGGGAATAAAGTATGAGTAGGTCAATCGTACAAAGGTGACCGGGGAAAAAAGTCACGATGCTTCAAAAAATGCTAAAGCTTTCTGCTTGCTTGGTACGACACTCAACTTTGCTCCCCACTATCAATCTCTAATCGATACAAGCAACCGTGAAAAAGTGGCAGAATTTGGGAGAAAATTTGGGCGGTCAAGCGCTGCGCCGGATCAATTGGCAGCCGCAGCCGCAGCCGGGTACAGTAGGTAGGTACCTAGGTAGGTACAGTCCAGTGCAGGCTGAAGGCATGGAACATGGAACATTAGGACGGAAGCTTGAGGCAAGGTACGTACATACCCTCCTTCCGGGCAGTCTTTTTTTAAGTTACAGCACATCTCAGACCCCTGCCGCCCTCTAGCGTAGGAGAGTCATAGTGCACATTTTTAGTGGCTCGGCAGCCAAACAGGAGGAGCGAGCTCTGAACCTAGCTGTGCAATGAACAAATCGCAGCATTGGGAGAGAGTACGTAGGTCGACTTTTGAAAACTGTCAAGATCGTACCAGGGTTCAATTAGTCCACGCAGAAGTCGCAACTTCATTCCCACCACAACCACCACGTCAAGACTGCCACGACTTCAATCCGACACGTGCAAATACCGACGAGACGAGCTGTTCACTTTTGTCTTTAGTGGTTATTCCACTTTCCGACAACATCATCCCCTGCTACAAACAGAGGACTGTCTCACTCAACCTGAGTCGCCCCTCGCTCTCAACATATACACATACATACCTACGTAATCCGTCAAGATGTTGGACTTTCTGGACATAGATTGGTGGAGTCTTGCACTCCCCTTTGGCTACATCTCCGTTCTGGCTGGCATGCTCTTCACCTTTTCGACTATTTACCGCAAGAGGAAAGCTGGTATGTTGCCATTTGCCCCTACTCTGCATCACTGCAGCGGCGCGCGTGCTGCTCCGGGCAGAACATACAAGTTCCTGAACTAACCTCTCTTTCCCCCATTTGCAGCACAACTCGCCAACCTGGAGCCATGGTTCGGTCCTCACCTGCAGAGACAAGTCTACTCGTCCCTTCTCGAGATTGCCGCTACCGGCGAGAAGACAAAGGTGCCCGACAGCGTCATCCGCGCCGCTCTCCTCCGCCGCGCCATTGCCGACATTGGCCGCATCATCCAGATCCGACAGGCTAAGCAAGCCCTCAACGTGCTGCTACAGCGCGGTAGCGTAGGAGAGGATCTGAACCAGAGATTCCAGCGAGCGGAGAAGGAAATTGAGGAGGAATTGAGAGAAGTCGTCATGGAGGTGAGTTTTGAGCAAGGCCCCGTTGTGATGGGTTTCGAGAAACTGAAAAAGGAGAGCTATATACTAACATACATGCTAGGCCAACGCGCTGCAACCCGGATGGGGCAACGTTATATTCCAATCTGCCAACGAAATGGCCGCCAACGCAGCTCTGCGCGACAGGATAGAGGAGATCCAGGGCACGGCAGACTCGGAGAAGGAGTGGTGGGAGAAGCGCCGCGAGGTCATCCGCTCGGACTTTGAAAAGGAGCTGAACGAGGAGGAGGCTGCAAAGACGGACGACGACGCCGTCCTGGTCGATACCAGCGCACCAAGCACCCCTGGAGGTTCCAAGAAGAAGAAGGCGGCCAAGAAATAAGCGTGGATGCGGGTGTACTATCCGATGGCTTGTCCATCGATGATGAATCTTGGAGCAATGATTCATTCTAGCACGTTAGCTGATATGGGAGCGTGTAGAGGCGGATGGCATTAATATGGTGTCCGGCGTTTGTCTTGAGAGGACATGGTGTTTTTTACGGACGCTATGGCCGATTACCCAAAATTCATTTATTGCTTTTCTGTCAGATATGTTTTCATCCCCATCCTAGATGATACACGATTTCACCTCGTGAGCTGAATGAAACAGTCTCGATTATACGCTAAATGCAGACTCAAGCGCTATCAAAGTGATGATTGCAAGTTCGAGGCTGGAAAAGGACACCATGACAACTTCCAATACTCCTCGCAGTCTTGCTTCTTTTTCTCTCATGCCACAGACTTGATATCGAAATCGACCTTGGCAATTTGGTCCTGTATGATTTCATTGCTATCTTCTTCTCCTTCTTAATACCAATGCAGTTTCCGCCTCCAGACCTCATCCTCCTCGGAGCGCTCGCGCGCCCGACGCGCCTCGTCCAGAATCTCCTCCTCGGAGCGGACCCGCACGGGGGTATCACAACCCCGGAGCCCGATGAACTTGCCGATGCGCCGCCTCTTCTCCTCGAGCGCGAGCCCGGCGTCCCAGGCCACGGGGCAGGGGTAGTGGAAAGTCCACCGGGAGGGGGTGCGCTGGTGGTAAAAGTGCGCGAGGCCTTCGAGCTCGGCGTCGGTGAGGAGCCAGAAGCGCAGCAGGGTCGAGGGGAAGGACGGGTGGACTTGGCCTGTTGTGAGCTGGACCAGCGGCGCCAGGGGCAGGGCCATTTCTTGGAGCTTCTTGTGGAAGCCTGGGTTCTTTTGGTGTCTCTTGGTGTTTTGGCTGTAGCCGGTTGGTGGTGGTATCGAAAAGGTCTGGCTTGTCGAGGTGAGCGGAGCAGGCATGATGGGGGCGGCAGGAGGAGGAGAGGAAGATGAAGAGGCCATGACGGGTTGCGAAATGAAGCATTTGGCAGTAGTAGGGCTGACTATAGGACTAGCTGGGGTTGTTGGTATACTGCCGTAGTTGCTGCTAGTTGAGCATTCCAGGGGAAACGAGTCTGTAAATGTCATGTCCATGGGCGACGATGACGATGACGACGACGAGTGAGAAAATACCGAGTCGACGGGCGTTGTCGGTACGGAAAATTCGGTATCCATGGGATTTGTCGGTATTTGGTTCTCCATCGCTTCTCCGGCTGTGAGGGATGGACGGTGTCCGTGGTGGTGATTGAACGACATTTTTTTTTTTTTTCGTTATGTTTATTTTGCTTGGTTATAGTCAGATTTCAAATAATGTTTCTCAAGTGCCTTTTCTTCTGTATTGAGGCGCAAATCTCCAATACGGGTATCGCGCCTGGTGAAGATTGTTGGTGTTTTCTTTGTCTCAAAGTGAGTGTACGGTAGTTTGCTTGGTTTGCGTGCGCGGACGTTATCCCGGATCCGGCGGATGTGAGACGTTCCGCGCGTAAGAAAAAAAGAGGTAAGCGAAAGAGTTTGGTCAATGAGATGATGGATAATTGGATTGACTTTAGAGCGTGGGTCAAACAGTATTTATAATAAACGACTTGCAGAGTGTGTCGGCAGTGAATGGGTGTGACTGTTTTTGGGCGGAATGATCTACACAGTAGGCGATGGTTCTGCGTCTCGCAGGGGAGAGACTCGACGACACGGCTCTCGTTGTACGTGAGCTGAACGGAAATGGATATCGAAGAAAAGGGCGATGCCTTAGAGAGTGAGGCGTCTCGAGCAAGGACTGTTACAGTATCAAGAATGAATAGAAAGGTCTGAAAAAGAGAGAGATAGACAGATGAGAGAGGAAGAAGCACTTGAGATTCTATAGAGACGAGAGACAACAGAGATAATATTCAGCGGCTAGACTTTTGTGAGACCTTCGAAGGAACAGATAGACGGGGCAGAATGGACTCGAAGTAAGGTTATGCCTCTTCTTGTAGGGTGGCGGCTATTGCTTGTTGGTGATGCGCGGCTTCTTTGTCCCTATCAGCCTTCTTTGTTCACCACCCCATGGGCAACGGCCGAGCCGAGGCTGGTTGTTCTAGACTATGAATTCGATAAAAGACGCAAGATCCTCCAAAGCAAGACAAATCTTGCCGGAGCTTGAATGGCGACTATGGAGACATGCAGTCATGAAAGCGAGGCATCCCGACTAGAATGCATTTGGCATATATAGACTCAAACACTCCTTTCTCTACAGGTGACCACGTGGTTCTTCGTTACAATGAATTTTGCCTCGATTTATTCCATTGTACAGTATTTCTGCCATGTCTAAGCAACCAGATGACCAGATATCCGGATTGTATGGTGCTATTGTCAGCAACACTACAAACCCTGCCAGGCAAGTTTTGCAACATGGTCTGCTTTTTTCCTGCTTTGCTTGACAAAGCCCATGGTTTTTAACTCGGACATGGCACGATAGAAGAGAACCAGTGCCGTACGTTCATCCAGCCCATCCTTCTTATCCTCGCCCACTATATTGTAAAAGGCTGACCAGAGATCAGCGACGTTGATGAGGGAACCCGTCTCCAGGTATAGGTGATAGAGAATGGCTGTGGCAGGTAGTGTGGGTTTGATCTCGTCTTCGCTTGTCTTGCAGCAGGAACAGCCTAGATAGTCATGCGGTCTTGACAAGGCTCTTTCCATTACCGGTCGAGGTCTTGGTACAAATACATCCTTGTACGGTGTTCTGAGATCATAGAGCCATAGCTCGTGGAGAAAGATGTCTTCGGCGTTTGACGTTTCGAGGGTCGACTTTAGTTGCTCGACTAAGCGGTCAACCAAGGCCGTGTATGCTTTGTCTTCGTCAGTGAGGTTAGCTGTATCTCGACTGAGCTGGACTTTTTGTGCAATCACTGTGGTGCGCAGGATCTTGTTGGTGCCGCTGTATTTGCTCTTCAAAGTTGTGCCCTGATCATCAGACTTTTCTTGCAGTGTCTCAATTTCGGCCAGAATGTCAGAAAGTGTTGCAACGAGATCCTCGGTCTCATCGACCCAACCTGGTAAGCCGATGCTCGAATCCCCATCCTTGATGATCTTGATGAACCGAGTGACAAATGAAGCAGCATCAGACGGAGGCATTCGTTGAACCAAGTCAGACAGATCCTTATGCTCGCCCTGCATATCAATGCCAACTGATACCGCGTCGAGGTAACTTTGTACAAAGTCGTGTCCCGTAGTCTGTATGGCAGAGAGTATCTTGACATTCCTAAGCATTTGGAGGATCCATTGCTTTGCATGTGTCTGTTCTGTTTGTATGCATTGGATGAGATACTTGTCGTCGTCAAGCAAGTCCCGTACTCTTTTGATGTTCCCAGACTTCAAAGTAGTCTCGACAAAAGAGCGAAACGACGGTAAAGACCGCACAAGCTCCAAAGTCTCTTTCGGAGCCATTTCGGTAACCAAATCAGTGGACAATAAGACGCTCAACGGATTCGCATAGTAATGACACATGTAGGCGTACTACCGCAGTCAGCATCCTTGATCCAATTTCAGGCTGCTGAAGTCGAGGGGACTCACCTTGAGAGAGTTGACAAACATCGGGGGGCCGGCGACTTGATCTTGTTGGCGTTCTAAAAGACTCTGCATCAAGGAAGGTCCAAGGCGTAATGGCGCATCTACATGAGCAACAGCTGTCTTGAAAATCTTTTCGATAACGGATGTCGACTGCTCCACATCAAATTGCTCGCCGTATAAGTGGAAGCAGGTCGACTTTAGTAGTCTTGCCTGAAAGAGTTCGACCGATGTCGCGATACCAAATAAAAGGCCGAAAGGGATTCGGTCCAGCCATGAACTAGACGAGGAATTAGTCATCTGGGCCTACAGTACCATGTTGTGAACTGTTACCTGAACAAGAGTATCAGATCTGACAAGAGTCCAGACTCAAAAGCTTCACTGTCCTGGAAACAAATGATGACATGACTGAGAGGGCTCGTTTTCAGATAGGAATGAAGTGCCTCGAGATCGTAATTCAGGTATCGTCGACCCTATGGAGGCTTAGTAAAGACGGTGAATAGTCAAGGGGAATATCCGACGTACATCTCTACCCACGGCAACCTCAAGGTCGTCATCGCCTTCAGTGGTCCTGGCGGTAACATCATGTATGATCTTCTTGAGCGAAGCTTTGAGGTTGGAAGCATCCGCTGATCGAAGTCTCACCACCTTGACATCTGCCTTTTCCTCAAGGTTTTCAGAGAGCTGCTCAAACAATAGCTCCTGGGAAGCAATGTTGGCACCTGTCACAATGAAACCCGAGGGGATCTTGTCCATATGCTGACGGCTGGCAGAATCTTGAATGAAAGAGGTAACATTTTTCAGCGTCGATTGATTTCCCTCACGCAAAACATGCTACATATCGTAAGCTTAAGATGCTCTCATAATTGTGAAATGAACAGCTTACATGGATTCTCTTGTCAATGCCAGACCATGCCTCTTCAAACAAGGTCTGTCGCAGTTTTATGCTTGCTTCTGGTTCTGCGCCTTTGTCAAAAAGAGACTGGAAATACGTCTTATCCGAGTGCTCGAGTTCTGGTTGGTCTGTCTGCTGTTTCTTGGTGACCTTGCGGCGCTTCACCGGCCTGGCAGCTCGATCAGCATCATCTGCAGGATCGAATATATAGGCAGCCTGTAACTCCTTGTCAGTCAACTAGTGCTACAAAATAGTCAATGCCGATTTCACTTACTTGATGCTCCCTGTCGGTAAGTACCTCGCCAGTGACCTCCTCGGAAGCCATGATATCTCAGGTGTGGAGCGAAGATTGTCCATGAAATCCGGGGTCGAACACTGATGATCAGATTGAGGCGCGTCCTTTGAGATTAAGCCCAGTCGCGCTTCTCACAGGGGTCGCTCTAGGCGTGACAGGGGTATGTATGCGCTAAGAAGGACGCGGGCTGGCGGGCTGAGGCGGGCCAGACGCGGTGATATCACTGATACACTTACTGGTCACAAGGCTCCGCACGGTAGTCGATATCCACCAAAATTCGCTGCTTTGAAATTATTAAATACTAAGAAAGAACTTAAAGAGATAAAGATATATATAGATGATAATAATAATATATAAAAATTTGAATAAGAAGAATTATAAGTCTCTATTTCGCGTATCTCCAATGCTAAAGGCGATCAAAGTCCGGCGCTTTGGGTTCCCCGCCAGATTGCTATACGGCACTAATACGCAAACTTATGACTGGTCAGTGTAGCTTGGGGCCTGTACAGTCCAGTAGGGAAAAAAAAGTTTTGGGTCGACCAGCTCCAGCTTCGAACTTTTTCGATACTGCACATCAGCGATTCCCAAGACCGCAACAGGTCGCACACATCATTATGCCATGCCTCCGAGTATATTCCTGATCGAAAAAAGCTCACAGGACTATATATGCAGATCCTGTCTCTTGGGACTGAGAAAACAGCCACCAGCGAACCCGGCGCAATGGGGCGTGCGACGAGCATCGCAAGCAGCGGCCAAAGCAGCGAGAGCTGCCAGAGCTGCCAGAAACACCCCGACGTCCAGACAGCCTCAGGCAGCCGACGACTCCGAACGACTGAAAACATTGAAGAAACTCGGACTTCTGCAAAAGAAAGATGAAGAACATAAGGCTACCGTCAACTACTTCCAGGAAGATGGAGGCAAGATCAAGAAGCTCTCTGGTGCTGAAGAGTTCAGCAAGAATCTCCAAGATCCTGGTGGCAAAATGGAAGCCGAGTTGAAATCTATGGAACAGGATTCCGGTTACGTCAGGACCTTCATGGACTATTTGTTTAGAGCCGAGAACACCGAGGAACCGACACGCAATCCTGAGGTTCTCAAGCACGAGATGGACAAGATGCTCAAGCAGAACAAACCACTTGATTCGGCCGCCATCGAAGCACTCGACGACTTCTCGCAGGACCTCGACGAAGAGTCGAATGGACGTATATATGTTGACGCTGCCATCTTGGCGAAAAACAACTGGCCCAGAGCGCACATCGACAAGATTATACGTCTAAACAATAATCTGCAGCTCGCAGCAAGACAACTCGATCGTAGAGCAATCAATAAACAAGGCTTTGGTGTATGGAGATGGTATTACGGGGCTCGGCAACTCCTGGCGACGGAATGGCAAATTGTGCCCCCGGCGACCTGGGAACTTCTTTGGGATATATTCTCCGTGGAATCTCCCAAGAACCCAAATCGATGGCACCACTTGCACATTCTTGCAAAAGACATGAACGAAGCTGGAGTGCAACTTGCCCCCAAACGGCAACTGCTGGCAATTGAGGCTACGTTCCTCGAGGGCTGGCACAAGGAGGCAATCGACAACCACAAGAAAAAAGTCACCACGCTCGGAGCTGATCCCGACACATTTCTCGATTTCTGGCAGCTTGGTTTCCGAATGTACTGCCACACGGGCGACTTGGAAAGGGCCGAGAGGCTGGCTGAGATCATTTTGACTTCGAACTACTCTTATGATGCACGCTTTCTTCTTCCCTTGGTTCGCGCACTCGCACAAAAGCCTGACACTGCGGACAAGGCCTATGATGTCTACGAGGAGATTCGGAGGCGATTGGGCGATGAAATGACAATCGAAGACTACGACTCTGTGATTTCATATTTCCTCGCAGCTCAACAATCAGAGATGGCTTTGTCAATATTTGTCGAAATGATGACTTCTGGTCGCATCAACTTGCGGAAATCAAAGAGATCGGACAAGCTTCCACCCAGTGTGGCCAACGAGTTTTTCGTTGGCAAGTGGCTGAAACGACTCACCTTGGTGGGCGACTTTGAAGGAGCGTACAATGCCTTGCTCCACATGAAGAGTAAAGGCGTCATGCCCAGGCCAATGGTTGTCAATGTTCTTGTTGGTTCCTGGCTGCGAACGGGAGTCGCAGAAAATGTACAAAGGGCTGAAGATATTGCCTGGGCAATGATCAACGCCAGACTGCAATTTGTGCATCTCAGGCAAGAGACACGCGGCGTCGAAGGTGTGGTTCCGTACAAGCCTGGCTTGAAAATTGCATACCATGTGGCAGGGCCAGGCTGGCCAAAGGCGACGCTTGAGACATTTTCACTACTTGCAGAGAATTACAAGGACCGGGGCCTCATCGCCAAAATGGAAGAGCTCTGGGAAGCATTCAAGCGAGCCGAAATGGGAGCTGATACCTTTTTCATGAATCAGCTGCTCTTCTCCATGGTCCGAAGTGGACGCGGAGCCGAGGTTCGAAACCTCTTCCGTGCCTTGATGGAGAGATTTGCTGCCAGCGAATTCAATCCGCGTGGTCTTGAACCCGACTCTTGGACGTTCCTGGCGCTCTGGCAGTCGTTGACCGCCAACCGACTTCAACACTGGAGCCCAGAGTCCGTCCCCAAAATCACTCAAGAGAGTCGTGAATTATTCTCGGAAATGGTTCGCTACGCGCAGAATTTCCAGCAAGAGGAAGCTGGCGTAAACTTCCAGCTTGCAAGGACCATTATGCACACGTTTCGTCGCGTAAAGGACCCAGTCAGCATGTTGGTCGCTTACCGTGCACTCCGCCAAGTCTTTAACCTGCAAGACCCGGGATCAATGGTGCTGGAAATGGTTGTTGGTACCACGAATCTGGAGAAGGCCGCAGGAGACAGAAAGATGCGAAACCAAATCATCACGGCCACCGAGCACACTGAAAAGTTCCTGTCACAAAGACGTCAGGAAATGGTGGCCGACGGGGAGCTGGGGAAGAATGAGGAAATGCCGGGCGATATCAGATCGGCCGAGATGGGCGACTATCTCGAGATGCATCTGGAAGCCGAGCTGGCCAAGATCAAGGGCGCCGAAGAGCTCTTTGTCCAGGCGGCCTCTGACATGGGAGTGTATGATAATGATGATAATTAGATGCAGAGCTTTGATGCCCGACATGTAAAAAAAGCATGTAGGATAGATTTTCGAGGCTGATAAAGTCACCCACCTCACACATATATCACATATTGTATAGTTATAACAAATGTATTATGCCATAAGTTCAAGTCCTCTATCCATGACCATGGTGTAAGCGACTCTTATACAATATGTAGCTTTGGATAATGTTCTCATGATTATTATACTGTCTATTCACCCATATTCAATCAACTTGATTGTAATCAATCATGATCATCCTCGGTCAATCCCGGACACCCATCCATTTCTTTATCGGGATACGAGCATTTGCACCAGAAGCAATACCAGTACTCGTTTCGCAGATAGTCGACAAGCCGCCGCAGCTTCTCGTCCGGCTCGAGCGCGTTGAACTCGTCCAGCTCCGGGTCTTCTTCTTCCAGGTCCTCGACGGGCATGTAGGCGGTCTTGTTCTTGCCCAGCGCCCGAGCATCGTCGGCGTCCTCGGTGTCGTCCTCGTACGTGGGCAGCCGCGACAGGCTCTGCTCCAGGTCGTACCGCATGCGGCGCTCGCGCTCCGCCTCCTCCCGCCGGCGCACCAGGCCGCGCCAGAGCACGTTGATGCTCTTGAGCGGCCGTGTGGACAGCGTTCGTTTCTTCTTTCTTCTGGTGTCCTCTCCGTCCACGGCACCCTTTTCGCCATCTCCACCCGCCTCTACTTCTTCTTCCTCCTCCCTGGCCGCCTCCTCCTCGGCCCGTCTCGTCGCGTCGCGCTCCTCGTCCATCCGCTCGCACACCTTTTGCGCACCATAGACCTGCCCCTCCCAGCGCTTGACCTCGCGCTCCCGCCGATTGCGCTCGCGGAACTCGAGCGGGTCAATCTTGGGCTTCTTGCTGCTGCTTGCCTCGACATCGACCCCCTCGCGCTCCGCCGCGTCGTCGAGCGCCCGCTTGCGCTCCGCGTCCAGCCCGATACCGCCCCGGTTCTCCTTGACGTGCAGCCGGATCGGCTCCGCGGCCGCGTGCGCGCTGCTCTCCTTGGCGCCCAGCTTGGAGCCCGGAGCAAAGCCCATCTTCTCCATCATGGAGAGGCCCTTTGACTTCTTGGCCGGCTGGGGTTCCGGCGGGGCAAAGGCGGCCCACGGGTCATCATCGTCATTGTCCTTTTCGCCGCCCGAGGTCAGTTGTGACGTTGTCCCCGGGATAAGAGATCTTGACAGGGCCGCCTCCCGCGCCGCCTTGGCCTCGGCGGCGAGCTCCTGCTTGGACTTGGGCCGGCCCCGGATCTCGGCCTCGCGCCGCTCCCGCTGTCGCCGCTGCAGCGAGGTCTCGGGGCGGGTGGTGGCTGGGTTCGCGTCCAAGAAGGACATGGACATGTAGTCATCCTCGTTCCCCGAGTCGCCCATTTTTGGAAAATTCTCGAGCTATGAATCGAACAAGAGAAATTTCCGTGACGGTCTTGCAGTATGGTGGTGAGTCTTTCAAGCTGAAATGTAAGTTTTGTTTGTAGGTGTGGCGACCTGACTTTTGGGTGTCTGGTGCTGGTGAAAGATGAGTGATTGACTTTATTGGACGAGAAGATATGAAGTCAAATATGTTGAAAAAGTTTACGCCTTGTGGCCACTGAGATGCAAAACACCTGACTAAACCAGCCTGCTTTTGTTCCTTTTGCCAATTGTGACGATTTGGCAGTCTTGTCGTTTATATCAAGCCCCATTCAAGCTTTTGGCGGTTTGAGTGAGCCTACAGTGCCAATAGTACGGCGGTCCAAAGTCCTATACTGTGCATGCTTTGGCCAACGAACAAGACAGCCAGAGTTTTTGCAATTCATGATTACATCAGTCTATTGTTATTAAGGAGCTGAACATTCAAGTCTCGCTTCTTATGTAAAACTATATGAATGTACTGTCGCGCATGAGAAAATGACTGCTTTCGCATTTGTACCGACGTGCCTGGCGTCAGAGTCCCGCGGTTTTGAACAATGAATATAAAAATAAAAATGTGTAATATGCAATAGTCTCTTACGCTGACCTAGATCTATAGAACAATGCTTAACCCCTTTTTGCGGCGCGTTTTCTCGCTGCCTTTTCCCTCTCATATGCGTTCGACTCCCTACCCTCTTCGCTCTGGATCTCTGCCACGATGCGCTTGAACTTCTTCTCGTACGCCGTGTCTCTCGCCTTCTTGATGCGGAGCTTCTCGCGGGCCATGAAGTTGGCATCCTTGCGCAGCTCGCGCATGGCGCCCTTCCTCTCCTTCTTGTGCTCGGCCTTGAGCTTGTTGGCCTCGGCACGCTCCCGGTCGGGATCGTAGTGCTTGTCGGGATCGAACTGGTCTTCAAACTTGGGCACATGGGTCTTGATGGCCAGGGGTTTGTGATGATGCACCTCTAGGTTGCGGCGCTCCATGCGTGCTAGTTGCAAGAGACCCTCTAGCTTGGCCTTTGTCCTGCTGATTTGCTGATTCAGTGCCTTGGGGAAATGCGAGCGGCAGCCCTTGTCGGAGAGGTGGTCGAGGACAGCCAATGCCGGCTGGAACGTCTCGTAAAAGGCCGACTTTCCTGTCCAGACGGTGGCAGCATTGTCAAGCAACTTGACGATTGTGTCGACAAGTGCAATCTTGATCTCTGCAATATCTGTTCCGGCGGAATCTGTGCAGTCAAGACAGCTCAGTCTCCGCACAGAAGTGTTCTTCAAGCCTTGAATTCTTGTGCCTTCGACGGGCTCATGTACAGGGAAGAATCCTAGCTTCTCCTTGGAACCGACGGGAGCAAGCGCAGCCAATGTGTTCAGACTAAAGTTCATAACCTCTGGTATGTATCGTTTTGACACAGTCTGATATTGGATTGCTAGTATGCTCAGATAAGATCCAATGGTGTAATCCGTCAATTGGCGCGGGATCTTCATTCCCAGGTATCGGTTCAAGGTCAACATGGCTGGTGTGGTGACCTGATGGAAATGATCCGAAGTTGGGAATATTGTGCCAATTGTCGTCAAAATAATGAGATCGCCCACGCTGATATCGAGAGGTCTCGTGCTGATGTCCTCAATGTGTGACCTCAACTCGTTTGCAATCTCAACAGGATAAGTCTTTGCCATGGAGTGAACATGTCGAACAAGGCTTTCAATCGTGGCAAATGGCGCGCCTTGGGTTGCCAGATATGGTAGATGTTGAATGAGGACTCTGGCAAAGTTGCCAAGCTTGCCTTTATTGCTGCTATCCAGCTTCGAGTGGTGAAGGGCACGGATGCGCTGTACGACTACTGGAAGCTTTTCAACCGGCACAGCCTTGGTCATCTTCAGCAGCGCTTCGTGAGTTTCTGGGCATGAAAAAACATAAGGCAGACCGTCGGCATCCTCTTTGGTGGTAGTCGCGTCACGAGTCCCGTCCTCTTTCAAGCTGAAGGCTGGGTTCTTCGTTTCCTCTTCGTTTAATATGCCTCTGGTGAACTCATCCTCCTCTTCCTCGGCTTCCTGGTCGTCGTCGTCGTCGGATTGATCAGACTCCTCATCGCCAGACTCAACCTCGCTGAGAGACAAGTCCGATCCTTCAGCAATTAGATTGTCCTCCACGAAAAAGTCATCTTCGTCATCGAATCCCAGTTCTGTGGCGGTTGGCCTCAGCTTGATACCTTTGCCTAGTCCAAAGGTGTCGACCTCGTCCTTTTCAATGAACTGTACTGGTCCGTTTGCGTCGTCCTCTTCTGCTTCGGATTCATCCTCGGGCTCGTCTTCACTATCCTCCTTGCCTTCCATGCGGCGCTGTCGCTTCTGCTCCAGCTCACGAAGCTTGGTGGCTTCCTCTTCTGCCTTTTCCTCCTCAGTCTTGGTGCGATCCGTCGGCTGAGCTCTTCGGTCAGCGGCTAGCGACCTGACTTGCAGATCATACTCCTTCTGAAGCTCCTGCGCAGCGCTAGACTTGGCTGCTGATCCTGCGTCCTTGCCTCTCGTGAAAAGCAACTCGCGCAGGTTGGGCAGCTCATCGTCGAGCTCCATTCTCAGGTCCTCGTCGGCTTCTTTTGCAGCCTGTCTTTCAGCCTTGTGGAACTTCGATTTTGCGATGACTTCCTTCATGACCTCGGCCTTTGTCTTTTTCCTCTCTGGCTGGTCGTCTTCGGCCTCTGCCTCGCCTTCGGTCATGAGTTTCCGCTTCAGATATGCTTTTCGTCCTTCGTCATCGTCGTCGGAGCCTGCATCCATGTCGTCTTCTTCGTAGTCGTCCGTGATATTGGGTCCGTTTAGAGACAAGGACTTGCCCATGTGGGTAAGACCAAAACTCTCTCCGGCGTCGTCGTCCTCGAGGTCAAAGACGGCTCGCTTGTGTGACCGCTGCTTCTCGAGCGCGAATCGTTCCAGAGCTTTCTCTTCCGGCGTCATATTGGCATCGTCTTCACCGAAACGTCGATCGACGAGTCCACCGACTTTCTGGCGCCGTTGCATTTCAACCAGAAGCGTCTCCTTGCGCCGCTCCTCGGCAGCTGCCCTGGCTTCGGTGGGCCGACCGTAGATACCCTTGGCAGCATTGCCGGTGGCAGGTCGATTACTGGTGACGTCGAACTTGGGACCGCGGACATTATGTTTAAGGTCGAAGGGGTTGAACTGCTCGCGGATGCCTTCGAGCTTCGTTGTTCTGCTCAAGCGCTTGTCGGACTTGGCTCGTTCATCTTGCGCATTGCGCTTCTTCTGCTTTTTCGACTGCTGAGGGCCAATAATGCCCTGGCTTCTGAGCGACTCCTTGAGACGCTTGAGCTGGGAGCCGGCCATTGTGAACAGATACGGGAAATCGCCCAGATTCTTGTATGACGACTGGCTCTGAGCTGCGGCTTGAGCATTCACTCGATATATTTTTACTAGGAAATTTCACTTTCTTGAGGCTTATCGCTTATCTTAGCGGGGACGGATTTAGCGGGAGGCGCGGGCAGGGATACAAAGGTGGAAGGGTGAGGCTCCACTAAGGGATTGCAGCTTCTTGGATGGAGCCTTGGGTGAGCTGCTGACCAGGGCCGTCCGTTCGAGGATCTGATTCACAATTGAACTTTCCCATTCATAAAACAGCCACCAGCACTTGCCAGCTAGAGCAGGTCAAGAAGCTGTCTCGATCCTCAGATCCAGTGGTCGTCATGACCTAGACGAGTCAAGACTCCTCGTGTTCGAGGTATTCACGCCAAATTGTTTCTTTACAGAGCACGTATTAGAATGGGTATTTTCACGCCTCTCCGTGATGAGCGGCTCGTCTTTGTTGGCCTCGGCCTGGCAACGGTCGGATTCCTAGGCGTGGTTCGTCTCATATTGACTCACTTCCGCGATGAAGTCGAGATCCGACCCAAGTCACCCAAGACGCAGTACATAACTCAAGCAACAGAGGATGCTCTGAAGCTTGACACAATCAGCAGCCTTATTGATCATTACAACCCGACAGTCCGGGATACTGCCACGAAAATCATTCTTGGGCGTGCGGCCAATGATGTTGAGACCATTCGCCACCTTCTGAGAGGCATCACGCAGAAGGACTACAATGAGCGAGAAAAGTACCTCCGAGCCTTGACCCTTGCCGTAGAGGACAAGGACATTTCTCAGGATCACCTCAAGGCCCTCAACACACCCGAAGCATATGAAGCCATTATCCGATCTCTAGAGCACAGCGCCAAGGACCAGGAGCGCAACAACATCAATGACCCTCTGTGGGATGAGTATCATCTCCGGGACGTTAACGAGCGACGATGTCTTGTGCTTCTACAGCAATTGCTCGGCAGATATAATCGCTCTGCGAAGCTTCTGGTCGAGGCCAAATTTGTTGAGAAGTGGCTCGTAAAGCAAGGCTGGGGTCGGAGCGAGCAGGAATTACATACCAACTTCACGTCCTACGTACGCCGGCGCAAGAATCGGCTGAGCGATATTTGCATGCAGCTGCTTAGGTCGAAAGACGGTCGCAAGGCGCTTAGAGAAAGTAAGCTGTTACAAAAGGGCAAGAGTCGAGGCCCTCCTCTCGTTGATCCAGACAACAATGGTGTCAAGGTCATTCTAGAGTTTAATGTACAAAATGAAGACGAAAATGGACAGATATGGCAGGAAAACTACCAGGCCGAGCTCATACCCCGGGTCATGTCACAAACCGATGAGGAACAACGTCGACGAAGGCGACATCGCGAAGCTATCGTCTTGAACGACGGTACGCACTCCTTAGGAAGAGGAGACATAATCGAGCGCGAGCACGATACCAGCGCTTGAGGTCAAAAACGCCCGTTCACCACAAATCACTTGGTGAATATGGAGAAACTAGAATGTTGGGCAAGAAGAGGCATTTGCCGCATCGTCGCAATGTCGTTGCCTTGGCGGGTGCAGTAAAGCACTGAGAATCATGGTTTACGAAAGCCTTTGGCCGACTACCTGGAGGTGCACATGGATAGATCTCGCCTTGCGAACGACGGCAGTCTGGAGCACTGGGTTCGGAGTATAGGACGGACACGATATACCGAGGGAAGCTTGATGGCTCAGGTTAAGGCTGTCAAGTTGGGCAAAGAGGCTTCATACAAGTTCTTTTAAATTGCTTGAAGAGCCGTGGAATTCTGAGGCATTATACCTATTCAAGATTACACAAATGGCAGTATTTGTTCCGATTGTGTCTCTTCCCCAGGAAATATATTTCCGCACCCACTTAACATCGTTTCTCTCGGCTGTAGAGTTTGAGATAGACTCAAAAAGAAGTTTTAGGTGTACCTCTTCGCCGGGGAAGATCTGATTTTTGGAATGCATATGCCCCAGTCTCCTGTCTCGGTCTGTCACGGAACCCTTTTTGTTTCTAGCGCTGAATCAATCTATCAAATTCAGCCTCAAAATCAAAGATTGCGCCCTGGCCAGAAAGTAAGCTTGAAGGCATGCGCTCCAGTTCTAGAAAGGAATGGTTGGTCATAAGCATTTGATCCCTGGCAAGTTCAACCGCCGATCCGGGAATGGGGGAAATTATAAGATTGGGGCTAGCTGTAACAAAGGGAACTTTGAAGATTTAATGTTTCTCGAGATGCATCTGGTGCATTGCGTAAAATCTTCTGCTTACATGTTTCCAGTGACGATGGCAAGACCAGTATGTCGCGGATTTCCGTTCGTCTTAGCTTCGATAGTAGGAACAGTAGAATAACAGACAAGGGCCTTTGGTTTTGTTTACTTTATCCACTTGACGGATTGCGCAAAGTAAATAGAAACGAGCTGACAGGCGCTTGTAGCAGGTGAACGTAACCCGTATGCAGCATCAGCTGCAAGATAAACCAATAGAAGGCGCCTCTAGCATGGGCGTCGGCTGCGCAGTCCAACGCTTCTGCAGGAGATGCATCATCTTTCCTATAATGGCCTGTAGCAACAGGACTAGCTACATATCTTGAGTGCAGCTCTATACACTTGGACGAACGCCATTCGTCGTGCTGCAAAGGCTTCCTACATGTGATGTGACGGATATAACAAGAGAATATAGATGCAGCGTTCCTGAAGATGCAGTAATATTGGAATATCGACCCATTAGTTGGCTTGGAGGCGTTGAAACATACGAAAGATGCGGAGGGATTCTCAATTGTGATAAACAAGTGCGTCATAAGCGAACAGAAACATGCAGCTATTTAGTATGAGTATTTCCAATCTCTTAGCAGTATTTTTCGGTAACGAGACTTGTCCGGGAGATGTTTCATAAGGGGCCTCGATTCAATACTCCTTCTGTGTGGACTAACATCTAATCTCTTCTCTTCTCTTCTGGTGACTCTTGATTATTCCGTACCAGTGGCCCCTATCTATCGATCCACGGTGATCTCTCATTCATTGGACGCGGCGTTGCTCCCACTCATACTGTACTACCATTTACTACACAGTACCTACATCACTTACAACGACCCCAGCACAGCAACCCTGGAATCCGAGGCTACCGAGCCAACATCTCTGCAACTCTGGTTCATAAATACTTCCCCGGTCACCAAGCACATTGTTTTCCCAATTCCAGTCGTCTTTTAATCAAGGCTTGAATTGGACGGCCGCTGATAATTCTCGGAGAAGACACGACCAAGGAGAAAAAGGAGGGAAGAGCGCGCTTTCCGTGACCAACAAGTTCGCGCCAAACTGGGATTTATTGAGCAAAGCTTTTCATTGCTCATTTCTTAAGCACTATTACCTGGTCCACCAAGAAGCGCGCTTCCACCGATGGTGCCAATGAGGCTGACGTCGTTGTCAATGTTTGTTTAGGCGTTGCTCATTGGATCCCTGAACATTTTTTTTCTTACCGTCTTGTGGTTTATAAAACCATTTTGTTGCAGCATCTCCCGACTTCTACCGTTGTTCTTATAGTTCCCACCTAACCGTCCTTATTACATCCCCAATAAGAGGTGTGGTGGCACACGGGTTCAGGCAGGAAAGTTGGTGTGGTTCACTGACTGTCGCGGTTGGTTCCGGATTGGGCGCCACCGACCTTCTTTGAAGGGGAAGCAAGCAAATAACCACTGGACTTGACCCTGCACATCAGCACCTTGACTGGCCCCGTGGCCCCCCATTGGATCCCAGCCCAGCCCAGCCCAGCGCCCCTAGCGAGGACCAAAGCTACTGCACCTGCCCGCCAAACCCGCCGGCGCCAGAGCCGGAGAGAACCTTTGGACGAAAGCTTGGGAACCCAAAGCCAGCCGGCGCAGAGGACCCCCCCCCAAAGGGCCCTCGCCAAAAAAACAAACAGCTGCCCACCATGTCTTCAGCTGCAACAGCGTCAACAACGGCATATCAACAAAGACCGAAAACACTGACGCGAACATCCCCTAGAAAAGCTGCGAGAGGTGGCATCGGCACAGCTTCCACGCCGAATCTCAGCGCTCTCTACTCCGCTCAGGCCGGCTTATACAATAGCAGTAACAACAGATTAGCTTCCGGCGCAGCAGGCCTCCTTGCGCGCAAAGCGTCCCAAGCTCAACTGACCCCCAGCTCCCTTGCCGCCATACCTGATGACAGCGACAACTACCCCTTCCTGTCTGTTCTGAACGACGAGAGCCCGCCAAAGATGCCACCCCTGACGCCAGGCAGGGCTCCTGTCGCCCACGACGACTATGATGTCGGCGACATTGTCGATGTACCCGGCGGCATGCATGGAACCGTCCGTTTTGTTGGTTCGGTCGCCGGGAAGAAGGGCACTTTTGCTGGAGTTGAGCTACACCCAGATTTCGCTGCACGCGGGAAGAACAATGGAGACGTCGACGGGTAAGTTACACACAACCACGGGATCTTCAACGCATGTGCCTTTCGATTTGATTCATGTCTAATCGCCGCGCTGCAGAGTTTCTTATTTCACCACCTCGCAACCAGATGCTGGTATTTTCGTACCCGTAACGAAGCTCTTCAAGCGAAACTCTGCCACGTCTGGCGGTTTGCACCCCAACACTCCAGGTGCCCTGAGAGCCACCAACCAAAATACTGTCAACTATACTCCTCCTACGCCATCGCTACCCAAGTTCAGTCAATCAGTGGGACCAGGAAGGGTAGCAAGTCCAACGGGCAGAAAGTCTAGGATATCTCTGCCTCGGCCCGAGTCGCCAGTTCGAAAGCTGCAACTCAGCCCTGCCCCTCGTGCGTCGGCCACAACGCCAGTACCAAGAGCTCCATCGCGATATGGAACTCCCTCGATCGGAAAGTTCTCGGCAAGCGTGCGCGGCACTGCTGGCGACCCAGCCAAACCGCCATCCAGGCTAGATTACCGTAAACCGAGTATCGTGCCGCGCAGTGTTTCTGCTCTCGATCATGGACCGAACCATTCCGACGAGGATGAGATTACACCCATCGTCAATCGAAGCCAGACAAATGGCAGCATTGGCTCTATTAATAGTTTGAGAATGCGCTCGGCTTCTCGTGCTGCCGCGGTAGACGAAGAAGAGATGGAACGACTCCGAGCTCAACTCGCAGATCGCGATATGCAACTGAAGGAACAAGCATCTGCGCTTGCTGAGATGGAGAGTAGCGTGCAGGAGCTCACATCACTTATGGAGAATGCCGATGTCAGCCAGTTACGGCGCAACAGCGTTGATGATAAAGACACCTCGCAGCTTCGGGCATTGTTGAGAGAAAAGAATGAAAAGATCGCCGTTCTGACTGGTGAGTTTGACGTGCATCGCGCAGACTTCCGCAGCACGATCGACACCCTGGAAATGGCCAGCACCGAAACCCAACGAGTATATGATGCAAGAATTCAGGAGCTGGAACAAGAAATTCGCGAGCTACAAGAACGGAACGATGACGTCGAAAGCGTTGCCCGACAGCTTAAGCAGCTGGAAGAGCTTGTTCAGGAGCTTGAGGAAGGTCTTGAAGATGCCCGAAGAGGCGAAGCAGAGGCACGCGGTGAGGTCGAGTTTCTACGAGGAGAGGTTGAAAGAACGCGAGCCGAACTCCGGAAGGAACGGGAAAAGTCATCAGCCGCCATCAATGGCACCCCGAATGGTGACGCTGTATCGTCCACGAAGGAGTTGGAGAAGAAGGATGACGAGATTAGAGGTCTCAAGGCAATCATTCATTCTCTCAGCAGGGACGGTGTCTCTGGGAACGATACAGCTGACAGGGCTTCTGGACAATTCCGCGGCAGCAATGAGTTTGGTAAAGCCAGGACAGAATCAATCGAGGCGCGCCAAAAGAGGGAACAAGAGCTCACCGACCTTCGAGCACTGGTCGACACCAAGAACTCACGCGAGGAAGAGCTTGAGCGAGAGCTTGAGGCTTTGCGCCGGAACAGCGCCACCACACACCGCGGCAGTGCCATTACGTTGGATAGTAGCAGCCGCAACTCATATCGCGACTCCAAAGGCACTGTTATACTGGCTCGCGATACTCAAGAGCCTAAACACAAGCGCGTACCCACCATGGACACCATGCCGGAGAGCGACGCATATTCGTCGGTTACCGAGAGTAGCACTCTGTGGTGCGAGATATGTGAGACGGGTGGCCACGATATTCTGACATGTTCCAACATGTTTGGCAACCAGGACCAAGGCAAGACCAGTCCTGACGCTGAAACGGCCGCGCCGGACATGCGCCAAGAAATGGAGCATGAGGTCCCAGCATGCCTCCAGGTTCCTAGACCTGAGGCTGATATCATGCCCCGTCCTTTGACACCTGTAAAATCAACGCCGGCTACCCACCCGCCGCCAGCCAACGTGCAGATCCTACCGAATCCTACAGACTCGGGACCATTGGCTGGCAAGGACAGCGGCGTTGTTGACATAGAGAAGTGGTGCGCACTCTGCGAGAGGGATGGGCACGACAGCATCGACTGTCCGTTGGAGGATGCATTCTAGGAGACATGAAAGCTTGTGACGGACAATTGGTTTCCACAAACAGAGGAGGACTCTTTTTCCATTGCATTCCAATCCCTTTATGCTTGACTCACATTTTATGATTCCCATTCGCGCGACCTCGTTTCTGCTTTTCTAGAGCCATGATACCATATTGTCTTCTTCTTAAAGTCTTAACCTGCCAAGTATTAATTCTCCCTCCACCGTTTCCCAGAGATTTCGGGGAAGAGAGCACTTGTATCATGGATGGGGTTGGTAACGACACGAGTCTATGAAGAACATGCAGCGGTGGATGGTTTTACTGAACATAGATTATGAGATTAATGTATAGACTCTGTATGAAGATGCGTGAGATAACAATCTTTCTACCGGTGTGATTTTGCTCTCGTTTTAGTTTGTTCAAGTTCTACCAATATTCGTCGTCCCCCAGGCGGCATTTTTCCGTGTGTGACATTGCCATGCATTCATGGCCTATCATGAAGATTGCGGTTACGTTCTAATAACTCTAGTCTTTGTGGGATTGACCTTGGCGTACGCGGGATGACTTTGCACAAGAAGTCGAACTACAGTCAGAGCATGTATATAGCACCATGGGTTACCCCAGACCATCATTTCCACTCTGGGAGCATGCTCTTGATGCACCTGACTTCCGGCAGTCGCGCCAGCATCAGGAAGCTCCCATACTGACTCGTTTATAAAGTATTATGCACAGCACTTCAGCCATTTCTTAGAACCTAAAAATGACGGAAAGAGCTCGGGCATAAAGTCACAATATATAGCAAAGTTGCTGCATGAGAGAGACTTATTGAAAGACGGTGGTGATATGCAATGCAATGCAATCTCTTTCATGTCCCAATTCCGGGCTGGAGCTGTGAGATCTATAATCTACAACTTACCAGGTGTCTATCACTTATCTGTGATTCTCCACTTCCGTTCATGGTGTACTATCTAAACGTCAACATCTCCATGGGCAACGTTACGCTGGTTGATCTGGATGGGCGCGGCTTCTAGTGCGGAACTCGGCTCCATATTGGAATGAATGGTTGGTCGCTCCTCTCTCCTCCCCCGCAATACGCCAGTTTCAGGGCGGATGCAGGTCCCGCAAACGATCCAAGTGCGCCACCCCAGAGGCGAGGGGACTGGAGCTCGGGGAGGTGGGAGGTGGGTGAGAGAAGCTACGTAGGTGCTAGTTAGTGAGGTAGGTAGCAGGTAAGAAGGTGTGGTGGTAGCTTTCCAGCTTTCCCCAACTTTGAAAGAGCTTCGTCCCCTCGGCTGATGGTGCAAGTGACACCTCCATCTCTGATCCTTCGTCCAACCTTTGCTACACACCAACCTCTTCCGTTGCATCTTCAATTTTCTTGGCCGTCGTCCTCGTGATCCTACAATTGTGCCGTATCGTGGCCTAGGCCAACCGTCCTTGAGCTCACCTTTGTATTCTATCATCTCGAATCCTCCCGCTACCTTATCTGCCTAGGTATACGATATCCCACTGTAGCTTTGCTTACCGACATTCCGTATGCTGTAAATAGCAGAATAGCACATTTTTGGTCATCATCTTTACCTAGTCACTACGACCGAATTGTATTGCATCCGAACCAAGCAATCCTTTGATCCGTCCATTTCCACGTCCACGTCTCTTACACAAACACCATGGGCGGCGACCGTACCCCACAGCTGGAGCTGGCTTCAGCTGCCGCTGCGACTTCGAACTACCCTGCCCAGGCCACAGCCCCCATTGGCAAACGTATAAGCAAAATCTATAAGGAGAGAATCACACAGTTCTACTCTGGAGGACAATGGGAGAAGCAGAACTTGTTGGCAATGATGTACGAGGGCAAGGCCTCTGGTGCTCCTCATGTCCAGCTGTCAACCTGGGCTGCTCCAGGTCTTACAAGGCCTACATTCGATGAAGCCATGAAAGGCACTTACAGACCAACGAGCGTTGGAGAGGCGTTTGGTCCATCATGGTCGACCCATTGGTTCAAGGTCATCATCAAGGTTCCCAAGGATCTTCTCAAGAAGGAGCACCTGGAGTTCCAGTGGGATGGCAACAATGAAGGTCTGATCTGGACAGCAGATGGGAAGCCCCTCCAAGGTTTGACTGGTGGCGGCGAACGTACTGAATGGATTCTCCCCAAGGCCTTCCGCGATGGCAAGGAGCACACCATCTACATTGAAATGGCCTGCAATGGCATGTTTGGCAACGCGCCGGGAGGCGACTCTATCCAGCCTCCCAACCCGAACAAGTACTTCCAATTATCCAGGGCCGAGATTTGTGCCGTGAACATGGATGCTCGGCAGCTTTGGATCGATACTTGGATCATTGGCGACGCCGCAAGGGAATTTCCCGAGGACTCGTGGGAACAGCACAAGGCATTGAATGTTGCGACTGAAATTATTGACACTTTCAAACTCGGTGACAAGGAATCCCTAAAGAAGTGCCGCAAGATTGCCGAACAGTACATTGGTACCAAAGTAAACTCTGCCGATGTCTACAAAACCGACACCGTACCTCAAGTCTACGGTATTGGTCACTGCCACATTGATACCTGTTGGTTGTGGCCATGGGCCGAGACCAAGCGCAAGGTGGCGCGGTCCTGGTCAAACCAATGTGATTTGATGGAGCGGTACCCGGAGCTGAACTTTGCGTGTTCGCAGGCTCAGCAGTACAAATGGCTCAAGATGTATTACCCTTATGTGTTTGACCGTGTAAAGACAAAGGTCAAGGAGGGTCAGTTCCACCCCATTGGTGGTAGCTGGGTTGAGCACGACACCAACATGCCAAGCGGCGAATCACTGGTTCGTCAATTCCTGTACGGACAGCGCTTCTTCCAGGGACACTTTGGAGAACGGTGCCGAACATTCTGGCTCCCAGACACATTTGGTTACTCGAGTCAATTGCCTCAGCTTTGTCGCTTGGCTGGCATGGAACGTTTCCTGACGCAAAAGCTGAGCTGGAACAATATCAACAACTTCCCGCATACGACCTTCAACTGGGTGTCACTTGATGGCAGTCAAGTCATTTGCCACATGCCACCTTCAGAAACATACACCGCCGAGGCTCACTTTGGTGATGTCAGCCGAAGTGTTTCCAGGCACAAGTCCATGGATCAAGACCACACGTCGCTATTGGTGTTTGGCAAGGGTGATGGTGGTGGTGGACCAACTTGGCAGCACATTGAGAAGCTCCGTCGCTGCCGTGGAATCAGCGACGAAGTTGGCCGCCTTCCTCGTGTCCACATGGGTGGCACTGTTGACCAATTCTTTGATAAGTTGCAAGAAAAGGGCACGTCCTTGGTCACATGGTACGGCGAGCTGTACTTTGAGCTTCATCGTGGTACCTACACAACTCAAGCCAACAACAAGTTGAACAACCGCCGTTCAGAGGTGTTGATGAAGGATCTCGAATTATTGGCCACCATTGCATCGCTTGAGCACAAGAGTTACACTTACCCCAAGGCTGAGTTTGACGAGATTTGGGAGGGAATTCTCCTGTGTCAGTTCCATGATTGTCTCCCAGGAAGCTCCATCGAAATGTGCTACGATGACTCTGATGAGGTAAGTTGGATTTTTCTAACGATCGTGATGGCAATGTATGGGCGCTGATTTATTTGATTCTAGTTGTACAAGCGCATCTATGAGATTGGAAAGGGCGTTATGAAGGACATCTACAAGCTGTACGGCTTCCCCGAGGTCCATCCCACATCCGTAACGGATGCTGTGGCTTTAAACACCCTTCCATGGCACCGAAAGGAGGTCGTTGACATCTCTGAGACCGAGTGCGGAGTTGCATGCGGATCAGGCAACGTTCTCAGCGTCAGATCTTTCAAGACCGGCGAGAAAAAGGCCGTGACCGTCAAAGAAACCAGCAAGGGTGTCTTTGTCATGGAAAATGAGCAGCTCACCGTCACGGTCGAAGCTGGAACTGTCACTTCTCTAGTGGATCGAAGCAATGGACGTGAGGTCATTGCCAAGGGCGGCAAGGCGAATCAGTTTGTCATTTTCGATGATAAGCCGCTGTACTGGCAAGCCTGGGACGTTGAGGTGTATCATCTGGATACTCGACAGGAGCTCCCATCAGGCACAACCAAGATTTATGAGGACAAGGAGCACCGCGTCAGTGTCGTCACTGAGACTAAGATCAGCGATGACAGCTCGATCAAGACGATTCTCAGCCTCCAGGCCGCCTTTGAAGGTCACCAGTCATACGTCGAATGCACGAGCCACGTTGATTGGCATGAGACGATGAAATTCTTGAAGGTTGAGTTCCCCGTTGATATCATCAACAACGAGGCGTCGTACGAGACTCAATATGGAATTGTCAAGCGCCCGACTCACTACAATACTACATGGGACATGGCCAAGTTCGAGGTCTGCTGCCACAAGTTTGCTGATCTTTCCGAGCACGGCTATGGTGTCTCGATCATCAATGACAGCAAGTATGGTTTTGCCACTGTCGGCAACCTGATGCGCCTTTCCCTTCTCAGATCACCCAAGGCGCCTGATGCTCATGCAGACATGGGCACTCACACGATCCGATGGGCTATCTTGCCTCACAACGGTGCCCTCGGCTCTACGACTGTTCGTACAGCCCATAACTTCAACAACCCGTTAAGAGTCAAGGCGGCACCTTCGGCCGAGGTCAAGGCGACTCTGAGCACGCAGCCTGTCAGCTTGAAGGGTGACTCCTCTCTGGTTCTTGATTGCGTGAAGCGTGGTGAGGATGATGAAGACGTTTCTCAAGATGACAACATCCCCAAGCGCAAGGGTAAGAGCGTCATTCTCCGAATCTACGACAGTCTTGGTGGCCATAGCCGAGGTACAATCTCCACCATATGGAACGTCAAGAAGGTTACCAAGACCAATGTCCTGGAGGACGACTTGGAAGATGTTTCGATCAGCAAGGATGGTTCATTTGCCATCAAGTTGAGACCATTTGAGGTTGCCACCTACAGATTGGAAGTTTGATGAGGCAAAAGGCTCAACTTATTCATTGGATTTCCGGGGGTACATGAAAATCCATAGCGAAAACATTGTTTGTAGTATCAGAATATGACAACAATTCAGAATATCATTCAAGCGAGTCGTACTTTATGTCATTGCATTGTTTTGATTGATTGAGTGTAGCTTGTTTTATGTTATCCTGGTACCGATGACTGCGGGCATGACCCGGACTCAACATTTCCGTATCTCGGTAATTATACAATAAACCATACCATGACAGGAGTTTCACCTGACTGGAGTCTAGCCCTTTATATTCCTAGTGTATGACTTGTTTGACACTGTTCCATGTCTTCATGACAACTCGCTGGAACCTTTTTTTCTTTTTGTACAAAAAACTCCTCAATAATGACTCCTCGGCTTGATCGATTTGGAAGTACCCATTTCCCTGTGAGGATGTTGATATGAAGCCGGACCGTATAGTTGATCTAGTAGGAATACATCAGTGTCCTCTCCTTCTCAAGTTCCATCGACTCTTGTCACGCTGCTCCTGGCGTAATTCTTACTCACCAGACGGAGGCGTCGCGGGGCAATCGACGCCAGTGTTGAGGGAACTCGTTCCGAGCATGCCTCCTCCTCTCTGCCTGTATATCATGTCCAGCATCTGGTCTTGCTGGGCGGGGCTCAGGTGCGCAAAGGCGGTTAGTGCTGCTGCTACTGGTTGTGAGGATGAGGTGGATGTGGCGTCTTTGCTGCTCGAGGAAGAGGTGGAGGAGAGCCATGTTGATGTGGTGGTGTCGTCGTGGTACATTTCTCCCGTGCCGAGGCTGCCGGGTTGCGGCGGTGCGTTGAGCGATGGTATCAGGTGGTGGTGATGGTAGTGGTGGAGGTGTTGCAGAGCAGCGGGCGGTGTTGCGTATTCGGTCGTGTTGTTGTTGTACGGGGCTTGGTTGGGATAGGCCGCAGTGGCCGTCATAAAGTCTTGGTGATCTGTCCTCTGGAATGTTGATGGATGAGCGTCTAGGCTGTTGTCAATGTTGCTGGTGTCGTGGTAGTAGTCGTAGCCGGTACACCACATGTCGCTACTGTCAAATGTGTATTCCGGGTCCCCCGCTATGCTATGAGGAACTCCGGACTCGGTGGTACCAAGCATGCCGGGGCTGGACGAGGTGGGTTGTAACCATGATATCGAGGGCGGCGCCGTGGTGATTGACGAAGACGCTAATGTTGCTGGGACGGGGCTTTGTGACGTTTCTCTACTTGAGACGGCTACCGAGAGGCCACTCTGGCTGATGGCGTCCCCTTCGCTGGTCGAATCTGGTGGAAGGTCCGTGTCTTCAATGTTTAGAATTTGGTCTAGAAGGGCGAGTTTCTGTTTTCTCTTTTCTCCTAGGTAGTGTATATCAGCCAGTGCTCCTTTCTTCTATTTTCACCGCATGCTGAGACGAGCAAGAATACTTACTGTAGGCCCGAGATGCTATCCTATTCTGTTCCTTTCGAGCCTCGGAATTCCTGGGCTTTGGTGTTTTATTTCGCTTGTGCTCGCTCGATATCGGACTGGCTTCTGTGGTGGTGTCGACGACATCGTTATATGCATGGTCTGTCTGTTTCACGGCCTGGTTTGTTCTTCTCGGCATTTTCCTCTTCTGCGTTTGTGAGATGGTTGTGATATGTATCATGGTCAGCAGACATGGTGCGAGGATCACATTATATGCAACGAGGCTGGTGAATTTTCACGATGAAGCAGCCTTCCCCTCCAACCAGTACGCTCTCAGGTTCCCTCATCGTCTGATACATGATTGGTTATTTTGATGTCAGCGCACTTGTTTGATGCAGGTCCCCTGTAGACGTCCCTGAAGAAGATTGGATGCATACAGGACAGCGAGGGTAGCAAGGCGGTGTCATCTTACATGAGCAGAGGACAAAAGGTTCATGTGAGTGGTCCTAGATTCCATGGTTCCTCGCCGTCATGCATGAGCTCCCAGCTCATACCGCCTCAATGTCCACGGCCGACGACATGTAGTTCTAATGTTGACTGTAACAATAGCATGCAGGGACCGTTGGAACATTCAATGAGTCAGTCTAGAAGCGGAACGGGATATACTCGTATTGGGGGTCACTCGATAGTCTTCTTTTGCCCCCTAGTCTCGACACTATTCTCTGATTCGTTCACCGTCCAACGAAATACCTACAAATATGGCCCCGGGTAATCCTAGAATAGCAATGATGGATCCACCCTATGAACAATCCAGAAAATCAACCCGCGAGGTGAACTAGGGTCTGAACTGAGCAGGGGCATTGGGCCAGGATTGCAGTCTGTCGCGACCATCATGGCATCCATAATGGCCACTCCCGCAACTTTCCCACAAATCAATAATTCGTTCCTGTCAAAATCTTATGTTCTCCAGAGAAGCGATGCAATGAGCCCAGATATCCTGAATGCTCCTCGGGCAGATCAGCGACTTGCCGCATTGGGGATCACTAATCTTGGCAATCATGACATGGGGCAGGGAAAATAACATTCCATGACCGAGGTCACTGACTAATCGCTCTACTTCGCAAAGCTATACCATCATATCATGGAGCATGGGCACTAGGGCGCGGGATCAACCTGAAAGACTATGTCACTTTGCCGTTGTGGTAAGAGCTAGAGCATGACGGTTGCCAGCTGAAAGCAGGGGATTGGTGAGAAAACGTGGAATATGAGTGGATTGATTATGCAATCCGTTAGGATGGTAGTTCTTCGCTTAAGCATGGTCCTCTGTTACAAGGTCGGCCATGTGGCCGTATGCGTTCCTCTCATGTACAGACTGCGGATACGATGAAAAGACCTAGTATGCGGGCATGCAAGCCAAAGCAAGGCTACGAGAAGGAACCAGCGCCAAGAACATGGATACTAAAGACACTCGCTACGTCTTCTTATCCGGAAGGTAGAAGCATGCGATAGCTTACAAGTCGAGGCCATTTGAGCCAGACCAACAATTTCCATCTGGAAGCTTCTGTCACATGGACACATCGTCATAGCTAGATGTGGGACATTATTTGCGTGGCGGAGGGCGTAATGCACAGAAGCATGGGAAGTAGTCAGCGGAGTATACAAATCTGTCCTTCGGCTTGGCATAGAACCACGGCCAAAATTGAGCGGTCTGATAAGTCTCCGGCCACTTGTGTGTATCTGTCTCGGCGTCACCGGCATGACCTCAAACGGTTCCGCAACTAGGCTGTCAGCACCTTGTGTACACTTTTGAAGAAGATCGTGGGCTGCTTCAAGGCATCGGCTACATGTCGCGGCGGTGGGGTAGGGAAGCAACAGGCTATCTGCAATGCTTGGCAAAAATGGATGAACCCGACCATCCGCGCCGCTTTCTCTCTTGACAGCTCGCATAAATATCGACCAATAGCATCGAGGTCCAAATTTCAAGGCCTTTTTAAGTTCTTCCAAATTCGTCACTCAAATGTGACATGGGACAAACTCGGCCCTGCATATTGAACATGACCTAGCTTAATTCGTATCGAGACGCTTCGAGAATCATGTAAGTCCTGGGCTCCCTTCTTGATGGGTCAAATCATAGTACTGGAATCAGCGGGCCGCTTCAGGGTTCAAATCGACCCTTCGTACCTGGGTCGTCACAGTCCAATATTTTCCTGGTCCAAGCGGCCAAAATAGAAGTCTGCTTTCAGAATCCTCAGTCATGACAATATCTGCTGATTGCGTGGGGCTTGGTGCTCTGGAATGCACCCTGCAGGTATGAGTAAGCAGATTGAACCACATGATACTCCGTGTTGTTGCGCACTCTGCAGTCTTGGGCACAATTTGTAGGCGATTGAATTCACACAATCTGGATTTATCCTTCGTGTAAAATTTTGGGTCGAGCGCTTGTAATCATAAGTCAATGTCTTCTCGATTCACTCGGAATTAATATACCTAAACTTGGTTCGAGGCAGATATTGTAGTTTATGCTCTTATCCATACTATACTCTGCATACCGTAATAGAGCTTGATGGTGCCCCGCATCTTGCATATCCGCAATAATGATCGCAAATTCTCATGAGCTTCAATTCAACGAATCAAATGCGTGGATCCAATTGTGTGAAAACCCATTATAGGCATTGTCGTAACGTTTACCACACAACTCAAATAATCGGAGTCCAAGCACAATTACTGACTCAGAATATTGGGAGCTACATTACAAGTTCATCAGAGTCATCACCCAAACATATCAAAATCAACTAGGCCGGATATAAGCTGAAGAAGCAACATCGCAGAAAATGCCACTGCCGTATCAGTGTGTCACTGTTCTGAGTCAAGATGGCATTGTAGCCGCTGCAAGGGGCACTTCCATCTTTACTTTCGGTGCAGATGGGAAATTGCTCTCGTCATGGGAACACCCCGCAACGCAGCACAAGAATACCACGACCAGCGACTCCCCCGCGGAGGACGGCGTCAAGGAGGCGGCAGAGGAGCCAGAGGAGGGCTCATCACCAGCCAAAAGACGCAAGGTGGAAACGGTCACTGGAGTGGAAGCTGTAGCGGGCGGCTCGGAAGAAGCCCCGGTGCAACAGGCGCAGGCCGAAGTCAAGGGAGATGAGCAGAAGAGGACCAAGAAGGGCATGCATTTGAACAAGCTGTCGCCCTCGGATCAGCCTCATATCAACCTCTTAAGAACCACCGCAAATGGCAGCCACTTGATCGCGGTAACAGGTACAGACAAGGCTGTATGGGTGTTTGAACACGATGGCAAGGGTCAATTAAGGGAGCTCGGTCAGAGGTAAGCAAAATTCCACCACTGTGCCCCTGCTCGGTCAACTCGGGCTGGGGATTGCAAACAATGATTTTCTAATTCTGTACGCTAGATGTATGCCCAAGCGGCCTTGCGACCTGGCAGTGACGTCAGATGACAAGACGATTCTGGTAGCTGACAAGTTTGGAGACGTCTACTCCATGCCTCTCATTCCCACCGACGAGGCTGCAGTCGAGAGCGGCGCCGCTATCACTACCCCCAAGGGGTATCAGCCCATGCCGTCCAAGGGCGCCGACAACCTGACTGTCCACACGCAGCGCAACCTCAAGGCGCTCATTGACCAGGAGCGCCAGCGCCAATCCAACCCGCAGCCCAAGACCAAGGAGGCCCCAAAATTTGCCCACGAGCTGCTCATCGGCCACGTGTCCATGCTCACGGCCATCGCCGTGGCCGAGGACGCGCAGCGCCGGCCGTACATCCTGACGGCCGACCGCGACGAGCACATTCGCGTCTCCCGCGGCATGCCCCAGGCCCACGTCATACAGGAGTTCTGCCTCGGCCACGGCGCCTTTGTCAACGCGCTGTGCCTCCCGCGGCCCGACGTCCTGGTCTCGGGCGGCGGCGACGACGAGCTCTACGTCTGGGACTGGCTGAGCGGCGCGCTCAGGGGCAAGACGGATCTGCTCGGCCGCGTCAGGCAGGTCGTCCCCGAGGCCGCCAAGGTTGCCGTCTCGAGGCTCGTGGCTTCTGCGGACGGCTGGGTCATGGCTATTTGCGAACGGTGAGTCTTTTTTTCCCCCTTCCGATAGATTGTGCGATGTGACTAAACTAATTCGTTTCCCCCAGAGTCGCTGCCGTTTTCGTCTTTCGCTTTTCGGATGACAAGCTCAATTTCGTACAAACACTAAAAGTCCCCGGCAACGCTCTCGACGTGGCCATTCTCCCCAGCAGACTGGTAGTCGGTTTCGATACCACGGACCCGGCCGCCACCACCAGCACGGTTGAGCCTCGACTCGCCGTCTTTGCGCAGGGCAGCAGCGGAGATGCGTGGGAGGCGTCCGACTTTGCGTACCAGGACACCAACGTGGACAGTATCGACGACACGAGGGCCGTGCTCGACAATGTCCTGTATGCCGTCGAGAATCTGCGCAAGACGGAGAATCCATATGGCGATGACGACGGGGCTGAGACGCCTGCGGCGGATTCTGAGGGGCCTTCCTCGGCAGCGAACTGAAAAATTCCCAAGCTCAAGGCTTTTAAGGGGATATTGACTTGCTGGGATAAGCAGAAGAAGCATACAGCCGTGAAAGCTTTTGCCTAGGCATATGTGACTGGATGTCGTGGATTACTGGGCTAGAGAAAAATTGCATATTGAGGCGTTTTGCTTTCTATTCGGCCAGAAGAGCATGATAATGTGCAGAGCAATAGCAAAAATAAAGGAATTCATAGGCCATCACATGTCACAAATGCCCGTGACCGTGTTTGCTATCTTTGATCATAAATCCTGAATATTGATCTGCTCCTCATCATGGGAGAGGTATAAATGTCCGACGCTGCTCTTGTACACGAAACAAACAAATCATATACTACACTTTCGATTGTGTCGGGACACATGGTCCACATCTTTTTACATGCCATCTTCCGGCAGACCGTCGACAACCTCTTCCACCATGGCGATCAGCTCATCAATATCCGGCCGGTGATCCGGCTCGACCGTGAGACATTTCCGCACCACTTCTTTTATGGGATCGCTGATAAACTCGTCGGGGTTGGCAGCTTCTGCGCCGCCGGCGGGACCCTTGCCCTTCTTCTGGTTATTCTTGCCCTCATCCGGGAAGCGCCAGTCGCCGCCGAGGACGCACATGCTCAGGCTGCCGCCCGTCTCGTCGCTGCGCATCTCAAAGGGGGACTTGCCGACCAGGCAGGCGTAGAGCGTGCAGCCGAGCGACCAGATGTCCACCTTGGTGTCGATCACCGCGCCCGTGTTGACCTCGAAGAGCTCCGGGGCCCGGTACGGCATGGTGCTGTGCTCGGCGGCCGTGTCCTGCATGGCAATGGCCTGCGACCGCGACGTTATCGGTATCGGCGACGGGGCTACCGAGCCCAGGTCCATTATGATGGGGTTTGCGCCATCGTCGTCAATCATGATGTTGCCTGGAGGTTGTCCGCTGTTAGTGATATTTCTTTCTCTCTCTCTCGTTCGCGTCTTGCCATCGCTAGGTGAGCCTTACCTGGTTTAATATCCCGGTGTGAATACGACCTCCTCTCGCCTGGCGCGGCAATTTGTTCATCAATCATGAGCGGCCTCGCCTGCTCCGTCTCGTCGTCGGCATCCGCAGCCGCAACGGCCTGATTCCTCCTGCCCTTGCCCTTCTTCTTTCCGCCGGCACCGGGTACGTCCTCTTCGCCCGCCTTTGCGTTGCCCATCTCCATGCGCTCGCCGCCCGCGGGGGCCTGGTAGTGGTGCATATCCTTGAGGGCGCGACACACGCCCAGAAACAGAACCATGAGCTTCTTCTCGGGGAACCGCGTGTGGTTGACCAGGTTGGCGTTGATGAGATCCTGGAGGTTGCCGCGGCGGTAGTAAGGGAGCAGGACGTAGACGGTCTTGGAGCCCGGGTCGCTGCGCTCCGAGGCGACGGCGTAGTCGACGCTGTGGATGACGCCCGGGCTGTGGGCAAACGTCTTGTAGGCCTCGACCTCGCGCATGGCCTGCTGCACCGACTCAGCGCCAAAGGGGCAGCGGATCTTCTTCAGCGCAAACAGCTCCGCCGTCGACGTGTCCTGCACTAGATACACGTACGAGAAGCCGCCTTCGCCCAGCAGCCGCAGGATCTTGAAGGACCGGCTGTTGATCTTGAGTGATGGCGAGCCCGGGAAGCAGCTGAGGCAGTTGCCGAACGAGTATATGAGGTCTTGTAGGAGTTGCGCCATGGTCGGCTAGGTTGTGAGAGAGATGCTCTCTCCCGGCGCCTGTGAATTAGGTACAATGTAGTGTAATAGAGGTCGTTCTCGTCGTCTTCTGTCTTGCTTGATACGAATGTAGCACCGTCCGAGCTGATTAGGATAACAGAGTTGCGATTGGCAGCTGATTACGGAATTCGGGGGCGGCGGGGATGTTGTTGGCAATTGTTTCTGGGCCAATAATGGCTGTCAATATTCAAGGTGTACTGTTCTCGTTTCCGAAACAAAACATTAATTCAATTGGGTATTTTTGCGAAAGTTTGAAAACAGAGAAACTGGAAAGCTGGATGAGCTGTCTTGTTACGCGGCCGGTTTGCCGGAGCTGACCAAAGTGACATGCTGTGCTTGCTGCTACCTTGGCTGCGCCACACTGAGCGGCTCTGAAACGATCACCGACCCGTACCAGGGGTGAGCTTGTCGTTGTTTCTCCAGATGTCAAAACATGGGTTCTTATCAAGAGACAGTATCTACTTTGTAAGCTCTACGAACAGGAAATATTAATATTGTTTTCATTCTACTTTTCTGGGACGACAGTCCGTGAGTATCTCCAATATGGCCTCTTGGAAATTAGGTAATGGAGGAGAGGAGCCTGCGAGCCTGTGAGCAAGTTGGGTTGCGGTGCACGAACAAACTAGCAACTATTTCTAGCTCAGCCCCATTCGACACCCCAGTCGATATTAATACCTGGCTTTGACCATGATATATCTATAGACAGCTGCATATATCATACACCAATCATATACGTTCTTCTTCATCTTTCCTCCCCTGAAAGTTATCAAAGTTGACCTTTCACAGTTACAGAATTTCATTGTTTGGATATTGTGCGATTTTGCTGTGTTTGATGCTGCTTGCAGAGACGTTACCAAAATTGGCGATCTCCACGTACGATGCCTGGGTCTCACGGATCTGGAATTATTGTTACATCTTCCGTCGGCCTTGGGCTGATCCACGCATCTCTCGTCAGGCTTCACGGTCATCGTGGGTTCTAGAAGCTTGTGAAAGACATTGTTTCCATAATTCATGTCTGATTCCGATCTCTCAAAGTGGCTCTCGCATACACAATCCAATGCAGCAAAAATTGCATTTAGCAAATTATGCACACGGATTTCGCGGGTGAAAATACTAACTAGTCATGCAGTATGGCTCCTTCGCTGCTGCCGTCCCCTTGCATTGGGTCCGAGTGTGGTGTCTAATTGTGTATTAAAAAAATAGTTATGGTGCTTGCTCTGTACTCGCCACGGCCAAATCTGACTGTCAGATGTACAGCGACCAATTATACATAGATTCTAGCCTATGTGTGTCCGGGAAAACGGTCTTCAGATCGTACCGTAGTACCTATCAGCTTTCAACCTACTGATATGTACAAGAAGTAGGCATCTCCAAATTTGGGCGGTCAGAGCAGTCAGTAGTCCGTACAAGCTTAGTTCCTGCATACTGTATAAGCTGAAGGATACGCGATCAAAACGAAGTGAGATGTTTGAAATGTAATCTGCCTCTTCACAATGGGAACATTGAAGGGGACAGGCTCCGTAGTGACGACAGAAGAGCTGCGAAAGCGGAGACCAGAAAGCCGAATGCAATCATTTCCTGACCACTTTCTCGGCAAGCCCAAACCCAACCGCCGACTGAGAAAGTCGACAATGGGGACCCAATTGCCAAACATGGGAAAAGGTTGACTGCTGTTGGACCCTGGGATTGGCGACTGGAGACCAGACAGTGGAAGCACATATGCACTGCGGCCCCTGTCCGGACCCTACTCTTGGCCAGGCTTTGACGTCCTGACTTAAGTAGTTGTCAAGTACCTAGAATAGGTAGTCTCTGCGCTAAATAGGTGGCCGCCGCGGCAAGTAATGGGGCAAAAATGCGCCCAAGGTACCCCGCCGCTACCTCTGGAAAGCCACGATTCCATGGGTTTCTATCGACTACGCGTGGCGCATGGATTTTTGCAGCCTTCTTGTAGGCAAGAGGAGGGCGAAGGAGTTGTAGGCGGAAACCGTGACAGCATCTGCATTGCTCAGCAGCATTTCAATTCTTAATCATAAAGAAAGAAAGAGCCTCGTTTCCGGTCTTTTTCTTCCCAATTTTCACCCATTTTACCAAAACCTTGGGCATCATCTCTCATCCTCGCCGTGCGCCAATACTTGCGTCCTAACCCTCGAGTTTGCGACAACTTCCCGAGCCTCGCCTCCAGTGAGCACAGAAAAAAAAAAGAGACAGTCTACTACTGCCCCAGGCAACGCCGCCCTACTTGACTCGTCCAGCTCTACTGAATTTCTGCAACTACACGAACCAGAAACAGTCTTGCGCCCCTAACCTCAAACCTTCCGGAAGTCTCTTGATTCGGTCAGGTACGTCGACTTGCCCGCCCCAATCACAAAAGCTTGCGCCGCTACCGCAATACTTTTCTTCCCCCTGCTCTTCAAGTCCTGCCTGCCTGCCTGCCACTCTTTCCGTGTGCCTTATAACTACGTGGAGGGGCTCAACTGTCTTGCACGTGGGGTAATTCCTATCAATCTCACTTCCCGCCCTCAGCATTTTGCGTCGCCGCCGCCGCCTTCTTTTTGCGGACATTCTTCCTTCTTCTCGTTCTTGTCATTGCCCGCTGGCTGCTCTTGTCCATTGATTCTCGTTTTACCAATCACCGCTGACCCGTCTTTGCGTGAAGATTCCGCAATCAAGTTTCGACTGCGCCGTATTCATCCCTTGCGCCGGAACCGTTAATCGCTTCGATCCAGCGCCGACACTTTTTGACTCTTCCGTGCATCAGCAAATACAGACACCATGGTCAAGGAGACAAAGTATTACGACACCCTTGGTGTATGTTGCCCCAAGAGCTACCCGAAAAATTATCGACGTTGGACTAGCATTAACAATATAACAGGTCGCGCCTGATGCTACTGAGGCGCAGCTCAAGAAGGCCTACAAGGTCAACGCCCTCAAGTTCCACCCTGGTATGTCGGCGCCTCTTCAATTTCTTCCTCTCATTACTAGTGACTAATCGCATCGATTTGCAGACAAGAACGCAAACAACCCCGAGGCCGAGAGCAAGTTCAAGGAGATCTCGCATGCCTACGAAATCCTCTCCGATTCTCAGAAGCGCCAGGTTTACGACCAATATGGTGAAGCCGGTCTAGAGGGTGGTGCCGGTGGTGGTGGTATGGCTGCTGAGGATCTCTTTGCCCAGTTCTTTGGCGGAGGTGGCTCGTTCGGCGGTGGCCTTGGTGGCATGTTCGGTGGCATGCAGAACCGTGGCCCGCCCAAGGCCCGCACCATTCACCACACTCACAAGGTCTCGCTCGAGGACGTCTACAGAGGCAAGGTTTCCAAGCTGGCTCTGCAACGATCCATTATCTGCCCCAAGTGCGAGGGTCGTGGTGGCAAGGAGGGTGCAGTTAAGCGCTGCGCTGGCTGTGATGGCCACGGTATGAAGACCATGATGCGCCAGATGGGTCCCATGATCCAGCGTTTCCAGACCGTCTGCCCCGACTGTAATGGAGAGGGAGAGACCATCAAGGACAAGGATCGCTGCAAGGGCTGCAACGGCAAGAAGACCACTGTTGACCGCAAGGTTCTGCACGTCCACGTCGACCGTGGTGTGCGCAGCGGTACCAAGGTTGAGTTCCGTGGCGAGGGTGACCAGTCTCCTGGCGTCCAGGCTGGCGATGTTGTCTTCGAGATTGAGCAGAAGCCCCACCCCCGCTTCACGAGAAAGGAGGACGATCTCCTGTACCGCTGCGAGATTGAGCTTGTCCAGGCACTGGCTGGTGGCACCATCTACATTGAGCACCTCGACGACCGGTGGTTGAGCGTTGACATCTTCCCTGGCGAGGCTATTGCTCCTGGTAAGTTTACTTCTTGATGGATTTGTTTATTTTCGCCTCTGAAACTAACATCTCTTTCCACAGACGCTGTGAAGATGATCCGTGGCCAGGGTATGCCCTCGCCGAGACACCACGACTTTGGACACATGTACATCCAGTTTGCCGTCAAGTTCCCCGAGAAGGGCTGGACCGCCAGCGAGGAGCACTTTGAGCAGCTCCGCAAGATTCTTCCCGGCCCGTCTCTGCAGATCACTCCCCCGGCTGAGGCTATGACCGAGCCGGCCGATCTCGAGGAGGTTGATGCTCAGTCGTCACAGAACGCCTTTGGCGGTGGCGGCATGGACGAGGATGATGAGGACGGCCACCCGCACGGTGAGCGCGTCCAATGCGCCTCGCAGTAAATGCTTTCGCTTTGTTATAGATCTCGACACCTGTTTCAATGCATGACTAGACGTCGTTATGCGGCCGATATACCCATCCCCCGTTAGGACGTCATGAAACGACGGCATTTACGGCGCGATATTTGATGATTCAGGGTCACAAGCTGCATACACTGATTTGGAGGGTGAGATGATGACGATGGGATACGGTGACCATTTTTTTACGGCACCGAATGATGACGGAAGGAATGGTGACGAAACATGAGTAATGCTCCGCAAAAGGGACGCTTGGGCTGCATCTTTTTCGTCTTGGTCTTTCAGCATCACCACGCTTTTCCCCCAGGTAATTGCTTTCTAAGCAGGCGTTTTAGGGATAGAGGCATGGAAAGAAATGTAGTTGCGGCTGATTACAATTGATTCAAACTTTCATGAAGTCTCTTTCTCTTTTTGCCCTTTCGTGTGTTCTTGGCTGGTGACGATACCGTCTCGATATTGCCTGACCATGACATATGCCCGCTCTCGATATTGTACAACTCCGAATCGCAAGCAGCAACGGGCAACCTTTGTTCCGTCTTGGCCATAGGTAATGTCATGCCGTTGGCATTGCCATCATGCTCGATGTAATACCGCCTCTTGTCGATCGTGCCCCGGTGGTTGGCTTGTTGTGACTTATAATAGGCGCTCATGAGCTGGACAAGTAAAGCCTTGTACTGTAATTCCGCTGGAGAAAGGACGCCTCGATCTATTCTGGCTGGCTCTGGCTCTGACGTAGGCACTGCTACGCTATCGAAGTTGAATAAGAAGGTCGTGTCGGTAGCTGGTGATAGCGACATGTTTGATGGATTTGGTGCGGAAGCGCGATATGACTGGCAGAAGTAAACGTGTGTATACTGGAGCTTTCGAAAGTTGACTTTTTTTCCACAAAGATAGATACTAAAGACGAGAAATATGAAGATGGAAGAAAACGATGATTAAATCTTGGAAAGAGAATATCCATTATCAGTATGTAGGCAAGCCACTTGCAAACAACGCAGCTGAGGACCTTGCGAACCAGCCAAGTGCACCAACTGAGAACCTTGGTAGCTCGCGGGGAGTATTTCAAATAGGTAAGTTTTAGATCGGCACACTCCACCACATGTGCATGATCGGTGTGAGGCTCTCTTTCTCCATTCTTGGTGGTTTTCCTGTGTCACACCTCTTCAACGTTGGTCAGGATGAAGGTAGAGGATTCCCCAGTTATACGAAACATTGTTTCTTACGGATTTCTTCATATGTGATGTGAGCGGTGGGAAGCAGTAGGATTACCAATATGACTGCTGTCATGACCTTCGAAGGGCCGTGCGAAAGCATAAGGGCTGGGACGGGATGTGTGACAAACTTGTTCAATAGGATTCCCGTACACAAATCAATAGTTCTTGTCATGATTGGTGTTTAAAGACTTTCTCACCAAGACGTCTCATGTATTCCAAATCGGTTGTCCAAAGGAGTATAGTAAGACCTGCGAGTATTTCAAATATCCTTAGGCCCCCACTATTTTGCTATGCCCAATCAAGTGTCACAGTGCGCAAGTGCATCCATTGTTTTCAGAAAATACTGTATCTGCATACCTTGTCCAGGAGAAGCAATACCGTACGAATTGCGTCCCGGAGCTCTTGAACCTTGTCGCGAAAATCGGTTCATGGCTCTCGACCGTTCAATGTGTCCCCACTGAGTGCATACTCAAACGGACTTACCCGTCCCTACATGTCGGAAACCTTTTTAAAGGTGGTCCCGAAAGTCAAGAAAGGCAAACGCGTATGGGGTTGGGATCGGTGACGGCCCGCAACGCGGCGCCGATGATGATGATGCGAAGTGGTGCATCGTGTTGTCGGCGCCGCCTGGCTTCCACCCTTGTTACTAAGCGCCGGTCAGGATGTCTGACAGTATCATGGACGACCGCACTATCGAAAAGGCACTACGACCGGGACAGCAGCGGTAGTGTCGGAGTGCCGAGGACGACACAGCTCGGAAGTGGACGGCAATGGCAGCAACAGGTCCGGGGCAAAAAGACCACGACGACAATCAGTCTGGCAGACCTGCCCCAGGGTCCCATTAGGAGTCTCCTCCCCGAGACATCGCCATCGCCGTCGCCAGTACCAGGCGAGCATCAGCAACAGCAAGACGAAGCGGCAGCAGCTCCCGCGTACCCGACGGTCGTGATGCAGGCCCGGCGCAACATGGCCCGCTTCGACAACTGCGTGCTGCTGACGCGCGTCGGGGGCTTCTACGAGCTCTACTTTGAGCACGCCGAGGAGTATGGTCCCTTGCTCAACCTCAAGGTTGCGTCTAAAAAGACGAATGCTGGACCTGTGCCCATGGTATGTCTTTTTGTCTACTACTTCTCTTGCATACCGGAAATGGCCAATGGGCGATGAATATAGACACCTATCTTGGGTTGATGCTGATGATACATACAGGCTGGTTTTCCCTTTTTCCAATTAGATCGCTTCCTCAAGGTACTGGTCCAGGAGTTTAATTGCTATGTTGCCATTGCCGAGGAATTCCCCAATGACGCGGGAGACAAGGTCAAGTCGAATGGTCTGATGCACGACAGGAAAGTGACGCGCATCATCACTCCAGGGACGCTCATTGATGAGAATTTTATTGACCCTTATGCCAACAACTATGTCATGGCTATCCACCTCGGCGTTGCTGACGCGGAAAGCGTGTCTGCTCAGAAGTCTGAAAATTTAGAAGAACATCTTCAGCCGGCTGCTGAGCCTGTTGGTTTGGCGTGGCTAGATATTTCCACTGGCCAATTCTATACACAATCGACGACGATTGGTGGACTATCGTCCATTCTATCTCGTGTCGGTCCTCGAGAGATTGTCATTGACAAGGCCTTACAGACACAAAAAGACCATTCGCTATTCACAATCTTGGCCGAAGACAAGCATCTCATATCATTTACTCCTCACATCAACCTCATGCTGACAGAAGAATGGATTCCAATGCTCGAGTCCGAAATTCCAGCAAACACATTAAAGGCCTTCACACCCGACGAGACCAGTGCAGGCAGTCTGTTGCTTCAATATGTCCGGGACCGCCTCTTAGGCCTCAGCATGAAGCTGCAACCACCAGTACGTCATGAGAGCCTGCAGGTCCTCACCATCGACAAGAACAGTATGCGGTCGCTAGAGATCAAGCATACCATGAGGGACGGCGCCTTCAAGGGCAGTCTTTTACATGCCGTCAGGAGAACGGTCACCAAGAGCGGCGCCAGGCTCCTGAATGACTGGCTCAGCGCCCCGTCCACGGATTTGGACACAATCACCAAGCGACAGGATCTTGTCGAGTATTTCATCAAGTATCCGGATCTCCGAGACGAGATTATACAATTACTCAGGAGAAGTCATGACTCTCAACGGCTAGTTCAGAAATTCGCCTTTGGCCGCGGCGATCCCGATGACCTCGTAGCGCTGGCGGCAACCATACGGGCCACAGAGGATATTGTACAGCTTCTGTCTACACACGGGAGCAAAGAATCCCCAGAGTCCCACCCCTTCGCAGATATTCTTTCCCGCATCTCACTCAACGAGCCGTCCAAGCTCGCCAAGCGCATCCGCTCCTCCATTGACGAAGACGGCCTTTCGGCCCAGCACCAGCTGGAGGACAGCGAGGCCGGCCAGCTCCTGGCCATGGCCTCGGACGTGGTGAGCAGCGAGGGCACGACCGAAGAGGCCGCGTCCATGCTCCCCAAGTCGGCAGCCTCCAAGATCAAGAAATCGGGAGGAGGCGGCGGTGGTGGGCGGCCGCCCTCGATCCGCGACCACTACGACGCGGACAACCCGACCTTTACCATGAAGCCCGGCGCGAGCCCGGCCCTCTCGGCGCTGCACCTCGAGCTCGACGGCCTCTTGCGGGAGCGCGCGACGCTGGCCGAGACGCTGGCCGCACAGTTCGGTACACCGTCCCTGACTTTGCGCTGGACGCCCAACCTCGGCCACATTGTGCACGTCAAGGGCAAGGACGTCCGCCAGGTAACACCAGAGGTAGCGAGCCCCCTGACGTCGTCGCGCTCGACGCGCACCTTTGCCCTGCCCGCGTGGACGTCGCTGGGCCAGTCGCTGCACCGGGTGCGCTTCGCTATATCCCAGGCCGAGGCGCGCCTGCTGGCCCAGCTGCGCGAGCACGTGGTCCGGAACCTGGTCAAGCTCCGGCGCAACGCCGCCGCCCTCGACGCACTCGACGTGACCACGTCGCTGGCGCGCCTGGCGCACGACCACGGCCTGGTCCGACCGTTGCTGTCCGACTCTCATACCGCGCACCGCGTCATGGGCGGGCGCCACCCGACGGTCGAGCTGGGGCTGCGCGCCGCGGGACGGTCGTTCGCCCCCAACGACTGCCTGGTGGGCACGCCCTCGCAGGGCCGTCTCTGGCTCGTCACGGGCCCCAACATGGCGGGCAAGTCGACGTACCTGCGGCAAAACGCCCTCATCACCATCCTGGCGCAGACGGGGTGCTTCGTCCCCGCGGCGCACGCCGAGCTGGGCCTCGTCGACGCCATCTTCAGCCGCGTGGGCTCGGCCGACAACCTCTACGGCGACCAGAGCACCTTCATGGTCGAGATGCTCGAGACGGCGCAGATCCTGCGCTCCGCGACCGCGCGGTCCTTTGTCATCATGGACGAGATTGGCCGCGGCACCACGCCCGACGACGGCACCGCCGTGGCGTTTGCCACGCTGTGGCATCTCGTCAGCGTCAATCGCTGCCGCGCCTTGTTCGCGACGCACTTTCACGAGCTGGCGGACCTGGCGCGGGAGCGGGGCATGCACGTGGATCAGGGCGGCGAGGTCGAGTGCTACTGTACGGACCTGGCCGAGGACGGGCGCGGCGGGTTCGTCTACGTGCATAAATTACGAAAGGGCATCAATCGACAGAGTCACGCACTCAAGGTGGCCAAGTTGGCCGGCTTGCCCGAGGCGGCAATTACTATGGCCACGAATATCTTGGCTGCTGGCAAGCAATATGAAGAAGAGACATGACACAACAAGAGAGGGTGTAACAATATGATGTATGATACCCAGAGATGACAAAAGCACGCCCAAGAAGGTTGTACAATTATGTATGAGCATATCTGAAAAGGCTTTTGATATGTTAGCTTATAGATCGCTAAAAAGTGTATATCAAGGAAGAACGTGTATGACATGTTGCTCATAGGGTGGTGATCACAATCGACATGGAGATTCAGGGTTAAAAAGCTCGTTTGTGTTTTGTGTTATAATCACTGCAACGAGGGAAGGAGAATGTGGCTTTGGGAGTTTAAACTAACCTTTTGGGTAAAGAATGAAGAACAGTCTTCACGACCATGGTTCATTCACAGGCATTCCAGAGCCGTCATTTTGTTGTGTCTTCATGACTTCCGTTTTATTGACCAGCATATCAGATCTATGTTCTCCCAAACTTTTCCGGTTCCGTGAGCGTAGATCTCGTAAACCCGTGCAACAATCGGATTCATGTCATTATTCATGCGAGTGCCGAGATAATGTTAGGGAATTTAGTCACTGTAAAAATTGGTGTTAGTAATGTGCTCGCCAGACAAACAGAGTCGCGGGGGAAACTTACAAGAGACCGAATCCCATGTCATCGTCGGACTCCTCCTCCTCCTCAGCCTTGGCCTCCTCAGCGGGGGCGGCGTCACCACCAGCGGCGGCAGCACCACCGGCAGCGGGGGCGGAGGAAGCGTAAGCGTCAGGGTTGGCAATGCGGTCCTTGAGTTCCTCAATCTCGGGCCAGCTGATCTCGGTCTCAATGGCGACGGCGAGGACCTTCTTGTAACCGTTGACCAGGGAGTGCATGACCGAGGGCAGGGTGGGGAAGTTGATGGCCAGCGAGATGGAGGCAATGGCGGTGATGGCGCTGGCAAAGGTCTTGAGGAGCTGCTCCTCACCGACGTCGAGGACGCTGGCGGGGAAAGCGTTACCCTGGTCGTAGACCTGGGAGATACCCAGACCGTAGGTGAAGGGAGAGATGTTCAGCATGTTGAGCAGGGTAGCCTCGGAGGGACCGACCTTAAGGCCGGTCTCGACGAGCTTGAGGTCGGCAGTAATTTCAATGGTACCACGGGCAATCTTGGTGGGGACACCGAGAGCCTGGAAGAAAGAGGTCTTGCCGGGCTCCATACCAGTGTTTCCAGCGGGAATCCAGACATCGACGGGGGCAACGGCACCAGCACGGGCGGGGGCAGCGACCTTGTTGGCCAGGATCTTGTCACGGATGTCCTTCAGGTCACCGTTGGTGAAGACGAAACCAATGTTGCCCTTGATGTGAGGCAGGAGACGCTCGTACTCGGGGGTGTCGTTGATGAAGGTACGGAGGGCACGGCGAACCATGGTGTTCTTTCCCATCAGGACGACAGCCTCTCCACGGAGAGACTGACGGACCTCGTGCATCTGCTGGGAGGAGACATTGTCGACGCTGTGAGGGCATTGTCAGCTCCCAGACACTCGATTGAAGCCCGTGCTGCCTCTACGCGTACGCGCGCAGATATTCGGACTTTGGGAGAGGAATAATTTGGAGCAAACTTACGTGACGATGAAGACGGACTTGTACTCCTCGAGCAAGTTCTTCAGCTTGCCGAAGTACTCTGACTTGTTACCCACCATTTCTTCTTAGGTTTATGAAGACGGACTTTAAGGGTAACGGTTTTTTCTTGGTTGGTGGTGATTTGCGATGCGCAATGAATTGATGGTGTCGCGAAAGTATCAAAAGTTCGAGGCAGCGGCCGAATTTCGATTTTCCTGTGGGATTAGTCGTTGTGGAAAGCGCCCCACTATTCCCTGGGCTATGAGTGGGGCTTGGTAGGTCTTGCGCCAAGTTTGAGCTGAAGCTGCTTCTATGGACAGCCACTCAGCTGCGTGCGATTTTAGCCCCCATTCTCAATTTACCACTGTAAGACATAACTTTCACTGAAACATTTCGCTTGATGCACGCAATACGACACTCAGTATGATGTACTTCAATGGTATTCAATTTGTTACAAATGAAATGTCAAATACGCTAAAAGGAGAGCCATTAAATGGATGCTGTCCTCAAATGGATCAGGCGAGCGAGTGTAAGGTTTGTAGCCTGTATCTTCAAGGCCTTCAAAGCCGAGTCTCAACACTCCAGCTGCCAGTTTGAGGCACTCATCAAAATCTGCCCTTGGCACGGTCACATTCTTCGAGAAACTTGTACACCCCTTCCAGACCCTCGAACTCTTCGGAACAGTGCTCACCTGAACTGAAAGGTTGAGATTCGGTCTCGTAGCCTTCTGTTTCTGGTGATGCGAGCCAGGGATTGTCCTCGATATCGCTGAACGCTTCGAAAAGCTCGTGCTCTTGCAAGGAACTTCCCAGCGAACGCAATGAGCCACCAGGAGATGTCGAGAGAACTGACTCTTCAGGTTCTGCGTCGGGGGCAACTGGGAATTTCAAGGCTACTGACACACCAGTCTCAACATGAAAGTCAGCATCTTCCCTCACAATGCCTCGACTGAGCCCGAGGTCATCCAAGAGCGATTCAACTGTCTCAGCGTCAACACCAGGAAATCGGACCCGAAGGATATGGCCCTTCTCAAGTTGTATCGGCAAATCCCCAAGGGCGGATAACTTTTTGATATCTGACAAGACCGCCGTCAGATCTTTTAGAGCACGACCAAAGTCAACAGACAAAACATCGAGGAATCCTTCCGTGTTGAGGGTGGTGGCGTCAACAGCTGCGACCTCCTTGCTCTTGGTGGTAAAGGGCATGGCTGCAGCCAAGGGGCTGAGAGCAGTGACGGTTGGGTTCAGAGTAAAGTCGACATAGGAGCCAGGCATGATCCGAGGCACTGATGCGAGCTTGCGCGAGGTCTCCTCTTGAAGAGATGAAACGGCGCGATATTGCTTCTCGCCACGAGCATTGACTCCGTTGAACTGTGCCTTTTGGCCCGAAATCCAGAAGGCCCGGACGGCAGACGACACGTTTTGCACAACCTGCGCTTGAGAGGCCGGTGCATGGGAAAAGTATCGAGCTCCGCCGATCCGACCACCCAGACCGTAACCACCAGCAGTACGAGGCAGAGCACCTCCAGTGAGATTTGGACGCAGGGTGCTTGCAAATGGAGCCCGTCCAGTCATTTGAGAGACGGCACGGCCTGTCTTGGTGCTCATGAACTTGGTGCGGTCAACCCATACTGGGGCGTCAGTGCGGCCAGTGGTGATGAAGCGGCGGACCGCAGCGTCGATGTTCTTGTAAGTAGAGTTGGAATACCATCTCCGACTCTTTTGCTGGCGCAACAGAGCCGAGGGATGAATAGGTTGTCGAGGGCGTGTTCTTGCAAATGCTGGCTCCAAGGCCGTGTTGACCGGTCGAAGTGCTGCTGCCAGCTTCTTCCGGACCAACTTGGAAGCCTTATAAGCGGTAGTACGGACCAGCCGCATAGCGACTGGGCCCAATACTCCGCCCATTCCGGCAACCATCGTGGTGTTTCCAGTTCGCGAAATGTATGCGAACTGAGTATTCAACGAGATGCTTGTATCAACAAGACAGGAGGTGAGTGCCACAAAGCATCAATAGCTCTCTTAATAACGGGAGGGAGGGCGTGTGTGGCGGTGCTGCTTTTTGCCACAATCAATGCGCTGGACGCTTGAACTGCGGGGCTTATCGGGAGAAGCCGTGAGTCCAAGGCTGCACGGCTGCCAGGCCTGCCAGCTGTCAGCTGTGATCCAAGCTTCTCGATAGCTCGGCACCTGCCCAAGTTTCACCCGAGCTTGGACCTGGTCCACAAAAAAACACGCGAATTTTCTGGCTTCACTTTTCAAGCACATATCTTTCGAGCTTTCCCTTCTTTCCTTCTTCTCTTCCGCAACCCAACAAACATCTTCAGCTTTCACGCTCGATTACTCTGCACGCCCATATCGCCGGCGTCTTCCTGGCATGTCCTGGACGCCGGTACTTCGGGTCGCGAAACATCGGTAAGTCACGCTACACCGGTCTCTCGGTGTGTCCTGCTATGATTATCAAACCTTGAACAATCCAAATCTTACACAATTATGGGGAATAATACTCTAGAATTACCCTGAGCAAATCCTCCAAACTTTTCTCTTTCTTGCACCTGGTGCGACGAACCAGCGCTAACATTGAGAAGATTGCGTGTTTAGGTAGGTCTTTCGGTCGCTTGCGGCGCGTTTACAGCGTCCGCTCGGTCTCGTTTGGCGCATCTACGAGTTGCCAACTACTTCACTACACAAATCACAAAAGGTTAGTCGCATTGCATCTCTACCTCGTACCCTACCCCTGCCCACTGCCTCCCCGGGCAGTCCTTGAGTGATGAAAAAAACCGACAAATCTAGGGATTCCTCATGCCGAATACATTATGTGGATTTGTTTAGTTTCAGCCTTGTCTGACTTGGATCACCAAAACTCTATTCTGTGAAGACGATTTGCAATGTACAATCTGCTAACTCGCCTTCTCGCAATCAGGTACATATCTATTCCACCATTCCTGTCTATCGTATCCATATGAGGATAGTTTGAACGAACGGGCGGACATATCGAATATCCGTGGCCTTCTTCCGTGAAAGCGAGGCGTACAAACCTTGTGGGAGAAGAATCATGGTGACTTCTTGTTGAGACTTCGTCAGCTGATGGTATCTCTTGATGGCCATCCTTGTACTGCCATACCTGTCAGCAACGTCAACTAACACGGCGCTGCTAGGTAAACATCTTCTGCTCCCGCCCAAGCACATTATAATATGATGAACATTATTCACACTGTTTGACCTCGTCTTCGGACTTGGAATGAACATTTAAAACAAAATCTGATTTAATGAGGTATGTTATTTGTGGATCAAATCGTTCGCAACAGCTGCTAATTTGTGAATAGCCTGAGATTAACCTCTGAACAATCATTGCTGCAAATTTCTCGTTTGCACCGTTGCTGACATTTACGTGTCGCTAGGTATTGATTTTCGCACTCGTAGAAACCCCAGTCGTCCAAAGCGTAAGTTACAGATTCTCCTATCACGCTATTCACACACAACCTTGAGGATGAGCAATATCCTACTTATCTACATTGTCGGAGTTCTACAGTGACGAGACTTTTTCACCTTGGAGAACTGAATGAGGTTCCCATCTTGCACATTATGTATCAGTGTAATGTTCTTGCGCTGACCATATCTACAGTTGTTTCTAAACGCTGCCTGCGGCGTGATCCCATAGTGATGAATACACTTTTTACTTGCATATTTGATCTCGTGTTCATTGCCGCTACCTCCCGAAGTGATATTATGCTGAAGTGATATGTGCATTTCTGTTCCATGTCGTCAAGTATTGCAAGCTTTCGGCCAATAGATGCATGTCGTATGTAATTCGGAGACATGGGCAGCCCCAACCCCGCGCTGCACGTTGGCGGCCCCTCTTTTTTGGACCCTGACAAAACACGCATCATCAATCGGTCGGTTATCGAGGGAAGACTCCCGCTTTCCGGGCACTTTTGCTGCACGGACACGATACGATAGCGCCGTCCAATTTCTCGATAGCTAGCAATTGACATGATCTCATAGGCGTTTATAGGGCACATGGCTCCCTTGACAGAGTGGAGTCCCAAACACTCAAAGACACTGAACGGGATGATGTTGAGAAGCGTGATCTATGTTTTGCCTTTGTTAGTCTGCATCAGAGCGGCGCGATCGATAGACTAATTAATACTTCCGGCCTCCCCCATGGGCCCCAGAATGCTGCCCATCGCCAGGGTCTTTGCAGTCTCCAGTCTCCAACTAACAAGTCGGTCCTATGAGAGTGCCATTTGGCTCTATCTCAATATATGCAAGCGTGAAGATCGAACCTCTCTCATTCGATCAGACCATGAGTCGTAAGACAAAGAAACCACCCCTTTCTGCGGGGTTGAGCTTGTCCTGATTGACTTTTCCGGTGTGGTCAGAACGCTTGCCGACTCGAGGGATTGTGTAAGCTTCCATGACGTGGAATCATGGGGAGCTTTCCCGCTTTGGTTTTGCGACATCCATGTTGAGTGTACAGCAGAGGCTCGCGGTGGGGTTCAATGTTCCCCTTGGTCTTACCTCTAAATGGCATTGATTGTTCTATTGGTGAAGTCATCGCTTGGGGACACCAACCATTCAGTCGATGCTTTTCTGCCGTCTGTCTAGGGGGGGTCTGGAATCTGGGAAGGCATGATGGATGGGCTGATCAAGCCGTTGGCTAGTAGAGCAACATTGAACAGCTTGTCAAGCAATAATACTTAAAGTCGAAGATTCCCCAATTTCTCCTGCCTCTACATTATCCATCCATACTACGTAAATATTACATTATCAACACTCAGTTAAACTAAGCCAACACTTCCAAACAAACTCCAAATTCCAACCAATCTATCAATATGGAGAACAACAAGGGTCCCGCTCAACAAGGTGCTGCTGGTTCCAGAAGACGAGTATGTTCACCATTGACAATCATTTGTCGGCCCTCGACGTTCGGTCGCTAACTATATTACCCATCCAGAGCTCTGGCCCTGCCTTCGAAGGCCTCATGTCACAGAAGCGATCGAACGATCCCTCCTCTTCGGCTAGACGCCAGAGCATCCACGAGCAACGCCCTGCTCCTGGTCTCTTTGGACAGATGTGGCACAAGTGAGTTAATGGCTGTTGCCCACAGTCTTCTACAACGACTAACACATTCTAGCTTCACTCGTGGCTCTGGAAGCCCCCCGAAGTAAACACACCGAGACCTCGACACTGTACAATTATTGCTTTGGAATATTGGCGTTAGAACAGATTTGTTGATAAGACGCGTCAGAATGACATGATGACGGGAATAGGCGTTTCGGCCGCATGTAGATCATTATTATAGCATCGAGCCTGTTTACACGATGTACAATTACGCACAAATCGAGCCTCGTGATAATTACAATCAATTTTCAGACGTGTTGACACGGTGGTATGCACGATTACTGTGTGAAGTAAATCATATTTGCACATCAGGTAAAATATAGGTTAGATTATCAAGGACTGTTGACGATTTATTCCATATGATAATTATTCATGCTGTATCCATGCCCAGGATATTGTGCAAGTCATCCGAGACATGAAATGGCTTCTCCTCCGGCACTAGACCCCTCGCCACGAGCTCTTGTTCTGAGATATCTGAATCAGCATCCAACGCTGCTTTCAACGCCTTTGCCCTCTCCGTCACATCTTCAATGCCCACAATCCACCGCTCTATCCACTCGGCAGCCAGCGAGCCACGGATACCAATCTGAATGCTCCGGTAATCCAGCCGGCCGAGCCGCGCCGAGCGCTCCGGATCCCACTGAACCTTGACCGCGGCGTCCGCCTTTCCGCCCTCCCCGGCAGCACTCGTGCCCACCGCGCTCGTAGCGGCGGTTTCCGTTGTTAGGACGGCCCTCTCCAGCAAGCCGACGAAATCCTCGCGCCGCATCTTGAGGGCCAGGATGCGCTCTTGATCCGCGTCCTTGGCCGCGTAGCCCGAGCGGTACATCATCCAGCACCAGCTCGGCTTGATCCAGGTCATGCGCACTGGCCGGAACAGCGGCGAGGCGTTGAGGCGCTGGTTTGCGACGGCGCTGGATGCGATCTCCGCGTTGTAGGCTTGGTAGACTGTAATGGTGTGCTCGTCGTATTGGGCGCGGATTTGGCGGTAGAGTGGTTTAGATTGAGGATCACGATTTGTTGTGTGATCTGTGAGATCAACTTTGGGCTTGATTTCGGTCATTTTTGGTGTGTTATTGTAGGTGTTTGTTGAACAATAGTTACTGTTCCGTGATGCTTGTGTTCGTGATGCACGATGGAATAGTGGAGCGTATACGATGGAGAGTAGTTTCAGACGACAACGCAGAATTTAGATTCTACATGTACAAGGAAATACCTCAGTGGTATTGTTTTACACAAAGTAGAGAAGCAGAGGCAGAATTGAGATCTCTTGCGTATTCTTGTCTTTATAGTGACTTGCTTGGCTAGAGTGTACTCGCCGACTGACTCATACTATAAAGCGCAAAGCACGGGCACCCAGAACAGGTCTTCATGAAGTCCAACCAAACGAGCACTAAATCAAATCACATAACACTTGAACCCATATATGTGATGATTAATTATATTCAAATCGCTATGTTGTTGATCCGTAGTACAAGTGTACCAAATGGCTCCTTCGATATGGCATTGATGGATACTAGACATGTCGCCTCGGGTAAATGGCAACAACAGAACAGACAGACGACGATACCTGTCTGCCAATGTGCGCAACCATCACCAGACAGGCAAATAGGATACGGCGCTAGATACAGATGTTGATTTCGATCCGAATGGCAATGAAATCAATCGAAGGAACGAAGGATACCATCCTAAATTGTTTACTTTCTTGTCCGGAGTCTTTAATTATTGACCAATAATGGGAACGCACACCAAGCACAAAGATTTGACGTCTCTCTGAATGTCAGTCAACGCTACCAGGCAGAGATATCGAGTCTGTACGCATGTGTGAATCACTGCCACAGGACGAGTAGGTGACAATGTCTGTCTAGCGAATGTGAATAACACCTATCAGATTAACACATGGCCATGCCCCAAATCATGACATATAAATCCGGATTATCCAGATGCCGGAGGTCTCTCTTCTGACCATCCCATTTCGTATCTCCACCACCACACTGCGACTTGCAGCCATGGCATCTCCCGAGATCATCTTGTTGATCGTGACCATGTTCATTAGTCTTACGACCATTGCTCTCATCTGCTACGGCATTTGGCAAATACATGCTTTGAAGAAAGGTATGTCCCCCAACGTCCCTCCAGGCTACAGGGAAGGAACTCTTATTGACACCATGCGGATACAGTCGCAGATCCCCTTCACCCTATCCGCCTGGCCCGCATGGCTCGCAATCTGCGGTCAGCCACGAGTGCCAGTCGTCCCTCGACCGCTCTCTCAAACAATGAGCAAACTTTGCCAGGCAGAGCGGCGGAGCCGACACCGGCCAGGCCGTCACGGCCCAGGAGTTGGTCATGGCCTGGACGGGCAATCAGATATTCGGATATTCCCAGCTCCCCGGAGAGTTGGCAGCCACAGAATGGCAGACCCGATGCGTACCTGCAAGTTGTTTAGGGAGTCAGTGCCACAGAGATCGTCCAGTCATGCATTGGCAAACAGTCATGAGGAGGCCATGTATATACAAGAGGTAGCAACTGCGTGGCAATCATCCAAATAGGCAATGGATTCAATAACTGAAGATGACGAGATTCCTTAAAAAAGAACAGTGAACGTTGTAGGGAGATGAGGGAGGAAAATGATGCCATGAAGTAGAGCCCGACGTAGACTCGCATCTGGCAGCTCATGGCGAACATGGTTGCACATGAGGCTGTTGGCCCGCGTGTCTTGTACGACATACACGATAGCATGGAGTCATCCGATGTGACAGCTTGGGGATCATAGAGAAGCCCGGCTTGTTATAAGTGCCTAGCTCTACCTCGAAATGCCTTCGTTCCGAATCCGGAGGTTGGACCATCAAACTTTGCCAATGCTGTCGTATTCGGGTCTCTCGGTGACCGGCCTAGAGGATCGTAGCGGCCAAGGCACTATCGGCGGGCATATCAGATTAGGTTGATGAGGTCCCCATGGATCACACGTCCTTTTCTCTTTCTCTCATTAATATAATAATTCTAATTCTTGCTAACAAAAGAGAAAGAAAAAATGGATGAAGAGATAATCATATTACTTAGAGAAGTTCTTTGATATATTTGTTATTTTAAATTTCTACGCCTTTTCATTATTTTTGGTTTCCAGGCGCATATATCTGCTTGTTTGCGCTGACGCATCACTCATTGTTCCCTGTAGCGACTCCCCAGAAGTAGCCACCCCAGCTTCCGAGAATGAGAACAATGCAGGCACCAAAGCAAGCCATGGAAATTCTTCTGTTCTTCGGCCCGTTCTCCTCGACGAACCGCCTCTTTTGTTCCTGCAAAATAGCCGTCCGTGCCATCCGCTGCTTGCGAGTCCATTGGAGGTGACCCAAGTCGACAGTCAGCCGGGCTGTGATGGCGAGAATGATTGACACGACGACCGAGATACCAGCGAGGATGGCATACACAATGACCACGTGATCGTATGAGTTGTTATCCCGATCTTGTATCACGCCAGTGATGACTCGGACAATGATGTTCATACTATATATCATGTTAGCGGGTTTGCCCAAGACGCGGTGTTAAGTAGCACTTACGCATTGTTCATGGTGATCTTCAAGGCATACGCTGAACCAAATACTGATGGTTCCCAGATCGAGGTTCGGATGCTGTCGATAATGGTGGTCGGACCGAAACAGTATGCAAACGCAAATACACCCAAGGAAGCAGCCGCGCCAGTCACGTTACTGCCAAAGCATAGCAGCAGCATTGAGGTGAACATGCCAACTCCGCAGAAGAGTACTAGGATGAACAATCAGTGGGGAGCTCGGAGGGCTGCTGAAGTGATTGTTAGACTTACAAACAGATATGCGCTGACCAAACAAGTCGAGGAAGGCACCAAGAAGGGGCACGATGAAGAATCCTGTCCGGATTAGCTGTCATTCTCGCTAAAGGCATCGCACTAGTTCGCAACAACTTACCAGCATATTGAGATGTAGCACTATACCAACCGGCCGTGATTGAGCTGACGTTGAACCTTTGCTCTGCAATCTCCGTCGCATTCTGAAGGTATACAATGGCCGTGCTCGTTTCGAAAAGCGAAAATGCCTGTATACACCAGAAAGCCCATGGAAGCTCGAGGACCTTTCTGAGCTCAAACTTCTTGGATTTCTCCTTGAGAATCTGGCCAGTTGATGGGTCCTTCACGCCGTGGAATTTGCGGTTCGCAATCTTGGTGAACCAGTAAAAGACACCAGTCATGACATTGGTGAAAATGTTCATAAATACGGCAACCCAGAATACCCAGGCGAAATCACCAGTGCGCGCGGCAATGATGTTCGCTGACGACTTTCCTGCAAAGGCACCAATCTTTCCAATTCCCAGCTCGAATCCCAGGGTCGAGGCGAACCCGTTGCCCGGAGCAAACCAGGATGAGAAGACCTTGTACTGGGCGACTTGGGTGGCAATGTCTCCGAGGGCTCGTACCACGCGACCGCCCACCATGAACTTGTACGAACGTTGTTGGGCTGCTGCTGCTACGAGAATGGATCCGATCGAGTAGATGGCGTTGCCATACAACATGGCGCCTAACTTTGGATTAGTATAGAACAAAGCCCACATCAATCAAGAGAGAACTTACCTGCACCACCAATGCGATCAGTGACAATGCCACTCACTAGCATGAGCGCAGTGACCATGAAGTCCTCGCTTGCTTCGAGCAAGGCAAATTGGGTATTGTCAATATCCATTTCCTTCTTAATGGTCGTCTTCATGGCGCCCGTGATTCCGCTGCTCCACTGGGATCCAAATCCTATGCAAGTGACGAGAACAATGGCCGCCAGTTTCCACTTCAACGGCGCCGGCCGGAGACTGCTGTGCGCCGAGGCGGCATCGCTGTCGTTGGGTGCGTCATCAGAGTCTACCGTGACGGCGGCCTCGACCTTGGTCTCGCCAAGAGATTCAGATGGAGGCGATCGAGGCGGATGGACCTCAGTCACTGGGCCGAGCTCCACAGTCATAGTGAATGGCGCTGGTAGTTGGAAGCTGTCGAGCCCAGAGAGGGTTGATTGAGGTATGCCTGGAATTGTTGGAACCGTGCCGAGTCCAAGCTCTCGTCAACTACCAAGAAGAAGGTCCTCACTTTATATAAAGTCTAATGGCAATGAAAGTTCAAAAACAAAAACGACGCATCTCCCAAAGTATTAAACTCTACGCCACCCACTTTTCGCGTGGCCATGGCTCTGATTTTCACTGTGAGAAGATTCAGGGGACGACATCCATGTAGGTGAGGGATCAAGATTCTTATCAGATCCATCAGATAACGCTATTTCTGCGGGTCGGGCGGAGCTCTAGCCGCTTGCGATCCTTGGCCGGGCTTGGGGGCATTGTTACATCTGGGCTTTGCCCGTCCCGATACGAAAGCTAGAACTCTCGTTTGCCTTGCAAAAGATTCAGCTCATTCCCGAGTTCCTGGTCTCGTCTAGGAAGCGTCCCGTCGTACGTGTCTTGTGCCGAAGGCGGACGGTCTCGATGCCGCCTTTCTGGCAACTTGTGTTGAGGAAATGCCTCCCATCGCTCTCCGACCTTCTCCGAAGCCGCGGCGGATTTAAGATACTGACCATGTATACTCTGTAGTACTGGGTGAGCTACGCCTGCACAAGAAGCCGTTGTCGCGCATCAACCTCTGCCAAACCCTTGCGGCATACGCACCACGTGGGCGGCAGGCGACTTGCCCTAGTATCGCGGTCTTTTGGGACCGGCTGGGGTCAGGGGATACCACCCTAGATACTATTTCTTTCCCGGTTGTCTTCAACATTTCTGGTATCTGTCACCGACCATATTTTTGCCTGATTATCAGCTGTGTCCAAGAATTTGGAAGTTCGAACCCTGCATATTCCTTGTGTAGAACAGGAAAGCCGGCTACGGATTCCATGACCATGGAATCGGGTCCGCACAGATATTCAGCTGGACCACGGTCGCGGCCGTTTGGCTGCCGCAAACACAAGCAAATACGATAAAGAATGCTTGGTCGCGTGACAAAATGCGATACTGTCCCGAAATGATCCTCACTATTGTCCGAAAAAGGATCTCGGCACTTATACTTGATCGCAGCATCCACAGTATCATGGCTGGAACACAAACTTGTCTGTAGTTCGGTCCAAACTCAGAGGACACGATATGGATCGGGAAATTCCACGAAACATAAAATATACAGCGATGCACATTCTTCCTAAGTGTCATCAAAGCCAGTCGTATCGTGCTTGGAGGGTTTGTCCTTGCTGGATGCCAAGCTTCGCAATTCTCGGCGGTGATAACAATGGAGCGGAGTGAAAGCTTGCGCATCGGAATGGCAGCACACGCGTGGCATGGAATTTGACCCCTGTCAGCCGTCACGTTCCGCAAACAAGCAGTTCAATTTAGCAAAGCTATTTTCGCTTGATGTATTGATTATTGTTATAACTGCTTTGTGTGTGGTGCATCAAAGTGTTGCCCAACAGTTTCCCATTTGCATTAAATCCTCAGTGTATGTTACTGCGACTCCAAACCAAATACGAGATGCCAGCGTAGTATGCTTCGGAGGTAAGCGCTCAGAAAGTGATGGAAAAGTGAGTACTAATTCAGTACATCATCATCGCGGGCACGCTGATGTCTGATAGTCTCCTAGCTTTGCTTGTCGGTGCTCCTGATGTGAGTGAGTGACTATTAGGTACATCTGTGAACGAGCAAGGAGGCCGTATTGCAATTAGTTGCAATCGTGTATTACTATTCTAGAACAAAGTCAAAGTCAAGGTTCTCGACGAGGATGCTGGTGAGATTTGTGTGCTCTTCCATAGCCAAGGCTTGTGCCCTTGTCCATTGAGTCATGTTGTGAAAATTTCCAAGGCAAGTTCCAGTGAAGTTTGACACCCAGAACACGCCCGGCGGTGCAGGTGCGCCCACTTCCCTTTGGTCCCAGTCAAATTGAGAGGCCAATCCAAAGGTCTTGAAAGCACCCGCCATGCTCGAATCAAAATCGACTTTGACCGTATTCTGAGAGCAGATAAATCCAGTCAATCTCGGTTGTATACTAGTATACACTCCACACGGCGTCTTGTATGTTTCTAGTGCCGTCAAAGTGACCAACAGCGCTGCGGAGAGCAACCAGAGGATCGCATATGCTTTGAACCATATTCGCGAAATACAAGGCAATATGGTCGATGTTGTTTGACCCTGCACCGAATACCAGCCATAAGTAATCATCATTCTTGTGAAAGTGATGAAATAAAAACCCGCAATGGAAAACGATGTTGCCGTGTAGTTCATGATGTGGCTTCGTGCAACGGTCTTGTCAGGAATCAATGCCCAGCATAGCAGCAAGACCCAGAGAGCGACCAGTATACCCAAATACATGAAGCGGAAAAGTCGACATGGCCAGTAAGATCCTGGTCGATATCGGATTTCAATGGATGCATACGATGGACTGTCCTGTAGTAAACTATCCCAAGACACTCTGCGCTGTTCAATTATCTTGCTGGTTTCCAGGATCGGGTAAGAAGTACCAGATGGAATCGCAGTGTACAAGAATTCATCGGATAGCCAAAGCGGATGGTAGGAGACGCAATAAACCCAGCATAGCCAGTGGCCCGAATGTAAAGTCCGCAGTAGGTTGAGCATTGAACATGATGGAGACTGTATCCATCATGGGTCCAACAAGACTGATCGCAGCTTGCATGCCTTGTGACGCTGTAATGACCGTCTTCATCATTTGGACAGAGACAATTCTCAAAGTGGTGCTTTCGGGTAACATGGTTCAGTATGGCAAGCTGCTTATTACCATATCTTCTGACCCATCCCAGCCGCGTTCAGTCTTGAATAGGGCGTTGGCTGCTGCGACATCGATAGGGTCCCATTTGTAGGCTCGCAGTCTTCTTTCAACGATTGCTCCGTAACGGTAGATGATTGCCGTGGGATTGAAAAGAGTTATGTAATCGTGCCAACTCGGCTTGGTAGGGATCAAAAAGGATGGCGTCGGGGCACCCGCGAAGATATGCCCAAGCAATGGCGCAAAACATACTGTCAATACAGACATCCAATCAGCGTATGATATATCTTGGCTTTGACGTCGAGGAGGGTCGATTAACAGTACCATCGTGTGTGATATCGTATGATCATGACTATGCTTGTGGATGGTAGGTCGTAAAAGTTGGTTGGCAGGTTAGAACATAACTAAGAGATGTGAACATTGTGGCGATAGAAACGAGGGAGGACAGGAGGGGAAGTTTAGGAGATTGCTTTTCACTGCGAAGCCCTCGAAGCAAAGAAGCCCCCAATTGCTTCGCCCCTTGGCTAAACTTTATGTTCTTCAGCAGTGTTCAGAAAAAGCTAACATTGGTAGATTCTCGATATAGGAGCTCAAAAAGGTTCAGAGCTGAGCATCAGGCTTACAAGAGAAGCAAGAAGGGATAACGCATCTATGCACACTGCAGCCGTTATGACCATGGCTGTGCGAAAGTCAACACCGTGCCTTCTTCAGCGCCACCACATGTTCGTCTTTCCCATGACGGATCGCGGACGCAGTCATCTTGCAAGCACTAGGGAAAATATTCATTCTGGTAGTACATAAGTGGTGTGTCCAAGATGCTGAAGAGGCGAGAAGCTGTGCTGTACATGCACGACCGTCCGAGAAAGGCTCGAGTCCGCAAACTTCATGAAGCGGCAGCGCAAGATCGGTTGATTACTAACTGCCAGATGATGGATCATAGATCCGATACACCAGGCTGTGCTGGAGCACAGTGATCAAGGCCATGGTGTTCAAATAAGGTGTACTACTAGTGTGACGCTTGTCTCAGTGATTGTTCTCTCTGATTGGTTTCCCAATTGCACTCGGTTTCAATGTCGCGACGCAGCTGGCTTTGCACAGGAAGCCAGGCACAGGGCAACCACCGGTGCTTGGCCGGGCGCATGGCCGTCGCGATGCTCTCTCTATGCATGACCAAAGTCTTTGTCAGTTCATATGGCGACAGACAACGATGGGATATGGGGGATTCGTCGCGCGCTGTTTGTCCTGAGACATACTCTCACAGAGCAACTCCATCAAGGCGCCAATGGCCATCAGGGCCACGGTCATGGGCGCTGGTTTGGGGCTAGTCAGTGCAGGTGGGCCGCCTGTGCGCAACCCCCCGGCCGTTGGAACCCTTGCCTCGAGCTCATGTTCTGTGACGAACACAACGACTTGTCCCATGGCTGTCGCAAATGGCTTTCGTCTGGTCGCGCGGTGTTAGAAGATGTCGTCTTGTCATTGATGTGTCGCGTCATGGGTTGAAAAATTCGGCCAAAGTCAAAAGTACAGCCTGAAGGGAAACGCAGGACAGCAGCAGGGGGAGGGGGGAATATGCCAACTGTGAATAAGCGCAATCGACTGTGTATGCAGGTCTTTCTGGCGGCTAACAAACATTTGAAGGCCACTTTCATCGGGACCCGGCGGCTAAGCAGAAGAAAACAAAAATTGGTAAATCAATCCACCAGTGAGAAGATGTTTTCGGTATAGATCCGAGTATCTGCGGTTCCCTGAGCAAATCGTGAAAATCGTATTCCACAATCCCAGTTGGTGCCCGCCGATTACCCGCCGCGGCGTTCTCGACAAGCTTTTCAGATCTCTTGGACGCATTTGGCACTTTGGCACTCGAGAATGCCTGTCTGGGTCGTTAGCCAGGTTTCAGCGATCCCTCGTGTCTCATGTTGGGAATTAGTGGGATATCGTGGACATGCTCACACACCGTGGATCTGCTCAACCACTATGGTCATTGGTTGGACAGCTAAGTTTTAAGTTGTGCATGTAGATCTCCACCGAGGTTGGCTTGTGCGGGTGCAGTTTTTGGCTGGGAAAACTCATCTGCCCCACGTTGAAGCGAACCCTGTCAGATACATGACAGGGAGCTTAAAACCTTAGCCTGCAACTCTGCGTAGTATTGTGCTGCCATCATGCAGGGATCTAGGGATCATATTTTCCTATATCCTTCCTAAAGGAACAAATGCCGTATTCCATGGGCATGTCCGAGGTATGCGGCCTTGTTACAGCCTCAAGATCAGATGCACTCACATTGGAGCAGAACGGCAACTTGTGCCGGCCAACATCATCGTGAATGATCACTATGCGATGACTATATAAATCCATTCCAACATCGCCTACATTCAGCTTCTTTCTTCTCATCATCATCGCCATCACCAGCTTCTCTATTCTTCTCTTTCTTCCAGCCCCTCACAACCGGTTGATCCGGTCTGTCTTCACTTCTCAATAATCACTATTAGACAATTCCTTTTTGAACTTTTCATTCATTTCACATACCATCTCAATCCTACACATATCCAAACAACATCCAAGATGCATACCAGCTACATTCTTGCCCTGACCCTGTCCGCTGCCGGCCTCATCAGCGCACACGGCAACGTTCAGGTTGTTACGTGAGTCAACTTCTATCTGACTCATCCCGTCCATACATACTAATCGTTGGCACATCTAGTGGCGACCAAGGTGGCAATGGCACCGCTCTCGGCATTATGGGTGGAGCTGTGGCCAGATTCGGACCCAACGACGCAACCGAGAAGGACACCACCGTCTTCGGCGGCAAGGCCAACAACCCAATGCAGGACGGTCTCGGCAAGACGGCCGCCAACGGCAAGCTCGCCGTGTCGGATCTGAAGGCCGCCATGGCCCTGTCCGGCGACACGCTGCCCCAGGTGGCCGCTGACGGCACCGGTTCCATCACCGGCACCTGGAGAATCGTCACCAGTGACGGTACCGCCAACGACAAGACTGGCAAGCTCTTCGCCGTCATCGACGAGACCGGCACTGGCGCATACGCCAGTGGCACACAGCTCGAGGCCACTTCGGACATGGTCGGAAACGGAAAGGGTAACGTGGTCCAGCGCATGGTGACAAGGGCCCTTCACACCGTTGGTATCCAGAGACGTGCCACCAACGTCGGTGCTGATGCAGTAAGTCAAAAGAAAACTCCACTTTCTTGCCGAGTTCTGAGATTGTGTTCTGACCAATTCCTCCAGCCATTCTCCGTCAAGGTTCCTGCCGGTCTCACCTGCACCGGAACCGATTCCGCCAGCGGCATGAGCAACTTCTGTCTGATGAAGGTCGTCAACAACAACGGCGCCGGTCCCTTTGGTGGCAACATTGCTTTCCAGGTCGCGGGTGCCAGCACTGGCAACGCCACCGCCGCGGCAGCCAGCAGCACCAAGGCTACTAAGTCCTCCAAGTCGGGCAAGACCCAGCGGTCTTTCCAAGCATAAATAGTAGTAGAGTAGCCTGGATGAGGCGCTGTACATAACACCAACATAATGGGGAACGGTCTTGGATGATGAGCGCAGGGCCGGGTCCCTTACTCGTCGATGTCGATCCCTGAGCCCGAGAGGAAGAATCGATTAGAACTCACCCCCAAAAGTCAACGATCTTTTGGTCGTTGCAAATTTCAATGATAGATACCATGACATAAAAATTTCATAAGCCATGTCAAAATAACAACTTGTTCAATTTCTTCACCAACGCCTACTAAAGCTGCTGTTATTATAACTACGCAGAAGTCTGCGCATGGTTGTTAGATCATCTATATTTCTCTCCCTTTGACCCAATGTATTCTTAGATCACTTCCGAAGATGTTTGACCTTCAATTCTTCGCAGAGTCCGGTGCATCGGCGGGAGGAGCGGTGGGCCGCGACTGACGAGAACGTCGTGGCGAAGAGGGCGGCCAGGCAGCTGCACAGATGCATTAGACCATACTGCTACTGACTGGCAATACCCCCCAGAATAGATACCTGCACAATTACGCTGTATTGCCATGTTATGGTTGACTAGATAGATTATTGGTTGTGCAGCTGCATCTTCATGCCACGGGTCGCATCGCTAGCTGTATGGTTGCGTGGTTGTGGCTGCATCGCGGGCTGTTTCATCGCCTTTCGTATTGCCTCCACTAGCAGACGGTAGGAAGAGCTGCCAGTAGTTTGGTTGCCAGTAGTTGGATGCTTTCATTCCAAACATGATTTTACGAACGACTGGCATTTGCTGTGCCGTTCACGGCCTTCTCAAACAATAAAGTAAACAAACAAACAAACATAGCGAGCCAACCAACTAACCGAAGCAAAAAGTTACGGCCCAACTTCGCAAGACACGAAAATACTACAAATCAAAGAGAAAACGCATTTATTCGATTGTAATCCCACTCAATCTCAAATTCTGGTCTTCAGAGATTACACATCACCAGGCGCGACAGTAAATGGCATCCGCTCTCCGTCTCCAAGTTTCGCCCACGGAGCCAGAGGCGCAACAAGGGCGGGGACCGGAAGACAACGCATCCGGGTCCAGGCCCGGTGACGCAGGACACCCGGCTCTTCTCTCGTTCGATGAGATGCCGGATTGGTCTCAAGACGACAACAACCAGTGGATTCTTCACGGTCACCGACCCATATCGGGCTCGGCTCGCGCGTCGTTCCGCAGTTGGCGCTATCTCCACAATGAGACGGTCAACATCTATTCCCATCTTATCCCGGCCGTTGTCTTCCTCTTCGGCGAGTGGTATATCTTGCAGTACCTTGCTGGCAAATATCCCAGAGATACTATCACCGATTTTGCTGCCTTCTCATTTTCATGCTTGCCGCTACCATTTGCTATGCATTTTCGGCTCTTTATCATACTCTGATGAATCACTCTTACACGGTGGACCATTTTTGCCACCAACTACATATGCTTGGTATAGGGATCTTCATACTCGGCAACATTGCCTTGGGAGTATACCTCATCTTTTGGTGTGAAAATACGCTACGAAATATTATCGGTCCATGTTTGGTTCAATCTCCGAATGCTCGGCATTCTTCTCTGCCAGTCACGGATTTCTCTTTTAGCGGAATGTAAAGAAAACTATACTAATGCCTCTCGACAGTTCAATTGATCGATCAATCAAGCATGATTGGTTACAGACCGCAACATGATACCCTAGTATTTACAATAAGATGCCTTGCAACTTGGGCATGCAGCCATAAAGCATTTGGGGCAACACCAATAAAACTTGTTCCGATACTGTCCACAAAAGTGGCACTCGGCAGCCCCTTTTCTACGCGGCCAGCCAAATGATGGATGGTCGCAATAGGCGTTGCCAATTTTTGGACTGTCTTTGAGAGAGCAGGGTAGGGCAGTACGTTGGCTGTCGGCATTCTCCCTGAGCTGTGCCCAATTCGCGCATAGTTCTTTTTGTTTCTGCGCAATCTCGTGTCTCTTCAGACGCTCCTTTGCGGCGATCTCCTGTTCTTTTCTTGCCCTCTCCGCAACCATTGCAGACCTCTTCATAGCCTCTTGCTCTCTAATTAAATGAAGTCTCAGTCTTTCAGCTTTCTCAATTTCTTCCTTGGCTCGTTCTTCGGCTTCTTTTTTGGCTGCTTCTTGTGCCATAAATCTTTTTAATCTCATCCTTGCTGCTTCTTCCTGACTCTTCCTCGCTTTAACAGCTGCCTCTTCTGACCGTAGGTCTGCTAGTCTCTGCTTCTCTCGGAGTATCTGCTCGCGGGCCTTCCTCTCTCTGGCGTCTTGTTTTTCCTGGGCTTTTTGTTTCCGCTCGAGTTCGCGCGCTTGTCGTTCTTGGCGATCTTTGTCTTTTGCCGCTTGGTCTTGCCGATGCCAGGCATGATAAAGATCCCATTGCTCTCTGAGAGAGGGATAGAGCAAGTCATACTGTGCTTTGTTAGACGGTTCACGCAGGTTTTCGAATGCTTCCCGAATCTAGGATAACAGTTCGTCAGTCTCTATATATAATACTGGAAAATAAACCCAACCTTACCCTACGGAAAGCTTTTGCATCACTACAAGATCCGGATGCCTGCTTATCAGGATGATGCTTTCTTGCTAGAGCAAAGAATGCCTTCTTAATAGGCACTAAGTCTGCAGGTCCGTTAATACCAAGGTCGGCATAGTAATCTGCAGTCTGTGGAGGAAACATTGCTGCTAATAAGGACGAGAAGTACTTGTCTCTGAGAGTATCAAGAAGAAAGAGATGTAAATAGTTTTAATTGAGAGAGCAAGGACTTATGCAAAGGCAGATTGAAATATTCAGTTCCGTTGGTATCTTAATGTTTGACCCAATGCTAGAAGGTAGTATCCAAGCGGTCTACTTATTGGTAGGCCTCTCGGCTCAAAATGACACAAATACAAGCAGCTATTAAATCTAGAACGAAAGGCGCCATGTTGCCGTGGGACGACGAAACTTAGAATGTAGAGCTAGTCAATTCATATTGTCTATTTCTCCTCGTACGGTGGTGAGGTACCAAATCAACTTGTAGATATTACCATCATCCGCGGGGCACATTAACCAATGACCGATACCAGTGCCTCTTCGAAACCCCCAGCCAGAAGTCAAGACTATTGTGATACAACCTCGCCCACACTTTTGAGTAGGTAACCCTGCAGCAAACAACCATTCAAAGTCATAGCCGCGCTTTTCTGGCGAAGGGAGTACGCTGGCACAGAGAAGAACTCCATTAGTGGCCCATCTCCTACTGCTTTCGGAGAAGCACAGCTATCCAAAAAGCTGCATTGAAGTTCTTTTGTTGAAACAATGGACCGATATGCATAATCTGTATTCACGACTTTCCCAACACTAAAGACTGCAGCTGATTGGGCCAGTCATATTAAGCCACGAGTCCGGAGAGCACTACTATACATGTTGTCGTAGAAATTGGTCATCGCGGCAGCAATGCCCACCGACCGTAACGTCATAAACTTTGCTTTTGATTTTCACCGCTACTTGACCATTCAATTATCATTTCAGCTTGCTAAGCCGATAAATGACTCTCATTAATACGAACAGGCCGTTTCTGATGGATGGTAAGGCTTATTGTATGCTGGCCAGTCACCATATAATAATCGCATGCCGCGAATTAGCCACTCACAATACACGAAGTACAATGTGGGCGTGGGTATGTTTTTCCGTCCACGTTTGTTTCCAATATCAAGTAAACCTCTGTTTCAAGTCTTGCAAGCAAGCTGTACAAATTGTAGCTATCCATATAACCATGGACGAGCTATGACGCTACTGGCCTTGGCCATTACTATCACTTTGTTGTGGGTAAGCAATTGATTTCACCAAGCGACGATGAAGCTCGCATATCCATCATATAATAGTCCATACTGTGTCTGAAAGTTGGACACGTTGGGTCTGATTCGTCCCTCAACCATGTCCCCAGACCATGCCAAGGCGCTGTAGAAATGAGAATAGCGAACCTTTAGGAATAAACCCGGCATAGGTACTCTCCCACCAAGCTGCGAAAGATCCTGGGAACAGCATGTCAGCAAAGCCACGTCGATACCATCATTATAGAGCACAGAGTAACTAAGCGACTCACCTTCAAGCGGTCCGAGCTCTGCGAATCCCAGTGCCTCTACGATCATTGGAGCCATGATTACCAATATGCCGACCGCTATGATTGTAATAAGTCCGGCAGCCAACACAGGATGACTTTCTGCGAACTTGAAGACTTCATCAGCGGCCCTGGCGGCTTCATCGTAGGCCATAGCCATGGACTGTCCCATCTTTTCTCTCCCATCTCTCAAAGCTGTCTCAATACCAGCCAGAACATTTTCGGCGATCCATTCTGTCCAGCCTGTGGACACAACGAGGTCGTCAAGCTGTGCCTCAAGTTCTGCACCACACTTTTCAGCAGCCCGCAGGATCGAGAGTGCATTTCGTATCATATCCTTGTGTACGGCGCTTGACATTGAGGTACACGGTGGCCTCGTCGGTCTTGGCTTGTGGCAGATCACATAGGCGCCAGAAACGTGACGGTTTTGGGGAATGTCTGCCTTGTCGGTTCGGAAACAAGAGAGAATTGCTGTGAGGCCCGTCATTGTAGAGAGAGTCGTACGCAGACTGAATAACGTCAAAGGTGAATTTCCAATGAGCATTTTTCGAGGTAAGGAGAAGGCAACGCGCAGTATTAGGCGTTGCGTCTTTAATTTGCGTAGACGGGATCGACATATGCTGTGACACATATTTTATGTTTGTCGCAGAGACAATCGTCGTCCCGTTCAAACCTTCTTGCGCACCAATTATCCGGAGCACAGCAACCTTGTGGACGCCCTTCTCAATTATGCTGTGGCACAGCACTAGCAGTCGGCTCTACCGATTTGATTAATTGGGCATGTCAATCCACCATACTTTTCGTTTATGTTCCTTTCCTATTTTCGCCTTTAAGCCCAGCTGAGCAGCGATCCTCCGTAATAAGCTCTTGACGTAGTTATCCTTCACTCACATTAGAGGCTTTGACCGAGGGTTTATGGCAGGCCAGTGAGACTTATCTGCGCCGTTGTTTGTGGGACAGCGGTTGTGCGAGAAGTTGCATGGATTTTGCTGTGCTGGAGTTTCGGGCTGGCAGTGGTGTGAAGCGACCATAGCGTGAAAGTATTGCCGTTAAGCCCGCTATGGGAGGTGGGTGTTACCGCAGCTAGGGTCCATCGTCGACCCCGCTCGACCAAGTCTACCAAGTTGAGTTTGCTGTGGAAGTCTAGTCTCTTATCAGCACGAATTGCGGTTACTTGAAGAATGCTGACCGAAAATATACCATGACCTGTTGAATAACTAGTTGATTTATCGAAGCGTTATTGGGCCGATTCTGATTCCCAGTAGCCGACGGCGCTTGTTTGCTCACGTGGCCCTATGTCGCAAATCAGGCACCATGAACTCTTTCCCTTAGGAATCCAAGAGGTGACGGGCTGATCGAGTTGCGCTGCCTTTACAATGGTGACAGCGTATTCCGAACGTTGCGCTATGTGCCCGAACTCTGTAGAACATGCTGTCTGGAATCAGCATCGTACAGCCTAGCTACAGAATACATTAATCTGGACAGAAGGTGTAGCTAACGTTACATACGCGACACCGACATAAAATTGAAGACGAACGGCGCTATTACCGCCATAATACAGGGCTCATCAATATACAGCACCTACCTCCGCTAATGAAGAGGTGAGTGACCAAGACAACTTACATGTAAACTATCATTCGCGGCATGGAATACCTCGATAACACCCATTCCGAGCCACTAACGATGTACAGACAGGCTATACATCAACCTTGCCAAGATGCCGTTCGATAGAATTTACCTGAAGCTTGTAGGATGAGGTTGTACGAGAACTCAACCCCGCTACTTTTCGAGTCACAAATAAGCTTTCCACAGTCCCGTTGCCTTCTTTTACTGAAACATATTTCGCCGCTCCTTGCTTTGAATATTTAGAGAGACAAATCATTTTGATCCCCCGCGGAAGTCATTCTACCTGAACGTACTCCTACCTGACAAGACCTAATGCAGCCTTAGATGGCGAGTTATCCCATGCCAACAAAATAAGCATCATCATCCGCTCATCGCAAAACTCGATGTAACCTTGCGGGCGTACATATTCTTCTACTGACACATGATAGTCTGTGGCGTATTGAAGCAATCAAGCACCTGCGTTCCGCTAGCAAGGATCACGTCGCCTCGGTCTGATGGTTGGGTAAGAGCATGTCAATGCATCATATACTTCGTTTATTTTCTTTTCCCATTGTTCCCCAAAGCCCAATTGATTAACGACCCTCGGTAACAGGCTCGTGGCGTAGTCGTTCTTTTGCTCACATGGCTATCCTTGACCGAATGTTCGAAACAGTCCAATCGCAATGAGACCAATCTTAACTATTACGCGATAAGCTGCATTGATTTTGCTTTTCGAAGTTCCGAACCGGAATAATTGAACGCTTATCGGCGCGATTCCCAACGAAACAGTGATATGAAAGCAATAATAGCGGGTAAGCTTTGCTGTTCAGCCCGTCTTTGTAGGTTGGTATCACCGCAGCTACCTCCAACCCCGCTCGGCCACGTTGAACAAACTGACTTTGCGATGCAAGTTCAATTTCTTTTCAACAAGCCGAGTATATATGCAAATGCGGCCACTTCAGCGTTCCATGCCCACGAGCGTAACCAGAACTCGGGACGCTGGCCGGCAATCTTCGAGGAAAAACAAGAATAAGCCTCACACGTTGTAAATCGTTTATATCGTCACAACTATGAAGAAGTTGTCATCACATCAAGAAACCAGATATCTCGCAATTGTGCCCGGGGTTGTGAATTAAAGAGTGGGACACTTGGAGTAGGACATCAAACGGCAATTGGACGGATAGCTACTGCACGCTGTGCAGATGCTTTCGTATCATTGACCCACCTTCTCCGGACCACTTAGCAGTAATGTACAAATGAAGCACACCAACGTGTCAAGTGTAATATTACGTGAATAGTCATCGAACAGGAAGTGACAAGCTCATTGGCTGCCCTGCCAAGTTTCTTTGGCTGGCATGATTGCCCACTCTTACAACACTTGGTTACCAAAAAATGCATGCAGATGTTTAGTGAGACTGCATATCTTTACTTATTTATTGAGATAGTTAACTGAACAAAGTTCCATCATTGGAACTTATATCATCGACATTTTCTGTTCCTTAGCTTAACGATTACTTATTTTAATTATAATGCATCGAGCAGTATGAAAGAAATGCACGGCGAAGTCTCCGATCTAGAAGTACTCAGCTCTGATAGCATTTGAGATTCAACGTTCTTGTTATAGCATTCACGATTTCTAATCACACGACGTGGAACCAACCACTGCGGTAGTCAGAGGCGATGAAGCATTCATCAAGAAAGAAACAAATGTCAATCTCCTTTGGCATTGGTTGTGATATTTGCATTGAGGTAAATTAATTTGTGAAATACACTACGCACTAATATCTGTGGTGTCTGACTCTTGAAATACATCAACCCCTTGTGGTGTGAAACTTTGCGGTAAATCAGAGCACAGCCTGGCTGACAACGGAATTGACTTCTAGGTTGACTCATCTGGTAGACGACCACGAAGTTCAGCACCAACAAATAAGAGCTTCAAGGACGACTGGAGGGCCATCATTGTATCAGTTCCGCCTTTTCGTTGTTTTGGTATATTGAGCGATTTTTTTTGCAAGCCTCAAAATCAAGTCTCGACAGTTAAATGGGAATCTAAAAGTCCTAAGGGCATTCCAAAGCTACTCAATACCCCAGTCTTTCATCAGCACTTTGCACTGTGCTTCATATCGGAATCTACGTGGAGATCGCGCGATAAAACACTTGCTGAAAAGTTCGAAACTGGCATATTCTGGGATCATTGTGGTGACGTCACAAGAAACTCCAGAGCATCTCACTGGGAATCGAACCGCATTCAAAAAATCATCGCAATGCAAGATCTCGGTGTTGTTTCTCATGGGAATGGCAGGTTCATCAGATATTGCGAGAAAAGTGAGTCATAACCTGGTTCAATATAGCATGATGTACTAATTTGAGTGCAGTTTATCATCGACTTTACGACCAGTGGAATTATTACCGAATATGGTGGAACAGTGGAGATTTTGCGCTGATTCTGGCTTGCCTAATCATGCGAACTACAACCATAAGAACGATGCGAAAATTGTTGAGAAAATTGAATGAGCGTAGAGAAAGGGAGATCGTTCAGCGAAGAGATGAAGCGCTCGGTTACTTCGACCTCTCCGGTTTGATTCGTAGCGGTTTGGAACGTTGCGTTGATCATCAACGAAAGAAAAGAGAAGAGTTGATACAAACCACTCAAGCCCACTTTCCCAAATCGTCGTTGGCAGCACTCTTCTCCTAGGTAACGTCCGTCACCCACTTTTGGCCACCCCCTATATTTAGCCACCCTAATTTAGATTTGCTTATATTTTAATTATGAATTTTAATTAAAAATTATTTTGGTTTTAATGCTATAATAATATATTTTTTAAAATTATTAGGGTTTTTAAAGTCGCTAGATTTATTAAAATTATTATTAATTTCGCTAATTTCGATTTAAATCCTTCGGATAATTTTAATATCGGCAAATTTCGAATTTAGGCTTATTTTAACCTTTTTACGCTTTTTAGCCTTATTAGCATTAATTTATATTTATAATATTTTAATTTTTCGATAAATAATTATTAATTCGTAAGCTTTCCCGTTAAAGCTTTTTTAAACTTTTCGAAATAATAAATATTACGTAAAAATATCGATATCGAGCTTATTAAATAAATTAAATTAATTATAAAATTTATCCTTTTTTCGAAAAATTAATTATGCTATTATTAATATTGTTACGAACATGCACCCTTGCAGAAGGACAAACAACTGTGTTGGCGCTTAAGAAGGTATGCTGCGGGGCAGTGACCACGGCCCTGGCCAAAAGACCCAGCCACCCCCGCCAGCTGTCAACAAGTGTTGACAGGATCATGGCCTTGGCAATGATCCATTGGCATGGATCACAAGGATCATTGTGATCCATAAGATCCAAGAACAAAGGGGATCATACTTGTTGGTATGATCCAAGCAAACATCAGTGAGGGAATGAATGGATATATTAGGGAGGGATTTCCTACGGTTACATAGACAGTCATTACCTCAGTGATCAATCTAAGCATCTATCTTACCCATAGGTGAAGCATTCAATACGCTTTGACGACTACACTTGTGAATCATTTCAGGACCACCATCTTCAGTTACTCATTGCTCAGTTCAGTATCTTGGCTAGCGTTCCCTGTTAGCATAAACCCCCAACACCTCTTATACTCAGGTTTATTCTAGAAACCCGTAGTATAGTCGTTACATATTATTGCTATATTTATTGCCTTATTTTTTTATTACCCCGATTATCGAGATATCTTTTGCGAACCTTTTTAATTTATTTAATAGGAGTTTTCGCATTTTTAAGCAATAAAAGGCTTATTAGGGGCTTAGCTATGCTTATAGGCTATAACCTAATTTATTTCCAGCCACTAATAATATTTTTTTTTAGGGCTGCTTTCCGAGTTTTGCTATAATATATTAGGAAATTCCTTTTATTTATAATAATGCTATTATTTTATTAATTAAGGTTCCTAAGCTCTTTTTTATATATTATTTTAAAAAAACCGAAAACTAATTAATTAAAAGGTTAAAAAATATGCGACGTATAAGGCGGTAAAAATATTAAATATATTTTATTTTTAAAGCATATATATATAAATTCCGTGGTTTCGTGGCTTTTATAGCTATTTAATATAAATAATTTAGCTTTTTAAGGGTCGGCTAGCTAAATAAAAGGAATAAAGATTTTTTTTAATTATTCGATAGCTATAGGATTTAAAATCCACCTATTTTTTAATGCCGTAAACCTCTAAAAACGGAATAAGGTTAAATTTAAAGGAAATTATTATTATTAAATATTTTTCCCTTTATATATTATAAATAAAAGTAGCTTATTATTAATTACGGAAATATATTCGATAAAAATAATTTAAGCACGTGAATTAGGCTGTTTTTTTCGAATAAAACGAGCTTTTAATAATCCAAGGACGAGTCCGTTTAATCCCCTACTTTTAAAAATATTAATTTCGTCTATATTATATCGATTCGTAAGTTTAATAGCTATAATTTTAGGTATAGCGAGGTGCCTAAATTATAGCTTAATAATATTAGTTATAGCTTTATTTATACGCTATAAATCGATAGCTTTATTTTTATAAACCCATAAAAATAGATAATTTTTTAAAAAAGGATTGCACCTAATTTTTTTAAGAAGTTATCTATTTTTATTAGCGAATTTTTAGGATGCGCTTAGCGAATTTTTTAAATTCGAATTAGTTATTAATTTTCCTTAATTAACGGCGGTAGCCCTAAATTAGCCTAAATTCGAACCCAGGTAGCCAGGTAGCCCTCGTTAATCGGTAAGAGCCTTTATTAATTAAAAAAGGCAATATCTCTTAATTGGGTGCCTTTTAGCCGACGGCTTTTTAAAATATTAATCGTGGAATACCCCATTTTATCGCAGCTTTCTTATTAAAGAATTAACTTTATGCGATTTAAAATTTAAAAGCCTAAGTAATATAATTTTTCGTAAGGCATTTTTACGAAGGTATATAGGCTAAAAGAACGTTATTGCAAAAAATAGAATTAATTAAGGTAAAATTAATAAAATTATAAAAATTTAAAATTAATAGTTATTATAGCGGTAAGGCATTTTTAGGGTGGCCAAATATGGGGGGTGGCCAAAAGTGGGTGACGGACGTTACTCGAAGAAAATGAGACTGAGAAGTCTCTTTGTTACCGTATCACAGGTTATCGAGAAAACGGGCCACTTTCGCCAGGTGAATATGTCCTATGAACGCCGGATTAGTATTCAGATCGGTGACGGCTGGAGAATCCCCGGTGTTGTATGTTTTTTGCCCCATTGACGAGAGATAAATCGGCGGCGCCATCATTAGCCATTACCGAATCTTGAACGCCTGGCACTTTGTTTCATTCCAGGATTCGCCATTCATGATGCCCTGCACATAAGCCTCACCCACCAACTGCCAATATTCGCCTGCTCCAGCATCTTCATCATGAGGCCTGATTACCAGAGGCGCTCTCCCGCCCTTGGCAAGAATCACCATATCGCCCTCCATAGCTTGCGCGGGTACCAGGCACAAGTAGCCGTTGGCACCGCGGGCGAGGCGGCGGCCATAGCTACCGTCGAGGAACCGCAAGAAGTCACTGTACATGTTCCACGTCTTCATGATGTAGCCCAAGAACGCGATCGGTCTCAATTTGCTTTCCGCCTGCCACCGGTGGAGATCCCGTATCAGCTTCAGAGACGCGCGCCACTTGTAGAAGGATATCTGCGCCGCGATCTTGGAGCCTCGGCCCTTTGCTTCGGTGCTGGCCGCGGCCTCGGCCTCGTCCGGGTACGTGCCGGTACATAGCGTCTGCCAGTAGATTGCTAGACGGTCCTCGGGCTCTTCCTCCATCTCTGCTGCTGCGGCCGTGATGGGACTGGGACCAAGACTCAGAACGCTGGCGTTCCGGGTGAGCCATCTCATCGTACTGGTTGGGCGGGGATTGGTTGGTTGAGTCTTGCGCGCGAACTCTTCCCATTCGGCAAAGACAGCCAGGTGTGGAACCATACTCATGAAAAACTCATACTGCAAGAGAACAATCTGTACACGGCGGCCTAATTTGTGCAAGACTTTGTCGTCAGGGTCATCATTCTCTTTTAGCTTCTTCGGCTTCAAACCCGGAGCTATGCCGTTGAAACATTCTCTGAGCGGGACAGACAGATCGATGAGCGCGGTCAACTCGTGAGCCTCCAGCAGCAAGGTTGTCGGTTGGGTGTCAGCATTCTCCTTAAGGAGGCGCGACTGGTATGTGCTTTGTGCCGTAGCGTGCGTCTTACGTGGCCGACCAAGTGCATCGTGTAGCAGTGGAACCACGGTGGTCTCGACCATGCTCCAATCGGGAACCCACGATGGAAGTTGTAGACTGAGGTGGCTTGAGTGCGTGTTCTCAGCGTCAATCTTTTCTAGAAAGTCTGCTAGCAGATTGGAAATGAGATATTCCGGGGTAGCCGCTGCAGCACATGCGCCAAGGATATCGAGTGATCCCGTCTTGTACATCATTTGATACGCGAAGTTGGAATAAACACTGCCCTCTGGTAGTGTATAATCAGGCCGTATACCAAGGAGCGAGGTTGTTTTCGGCGCCTGTCCCTGGTCTATTCCTGGAGGGCTTGTCTTGGTGACAAGCCCTAATAATGAATAAATCTTGTCTTGCGGCTTTTTGGCGCCGCGAAACTGGCATTGAATCATTAATTCCAAAAGTAAATTTGCAGGGGATTCTGTGCTGTTGCGATACATAGCCTCCGTCTGTTGTACCGATAGATAGGGCTTGATGAGAGTGTCGTGGGTGACCCCAAGTTTGAGGGTGGACCAAATTCCCAGATTGACGCCATGATTTCCACCAAAACACATCTCGTCCCAGTCTATGTGATGAGTTCCAATCACAACTGTTGCCTTTGTTGCGAGAAGAATCTCCTGGGTCGTCCAAGAGCGGCGCCACCATTCGGACTGCAGAACGTGAATGATGGTTTGATCGTAGCGGTAACGTTCGAATTCCTCGGGGACTTCAACCCTCTCCAAAAGTGATAGTGGCTGATTTGTAAGGTGTATCAAGTCTTTTGGATCGCTGGGTCGTTCAGAAGGAGAGGAACTATGCTTCTCGCGATGCGCTTCGGCGTGAGCGGCCAGTTTGTGCAGCAAATCAAAAGCTCTTTCCGTCTCTCCTTCTACTTGATCTCGTAGCCATATTATTGTTTTAGTTGCCCGACGATAGATTTCGCCCATGATGACCACCTGCTGACTACACTCATCCACATTTCCTTGGTTGATACATATGGCATCTACCCACAAAGTGATGGGATCTCTCAAATCACGCAAGTTGAACAAGGCTGTCCTCAGATTGATACCGATATCCATAGTCTTGTCATTGATCTGGATAGGTGTGGTTTCCGTCGCATCACCCCATACGTAGCTTAATGCCGCATAGGAGCCTGTAGATTCATCCAACGTAGTTTCGTGTAAGCGACATGCTATATCTTCTTGCCTGATGCCGGGAAGAATCTCCATGAGTCGCAGCGATGAGGGTCCTTTGCTGAGCCCATCGTATGTGTATGTCTGCGTCGTGATCTCATTGCGAATGCGATCCTGTCATACAGTTAGGAGAAATCCACTAGGAGGAGTAATGGAAATCCGCACAAGTTTGGAGGGAACACGAAGCGGATCACGCTGCTTAGCATCAAGAGCCTTCTTCTCACGTTTCTCTTGTTGATGGTACCCCCACAAGAAGGAAATTGTTCGCCGAGACATGGACACCAGATGTCTTCCGCACGACAAATATACCTTCGCTATCGCGCTTTCGGAAGTGATGCAGAAAATGCGATTTTGGCGGCGTCGCAGATCGTAGCCTGAGATTATATTCCCGGTATTTATGGAAATGAGGGGGTCGCACCCCTGCATGTTAATTCCCCCAGCTTATTTATTGCCAGTGGCCAGGTGCTACCAATAGATCCCTGAACTGCTTAAGGCCTTATGCTTAGGTACTCGCTTATGTGAGCCGCAGCTTTGGCAATGGCAAATCAGTGGAAGAATTCGCAGTATGTTGATGCAGGCAAGCAGGACGCTCTCTCCCTGCAGAACACTTGGGCGCTTCTGCCTGGCTAGAGTGCATAGGGGGTGTGTACTGCCAAGTAATGATTGGATACAGCCATATAACCAGACACTCGCGTAATCGTCTCGTTCTCTAAGCGCTTAGCCGTATAAAGCTAGTTTTATCAGACACCATCAAATGTCGGGTCTCCCTATCAATACAAGCAATCTAGTCACTTGCTGATAAATAGTTGATGCTGAACTCCCGAATAAGCAAACATGGGATGCACCGTGAAAGGGCCCTGCATCATAGCATCTTGACATCCCGCGGGTGCGTTCATAACGACTGGCGGAAAATGCCCCATCTCATCCCGAAAAGCTAGTCTTTACGCCCAGACGTCACTTTCTCTCATGCTGATAGTTCACTGAGTTGGTGTCCATCAACCACGATGCGACTGGTTCTCATACCGACTTTCAGGTTACCGTGATGCTTTCCTTCCAGACGAAGCCAAATATCGAATCGGCACTCCACGAGTACGCCACAATGGCGCTACCATTCGCAGCAATGCCGTAGAATGTGCCATTGTGATCCATGGCGATCGAGGTCAAGTTCACGCCCAGGTAGCCGACCGTGGTAGCGCCATCTTGGTTTTGGAAGCGAATCTTATTGTCGTGGTCCCACGTATTGGGGCTGTAGTAGGTGCCGGTAATGTTTCCGGCCCCGTCCATGCTCATGATTATAGCCTCGCTGTGGTAGTTACGCGGAGATGCCACGATTTTCGGAACTAGGTCGTTGCGCACCTCTTGGTCCGACAGTATAGGATTGGTCGAGCCCGTGGCTGAACACACTTTGTTAGATTGAAAACTCCAAGCATTAGACGGGATACAAACCTTCCGAGCGTCCCAGATAGTTCTGTATTGATAATTCGATAATTGTATTCGTTTGATAGTAGAACCGAATTTCACTGACGTCTGTGATATTGGTTCCGTCGTCTGAGGCGAAGGGATACATGGCTACGCCACCGCCTGGCCAGCCAGCTGCTAACTTCGATGGCTCCCAGGCTGTTGCGCCAACGAACATAATGTTCTCGTCCTCTGCTTGATACATGATGGTGAATTGATTATTGCATAGGTAAGCTTTGCCATCATTGGGACAAAAGTACGCCAACGCGGCTAGGTTGGAGTTCTCGGCGGCTTTTATATTATGGTTTTGGAGATCTCCAAGGCTCCAGCTGGAGAGCAAGTCTTCATCGTTGCAGACCAACTCCTGTATATAATTGTCCGTATCGATGTAGAATAAAGTAGCAGTGAAGTCGGTCAGCCCCGCGTTAATGTCGTCTATCGAAGTAGCCGCAGTGGCAAGCGGAGTCCCTTGCTTCGCATTGATCGATATCCCTTCGCGTTCAAACACGTCGCTGATATTGTGCGCCGTCCATGAGTTATTGGACTGATGATACTGGCTGAGAAAAAGCGCGTCGTCATACTGGTAAAAGACGGCTCGCCGCAGGACCTGAGAAGTGTCGGTCCAGTTGAGACTCGCTAGTTGAGAAAGTGCCAGTGGGCCAGTGCTTGATGGTGTTGTAGCGTTCGTCGGTGTAGATGTCGTCGCATTACCTGCCGTCGCATCGTCTGCACTGTTTGCACCGCTGCGATTGCGACTGAGCAGGCCACCAGCAAGACCCCCGGCCAAGGCGCCCACAAAAACAACAATGGCTACAATGATGAGCCATTTCTTTCTGGTATTCGACCTTCGAGGAGTTGGTGCTTTCGGCGGCTCTGGTGATGGTGCATAGAAGTGATCAGGACCGTCATCCTGTGGAACCCAGATTTTGTCTGGTCGGTCGTGCACGACTTCCGGTGCCAGCTTTCCAGTCTGATCCTCCCTCTAGGCTCTAGTCAACATCTGGCCATGCAACGCAACGGAATGGAACGAATGATATGGACGTGTCGGCGTTCTACTTACGGGAATGGCAACCTCGAGAGTGCTATACGGGGAAGTCATCGTTCTAAATTTAAATGCCTTCCATACTCTGTATTATGAATAGGACAAGAACGCCAGAAATGGCATGAGAGTGCTAGGTGAGAGTGTGAAGAGGGATGGAATCAGCGCGACAGCCATAGGACTTTTTTTTCGGTCATCATATGATATGCAATCCTCACAGATCATCCTATAGGGCGGGAGAGTGGTTGCAGTCTCATCTAACCCTGTAAGAGCAGGGGAACCTCGCCCCATCCGAATCCCATCAGGCAGCGCAGTGGATCGCGTAGCGTGACGGGTACTTCCATACTATGTATACAGAGTATGGTAGAGTAACAAAACTTGTAGACCAATTATAACCTGGAGATATCCCCCTGCATCGTCCCTAGCGCAGTCAGATTCCAGTTTATGCACTAAATAGCGTATGACCCCCAGAAAGCCAAGTATAGCCCGTAACACGCATTTGGCATGGGCAGTCCACTAACCTTAGCGCTTTGCGCAACCGTTCTTCCAATTTATACAGTAAATAGGGGCGGTAAAGTGAGCGACTAAACAAAGGGCAGCATGCGCGCTTTGCCAATGCTCATATTGCTTGTTAGGGAAGCGAATCCGGGATCGCTGTTGCATCTTTCGTTTGGGGCGTTCAGCTTCGTGATACGGCCCATATGCGAGACCCAATGCGTTACTCAAATTATGGTAGAGGTTGTGTGCGATTCCTTCCCTAGGCCATGACGGTTGAAGGCAGCCTCACCAAAAAGACCCTCACCAAGGGATCCTAATGGGCCCTGAAAAGGCCCCTTTGTTGGAGCATAAGCTTTCCTGGTGCAGAATTGCACTTTTTAGTACATCGCAATAGGGAAAAGTCTCCCGTGGGTTTGGGCTCTAGCATACATTTGTGCTAAGCACTATTACTATTATTTAGGGGATATACCCGATCATATTCTAAGTGCAATGCACAATGGTAGCCGCATGCCGCCCGACTTGTATAGGGCTCAGCATTTTGACATGACACCTGAGACGGCCTATGATAACTTCTAACTCGTCCTTGTTATCTTCCTTATTCTGATGTTTATGAGGTTGTTATTGGAGACAGGAATCGGAACTGAAATGACCGAAATGCTCTGTGCGGATGATAGCAAGACTGACGCGTATGTCGACTGGGAACCCTCGATGTTGCATGTTTTTTTGCCCCATTGACTAATTAATCACCATCCATGATGGCTTTCGTCGTAGGAGCCTTGTCTGCTGTCGGCCTGCCATTCCTGTGCGTCCGATTGTACTTCACCCGGCTCCGCCTCCATAGACAGCACAGAGACACCTTCGGGAGGAATGAAGACATGGCTATTCTTGAGCCGGTCCGGCAAAGGGTCTTTGCCAGAAGTCTCGGATAGGTCGATCCCACTTGAGATCTGCACGTTGTAAGCGACCCGCAGGATGGTTGAGAATTTAGTGCTGTAGGTCCCTCCGGCACGGGCCGCAACTATGAACCCCGCAAGACCGCTCAAAGCTGCGAGGCCAATGGCGATGCCGTATGCCATCCAGAGTATGGATGCAGAGTACGTGTATATATTCTGGTACGTCGTTGCCGTCACGACCGTCTTCTTTGTAGCATCATACCTGCGACAAACCCTTTGATTAGTTCTGTACTGAATGAAGTGGTATTTGCATCAAATTCGGCTCTCACATGATTAGATCATCTTGAGACATCAAGCTCAAAGTTGCATTCCGGAACATTTCCTCGAGTCTTTCTGCAATGGTTATGTTGGCTCCATCACTTGATGGAAACCCTCCCATCATTGAGTAAAGGTAGCTCAGTTGGGGTGCAGCTGCGAGGGCGGTCAGAACGACGTTGCCGTCGGCCGTGTCCAACGATTGAAGCTCATTGAGATCTCGAGAGATGGACCCGAAAATGTAATCCTGGAATGCGTCCATCACCGCCATATATGACCAGATTAGTCTATAGTTTGCCGGATCGTTTAGTTCAGGGTATACAAGTGACGTGAATGCCGTTGGGTTTCCGAAAAACGGAGATTCATACGCCGTGATCTTGGAGAACACATCTTGCACGCCTTCGTTGTAGCTGAAGTCGGCGCTGTAGGTGGCATTCCACATGTCGCATTGAACAAACGTTATGTTTGAGGGTTCGGGGACTCCGCAGGCTTCGCAGGTTTCGCAGGCTTCGTCTTCCACTACCACCACGGTGAACAAGGGGTCACCCGTAAGACCTGTCGGCGGATCGAAAACCAAACCATAATCGTTGTGAACCCAAGGAGAGGTAGAAGCGTTACCCGGCCAAGCCAAGTATTTGTAACAACGTTGCGTCGGAAAATACGACGCGTTTTTAATGGTCATCGATTGGTTCATCCAGAGCGAACTTCCGCGCTCTACCTCGGTACATTTGAGGGCGGGCCCTTCGAAGTCGATGTGATAAGACGAGTTGGGGAACGGCGCAGTCAGTGGGAGAACCGCGCTTGCCATGAGTGACTGCGAAATAGCCCGCGTGACAGGAGCCAACGGGCCACCATAGTTCAGGCTTCCGCCTGTATCATCGTGTTTGTCTTCGGGAATCTCATTCGCGAACTCCCAGCCGAATCCAATTTTCGGAGCCGCGATTAACGTTGTATTAGTCACTAGCATCGGTGAAATATTTAATGTGGCTGGAGTAATGACGGCGGCAAACGGCAAGAGCCTGTGAGCAAGCAATGATTAATCCTGCTTTTCATAACACTCGTCTAAGGATCTACTTGCCAGTACAGAACAGCAATTATCATCGTAAAGGGGTGTTGTCCCCATAGTCGGAAGTTGAAGACGTCGATGATGCTGCTCTGCGCACTTAGGAGGCTGTCGATCAAGCGCAGCTCGGTTGGGCGACCCTTGATAGCCCGCCAACTGAACTGGTCCTGAGCTTTCGATATAGTGATACCCAAGAGGGCTTTGACAAGAAAAGCCAGGAGTGTTCCCACGGCAATGTTTGTTTGCTGACCTGACAAATTCTGTATGAAGCCATAAAACTTATCGGACGTATCTGGCGGTGGCAGCTGGCCCTCCAGACTCCGATAGAAAAAGTGGTGTCCGATTGCGAACCCAACACCACCAAGAAGGGCTACCGTAGGAGTGCGGAATACCCTTAGAGAGTGGGACGTATTCGCTCTGTCCAGCTCACTTGGACTCTTAGATTCCTTCATCTTCAAAATCAAGTTTGCTCCCTGTTTTAGTCACGCACAAAGCATTCTGGTCCTGAAGAACGAGGACGGGTTCCCAGCGGTATTTCAATCGCCGCTTGCCATGCCTATCGATTTCACTTAATACGATGACCTCTGCGGGGTCTTGGCTGCACGTTACCTCGCGTTGAGGACTGCCTGCACGGATCCGCACTTCTTGTCCTATCATAGTATATTGCACCGATCACCTCTGCTTTGCGACTGTCCATCTTGGGATTTCACCAACATTTTCACTGCATATAGCCAATACGGTTCGAGTATTGCCATGCACGACCCTGCACTGCACTCCCATGTCGCCGACCCTGGCCACTTCGCCCAGCCGGGCACAAGACCATCAAGCATTTGGGGGCCGCGTCCTTGTAGGGGCCTAAAAGTTAAGCTTAAAGAGCTCGGAAGTCTTGAGAAAGCATGAGGCGTTCTCCGGACGGACCATCTGCGAAAAGATGTGAAGCGCGCAATGCTGAGGTGTGGATGGCACTGCCAGAAAGCTATCAAGCAGTGAAATGCCCGGTCGGTTTTAACCCAATCCAGTCGTCCTGCCTCTAATGTACATGCCCGTAGTGCGGGCCGTCAACTGGTGTGCCTCCGGCCCAAATCCGCGGCCCGTATCGGTGGCTTGCAGCATTTTACCTGCTGGTGGTCACACCACGGCGCAAAGAAGAAACGGTTTCCATGTTACAGTTGATCACTGTCCTGCTGCTCGGAGCAAATGGCAAAAAGGGCTGGTCTAGCCGTGGTTTCTCTCAATCAAGGCACACAGGACATCGAAGTCCAGGCATGAATCCCCTCCCCAATGCTACCTTGCCCTGGCCCCGCTCCAACGTGATTGGGGCCTAATGTCGACTTACGCTCAGTCTCTGTTGACTACAAGTCCTCGAGGGCAGCGCGTCGCTCAGAGGCGGTTTGATCCATTTTCATCTTCTGCGCTTCATTGTAGATTTTCGTCATCTTCTCCGTGTACTGCCTAATCTCATCCTCCTCGTCACCTGTATTGGTGGTTAGCATGTCTTGCAAACGGCATGATGCTTATAGTATCCGATACGTACCAGCGTACTCGCTGATCAGGAAGGCAAATTCGCTAGTTTTCAAGACAGTCACATCAACAGCGGATGTGCATATAACATCTAGCAAACTTAGTCACACTGTAACACGCACTACGTATGAATGTTTCTAGTATGGTTTGGGGGACCCACATCCTATAGCGTTCTGGATATTAGTGGTACTATAGCCGTTCCCACCGAAGTTCCAGCGCCACAGCTGCGAGAATGGTCAGTATTGTCTCAATAAGAGCTTTCAGGACCATCACGTACCATAACATCAAAACGAATGACTGTATTGTTCTGCGTGCATATGAGAAACTTTTGCTCAGTATGCTGGCCAACTTCGGTGTTGCTCATGAATGGGCCGAGAGAAGCAGCGACAGTTTTCTGCAAAGTTAGTGTGAATGCTATGTGGCAGCTCTGAGCTTCAGAGAGTACTAAACTGAAAACCGGCCCTCACCCCAGTGACAACGCCAGGGCCAACGCCAAGGAATGAATCAATGGCACTCGAGAGATCCTGACCGGGCTGGATCATATATGAGCTTCCTCGATCGAACCACAGTGCATCTGGATTACTTACGCCATCTTTGAATTACACAGTCGCCGCTCTGTCCATCCGGGGGCGGTTGATACTGTGATCGAGATTCGTTAAGATAGCTCAATGGTATGTTACTTTTCATGTCGCTGTCAGCCATATCTTATAATCACTGACTTTCATTAGCCCAAGCTTTCGAGTCTAATTCTAATGCTTTAGGAGCAATGAAAATCAAGCCTCAGGATTCGTTCGAAGTTTTTTGGTCTCAGATTTTCAGATAAGGCAAAGTCAATGGAGGTAGGGTAGGTAGTTCGCATTCAGCTGGACTTGGTTGAAGGGAGCTGAAGCCCAGAGGACTCCTACTCTGTACAGGCGTTAGGTCGTGCCAAGTTAGGCTACTTGGCTGCTAGTCAGGGCAGTTGCTTAGTTGCTTACAGGAGTCGTATGGCTATAAGTAGGCCATGGCAAGTCACCATTAACAACGTGCACTCCTAACACAGACAGCCTGAAAACAAAAATGATGAATACCAAACCATCAAAGGAAGAATTTCCATCTTTTTTGGTCCTCGTCTGTACTTTAAAAGAGGGACTTATCGACCAGTGACCGGCTTGCGCATTTTTTCTTCCTACACTGGAGCTTGGAATGGGCAAGCTGAGTGCGGGGCGTCTCCAAGCGCGAGGCGCTGAATCGTCCGTTATCTGGACCAGCATTGTTCCTATCTGTCCAGGTTTCTAGGCAAGTACTATTTCGTTTTCATTCTCCACTCTCAGTCGCTGTTATGGGATTGAGCTGCGACGGTGAATCACTGCAACCGTTTCACGATTCCCTCTTATTTTCGAATTCCTGGTATGTCAGGAAGCCAAACTTGACAATTCTACACACCTGGCACGCAATATTTTAAACAGATCCCTTTCTTTCTGTCTAGTCGCTGTTTCCACAGTCCGCTGGGGATACAGCGGCGTTATACAAGTCTTGAAACACTTGCCAGGAATGTTGAGCATCAAAGGTACATTAGTCTACACTATTCGATGGTCTCAAATAGCTCTCATTACCGTTAGAAGACTGAGAAAATGATACGCCGAGTCAATCTATTTAGACTCTTCCACAATCTTATCGATCTTCCTGATCACTGCATCAAGTAGCATCCAAGGCCTCACCATGTAGTAGCATGATCTCTGGTCTTTGGACTCGGTGACTAAAGGGTCATCCAAAGCACTTTCAAACTTCCCTGCCGTGCCACTCCGTCTGCTCGAGCCGATCTCGACGTCCCCTTCGTGCAAATTGGTCTCCTCCCAAGAATAATCGACGTCCCATTCGGGCAGACTGCTCTCCTCCCAAGGATACCCGACGTCCCCTTGGGGCAGACTGCTCTCCTCCCAAGGGTAATCGACGTCCTCTACAGGTGGACTGGTTTCACCCAAAGCATAATCAGCCTCCGCAGGCTGACTCACTACCCCCCGAGTCGATTCCACCTCCTCGGATGGTGGACTTGATCTGGCCCACGAAACTCCAATCTCCTCCGCTGCCCGTATTTGGTCCGGACTCATTTTGGCGTCTTCCAAACTCTTCAGAGCCACCTCAGTGCGGCCAAGCCATGAGTGGGTAAGAAAATCTTCGAATCCATTGCCCAAAGATTCAAGTTCTTCAGCGAGTTCTTTGACCAGCTTATTCAAAAGCTCCAGCAAAATGGAGTCCTCATCTTGCATCTCCTTGATTCCATCTTCAGAATCAACTTTTGATGATGAGCTCCACGAGGACGACATCCTACAGTGACACGTGTGCCTCATACCCAAAGCCTCAAAAGTGAACAATCTCAGGGCCGAGGAACGAGCATGACTCCACTTCTCGAAGTCAATCTGTAGTACTCGCAGGAATTCTGACAAGTGCTGTGTAGATTCCCTTAACACCGTGATGTAGTCCTTATCCTTGCGATTCATTCGTGGCCCGTTTCCATAGTTCAACCATGAATACACGCTCCGACCATGTTCCTCGAATAAAGATTCCCTCTTCTTTACGAAGAACTCGCCCCACAAAGTATGGAATAGTATGGTCGTAGGAGTGCAGCCAGCCTCAACACATCCACAGGAGCATTCATCGCGAAATTGTAAAGGAATAACCCAGTGGAGAATTTTAGTGATGACAGGGATATCGGACCTGCTCAATTTATCTTGTGTCTTCATGCTCAGGATTCGTAGCGCCGGTTTTGCGTGATTTCTCGAAACATTCGCACCGCGTTCAAGAAACCAAAGAAACAGCGCTGGACACCTTGCTATGGTGTTGTGACGGATCAAATGGTCGAGAGGGGTTGTTCCATTCTTGTCTTCATGGTCAAAGTCTTTAAAGCCGCTGCGATAAAGGAGTTCTGGCAGATGATCAGACCCGTGGGAATAATGGGATTGCAAACACAAATCGTGATAAATAGTCTCCTCGGGAGTTATCCGACGGCGCCGCAACAAATCTCTGTACATCGGAGGCAAACTGACACCAGATTCAGTTAACTTTTTCAAGACGTCGTCAGTGTGAGCATCGAGAATCTGCACACTGTCGAGTCGAAAACGATGGCGCTCGTGCTCGCTCAGATGTAGACGCGCTATTGTTCGAAGCTTTTCCCTGGTACTTATAAGTATCGAGATCAATCTTATCCTGACCGCATGCGAAACTTCCAACAGAAGGCGACACGGGGACTCGAACTCGTCAAGGCGTAACTGCCAACCATTCGAATGCAACATATCGAATGGAATATAGCATGGACAATTCGTGCATAGCTCCCAATCACATTTATTTCGACATGTTGAGGCTGATTGCTGCGCTGCAATATTCAAGGCGTACTGCCCTTGCTTGTCCTGGATGTCGAATTGGGCCGTTGGATTTCGGGGAGCTTCAATTAGGATTCGCATAATCTCTGGATCGTTCAACTCTGCTGCAAGGTGAAAAGGTGTCTGTAATGCATAGTTTGTCTCTTCCAATGGATTGGCGTCCACTTTGATCACATTGCGCATCCGATCGATGTCTTCGAGAACAATTGCTTGACTCAATGGACCAACTTCGAAAACTAAAGCAGTGTTTGTCACTATGATGATAGGCTGAGAAATTGAATGGTGCACATGTAAGACATACTTCTCGACATACTCTGGGATTTCTCAAAGATTATTTTCAAACTCTTGAGATCGAGTATAACATCTCTGTCATAGATTACCTGCGTGGAATGCATCACAAGCTCATCGTCATACACACACAGTACTTCGAATGTCTCTGCCAACTCAGCCAGACGGAAGGTCCATGCAGGCGAATCAAATGTTTTGTTCACTGGTGAGCTTTGGTCTGTTAGCCTTGTCTCCAAATGTCAGCATATCCGTCTAAGCTCGTCAAACTTACATTCCGTTGTAATCGGATAGACTCCCCTTGGATCCCATGGATATAAGACCTTTGACAGAGGATGCTGCAGTAATCTGGAATTTCCTGAATGCATTTTTTGAGCCAAATCTCGGTATCAGCTTATTCACATCTATCAAGAGCTATTTCAAGTCAGCATCGGCAATTCAGAGGATCATGGTTAAAGAAAACAACTGAACCATGAAGGATATATACACTTACAGCCAGCCATTTATTGAGTGCCGACTCCCCATTCTTATTGACATCATAGAATGAGCACTTCTTGCCTTGGTAAATCCTCAACATTGCTGTGACCGAGTGATCTAGAACGTGGATAATGTGGTTGTTTCTGCGTTTCGGATCGAGTATCCGAATTGCATACTCAAAGTGAGCCGATACTAAATTGATGAGGCGGAATACTGGAGACTTATTTTCGTCGACTACCGGCCGGACAGTGATGCTTGGGCTGATGCTAGAGCCGCCAGCTCCTGTTGTCCACGACATGGATAGCTCTAATGAACGAGCTAATAGCCATTGGAGACCGGTATACGTGATACCTCGAACATAGGTGGTAGTTATACGATCGAAAGCCCCAAAATAGCAGCCGGGGAGGTGCTGGTGTTCGGTCGTCACCTTTTTGATTGAATAGAAATAACCAAAACTCTTTGTTGATCGTTTTGTGGTTCTTTAATGGCATTTGCAGTGATGATCTTCAGAGAGTGGAACACTTGGTTGGGCGTGAGTCTGTTTCATTATAACCTCATCAGCATTACAAGCATCCTTGAGATCACCTGGTTTTGACATGAGTCTTCCCATGAGAAGTTTCTGTTGGTTGACATTTGCGGGAACATCGGATTTGTTGTTCGAGAAACACCCCATCAGATCGTTCCATTTCTGCTTCCCGTCTTCTGCAATGGTGGACTGTCGGGAACTTGATTGCACAAGAAGATCGTGCAACTGATGGATCTCTTGATTATTAAGCCGAACTGCTCCATATATTGTAGCTGCCATAATCTGAATGGTGCTCAGTGCGTTACGCATGTCTTCGGACATATGTCCGATGTGAGAGTCCACAGACTGAAAGTCTCTCGCAAGAGTCTCGTTCGTCGTCGTGAGCGATTCGAGTCTTCTATCAATAGATCCAACCGATGCTTGAGTCGGAGCAAGCGAGAGGGCTAAGGATGACATCGAAGCTTGCAATGATTGGACACCCGACTGAGTGTCCATGAGTACCGATTGTGAGTCATTGACCGTAGTATGAACTTCCGAGACGGTTGTACTAATAGAAGTTGTTACCATTCTATTGAGATTTTCAATCAGCCATGATTCCAATTTATTTGCCTTCCCGCTTGAAACAGAATAGAAACATTTAGGTGTAACTTACATACCAGCCACCTGCAAACTGGCCTGTAAGGCCATAGTGGCGGATTCAAGCTTCTTCTGCAGGCTCTCAAGGGTCTTCTGATGGAATGGAAAGGTGAATCTTTTCTTCTGCTCTTTCAAAGTTGTTGCGATGCTGGAGCCCTGGCCCTCTGCTGGTTTCAAAGAGTTCAAGAATAGTTTTAGTGCCGAAAGCTCCTCTTCTACTAGTTTGAGTGCGGGCACCAAAGGCGTGTCGCCATTTGATAATTCGGCATTGATTGCAGGCATTCTATTTTGCAGCGTGTTGACGGTGATGTGAAATGCATCCGCCAGTCTGGAGACTTGATTTAATTCAGCCTTGCGATCTTTTACTCCATCGATGTAGGTCTTGATGCCGGAGTAAACTTGCAACCCAAGGGATACGAAACCCGCAGCTGAGGCTGCAAGCCCGAATGCTTCTGCCATGTCGAAGGTGCGTTGCCAGCTAATATGCTATACCTGTAGAGACATCTGGGAATGGGGAAAGATTGGAACGAATGAAGGAGTAAGAGGGTTGTTATAATTAGAGCTTCGCACTCAAAAATCAGTCTCAGAAAAGAGGGGAAATTCAGCGAGTGCGCTGTCAAAATGGTGGAATAAGCGGAGCGCGTCTCCACCACATGTATATATTGACCATTTCACATGCAATCTGTTTGGACCCTGAACAACTCAACTAGTACAACGACTATCATACGATACCTATCATATTTAAATATATGCAGTATGTACCGTCCGCCCTATCAAGTGGACCAAGCAACTTTATATCGGCTGCAGAGGCAATCATCATTCGAGAGGCCGTTTCTGATTGATCGTTGAGTCGCACAACATTTTACCACGTCGACGCTGACGTTAGCACACCACGATCAGAGGCGGAAAGACCATTCCAAGCCTGTCCGAATCGGTCATATTCTTAAGCCGTCGAATTAGTCTCTAGATCGTTGACGGTTGGGGAGGATCTGACGTTGTTTATTTCGGTATCGCACAGAGGGCCAAACAGCTGTTTTCATCATATTTTTAAGATAGAACGACGTTATGGTGATCGAAGTAATTCGTTACTTGGTTGCTTGTCTATACGTAGCTGTTGACGTGAAAATTTTGGAAAATCTGTTTGTGGGAGATGGTGAAGCTTGAAGGATGGAAACCAGGTTGCTAGGCCTAGATTGGAAAACATTTACGGACGGCGGTCGGAAAGAATCCATAAGCACGACAAGGCCCCTATTACCTTTTTGTTGAACCCCGTGGGTGATTCCTTCGATATACCTGAATGAAAAGAAATGAGACATGTTTAGTGGTTGTTTTACTCAATCGATGAAACGTTTATTCAAGGTCTGTGCGAGAATTCCCAATAAAACTTTCTGTTATACAGGATGCTAGTAGCCATTTTATTTATTGTCCAAAATGTTGGGATATCAAATGTGATAGTCTCTGACCAAATCTTTACGTTCATAATACGGCGTTTCTCTCTCACCTCCCTGGTAGAGTAGATCATTTGGGAAGTTGGAGATATGACTCAACACACATTTAAATGATGTGCTCACATCAGTCTTGGTATTCCCTGATATACATTGTATGTCCCTTGTATTGTGGCCCGTTGTTCAAGTTGTCCGCCGCCTTACCAGTCGAAGTTCAACTTATCTATTACCGATTTTGTATCAGTTGTTATGAGGTTAATCTGCTTCGATTTCTGGTTGGTTTCGTTCTTCGTTATAGCCGCCTTATCCTTCTCCGTAGATTGTATAGCAATAATGTTGTTTTGCTTGGACTCATGATTCGTCACGTTACCATCTGTACGAAATCACCAGAAGTATTAGTGAAAATGGATCCAACATATTGGGAAAGGCGAGGAGTTTTCTTTTCGCTTGTTACTTACGAATCCTCTCATCTGCTTCACTTTGAGCTTGAGCACGTGTATCGATGCGCACTTTCCCGCCTCTAGGGAAGTGTTTGCTCATTCGGTCGCCTGCCAGCAGCTCCCCTTGCCGTTTTCCTTGATTCAGTCCTTCGAGACTGTTGAAAATTATCTGGACATTTGGCTTCAACTGTAGTTGAGCGCGAATCCTGGTCAAGACATCATGCACAGTATCCGCAGAATCGAAGTTGATTCTATTGTTAAGGCTAATATTCTCTATTTTGATACTTGGAGTTAGCATGTCTAATAACATTTACACCTTAGAGCTGGTATTCCAAGATTACCTGCTATAACACGTTTGTAGGTGACTTACTGCCAGAAATTTCCAGCTCCAATGGCTTCGTGGCGACTGCGCTGGATGGCATCTTGACAACCGACAGGAAGCATAAGAAAAATGCCAAAATGACACATAATCCTCTGGCGTGGGCAGATCTCCAAGTTCACTGCGATTTATAGCTAATCGAGATCCAGACAAGGCTCTGGAGGTGCATGAAATAAAAATGGCCAGGCCGTCCCCCGTCGCATCTGCACACCCTCTGTCTTGGTGGTTTGAGCCGTCCAACGTTGTTCGCTCAGTGGTTGTAAGCATAACGGGTGGTACGATAAAAGATTGATTGGGCCGGCTAATGCATTTGTGCATAATTACGCGCCACTCTCCAAGCGATAGTGACAGCTGGGAAATGCGGGCTGTGCCAAAAGGACCAACGGAGTTTCTCCTTTGAGATAATGCATGCATGAGCGATGGTGCAAGTCATAAAATCATATCATGCTTAATGCTTGAAATACGAACATTTGGTTCGTTCGGCCTTTGAACGCTCACCGGTCGACATTATGCTGCAGCTCCGAGTCCGTCTCCCGAAACTGCCGCCTTCGTGTAACACGCATCGGACTTTAGTAGTCACAGTAGTGAAATAATGAAATGCAAATCAATTCATTTGAATTCCTAATATGCAGATAATGCAATGGTCGAACTCCTTTCTATAAAGTCAATCTCCCCGCCATCATGTTCTCATAATTGATTCGTTAATGCACCGTTTAATTGTAGGTTAAATCAAGCGCAAGGCTTTGCGCCGTCGCCATAGAGTCGCCTCAAAGTTTAATGTTCATGGCCGATGTTCCAGGTACTCCAAAGCGTGTTGGAACAGCAAAAATTGCCCGTTGGATTGAAGTTGTGCTGTTTGGTGAAGCTTTTGCTACGCCTCGAGCAGGACAGCTTGTAGTAGGGCCATGGATCCTGGTCCACACAAGATCAGATTGTTCTGTCGGCTCTGACCAAGTGCAGTATTGTCGGTTATGGATGCAGTGAAGGGAACATTGCAGTCTTCAAAGCCGGCGACTGCACTGTTCTGGCCTGCTTTCTCATCGGTGTGATTGCGGTCGACCTTGATCGTAGGTGAGAACTCGGAGCTGTCCCTGCGAGTATTCGACTCAATCCTTCGGAGCCCTTCCGATAATTGTCCGGTCTTCTCAACATGGACAAGACTCATTGTGATCAGGAGCTCAGTCTTGGCTTTTTCGATTCTGGAAAGTATGTCGTTCAGCCTTGACTCGTCTCGGGTTCTGTGGCTCAACACATGAAGACTTTGTCGAATAATGCTTCGACGATTCAGAACAGCCAAGCGCTTGAGGATTTGTTGGAGCTCTAGTGATATGGAGTATATATACTCGATGCGGGAGTGAATAGCGGGGGTGTATAACTCTGTCGAGCCCTTGATGTCGCGCAGAAGATTTAAGAGGTTGACAGACTGCACTGTTAAATCGTTGAGTAATTTAGGAGCTGCTTTGATAGTTTGGCGCACCAAATCGATCTGTTGCCATATATCTATAGCCTGACCGATCAGTTGCCCGACGACAGCGACGGAGCTCAAGGCGTCCTGGAATCCGAGAGTTGCATTAGTTTTGGGGGCCACACAAGTGAGGGGGCCAGAAGGATTCCCACCATTTTTCACCAAGGAGGATTTTTCCTGCGCCGCACAAGGCTCTATATCTCACTACCTGGGCGGCGCTTTGGGTTGATATAATGATTGAAATATAAAAACCAAGAGAGATATCGCAATTGCAAGAGAAAATTTTCAAGTGACGGTGAGAGAATATGCGAGAAATGCTTAGTAGAATCTGCCCCCACTCCAAAGCAGGCGCATCCCAATACGCCGCTTTAACCGAGAGGGCGAAGTGCAGCTTCTTTGCTTTTTGTGAACCCTGATTGATGAGCGAAGCAAGAGTCCACTATCGAAACCCCGTTTTTCTGGCGTGTTTCGCGAATCAGCGACCTTAACTCTGTCATTTGCTGCCCTGGCGAACTGGGCTTTCTTCTGCGTTGCTGGGCGTAAATTTATGATCCCCGCGTCTGGATGCATACTGTCTGCTTATGTATACCCACAGCAGCACTTATGCCAGTCACATGACAAGTGACTACTTGATCACATCACCAATTCGCAATGCCATGAACTTGCAACCAAGGATACGATGAAAGATTTTTGAGAAAGGGCGAAGTCATACGAAGAGTCTGCAGCTGTTACATTACTCGTAGTCTAGGTGGAATATGACTCGTGGTTGAAGATGCTGGTAAATCAGGCAATTGCCTTCCCTTTTTGAGGAGGAGCGTCACTGAGATAAAACTGTCGTCGATTTTATTTTCTGATACCTTATACACACGATGTCCGGTGGACCAAGGCTGTATCTATCGTTGGTACAACCATGTAATGCTATCTTTCGAGTCTTATCATCCTACCTAACAAGACCTATTTGCTTATACTATAATACAACTTCACCATACTACTGCTTGTTCACCTTGGGGTTACCTTTTTGGACGACGGATCGTCTGATCTTCAATGGGGACGAGTTAGGCTTATAAGTTATCTCTGTCACTTTGAGTCACTTAGAGACCGCAAGTGGTATCTTATCCTAGGGGAATATTCAGGTCTTATATAGATGATATACGAGACCCTGTTCTTTGGTCTGCGAAGGTATTGTGACATGCGAAAGATTCGCCGAGATTGGACTGCAAAGCAGACAGTAGCTCCCAGACTTGACTGATGGAAAATATTTCCCTGCTTCACAAAAGATTATAAAAATGGGTGTGAGTGTCAGACACAATCATAGGTCTAGAGCCACAGATTCTTGGTCCGCATGCAGCGAAACTTGCATCTTTGCCCTCAGCCTACATGCTTTAGCTCTTTAAAGCTCCAGAAACCCTGTGGAGACAGCTCAGCTTGCAGGAATACCCTGAAATATGCATTCGGATACAGGAAGAGGGCAGCCTGCGCCCAATGATGTCTTCTCGTGTATCACACTTTCAATCGCAACTACAGGGCACCAGCCGCTTTAGGACTAGATATGAGAACTCAATATGTATCGTGAGTAATATGGCAAATGATATGCGAGGTGTGGCACCCTAAATGCAGAAGTACATTGCGGTTGATGCGAGTGAAAACCTGGGAGGATTCGATGGTCCATTGAGCGAAGGCGGCGACACAGCGGCCAGGCGGTGTGAAGAAAAATTTGCTCCTCTTTTGGGAGCTCTACTGCTGTGGGCTCTTGAGGCCTAAAGCCATTCCATGGGTCCTCCCCTTGCTCACGGAGGAATGTTCCAGTGGACTATAACGAGTGTGAATTCCCGAGACAGCAGCTTTACTGGGCGGGTTTTGAAATTTTCTACTTCCTCGAGCCTCCCCTCCATGGCAATTAACAACTCGTGATACAGACAATCTAACTACGAATCGTATTGTGTCATCTTGCGCTGCGATGGGTAAGATATTTTCAAGGCCAGTACGCATTAGTACAGCTACTGTGCCACTTTTGAACGATACTTCCATGAATCCGGATACTTTACCACCATCTACTACTCAGAGAGAGATATCGGCGAGCCCAGAAGTAGCTCAAAATGGTCCATCTCACAATCAGGGGCTCAGGATCGATTATGGTCGCCCAGATTCTATGGCCGGCGCATCTCATCTCAACCTGTCGCCTTCCAACACTGAGTTCACGAGGACTGAACAAGATCCTTCGACTTTTCTCGAGAATGGAGGGAGTGTGACCAGTCCTACGATCCACACAAGAGGGGTGAGTAATTCACAGTTTCGCCTGATTGACGCTTCTTATGAGGCCTCGTGATTGCTCACATCTTTGTCAGTTCCAATCTGGCGATATACGCGGATACTCCTCAGACTCAAGGTTCTCAGAGTTCCATTCCGAAACTGGCCAGGAAGTCTTTCGGCGCAGATCTTTTGGCGACAAGGATGCCGTGCAGATTGTGTGCGAAAGACTTCTCAAAATGCTCCGAACAGCTGTTAGCAATGAACGGCAAGCCGGAAATGTTGAGACAACCATATCGCACAAAAGCTGGATCATGGAACCCTATGAGTTGATCGTTCACAACCAAAAGCGGATTGAGCAGCATAGCTCCAGATTGGAGGATGATATTGCCAAAAAGCATCTCGAACTTCTCCTCAGGTTCCTCGAGTACCACCAACCTGGAGCATGGCAAAAACGTGAAGAAGTGCGTTCGGGTCAGTGTCAAAAGGTGTTATTCAGACATCTTTGGCTTCTCTACCCTCCGGGTACTACAGTCTTCAGTAAAGACGATGATGATGCCTGGAGGGCTTATAAGATCGAGAGATCTGAAAGTTTCACTGATATGAATCAAACCAGCTTGCGTGTCTACGCATGGTTCCTCGATTTCAATAAGACTGGCAATGTATTGGTACCACACAAAGAAACCTTTGAGATAACATCATTCTCTTCCGAGCTACCCATCAGGGATTTAAGATTGATTCCAGACTGGTTCATCACACCGACGAATTCTCCTCGTCCAGAATTGATAGAACGAGGAAAGAAATATTGGAGCTACCACGGAGCAGCTAAGTACCGAGAGTACAAGGGGGCTGCATGGCATCAAGCACCATACGATGTAAGACGCACTCTCCAACACAAATTGGAGTCTCCAGCTAATAAGTCAAGTCCCGCCTCATGGTGATTGTAGACTACTCTACGAGCAGTAGATGCGCTCAACCTGAAAGTGTTACATCATCTCGGTGCGCAGTATGTATTGGAAGTTCTCTGGGACTACTGTCTTACTCAGATCTGTTCGACACTCCAAAACATTCTCATACATGTATCAACAATATGATATCGACAAATATTCCATTCGGGGATGCCTGGACGCGCAATGAGAATGCACTTCTGTTCTGCCCACCAAAGTTATGGGCCTTCTCCTTGCGATTCAAGACATGGAACTTGATTTCTCATGAACACCTCGAAGAAGTTGAAGAGGACGAAGGACCCTTCAAGAATGAATTGTACATGGATTCTGCAAAAAAGAATTCTTTGAGTGGGGTCGTCTCTTCCTACTTTCGTAAGAGCGGTTCAACCAGTGACAGTCACTCACCTCCGCGAAGAGAGCGGGTGAACATTCTTCTTGTTGGCACCTCGGGTACTGGCAAGACCTTCACTGCTGGTAAGTTCGCGTCTCTTATTCACCTACTTGGCGACCAGCATTGTAACAGCAATCAGAATGTCTCTCGCGCAAATATGCCATTGCGCTATACACCATGACTTGTGGTGATCTAGGCACTGAGCCAATCACGTTGGACCAGACATTGAAGGAAACGTTCACCCGTGCAGCGAATTGGAATGCCATGGTTCTGCTAGATGGTGTTGATATGTACGGTTATGACCGTGAAGGCTGGAACCACAAGCGTTTAGCGCTCGTGTCCACCTTCCTGCGTCACCTGGAATACTCAGAATGCCTCAGCTTCATCACCATGCTGAGTCCCGAGGGTCTCGACCCTGCCCTTCCATCTCGCATTCACATTGCGGTCGTGTTCCCAGAATTCAACCCCGCAATGCAACTGGAGATGTGGATCCGTTTGATTGACCGTCTTCCCCAGGGTTCAAGCAGTATGGAAGAACTGAAAAACTTCGTGAAGTACACACTATTTGCGCTGCATGGGGGCGAACATAAACACATGAACGCAAGACAAATCCAAAATTGTATGGATGTTGCAGTAATCTTGGCTCAAGATGACGGACCTGGGGTTCCTGTAAGACGAGATCACATCGAAACGGTCCTCGACCTTGGTAGAGAGTTCGGCGCTCACGTGAAGCAGGACACAGGAAAGTTACCAGGATTCCGTGACGAGGAATGAATTTCGTATCTAGAAGCGCTTTTGATAGAAACCTTGAGTAATTACGTACTTCTTTTTGTTGAATAGGATTGATTGGTGTATCATGCCTAGCCGGTTCTCGCCTGCGCGTCACATATCGGCCGATTCAACCACCAGCCGCATTCTGTTCAAACTGAGCACAGTCTATCGGACTCCAGGAAAGCATTGTAACGTATTAAATAGACCATCGATCAAGATGAATTTCTCATCTGGCTCGTTCTCGAGGGTCGAGGGCAAGCCTGATTCTGCGAAATTCCGGGAAGCAGTTGTCTGCTTGAGGTGACCGACTGGTCACCAATATCTTCACAGGTACTTTGTTTGCTTGCGAGGCTTGAGCGAAAATCCAAAGACTCTCTCGGAATTCTTGATGCAGTTTTGTGCCGACTTGGCTTTGAATAGAATCAAAGTTGTCGATAACGACGTACAGCTCCTCGATGCCGGCTCTCTTGACGGAATGTAGGAGCAGATCCCACAGGCCACCTGTTCCCTTCGTGTTGTCATGATAGATGTTATCATCTCCACCACAGACATGGTTGGCTTTGAGCACTTTGCCTCGAGCTCTGCGAAGTTGGGCAAGAAAGTCTCGTACTGCGAGTTGTTGAGTCCAAGATTTTGTAGAATCGCAGAAGTGTGCTACCACTGCCTTGGGCAATCTCGCATCTTTGCCCTGATTAGACCAGTTGATACGGCCTATGATCTCCATTGAGAAATTCGTCGTCCAATGCAACCTTTCTCTCATGGCAGATGGAAAATCTAATATAAAAGCCCTGCTCTTGCGCGAGCTTGCCCATAACGACAAGTCGTGTTTTTGTTGAGTCTTAAGTATGTCGAGTACGCATCTTGTGTTCCTGGTATTTGGATACTGAGCGAGATTCTTGCTCATCCTCCGTTCGAAAGCGGCCAACTCAGGAAAGTCGGCATTCCTGATGAAGCAGTATGATGCTTTGGTGCTACGAGACGACCTATGAGAATGTTCGCGTGCGGCTTGATCTTGGTATTCGGATACGAGATACTTCTCCACTAATCGGCAATTAGTTCTGATCTTTACAAAATTACAGCTCAAGATCTGCGACGCACCTTCAGCGCCCCATATCCGGTCTAGTTGTGGACCTTGTCCTTTGCGAAACTGTTCAATCGGTATTTCGGGAGGCGGCCAAAGATTATTGGGCAGTTGCAAGGTGAGTATATGTTGGGTGTTTTGGTTTATAGTGTTTTGAATCACATTGTTTTGTTTGGCATTGCCGCTGGCGCTATTACCGTTGATCGCGTTGTCATTCGGCGAGGTCGGCATCATCCACATGCATCAGCAGCACTCGGGCGAGTGCAGCCAAGTTCGTAGTACCAAGGTGGGGAAAACTGTCGAGGCAAACGTTTACGCCGATTGGAGAGACTCTTACTGTACTCGGGCACACTCTGCATGGTCGTTGGCTTGTTCAAGTACCGTGTTCGTGAGCAAAGGAAGAGTCGTTGTTTCGAGCATGAGAAGCAGTAAGTTGTCGAGGGGGTTGGAAGGGGGGTTGCGATGATGACTTGAATGGTGGTTCGCCCGATGGGAGAGAGAAGGCAACAAGACCGATAAACCACATCCTCAGTACGTGTGCGACCGCGTTCGAGTTGCTGGTTCACTTTTTGTGATGCGTCAATCCCTAACATCTTAACTTGTGGCTACTTCGCACACTTGTCTTCATAAGTACGTAGCAGGGCTGCAGCATGAAACATACCACGCGCCTCGGTTGCCTGTCAGGGACGGCGCGTCAACGCATGTCTCTATCGGTATTTGCTGTTAAGAGATACCATGCACGCATCTCGGCTCAGCCACCCCGGGATTCTGTAATCGATAGGGAGCTAAGCACCTTTTCTTAGCATTCGCGGGGTACTCCGATCCCCTGAAGGCTGTCAGAGTCCTAAGCATTCACTTTTTACACATGCACGTCAAGGCCTAGGAGTTGCGTTGAATCATAGGCTGACTTCTGTACTGGTTGCAATTATACTCACACATTGGTAGTACCTAGGCTTGTTATAGACTTAGTGGAGGATCGTGTACCCCATTCCCTCTTAGGGAGATAGGTAATCTACATAGGTATTGGTGGGTAACCTAAAATTTACCATACAGTATCCACAGCTGACAGCATGGTATAGTAGTGGTTATGGCGTCTGCAGTGGTGAAAACTACCTCAAGAAGACCGATCAACAACCGGACTGTCAGAGAGAACGTAGGAAATCATTACGAATCTCCCGTGGTTTCTAGAAGAGTCCATTCGTAGAGACTCTGGCAGAGAGGAGCACCGAAACAGACGCACGCCCATAGCATACATAGCCCGGTGTAGGTGCGGGGACTGATTGGAGTGAGCACTGAGCAATGCCCCGCGTTTTCGTAACTATGGGGGACGGGCTGATGGTCGATGGCATGAGCGCCTAGCCACATCTTTTTTCCGTGAATGTGGCGGTGCGTGTGGCGTTCACCGGATACTTGGAGAGCCGGTCGCACACACCTCAAGATGAAGTTAGTACAACAACAAACTCAATGCTAAACTTTGAGGTCGTACTATTTCCAAGGCAGCGACAGACCATATTAGATCTATTTTCGTTCTTTTTTTTGCCCTCGGCTATTCACAAACGTGCCTCATTTTCGATACTATCACTCGAGTTCAGAGCTCCAAGCATGGCGCTACGACTCTGCGGGGTCAAGTCAAGTTGTTGACGAGATGTCTTTGAGGTCCAGACTCGAGAGCAATTGGGCGTTGACTTACCATAATGCTCCATTATGGTGTTTTCTATAATGAAGCTTATGATCAACCTTACAATGGCTTCCCCCTAATGGTGAACTCAGTTGAATGAAAGGCTGGATGGAGTGCCTTGGATACAGCGTTAATCCCGTCACGAACCTGATTTTCCAAATGTCGTCATACCCAACTCATCCTGGATGGAGCTAGTCCAATCACCACCACACAGCTCTCGGTTGACAGCTCAGGACGGGAAGTGAGCGACAAGGGAAACCAACAAAGGTCTCCAATTCAAGTTTTCGACTATTGCTCTGTTTGGTTGTCTCCGGACCCTGGAGCAACCGTTTGATGCAATTTCACCCACCATAATCGATGCCATGATGTAGTGGAACAGGGGTTCGTTGTCGCGGTTGTCTTTTCTGACACCACTGACCAGACACGTCCACGTACGGGCTACCTTAGCTACCAGAGATCGAACCTGCGATCGAGGACGCGTTGGTTATGGCAGGGCATAACATGGCGAGCAAACGGACCTTCTCCAGACGTAACGTGAATGTAACCCGGCATTTGCCTCCGCAGGGTCTTCCAAGGTCCCTTTCAAGCGCCCGGCCCGTCTCCATTAATCTTTATATGCTGCTCTGTGACCTCATCCCCATGCGAAGGGTCCAAAATATGCTCCTCTCCACCTTCTCTTTCCTCCGAGTGTGGCACCCCTATGCTGCACTGGCAGATACGAGACATCCAACGCGGCTGATAATGCCCTAAATATCGACCCGCTCACCCATCATGAGTTCTAGCACGCTTCCTTCAGATAAATCAGAGTTTCATAACTCGGAAAAAGAAGCAGTACCACGACGACCCAGGTTCGACTCCAACATTACTTCGGATCGATTGAGAGAAGGCTCTGTCGTTTTACCTTCTTCGCCAATGGGTGGCAGCAGTATCAAAAAGGGACGGAAGTCGGTTTTCAGGGAAATTGGTTTGGTGGACGACTGGACCGAGGATATCAAAAAGTCTCTGGACAGTTCATACGAGAAGGAATTCGGCGAAGTCACTGGTGTGTCCTTAGACGAGCCGGCATCTCCCACTGGCACCAACACAGAGACAACATGCGATTCCGACGAGTCGAGGACACCGAGAAGATGGGCATCAATATTGACACAGGTAAAACGCCCACGGATCAAGGCAGGCTCATCGGCACCACCACCGAGCACCTCTAGCCTACACAGGTTGACGACAATCGCCCTACTTATAGCCGTCATTCTGCCAACCATTAGCTACACTCATGGTCGTCAGAAAATAGACAACAGCGGCGTCGACGCAGGTGTCATTCCACACCCTCCTGCAATAGTACTTGAGGACCGTGCAGATAGCCCGGTTGATGTGTGCCTTCGCTGGGCACAACAATGTGAGTTTCTCATTGTGCCACATCTATTTCACCTTTCACTGACGGTCATGCAGCTGCGATCTTGAATGGCACTGTCTACATTTACGGCGGCGAGGCAAAGTCAACTGGCGATCAGGAGACCGATACATGGAGTAAGTTTTGCGGTAAGGTGCCATGCCAACAGAACTGACGCGCCGCTCAGATAACAACTTTCTCACCCTGGACCTCACCAAATCATGGTCAACCAGCTCCCCACCTCTGACCGGTCTTACCCAACCATCCGGTCCGCCTGCTGTTGCGCTGGGCTATCTGTGGAACGACTACAACAACTTGTATCTCTATGGCGGCGAATTTGCTGACAATCCACGAGCATCGCCAGCTGCAGTATCGACCTGGCAATACTCTCCCGTTTCGTCTTCATGGACCGAGTTCCAGAGCCCGCTAACATCATCTGGCAACTACTCTACTGAGTCAGGTATCGCTGTACAACGTGCTGCTGAAGGTGCTGGGATCTCTGTTCCCGAACTAGGGCGCAGCTGGTACTTTGGCGGTCACCTCGACGAAGCAACGACCCCAGGCTGGTCTGACCTCGTTGCCCGCGTATACCTGAGAAGTCTGCTAGAGTTTACCCATCCTGGATATGCCAACAATGGTGTCTACTCTCTCCAGGCAGCTGGCGCACCAGACGGCGGAGCGTACCGAAACATTACCGAAGGAGGTATTCAGGATCAATCAGGGTTCTCCGAGAGGGCAGATGGAGCTTTGGTATTCGTTCCCGGCTGGGGTCCGAGCGGTATTCTGCTTGGTCTTGGTGGCGGAAGCACCGAGAACAACGACACCGCAGACCAATTCGCCAGCATGTCTACGATTGATGTGTACGACATCGAATCCAGTGAATGGTACCACCAACAGACGTCTGGAGACACGCCCAATGTCCGCGTCAACCCATGCGCCGTCATATTCTCGGCTCCCGACGCTAGCTCCTTCAACATTTACATGTATGGTGGCCAGAACTTGTTGCCAGTAGCAGGCCAGACACAGTACACGGACATGTACATTCTCACTGTTCCTTCTTTCACATGGATTAAAGTCGACATAGACTCTTCCAACGAACCAGCCGCTAGAGCTGGTCATACATGCCACCCAAGAGACGGCCAGATCATAGTGATTGGTGGATACATTGGCAATACGACGGACTGCGACACCCCCGGCATTCACAACTTTGACGCCTCGAGTCTAGAGTGGAAAGACTCATTCACAGCATATGACCACGCAGCCGATTTGGATTCGGACAATACCATCCTCGCGGGCAGTTACGGTTACCAAGTTCCTGGTGTGGTCCAGAGTGTGATCGGTGGCAGCTCGGATGGTGGCGCCACAGCCACGACACCCGCAGTCGGTCCAGCAACTGGAGGCCCCTTCTTGACAGGAAAGCCCCCGGTCTTTACGATCACAGCTTCCGGAAGTGCAGCGACCGTCACCAACTCGGCACCTTCGAATCCGTCAGCGAGCAGCGCTAGCTCAGAGCCAAACGGGGGCCTCATTGCGGCTGGCGTCATCGCCGGCCTCTTCGGACTTCTCGCACTGTACTTGGGTTTCTGCGCATGGCTCTACAGACGCCAAGTCGACGCATACAAGAAGCACATGGCCGTAGCCAACCGGTACACTGGAGCCGACGCAGGCGATGAGGTCGGCCTCATGGCCGGGGCTGCGGGTATGCGTGAGAAGCTGCGCAAGCACCGTCGTGGCAGCTCCAGTGCCGAGAGCGCTGAACAGTTTGGCTGGGTCGGGCAAATGGGCGGGCTCAGCGAGCCGAAATGGCTGACGACCAGCGATGAGCCGTCCCCAGGCTCCGGTACCGGCGGCAGCTCCAACGGACGGCCCAGGCCCAGCGAGGATCGCTATCCTTGGGGCTGGAGCGAGAATGCCATGGCCGGTGCTGGCGTAAACAGGATGAAGAGCAATGCGACGCGTAGCACAGCAAGTGGTGGATCCGTGGAAGGGCTCCTGGAAGGAAGGGAGCCCAATTTCTTCAGTGTCGTCATGGGACCAAGGCGGGCCTTGCGGGTGGTTAATGCTAGGGAGGACTGATGAGGGGCGCTACAGTACCGCACATTTGCAACTCCTTTTGACGCGAACACGATGGAATGAGATATCCTTTGCTTTTTTGTGTACATAAATACCAACGAATGTAGGATATGATTAATTTAATACCGGATCCCCATATACGACTCTGAACCTTATGCATGCAAGCTCAGCTAGCAAAAGTCTCCGTACATCTAATCCCTATAGTATCCTCTTTTGGTGAAGAAAAATAAATTTACGAGAGAAATTAATTTTCCCTCGATAATTTGCTATCTCTATTTCTATTATTCTTACTATATAAGAAAGAAAAAAGGCAAGAAATAGCTACGTTTACTATATATATGAACACGGAGGTTTTTGCTACGGTAGTGTACCCCTTCAACAAACAAAGTTTACTACTGCTGCTATAGCTCACGGTTCTTAGTCATGACCCAGAACGTCTGGACGGATCGCAGAGAAACATTAAGAGTATCAACATCTCACTTATCAAAAAAGATACCTTTTTCCTTGATAGAATACGCCAATTACCTCACGCGTAACATGTACTACGGCACAATTACCACTCCAGTGCTCCCGCAGATACTAAATAAGGACTGCCGGCGCTTAAGCCGCCGGTCTCTAGACCGCCTCGCAACGATGCGAATCCCATGACTCTCGTTTCCTTGACCTTCTCCTCGACCAAATGCCTCTTCACAGCCATCGAGCGATTTTCTTCTTATCGAAATTTGACTATGATGGCTGAACAGACAAACTTTCATCTGTTCCCTCTTCTGCCGCGTGATATCCAGTTGATGATATGGGATGTCTACGAGTCTTTCCCTGGCATGCGCCACAAGTTCACCGTGGGCTACAGCAAAATAACCCACACGACTGTGGATGGCTCACAAAGTCGATCCATATCGAACATAGCAGTTGAGGGAGACCCGGAAGAAATGCGCCTCGATCCTTTCTGCAAATACAAGTTCAACAAGATTCAGCTGTCAAATCCAGACATTGATCCCGCATCCTGGACCTCGGACCCGGGCACAGAGCCGGAACTGGTGAAATACTTGAAGCGCATTCAACACGCGAGTCTTCCCGCGAGACAATCAGCATCCTTCGTGTATGTCGACCTGGAGCGCGACCTCTTGTACCTTGAGAACATCCACTACGACCCACCCCCAGTTCTCGCAAATAAAGAATGGGCTCTCATCAAGGACCTCTCGCCCAGTTGTTGGATGCCTTTGGGACTGTCACAAGCTCGGCACCTAGCCGTCCCCATTCCCACCGACATCAGCGGGCCAAATTTCTCAGTAATTAGATACACATGGCCCAACTTTGAGCTATACGACCAGTGGCCTCACCTCGAGACGGTCTATCTGGTTGTGCAGCCCCATGCCAACCGGCAGGAGGGCCAAGATATCATGAAACGCGCCAGAGATATGCCCCGGGATGCCTTTGGCTTTGTGACGTTGGAATCTTTCTACGAACATGCGCTTGCATCTGAGGAGAGCAATACAGTTTTCCTGCGGCAGTTTCGGTATTGGCAGCATCAGCTCTTGCACCGCTTCTCGAGGAACTTTCCTGTAATATGGCACAAGGCTCGAGTACTTGCGGTGTTCGATACATGTTTCGATGCAACTTGTTCGGAGTGATATACAGAAAGATAGTTTTAGTTGGTCTAGGATGCAGACTCTTGATAACGTTCATCGGGGGTCTGATGCAACCCAACACAAGAAGTGACCGATCCATGATGGGAAAATGTGTCATGTTGATGCCTATTGGAGTAAACTCAGCTTAGCAATTCACAAAATTCCATCTCCCAAACTTTATCTTTTTTCACTTTGTGCTCGAATCATAGATATAATTTCCATCGAAACAATTCAAGGCTTGAAAACTACATCTGTTCCCAATTTTTGTGTTGCACGGACTACAACGTATGAAAGCAATGATTCAGCATCGTTACAGTCTACAACGAATCTGTCAAAGGAGACCGGTTTTCAGAGGTTGCGAGTATTCTTTCATTAACATGACATAGTTGAGTCCTCAGTCTCATGCTCGAGTAAGGCCCCCATTATGTCTTCCTCGACATATTACAGACAATTATCACATCACGTCAAGGCATTAAATAGTCAGGCAAAGAATGCTATCAATGCTTGATATAACATCTGCAGGCCTTGCGCAAATTATTTCTTCGTCTCAAACTCGTGTCATCATTCCAAGAATCATTAATCAAACCCCAAGACTTGCTGTCCCTCAGAATGGCCTTCCTCTCTGAATTCCGCTACTTTCCCAGACTCCCGCGAGAAATCCAGGAAATGGTCTGGCGGTATTGGGAAGCCTCCAAGCCCATTACCCGGCACTACTTCTTCGCCGACAAGTCCGCCCGCTCCTACGTAGCCGTCGACCCAAATAATCGCGTCCTGACCAACAGCCTGACCGCCCACCAAGGGCCCGCCGCCATACGCATCGACGCCGCCACCACCGAAACCGTCTTCCACAAGATCCGGTTCTCAGGCAAGGTCAAGACGCCGGTGCTAGCGACGCCTCTACACGACCTGTGGGATCTGAAGAGTAGCATCTGGTCTAAGAAGAAGAGTAACCCCGTCTGCGCCCACGTCAACTTTGCCCGCGACGTCTTCCTCTTTCAAAACGTCGTGGCGCACAATCAGAGCCCGTTCCAGTTCCTCACCGTGCCCCTCACCCGCACGACCATGAATCTCGGCAAGATGCACGGGTCCTGGGTCGAGCGCATCCGCCACGCGGCCTACTACCCCCCGCCCGACAGGCCCGGCTACTTTGTCACCTGGAGCGCCGCGGCCAGCTTTATGAAGGCGCTCGACGCCATGACGAGCCTCGAGACTCTCTACATTGTCAAGCGCCCGCAAAAGAAGACGTGTCGCCACGGCGCGCTGTCGCGGTGGAAGATCTCCCCAGACAAAGTCACCAAGGGCCACCACCACGACGCCGGCTTCATCTTGTTTTCAGACTTTGTCGCCGAGCACCGTCGGTTGGATAAGCTGTCCGAACCGGATATGCTCAAGCCGCCGCCACCCTCCCGGCGGCCTTCTTCGGCGCGGGGCAGCGCCAACAACAAGCTCTGCCAGTGCGACAGTGTCAACGCCGGCAGAGGCGCCGTCGACGTCTCTCAGTACATTTCCGTAAAGCTCGGGGCGAACCGGGCGGCGAAGATCAAAACCGTCGAGGTTGTTGATCCTTTGTACCCGGGTGTATAAACGGAGTGTGGTGGACCAACTGAAGTAGGGCTCTCCTGTAGGAACAGGTTGAAACTCTGCCCAGAGCTTGTAACATCTTGGATCTTTGGCATGTTCTTATTCGGTGGCATTTGTTCGACTGGGCAGCGAAGCCAATGGATGTAGGGTATGAGACTCGAGGGAAAGATGAGAAAGTGGAAACTCAAATTGCGGACATGAAGAAGAGACATCACTCTGCAGTCTCGACTAGCTGGTGCTCACACGAAGTTTGGTACTGCCACGAGAAATGCTTGAAACATCGTTCATCCATACGTTCACTATGGTTTCTGGCATGCGCTTGATGATGACCGGTTCTTTGCCTTTGACAACGTCGTCTCGACAAAATAATGTTCGATTGGAGAGCATAATTCGTAGCTTAATAACAATGACTAAACCCCAACGCCATTTCCCATGGTGGTATCCTTAAAAAATCAAACGCCAGAGTACTCCTAGGATGCTTCGAGGTCTTGAAATCTGATCCCAAACCAACATCACACAGCATCCCAATATATGTGCTGTTTAAGCTTAACTTTACAAACTCCGATCATTTCCCGTCAGGCCGAAGATTCCAGGCGAAAAAAGTTCTGGCCATGAATTCAGAAACCCATGACGCCTCTTGCTGATCGCCGACGACCTGGAGCCTGTCGACGGTATCAGTACCGAGGCTAATCATTCTCTCAACGTAGTTTGCAGAGTTCTTCAACTTGTCAGCGTTGACTCGTACGCGATCGTCATGCAAGTAAGTGACTGCAGAGGAATGATCGGGTTTCGAAGGGTGGTGTAGTTCAAGATGCGCGATATCCAACGATTTCTTCCAAGGCCGACCAATGTCTGTAAACATCTCAAACAAAGGCGCGGACGGTGTTTGGTAACGGGACGCGTGTACTGTAGATGCCCAGGACAGACTGCGCCAATACCTCTGCAGGCCCTTCGCAACACTCGGATCGTCTACTGTCAGGGTCTGATTCGCTCTCAAAAATGCTGAATATGATGGATCAAGGGATGGTTGAGAAAATGCCAAGGCACGGTCCTTGTCCACCTGGGCCAAACGTATGACCTGGAGGAGAAAGACAAGAGAATGTTGGGTTTGGCTGTCTTTCGGTAGAGCTTGCAGCTGCGCCCCTAACCGTGAAAGCCACGTCCAAGCAACCTCTTCAAGTCCCTCGATAAACATGAAGCGAACCAAGAGGGGCATCAGCATTTGATTGGATATAAATTCCAGAGAGTTCTCCGCGCCCGAAGACCGAAGCCACTGCACGACACGCAGCCCGGCTCCTGAAGCAGCCAAAGCCGTCGGACCCGAGAACTGGGCCTCTTTGCGAACCATGGCAAGATAACCGGCAGCCCGGCGAGCCGTCATCATGCCTTTTGAAGCCGCCGAATCGAAGATATCATGATGCTGTTGTAGGGCGGCGGTGGTTATCGTGCCAGCAGCAGTCCCTTGAGCAAAGAGAGGATTGGTAAGAATCGAGTCCAGATGCCTGTCCGTCGGTCGATGCTTCTGTGGCGCTTCCGTACGTGGCAAATCTTTAGCCAGCACCGACATAGCTTTGAGCGCAGGGTCGAAGGCCTCTTGATGCTGCCATGGATGCTCCTTGTCTAGGTTCTTTCGGAAAGAGGACGTGATGGAATCGAGTAATTTCTGGGACTCTCTCTTATTGAGAGGCAGTGGTTGATGAATCTGAGGTAGTATGCTCTTTTTGAGCCCCTTCTTGAGAGAAGCCATCGGGGGCGTACGGGCTACCATGATTGCGATCTATAGGAGAGCATCGAGCTCCGAGAGGCCGAATGCACGAGGTGTGTAATAGTCGATTTCAAATGCGGTCGACGGGTGATGATGCAATTTAGGCTTGACCAGTGCTTGTTCAAGATCAAGCCTGTCAGTCGTGGGATGATTCTATGATCTGGAAGAATACGAATAGGACGAAACAGTACCCGTATCCTCAAGCGTTCGACAGTGGATGCAATCAAATGCACATACGACGATGCACATGCGATCAGTCATCAGTGAATCGACTGACGTCTGGCTGATAGAGATCCATTCGCGGCTCAAGTGCTTGCATGGGTCCATGGAACCCCACGATTTGACCAAGCTCGCAAGGTTGTTCCGAGCCGATGGATATGCGCTAGACAGGTCGGGTACCGGTACTGTAGACCGACGCCTGGGTAGGCACAACCTTGGAAGTTGCACCACTGACACCTAGGTAATTAGTGGGGACGTACCTGATGCGATGCAGGTAAATTATCAGATCTCTGCTAGGGAATGACGACGATGGACAGCCGAACCCCGGAAATTCACAAGCTACGTTTGAGCCTCTGGTCACGATACCAGCTCCAGGGAGTCATCAAGTGACTAATTCTAGGTGTTGCATTGCGGCATTGACATGCCCGGCTTGTTTGTTGCTTCTGTCGCAATTGGCTACCTCCCAATGGAAGTTTATTTGCAAGTAATTGACTCGAACGGCTCTTTTACTGCAACCAGTCTTGTGTCGCGTTCACAATCCTCCTGTTCATGCCATTGAGGGAGTGCCTTGCTTGGCCTGCGGCTTTCCCTTTCATACCCACTTTAAGTTCCAATTGGGGAGCTCTAGTGTGGAGCCGTCGCGACCCTTTTTAGTGCATTCTTGGGGTTACAGTCGTTTTCATTGGCCAGAAAGCTGAAAAATTCTTGAGAAGGCAAACAGCTCCTCTGCTTTAGGTGCTAAAAGGGCAATTCACTTTACCTAGCAGCATGTAGGTATGAAGAGTAACGAACAAGCAACAACAGATTGAGACGTGACCATTCCCATAATTCATTCAATTCAGTTCGAAGCTCGTAATCCTGGAGTGGTTTACACTGCTTTTTGTATTCTCGTTCTGCTACGCCATATTTAAGTCATATTTCTCACCAGAGACATAACAATTCAGGCCAAGGCGAACGGTACTTGCCGATAGAGAATACCTGTTGCTTGTACATTGTTACTGTCAGGAATCTCTCATTGGCTCTGGGCCGATCCTGACTGCACCACACGATTGGAGACGAGAGGCGAAAAAGAAGAAGGGGTAAAAAGTTCCAAGCTCACAACCGGCTGCAGCTGCTGACACGTCCCCAACGCGCAAGATCATTGGAAAATAGTCAGACACGCAGTTCCCTCACCACGTTAACGGGCTGCCGAGCAACTGCTGCTGCACTGTAGACAGGTACGGTAGATTTATACCTGGCGACATTACCGCACTGACAGGGGGCATTGAACTGGCCCTGCACAGCACTCTTACGGCGCTACCGACCGCTAAGCAGAACGCTGCCAAGGTGAACCCGCACTGCCCGCGCTACCTGACGCCTTACCCTCTTTGCCCGTCAATCGATTCTCCAGACCAGAGGAGAGCGAGAGCATCAGCCTCAAATCTGAGCCTAGCAGTTTGGCTCACGGTTTTCTCACTTGTGCATCATTCGACCTGACCAACCATCTCAGGCTACCTTAATTCATCTACCCACCTTCCCTCGACAGCGACGTCGCTTTCCCTTGGTTCATCTCTTCTTTTTGACCACATTTTGTTGTCGTCGGCTGTCTGTTTCCCTTTTTTCCCAACCTTGCATTGGCAAAGGGGGATTGCATCGCCATTTCCTCACTCCCCACCCCCAAAACACATCACACACATCTACACTCAGCAATGTCTGAGGTACAGTCTCGATCCCAGCCTGCCGCTCGCGGCAGAGGTGGCGGTCGTGGAGGAAGAGGTGGCTTCGCTGGTCGTAACGATGCCCGATCGACCAACACCAGACGCACCAATGGTGACAAGTCAGACTCCGTCGACGAGGACGGTGATGTTGGCCAGCTCAGGCAACAGTTTGGCGAGCATCTCGAGACTATTAAGGCTATTTTCCCCGACTGGTCAGACGCCGATATCCTCTATGCTCTGCAGGAGAATGATGGCGACGTAGAGGTCGTCGCTACTCGCATTTCTGAAGGTACGCCCAGCTCTCTCCTACACAAACACTTTCGCTCGTGCATTTGTCCCTTTCACCCATTGAAGTTTCTCACGACACTGACTCGATTTGCAAATTACAGGCAGCATCTCCCAGTGGGGTGAGGTATCGAAGCCCAAGAAGGTTAGCAAGCCTAAGACCAAGGACGCAGCTCCCTCGACTGGTCCAATTGATACATCTGCTGGAAGACCTACTCGTGGTGGTCGCGCTGATGCTCGGGGTGGTCGTGGTGGACGTGGCAGTGATCGGGCCCGAGGTGGTCGTGGTAGAGGCGCTTCTTCGCAGCCTGCTACAAATGGTCACCGAACCAAGGAGAACGCAGAGCTCTCCGTTCCTACCGCAGAGGCTTCCGCTTGGGGTGCTGGTACTACCACAGACGACTCGACTAACAACGAATGGGGCACCACTGGCTGGGGCGCCACCGATACCACGAAGGAGACGGCTACGACTGCCGCTCCTGCTCAGACTTCTACTGCTACTACTTCTACCGCCCCCACCGAACCTGCTGCCCCCAAGCCCAAGACCTGGGCATCCATGTTGCGACAGTCGACTGCACCCAAGCCAGCACCCAAGGCTCCAGAACCCACCGCCCAGAAGCCCGTTGAGCCCACCGAACCAGAACCTCCCGCCGAACCTGTCGCCGCTGAACCTGAGCCTGTCGCTGAACAGACCCCCGAACCTGTTGTCGAGGAGCCTACCCCAGAGCCTGTTGTTGAGGAGGCTCCTAAGATCGTCGAGCCAGAGGTCGCTCTGCCTCCTTCTGAGGTCGATTTGACCAAGACCAACCTTGAACAGCTGCCCGACGAGTCTCATCCTCCTGCTACCGCCACTGTTGCCAGCACTACTGCCGACTCATGGGACCCTCGCCAGGCTGCTCCTCAGAGTGCTACTGCCACTCCTCTGTCTGCCGCCCAGGCTCAACACCAGGCACAAGCTGCCCGCCCCGCCGCCAGCGGCTTCGCTGCTTCCGCACTCAAGGCCACTGAGAGACCTGTCCGCGTGCCTAGCTACCAACGACGGGTACTTGAACAAGAAGAGGCTGTTCGCCTGCCTGGCAACCGCGAGGTCGATCGCGCAGCTGTCCAATTCGGTGCATTCAGCTTGAGCGGCGCCGAGGATGACATTGATGGCGATCGCGAGGAGGCTGAGACTAGAGCTCAACCTCCCTCTGATTCTCCTATCCAGCCGAGGGCTTCTTTGCCCCCTCTGGCCGCCCAGCCCACTCAGCCTGCTGTTCCCGAGGCCTTCCCCTCGGCCGCCACCCAAAAGCCTGCCGCCACTCTTCCCCAACCAGTCAGCGCTGCTGGTACGAATCCCTTCCAGATCTACAGCAAGCAAGATGCCCGTGCTGACTTATACACAGCGACACCCGTTGCCCCTCCTACTGGCCCAGCCGCTGGTGTTGCCGCGCATCGTATGTCGCAGTATCCTCAAGCACATGTATCACAAACTAACCCCAGCCCAGAATCCTCCCTCAACCAGCAATACAGCCGATTCGGACAGGCTGGCGCCCAGGATCAATCCTTCCCTCCCAAACCATACGACAACTTCTCCCAGCAGCCCGCAGCTACAACCGGTGCTGGATTCGACAGCTTCCCCGCTCCCGCATCTCAACCCCCGAGCAACGCCTTCAGCTCCGCTCCTAGCGATTACTCCTCTTACTACACCGCCGACCACAGCCGTGGCCTTTACAATAGCTACTACGGACAGGGCTATGGTCAACAGCAAGCCGGCCAAGGTCACAATGAGGGACCCAGCACTCACCAGCGATCCTTCGGCGGCTACAACGCATCGCAGAACAGCGATAACCTCAGCCAGTACCCCCAGAGCGCCGGTCAGTCGCGATACGGTGCCAACTCGGCCACTGATGCGCACAACAGTGGTCACAACACCCCGAACCCTACAGGCCCTGCTCAGGCACAGCCTTCTGGCCAGAGTAATGCCCCCCAGTCGAACCTGCACCAGCAGCAAGCTCCCGGCTTCCCTGGCTACCAGCAGCACCCTTACAACAACAGTCCTTTCTACTCCCAGTACATGAACTTTTACGGCGGATACGGCCAGGGCGGGTATGGTGGCGCCCCGTACGGAAAGGGAGGCGTCTACGGTCAGCCTCATGGATACCAGCACTCGCCATACGAGCACAGCTCTTCTCCAGCCACTTCTGGTTTTGGTCAAGCTGCCATCGGTGGCCGTGACAGTGGCCTTGGATCTAGCATTGACAACTATGGTCGCGCTGGCTCTGCCCAGTCTGGTGCCCAGGGTCTTGGAAACAGCGGCTTTGGAGGTGCTCATGACGCTTTCAACCGTGCCGGCTCTTCGTACCAGTCTCAGGCCGGTCAAGGTTTCAACGGCCCGAACGCCCAGTCCGGCTCGGCCAATGATGACCTCAAGCCTTACGGCGAATCCAAGGCTGCTGGTGGCCCCAGCCCTTCCTTGACCAGCGGTGCTCGCCCTGGTTCTGCTACGAACACCACCCCCGGCCAATCTGGCCTCCCCCCGCCCCAGTCTAGCGGCCAGGGCATGGGCGGCTATGGTGGATACCCGAGCCATCTTCAGGGACACAACCTCCACGGCAACCAGACCGGTAACAGCGGATTTGGCCAGGGCCACAACAACTATGGAGGTGCCTACGGTAACTACGGCGGCAACCAAGGATTTGGTGGCAACTACGGCCGTGGTTGGGGCAGCAACTACCAGTAATTGCGGAGTAGCATTCCACAGCTACCCGGCGTTTCTACTTTGTATAAACGGCCATTGATGAGGACGGAGTCTAACACTTGTTTTTTTCCCGGCATTGGGCCGAACACGAACGAAAGTAAAGATGATAATTGAACCACGACATCGGCATTGATACAAGGCTCATTTGGCCTTATGGTTAACTTTTTTTTGGGGCCCTCGTTTGGCTTGGCAGTTTGCATGGACAAAAGGGAACAATGAAAAGTTTCTCTCAACTCTATTCTGGCTGGCATCCGCTCACGGAAATCGAAAGGGAATCGATCGAGGATGTCATGGCGTGTCACGTGTACGATTCGGCCACTCACTGCTCAGGCAAGAGCAAAACATAAGGATAGGATGATCCCAACTGATAATCAAACGCGAGTTTCCGTTTGTACTTGAGAATATTTTGTATCTGTTCCTGTGAATGTCTGCGCTACATGTTGAAGAATTTCTGCATCTTGTTGTGATTTACATAAACTGGGCGGTGGATTCGAGATACCGCGTTACTCATATGGCTTAACTTGATATCTTTGCTTTGGTCTATGGAGAGATGCTCTAAACCACTGTGTTGGTGGGCCGACCTTCTAACCAAGAGAAGATGTTCTTTTTCAGAGTCTGATTGTAGTTGTAATTTGTATCTTCTGCACACCATGCGACGTGTGGTGTAGTTACCAAATTGAGCTCTTCTGTGCCTGGGGCGAGAAGCGGGCTGCTACTCGGGCTGGCTGGCTCGCTCATGAAGACATCGGTTGCTGCGCCTGCAATCTTTTTGGCTTTCAAGGCTTCCACCAATGCGTCTTCGTCCACGATGCCGCCACGCGAGACGTTCACGAGGACCGAGTACCGCGGCATGGCATCCAGCTCGGGCGCGCCAATGGTGTTGAGCGTCTCGGGTGACCGCGGCAGGCAGAGCACCAGAACCGACGAGCCACGAATCACCGTGTCAAAGGGCACGCGATCCTCGGCCACCTCCTTCTGGCCCTTGCGCCCGGCGACCAGCACGGCCATGCCGAGCGCCTTGGCAATGGCCTCTACCCGCTTGCCCACGGAGCCGTACCCGATGATGCCCATGACCTCGGCGTTGCAAGTCATGGGCGGCTTGCCGTGAGGACCGTCGAGCGTCCTTCCCAGGAATCCACGAGCCTGCCACTCTCCCGCGCGGACGAGCGCATTGACTAGGGGCACCGAGCGTCGGACGGAAAAGTAGAGGGCAATCACATGCTCGGCAACGGATCCCTCATTGCAGTTGGGTGAGTTGGCGACGTGGATGCCGCGCTCGCGGCAGGCGGCCAGGTCGACCGTGTCGGTGCCCGAGGCCACGACGCTAATCATCTTGAGGTTGGCCGCCCCGGCGATATCCGACGCCGTCACGGGGCAAATTGTCATGACGACGATATCGGCGTCGCGGATGCGGTCGGCCACTTCTCCTGTCTTGGTCCGCGAGTACTCGGCCAGCTCGTACGTGTGGCCCTCGGGCATGGAGAGCTTCGATGGCAGCGGCACGAAGAGGGTCTCGAGCGCCACGATCTTGTGGTGCGTGGGCGAGGATGGGGCCGAGCCCGGCGGAAGCGCTCCTTCACTCATCTTGACGTTTGCGGTGGTGCTGATTTGTCTATATGTCCAGAGACTGGCTGATAATGACTTTCGGCTGGTAGCTGTATAGAATTTCCGCAGCGTTGAGCGACAGAACATGGAAGAAGTCCCTTGTCTAGTCGGTCGGTTGGCACTGGGACAAACTAGGAAGGAGCTCAGAACCACACTGAAAACAAGGGAATCCTATGTTTTTACTCCCTTATCCTCTCAGTTCTACTCTAAAATTGAGATATCGAAACCGCCGATGGACGTCCGACTCGCATGTTATCTATCTATCAACCAGAACGAATTGCCCCACAAATATAGACGAATTCAGCAATTTAGCCATGCATCTTTCACACGCCTTACGCCCTTCATGTCAAGACGGAATATATCCGCGGTTACTAGTATAAACGGCAAACACATCATTATGCGGCGTTGAGTATATTGGAAAAGGAGAACGAACGATGCAGAATGAAGGCTTTGAGGTCAATCTTTATACTAGCATGTATGTTTAGTTTATCTGTCGATCGTTTCAAATGATATGTATGAGTAAGTCAGCAGGAGAACTTCCAAGTAGCTGAAAAAAGCATCCTGACCTTAAAAACCCAATTACTGCATGTTTGAATGAATTTAGTCATTACCAGACACTAGTCTGGGATGCATGACAAGACCACTCAACCGCCTGTAGACTGTTTTCCTGTTCCGGGGGTTCGTCGAGTTGGATATACTCAATAATGCTCCCATAGTGATTCTTGGCACGATTATTTCATATTTTCTGCATCCAAATGTTGGTATTCCTGTGCTTTGGAGCTGTGCTAGGGCAGAGCGGTTGAGTATGAGTAGCCTTAAATTGTCATGATGATTCAGGTATACATCATCTCTAATCGTTTAATTATGCCTGGCTTGGAAGCTTAAAATCAATTTTAGGTTATGTTACATCACATTGGTCACTTGAGCATGAACAGTAGATGCGATCTCAAGACATCACCCGCCTCAGATTCCCTACAGTGCAGATCGTGCAGGGCACTTGAACTAGCCAGACTTCTTCCACTATATATAGGGAAACAATGTCCAGTACAATCATGGCAACTACCTATGGCAACAGTGAAGATTGCTCTGGAGCGTGATCCTCGTGTCAATCATTCTAGTTCGCAAACACAAGACAAGACTTTATTTTTATCCAGGCTGCCAAACTTGGCATGGTCATCAGCGACTTTCAACCATTGCGGGGAATGTGGGGTCGGTAGTTTTTTCACTTTAACAATATCGGCCGAACCAGTGATCAAAAGTCAATCCCCGGTCGAGGTCAACGCATTCGCTGACAATGACGTTGCCAGTGTTGGACCGTGCCAAATACGGGAGTTCCATGGTTATAGTACCGACACATGCTGCTGTGACATCCCCAAGTCTGTCAAGAAGTTTGTATGGTGAAAGAATTCATTTGATCACAGAAATAACACGTAATATAAATGAGTCGTTCAACTGGCGAGACCTTTGTAGATCAGAGTTGATGTTCTATCGATTTCGATGCAATAGGCCCACAATTGGCAATCGTGGCAGGGCTACATTTGGCAAAAAGGCACTGGACAGGCTGGACAGGGCCTGGAAGCTTGTCACTAAATGGTCTGTTCGGCAACACGGCAGTGGATGTGCACACTAAATGGCAGGGCCAACAGGGGTGGAATTTGAACGACAGGCCCTGGGAAAGCAGCCGTTTCAGAACTACCGATGACCTCATTGTATCCAGATGCTGCTCAGAGCAAAAACCAGCCATAGCCAGCGGTGCCTTGCAGCAATTGGCATTGCTCCCCGTGGTACGATCACACTGGAATTGACACCTCTCCACTTGTCCCGGCCGTGTGATAGGGCGAGGACGGCTCGCGGCACAAGCCAGACCGGTTTTTGGCTTCGCAAGCTGCATCATAACACGGCCAATTGTGGGGTTGAGCCGCCTAGAGCCACAGCGACACACGCCTTGTTGCTCGAAAAGCTCCGGACCAGTACAGAAGAGCCAAGAGCTACCAAGCTCCAATTTCTGATCCTACACATGGAAATAACAGTGCAAGTGGTTTAAAGACATGTCTCGAGGAATTACTTGACCAGGGACCTTCTTTTCTCCTCATCATCCCAGTAGTCTCCTTGACTGAACAACAACGGAACTAACTGCATGATTGTTACCATTATAAACCCTGGTCGCTCCCTTGTCGACACCAGATCATTCGATCACCTGATTGTTGTTGATTCTCTGAGCCGGACTCTGCACATCGCTAGCAAAGATGTCGTCTGAACATAATGACATGGAAGAGGACGCCGTCCGGAGAAACTACATCGGTCCTCACTCCGGAAGACATCCCATCCCCACTATTCAGGGCTACCGGGAACATCGAAAGGAGCTCGACAACAGGACAGAGCAGGAGGAGGCAGCACAGCATGAACCTGCCGATGATTCGAGGCCAAAGCGTGCCTATAACTCTGTAAAGGCCATTTTTAAAGATGAAGATGCGCCAAAGTCACAGCACCAGACGTATCCATCCACAAACCGGAACTACGCTACGCCGCCAGACCAGGACGGCCGAGACTTTACACAGCAAGGCGACCAGCCCAATTATCAGGCACAACAGCAGCAACAGCAACAACAACAACAGCGGCAGCAGCAACATCAGCAACCATCGTCTCCAGAGTCACGACCAAAGTCTTCAGGAAAGGATGACAAGAAACAGGAAGAGACTGCGACGGAGGCGGCCGCTAGGACCATTGATCCCAAGGAGAAGCGGAAAGTCATGAAAAAGGCTAAACGCCACGGAGGAGGGCGCGAAGTCACCGATCCAGTCACTCATTTGCCAATCGTCATTCACGATCAAACAGACAAGGATCTCAAGTCAGCGCCCGAGAACATCGCAGAGCCTGGCACAACCCATACCACTGCGACTGGACCGCAAAATGCTGCCAAATCAGATGAGGATCTGGATCGCGAGCAAGCCTACATCCAGAGAGGCTTCAATGGCACGCAGAGGCTCTTTCCACCTCCTGACTTTGATAGTCTGCGCAAGGAACTGGCCAACATCTACCAACAGGCTGTGTATTGGGGTCTAGCAATTACTGGAAGCTTTGGCGCTTTGATGTTTATGCTACCAGCAATTAGCGGGCGCCTCTATCCTCAATTTTCCACTGTGCTTCGCTTTTTGGGCTTCGTGGCTGTCGCAGGCGGTACGGCCATCGGTATGGGTCATTGGGTCAACAAGAAAGTCGAAGAGGCATTTACGGATGAGACCTGGGATGCTGCTCGAGTCCAAGAAGAAGAAGCACTCGACTCTGACACAGAGCTTCCAGAGTCCGTGCAATGGCTCAACCGTCTCTTTGCTTCTATTTGGCCACTAGTAAACCCGGACCTATTCTCCTCTCTGATTGACATGATCGAGGATGTCATGCAAGCTTCCTTACCCAAGGTCATCAAAATGGTAAGCGTTGACGATATGGGTCAGGGTAATGAGTCTATCCGGATACTGGGCGTGCGATGGCTACCGACGGGTGCTGCTGGTAAGACAGTAGACTCGGACGGTAAACTGGAGAATCCGAACAAAAAGTCACAGAGTGACCGCACAGATCCTCAAAATGAACAAGAGCAAGATGACAATGACAAGATGGAAAGTGGCAAGGATCAGGACGAGAGCGGCGGGGACAAACAACAGGAGCAAGAGCAAAGTGCCATCCGTGAGGGAATGGAGGCAGAGGAGGGCGACTTCATCAACTTGGAGTTGGCATTTTCGTACCGAGCTCGATCTTCCGGCAAATCAATCGCGTCCAAAGCCAAGAGTGCTCACATGTATCTGAAGTTCTACCTCCCTGGAGGCGTCGCGGTTCCTGTCTGGGTCGAGCTGCGCGGGATCGTTGGAGTCATGCGCCTAAGACTACAACTTACGGTAAGTTTATTCAATCCCATGAAATGCGCATGGTTGCGAATACTGACCTTCTCATAGCCCGATCCACCCTTCATCAGCCTCTGCACCTTGACTTTCCTCGGACAGCCCAAGGCTTCGCTTTCTTGCGTGCCTCTGTCGAAACACAGTCTCAACCTCATGGATGTGCCACTAATCTCGTCATTTGTGCAGTCTGCTATTGATGCCGCACTGGCAGAATATGTGGCGCCCAAGAGTCTGACCTTGAACCTCAAGGACATGTTGGTCGGAGATGACTTCAAGAAGGATACTGTCAGTCGTGGTGTCGTTTTGGTTTTCATCAAGAGAGCCAGCGGTTTCAAGCAAGGCGACGGTGGTATTGGCCCAATGCAGGGTGCCAGTGACGCTTATGTAACTGTGTCTTGGGGCAAGTTTGGCAAACCTGTGGCCTCTACGCGAGTGATCATGAACGAACAAAACCCCGACTGGCATGAATATTCGACGATTCTGGTCACCCCCGAGGAACTCAATGCTGAGGAGAAGCTGCGCGTCCAATTGTGGGACTCGGATAAGTACACTGCAGATGATGATCTCGGTCGAGTTGAGCTGGACTTGAAATCCCTTATAGGAAACCCAGATTCGCACAACCGAGTTCAGAAACGTGAAGATCGCTTCACAGGACAGGATCCAGAGGAGAAGATGGCCGGGTCCTTGACTTGGAGTGTCGGGTACTTCTCCAAGACTAGGATTCAGCCATACCAACTCGAGAAGCAGACGGTGAACGAGCAGATCAGGACGAAAGAACAACTCAAAGATCATGTCTCCGAACTTTCGACCCACAAGCTGAGAGAAGCAGGCAAGGCTCCCGACGATGACGAGCTGCACCAACAAAGGGCACAAGACTATAGGGAATTGGAGGATGCAATGATCATTTCAGCTCCGCCATCGGATGAGTTCCCTTCGGGAATTCTCAGCGTTCAAATTCATAATATCACTGGACTTGAGATCTCCAAACTCAGAAAGAGGGACAATACTGGTAAAGGAAAAGAGGACAATGACGAAGAAGCAGAACATCATGACGACATGCCCGACAGCTACTGTACCATCATTCTTAACCACAAGAAGATCTATAAGACACGCACGAAGCCAAAGAACTCCAAGCCGTTCTTCAATGCCGGGACGGAGCGTTTCATCCGTGACTGGCGGACTACCGAAGTCATTGTCAGTGTTCGAGATGCTCGCGAGCGCGAAGACGATCCGCTCATCGGCATGGTGTACCTGCCCATTGCGAAGATCTTCAAGGACAAGACCCAAGTGATGGAGAACTACCCGCTTGTAGGTGGAGTTGGATATGGCCGCGCTCGCATCAGTATGGTTTGGCGAAGCATCGAAGCTAAGCTGCCACGAAATCTCCTTGGTTGGGATTATGGTACTCTGGAGGTTAGAGGTGCAATCAAAGCCAAGTCTGGCCTCTCGGACGGCATTGCCGAGAACAGGCTCAAAGTCCGAACCAACATGGGCAAGCACAAGTACGAGAATGCGGGCCGCCTATGGAAGTTGAAAGGCAAAGATGAGAACGAGAGTGCATTCTTTGCCGTTCGCAAGAGATATGCGTCACCATTAATTATTGAATTCCGTTCGTCCAAGGTTGGCCCCGATTCAACGCCAGCTTTTGCTGTCCTCTGGCTCCAGGAGCTGGTGGATGAAGAAGACGAGGTCCGCACCTTGAAGGTTTGGAAGGGCGGAAAGAAGAACTTGAGGAGAGCGTCATCATGTTACGGCTACCAAGGACTTGAGGAAAATGAGCAACCGCTGGGTGAAATTGAGGTCCCACTCAAGTTTTGGCGCGGACTGTCTGGATTTCACAAGAGCTACGCCGCGAAAGCCAAGAATGGAGATATGCGACAAGTCATGGAGTGCTTGGATACGGCAACGGACGAGAATCTACACCAAGACGAAGGAGAATTCGACAGTTCAGATGACAGCGACTCTGACTCTGATTCTCAGAATGATAGCCAAGCCAAGAAGAAACTCAGGGTCCACACCAATGACTCCTCGTCTGATTCGTCTTCTGATGACGAGGGCCATTCGCGATCATCTTCAACCGTTTCACTTAGCGGATTGAAAAAGGCCAAGAATATTCTCCGTAACCCGGTTGAAGGCGTTATCGATACTGCCACCTCTGTACTGGCGCCCGGCCACAATGATGCAGACGATGGCTCACGAGGCCTCAGAAACCAGTTGCGAGACTACAAGGATCACCACAAACAGCTTCATCGCAAGCACCGCGGCATCATGCAATGGCGCGCAGCACGAGAGGTGGATCACCTTGGAGGCAAGATGAGCCGGGTCAAGGGTAGTTTGGAGAAGGTGTTTTCGCATTCCGAAAAAGATGCCGGCATTGAAACGGAAGTGTAATTGCATTATTGGCGGAGCGTTGATTTTTCGATAGTTGCATAGTGTTAATAGTTATAATCCATGCTGAATGCGTTACATTGACAGGACACTCAAGTGACCAGTGACCGACAGCCCGTGGGTCCATCAAGGATACCATTACCTACGTATGTATGCGCAATGACCCAACATGCATGCATGTATTGTGTTGGTGATTGAATACATGCGCGGCTTTGATTTATAAGAGCGACAAGTAAGCTGCCGAAGTAAACATCTCCAATCTCAATGAATACTCGTTCCCGTAAGACCTCTGTAGAATACATCTCTTGCTTATCTTTTACCGAGTGAACCCAGTATTGCTCGAGGAGTGTTCACATCAATCAGCAAAAATGGCTTCCAATGATGACTACGTCTTTACTCGAGATCTACTCGACAACAGTCGGTTCGTACTTTTGTCGATAATGAAGTATTTCACGACGAAAACATGTGCTGACCAGGGGTTCTTCCTCGAAAGTCTCAATTTGATGCATCATCATTGGGTCAAGGACTTTGGCTACCTCATCCACCCCAGAATTCCCACCACGGGAGAGAATATCAAGGTCGCAGACATTGGCTGCAGTACAGGGTGAGTCAATTGCATCCAGTATGTCAAGACACCGACAGCTACTGACCGATGCGCTACCTTGAAGGATATGGCTGCTCGATGCATACGATCGACTCCCGCCATCAACACAGCTCACGGGCCTAGACATATCTTTTGATGCCACGCCACCGCCTGAGACGTTTCCTGCCAACATTCAATTTCAGAAATGGGATTTACGCGACCCAGTCCCGGAAGACCTGATTGGCGCGTTTGACATCATCAATGTCCGCTTCATGATTTTTGTCGTGTTCAAGGACGAAGTTCCTGTCGTTGTGGACAAGTTCATGCAGATGCTCAGTGAGTCTGCATCTAATCCCTTGGACTCGCCCAACGCCACGCACCGGCGATTTCCACCTCTACACAGTACTGACACCGGCATGACAGAACCCGGCGGCTACCTCCAATGGGTAGAACCCGACAACCAAACCGTGCACGGCGAACTAACCAAGCCCGAGAACCAAAAGACCAACATTGAAGCGCTGATGACGCTGCTGAAATCGCAGGACCGGCGCCTGAACCCGACCTGGGTACCGGACCTGGCGGGCATCTTTGCGGACCGCGGCCTCGTCGACGTCGACGCCGACGTGCACACTACGCCGCCGCACTGGGCGTACCTGATGCACGAGTGCGGGCTCATCATGCACGAGCTCATTGCGCGCAAGATGGGCAAGACGGACATGGGAGACGAGGTCAGGAGGTTGGTGCCGCTCGCCGTGGAGGAGACGCGCAAGGGGGCTTATTTGGCTACTACCAAGTATGCCGTTACGGGACGGAAGCCTTGAGAGGAATCAAGCTTTGCACGTATCTGGGTTGACACTAGCTCCTGTCACAGATAGTATTACGCCAGACTTTTGATAGGATATGTATAAAACCACAGCCACTGGTGGCTTGCATCAGCTGAAAAAACGGTTCAATCAGGTACCGTGCACCGCCGAGGAAGGCGGCTTGGCCTTGTCTTTCTTTCATTTTGCTGTCTCTGCTGCCTTGCGCATTTTGCCACGAAGCTGAACTAAGAAGCAAATCAGTGCGTTCGGCCGGGCGGATCCTGGGCAACACCTTCATTGCCTCGCAACTGGGGCCTCGCCCAGCTATAGATATCGCGACAAACTATTTCATCATTTCAAGCTTTCGCGCTGTTTGGCAAGAACGAAACTTTTGCGACAAGCGCGTCTACTGTGCCTCGAGTCGCATCTGATGGCAGACACATTCCGATACTGGACATTGAACGCCCAAAACAATGAAGTCCGCTTGCTTCGGACCAAAATTGATGGCGAAAATAATTCAGGGAGAATGATAGAGTATGAGTTAGAAACAATGAAGTTGCCGCGTTACGGGGGAGGCAAAGTCCCGGAGTACTACGCTGTGTCTTACGTGAGTCCCGGAAACTTTGACCGTACTGAACATCACTTATGTTGAATAGGTCTGGGGCGATGAGTTGCAGAGAACTTGCATCATGATTGATGGAATGAAACTGATGGTTCCCCTTAATACTGCTAAAGCATTGGACAGTGTTCGGAATGGACTTCTCCAACTGCGAACTCAGCCAGACCAGTCCAAGGAAGTACGCATCTGGATCGATGCCGTTTGCATCAACCAAGCAAATCGCGAGGAGCGCGCGGAGCAGGTCTCCATGATGAAGGATATATACGAAAATGCTGCAGCAGTCATAATTTGCCTAGGCGAACATGCTTCTCCCGACGAAGCCAAAGTAGCTCTTGGATCCGTGCATGAAATTTATGAGACTGCCATGCATTGGTATGGCGGTGCTGTATCCCCTCTCGCAGGCACCAACAGTATTGCTGGGATGCTGTCTGCGACTCACCCGTCCGACGAAGACTACCGGTACGATCTCTTCTCATCTGTTGCCGCAGTCTTCAAATCGCCGTGGTTCGAGCGGCTGTGGACGATACAAGAGAGCGGTTTCGCGCGCAAGGCTTGGTGCATTCTCGGAGGTGGTGTTATTCCATTGTATGAGATCAGCGTTGTTGCGAATATCATGACAACGCCGCTGTATAACAACATGCCCGAAGCCCTGAGAGATATTGCTCATGGACTGGAGCTTGCCAATGCCAGAGGGAAGTTCAGATCCCTTGAAAGCTCAGGGCTCTTCTTCCCAGCAATCAAGACTTTTATGGGGTACTCCGCAAGCGACCCTAGGGACATGGTATACGCAGTGCTTAATCTTATCAGACAGAACTGTAATCCTGTCCCGACAGTCGTAGACTACACGTGCCCCGTCCAGGAGCTTTTTGCCCGCGTCACAGTCCAAAGCGTTATCCTCAGTCAATCCTTAGAGCCTCTACAAATTGCGGCTCTACAATCCGAGGACGGAACAAACGATGGTTTTCCATCGTGGGCCATGAGACTTGATCGCGGGAAGAAGATGACACTGGATCCACTGCGTCCCCAATTCGAAGTCTCGATGAGCGGTGGCCCGTGGGTTCGAGGAATACATGAAATGCCTCTCCTGACAAGATGGAAGACCTTAAGGCTCAAAGGCGCCATCCTTGAAGAGGTGGCCTATGCACAGCAACTAGACTGCCATCCCGATTTTGCGGACATTCGCTTCATTGATAGTATATTCTCGATCCACTCTGCCATTAGCGATGCTGATGCTGCCAAGGCAACTGAGTCGTCCGGGAACCACCTAGGAAGTTCACAACACGCCATAGAACAGCCATTCTGGCAATGGCCTGAGACCGAGCGGTGGAACGATCTACTTGTCAATTCTGTGGCGCGCACCCTTGCTGCAGGTTTGTACGCCAACAACGAGAATCGCGTGCAATTGAACGTCATGTATATAGAAAGGGGCCAACAACATTTAGCAAGGCATCGTGATAAGCGTGAACTTATCAAACCAAGCTGGGTGGATAGTTCAGTCCGTAAGTTACTGCACCTGTCTTTCCGGAAGACGAAATCTTTTCAGCGAGCGTTCTTCATCACCAAGGGAGGGAGACTGGGACTAGGCCCGCTGGGTACAATTCCTGGAGATCAGGTCTCCGTTTTCCGCGGCGGATATGTGCCATTTGTTTTGAGACGAAAAGAAGACTCATGGAGACTTGTTGGAGACGCCTACGTCCATGACCTTGACCATGTAAGTGGTGAGCTTTGGTACCTTTTGGATCATCGATTGATTGAGCACGATAACTCCGCTGACTTTTGCAAAGGACCAGCATTGGAGTGACCTAGCGAAACAGGTTCCCGCCGAAAGAAACCTTCGAGCCTATGACGGTGGAGTTCATGAGCATTCCGACCGTATTCTTGAAGAGAACAGCGAAGCTTCAGGCAACAGTTCCAATGGGAAACCTGGAAACCCAGTTATGCAGATGCAGTACTTCGACATCGAATGATCAGAACACCCCTCAGTAGCGCCAACCCATATCGTTGAACGGCAATTCGGCTCCATAAGTGCCAAAATATCCCTAGAACCAGTGTAAGATATAGATATCTCATTCGCTTAAGCACTTTCTGAAGATTGGGTTAAGCTCAGGCAGTGGGTCATTTGTTGCTTGATATTTTTTTGGGCATGCGAGGGAATTTTGTGAAAAAGGAAGTCGATCTTGCTTCTCATAACACGTGGAGTAATTTGATGTGGTAATAATCAAGTACAATAGTCTCCAGCATCATTGCAAAGTATCCGTTAGAGAAATAATATCGTGATACTCTCTTGCCGCATAAATCGTTCGAGTTCCAATGGGTTGTAACACCTGGGAGTGGTGGAGCTCCAGAGCCTCAGGAGGAGGTCTCTGGTGTCTCTTATACTCTGTGAAGCAAATGCTTTGGCCAGCATGACAAGCTTTGCATCAATAAAAGTATGGTGAGCTCGGCTTTTAGCACAAGCTCCAAACACAGCGAGCGGCCAGCATAAAGTGGTGGCGAGAGGTGCATCAAGGGCTGCTGAGTCTAGCAATTCCGTCATACGATCGAAAGCGTCTTGAACGCGAAACGGGTATTGAACTGGAGATGCTGGATGCTGGAAGACTGATGCTATATATGCCAGCAAAGCTTGTTGGTAAACTTTGCCACACGAGTTATAGATCTCATCATTGCCTGTTGGGTTCCGAGATGATATCAAATAAAGGAGACTCTGGTACTCAGTGATGGTCTCCGAACTGTACTGTGCTGCTGATCTGATCTCATTTGATCCTCGACGGGCGACAGCCGAGACTCGTGGTATCATCCAGAAGAGGTCGTGCACACAGCCGGAGCTTATATTTCCCTCGACTATGGGCATGGAACGAATCCTGGAGAAAAGTATTGTCGTGTCATCGAGAATCGACTGGTCGAAAGTGGTGTCCATGCTTACATGCGCCAGCGTTATCATGTAGCTAACACGCTCAATGAGGAAAGTCCTGATCCCATTGCTGAGTTTCTCCTGGGGAAGCTCGACGATTTGCCGCATCATAATCTGCACTGCTTTGAGATGATTCATTCCTTGCTTGCCAGCACCGGCGACAAAGGTCTTCTCAGCTAGTCAGCATTGACTGATATTCCTTGACAAAGCGTACCCACCTCTGCGATGCACAATAGGATGGCAGCAATAGTAGCTGAGACAAGAGAGTCTATGTTTCCCTGGACCAGCCTCGTGAGAGCAAACTTCTGGCTTTGAACTGCTTGACCGTAATGGACCCAAGTTGTCGAATCAACAGCAGATCCCGAAAGGGCGGCGAGGTGGATACCGCTACATGCAAGTATGGCATTCAGCACCAGCTCGTCGTTGGCCATTGCGACAGGGATCAGTTCTGTGAGAAAGGGCGACTTCATGTCACGACAAGTAGCCATGGCTTTGCTCGTGCGGTGGACATAGTGGTGGAGTAATCTTTGCGAAGCCGGCTGCCTGAGATATGGGCTTGCGGGAGTAATGCATGGCGCCGGTCGAAATATAGCTGGACTGGGTGGCTCATCGATGCGGGCTGAACTGCTCGAGCTATATTTCGACTCCAGTGGAGGCTTCACCGGCTGCCTGCGAGGGCAGTTTGTGCGCCTCAAAAGGCGCGCGTGTTCCTCGTTGCCGGGTTCTGGAAAGACACACAAGATGCCATTGCGCGCACAACCTAGACATTGTGGTCTCGCTTCGTCGCATTTTTTGCGGCGTAGCCTGCATCCTATGCAGCCGGTCACTGTCTTTTGCCTTGGAGCACCCATAGCTACCGGCTTCAGGGCCTCGGTCTTGAGAGTGATACCGCTTGATCAACTTTAGGATTCTTTGTCGATTATCCGGCGCAGCGTTTATCAGATGATTCGCGATGACCGGCCAGTCATTGCTACCTTACGTCTGCCATGAAACAGTCCTTAAGATCTCATGGAGTGGTGGAAGGATAACGATAGGCAATTGATGCAGGCGCGGGGATGTCGCAATGGCTTTGTACCTAGGTCGGGTTGTTGCCCTTTGAATCACCTAGCGGTAGCTGCTAGCGAGTCCAGTGATAGATAGATAGTGGACTAGCCAGCCTGGAGGGTTCTTATCAGCGGTGGCCGCTAGCGCACCAGGCGCTGGAACATAGGTACCCATGTAGGCGTTGCAATCGCCAAAGACCCGGGCAGACACGGGATCTGCAGCTACGCTGCGTTGCGCTTTCTCTTAGGTTATTGTATGCTGGAAAACACATGTAAGAAGAGAAAAAGAGTAGCGAAAGCACTCATCGTCATTGGGATACTACTTGAAATATATGAACATGGTGTCCTCGTCCTATTATGCTATCTGCTCCCATGCTAGGCTGCAGGAGCCAACGTTTTTTTGGTCTTTCCAACCCAAACCGGACTCTAGCGCTCTTCCTTCAGTGGGAAGGGACCAGTGCTTATCTCGCTATACGATAGTCGTACAACTACCAGGGAAACTTGCTTGGGAGCTCTCCATCTTCGTACTCACCATTTTCTACTTGTTTTTTGTGTAGTTTGTCCAGATATGGAAGCAAAAGATGCTCATAGTTATGTCGACCCTTATGCCTGGTCTGGAATCAGCTCACCACAGGATTTGAGGGGGAGACAAGCCAGACATACTTGGCCATGATCGGATCCCAGCTTCTCACAAGCGACGCCAGCCGACCCGGAATGCCGATCTCACGAGCCACCTTTTCCATGGGCTCAATGTACGTATGGACGCACCATACTATCGCCCGCGACTTGGGTAGTTGTCGGAGAACCTGACGCTCCTGACGAAACCACAGTTGCGAGACCTCGCTGATGAGACCCTGTGCCTTCCACTTGCCATAGCTCGGGGTATCAACGCCAGGACCCTGAATGTTTGGATCCCAGTCATCCTCGGGCCCCATTGTCACGGTCGGCCAGTGGAATGCACCTTGAATTCTTAGCCAAATCAAAGTGCATCGACAAACTTGGCTGCTCACCATGCGTACTGATACCGGTTGCTACAACCTGTTAGCAAGAATTCGATCGTCCGATTCGAAATCGGTGTTGCCCTTACTATTTCGCTGGAAAGGCGCTTCGACTTGGAGCTTGCCTAGGAAACGGTCGAGGGGCCTTTGCAATTGATCTGCATAGTAAGGAACATGGCCGCTGAAATGGAGGTCTGCGAGAGATTTGCCCACTACAGACAATTTAGCTTTCATCAAGTAAGACTCTTTGGCTGCACTCACATTTGTCCTTGATTCTCTGGCCACCTGAACAATCCTCTCAGCTTTCGAAATTTTAATGCGCTTTGAACCAGTACTTACCACCAATACCGAGCATCATTGCGACTAGATGATATTGCCCATCATCACCCATCATCAGGATATTGAGATCCGCTGGCTGTATGAGTCCAGCCACATGATAAACATTAGCACTTCCCTTGCCCCATCGGTCTCTCCACTCACTGTCAACGGGTCCTCTCTGGTGAGATCGTAAGAGGCACCCAACGATGGCATCTCAATGCTGGCCACCGAACCCAAGCCATACCAGCCGATGTTGTCTTTCTCGGAGCGTCGGATCTTGTAGACTTGGGGATATCTTCTGTAAAGAAACTCGCACAAATCCTGGCAGAGTTCCCAGGCTGCCTCACGAGCCTGAGGCATTGTTTGTACAATCTTGTCACCCCGATCGGCTAGTCGTTGAACTTTTACTCGGTGATACTTAGGCCACTCATTGTCTAACTGATGATTCAAAGTAAGCATCTATCACCATTGATTGTAATAGCATTGAATATTGTGATTGAGAACCACTTACAATGACCCACGAGTCTTTATCCAACTTCCGCACATCAACAACACTATATTCTTGATTTTAGCCTAGCGATCTTCGAAAATCCAATGCAGGAGTGCGTACTGGCGCTTGTAGTGGTACCGAAACGCTCGAAATCGAGGAGGTTCCGTTTTCTCCAAGTCGAAGGCCATGTCTGGCGTCGGCTCAGGGTATTGCCATGGTTCTCAACACCTTGTCAGCAGTCGCGCATGCGGAGATTGTCGAACAAGGTAAAACACACCAGAACTAGGGGCTTTGTCGATGTTTGCTTTTCGATTCGCTTGTTTAACCAAGGATAAGGCAGCAAGTATTACAACCAACAAAGCAAATGGGACATATGGAAGGTCCATTTCAACAGTAAATCTTCCTAGATGGAAAAGCAACATGATTGAGGAACTGAACACCAGAGAAGTCCTGTGTCCTTCACTTTCGTGTACTAAGAATTTACTTCATCACTCAGTGCTATTATAAGTCTTTGCATCCAACAGATCCTCACGTCTAACAAGTGGCCAGCGACTAGCACTCCCACTTCTGGGTAAATGATAAGCGCGCCTTTCGCGACAACCCCTCGCAAAGGATGCGGGTTGCGACCGCCCAACCTAGCAAAGATGTGGGTGATCGTGCAGGTAGATGCCGGCATTGTATCCCACCAATATCCATAATACCGACTAGAATCCCGTATCTGCAAGTCACATTCCATCGACGATATCGACGATAAGCGCGCCTTACGTACCCCGCACTGTCGGCATGTTGCCGTTACTCCCATACATTGAGACCCACTGTGTATAGCAATCTATGGGGACGGCTGATAAGCGCGCCTTCATCTCTTGAGGTCTAAGCCAGATTTGGTTTGGCTATTTCCTCAACCGACTCGTAATCTACAAGAGCATGATGCTTGTTCTGGAGGACTTCTTTGGGTGCTGGGAGAGAAACTGGCTATAAGATGTGATGCGGCATCACTCTTTTCAGTAGAAGTTAGCGGAGTACGTATCTTACCACAATCGCGGTGCACGTAAATTTTCAAAAGCAATGGGAGCCGACGAGAAACAGCACGTCGGTGCCGGACCGGATGGTATAAGTGTGCATGATGGGGTAAGTATTGTATCCTAGAGACTATGCTACTTTATTGACAAACCTATGTAAAGGTGTCTCTCGAATCGACCACGGAATCGAGCAACCCGTACGGTATCCGCCGAGGCCTGAAATCACACCATATTCAGCTCCTGGCAATCTCCGGAGTCATTGGCACGGGTTTGTTCGTCGGTACTTCGAGCGTCTTGAATAGTGCGGGGCCAGCGGGCTTGCTCATCGGGTATTCTGTCTGGTACGAGATTGAATGGATTCACGAGCGTCAGGTGTATTGTACTAACGTAGGTTTTGTGACAAAATAGGTGCATTCTGCTTCTCTGTGTAGCTCATGCGATGGGAGAAATGTCTGCATTTCTCCCCGTTCCAGGGTCTTTCGTCACGCGTAAGGGTGATACATGGTCGAAGCTGTCGTAATGCTGAGTGAAGCATAGATATCGGTCGATTTATCGACGAAAGTTCGAGTGTGGCTATGGGATGGGTCTATGCGTACAGTATGTAAGTTTGAACTCCGAACTTGATTAGAAACATATCACTAATCTTTAATGGCCAGGATGTAAGTCGAGATTGACGGTCTCTTCCCACTCGAGCTCATCTGACAGTATTTTTCAGGATCTTCGTCGCAGCCGATTGTACAGCGCTGACTGGTCTCTGGTCCTACTGGTTTCCGGACATCAATCCTGGTGTATGGGTCGCTTGCACTCTATCCGTCGTCTTCGTCCTCAACTGTCTTGCCGTCAAATACTTTGGGGAAGTCGAGTTCTGCGCATCCATCTTCAAAGTCTTTCTGGTGATAGGTTTTCTTCTGTTCGCTTTTATCGTGGTAGTGGGAGGAAACCCCCAGCATGATCACATTGGATTCCGCTACTGGTACGACCCTGGCGCCTTCAATACACAATACATCGGCGGAAACGCGGGTCGCTTTCTGGCCATACGGGGAGTTTTTAATACTGCAGCATTCGCCATCGGAGGTCCCGACTTTATTGCCAATTGTGCCCCTGAGGCAGTCAATCCACGAAGAAACATTCCCAAGGCAGTCAGGCGCGTGATCTATCGCCTCATATTCTTTTTTATCCTTTCTGTCTTTGCTGCCGGGTTGCTTGTTCCTTACGATGACCCTGTCATGTGTAGGTCGCGATACTTTCGGGAACTTTGGCTTCTTGGCTGACACATGTTCAGAGACTGCAATCGCTACTGGCAATGGAGTAGCCAAGTCGCATTTCATAATCGCCATGAATAGGCTAGACATTCCATTCTTGCCTGACCTATGCAATGCACTTGTGTAAGTACATCAAAACACCGCCAAATCGCCAAATACACTGATCGAATAACCTAGGATCACCTCTGCGTGGAGCTGCACCAATTGCCTCTTATTTCAAGCCTCGCGAACCGTCTTTGGCCTTGCGAAGAATGGAAGAGCGCCCAAGATCCTAGCCAAGACGACCAAGAGTGGCGTTCCCTTGCCGGCGCTCGTACTCTCCATTGCCGTGTCGTCTCTAGCGTTCATGACTTGCAACACTGCATCGGCGGTTGTCCTGAACTGGTTTATCAACCTAGGCTCTACGGCCATCATGATTGCATACATCTTGATGATGGTAAGGAGATTGCCCTTCTCTGCTGTTCCATTGCTGATGATATCCCCAGGTTGCCAATTTGCGATTCCACAAGGGCATGAAGGTGCAGGGAATTGACACCTCCGTGCTGCCGTTCAGAAGCAGACTCACCCGTCAGTACAACAAGATATTCTTCGCATGCAGCCTTACAATACTGACGATATGAGTACAGCATACTCTAACTACTTTGCAATATTTTGGGTGACGTTAATCCTTCTTACCAATGGATATGGTCAGTTTCGACTCTAACTTGCTTTTCACTACTGACACCTGCTGAAGTTATACAGGCGTGTTCATCAAGGGGCATTGGAGCTTCGCAGACTTCTTCAGTACTTACTTCACTATTATCTTCTTTGGTACGTCCACCCAAAATTCCAACCTTGCCGATGATAGTTTCTGGCACTAACGATACAAAGTCGTGATCTACGTGTCGTGGAAAATCGCCAAGCGTGCTCCGTTTATCAAGCCTGAGAACATGGATTTCCAGACCGGGCTTGCTGAAGTAGAAGCGCATGAGAGATCGCTGAGCTACGTCAAGCCGAGCTCCAGATACGAGAGGTCAGTTTTCAAGCATGGTGAAGTCGAACTTGTTGCTGACTAGAATTAGGTTCATGGACTGGCTCTGGTAGCATCACGGGGGAATATGGATTTGCAGTGAAATCGTTGTTGCATTAGCGGCAGCATATGTAGTTGTGACTATGCTTTGAATAGACGGTTCTCGAACCATCTCATGAACAACTGATTTGCGCACTTCTGAAAGCATTCCATACGTCATTCCTCAAACCATACTCAGCGCATTCCTCTAAAACATTCCTTATCGCATTCCTCAAGAACATTTGCCAGACCATTCTCAAAACATTCCTTGTCGCAATCCTCAAAAACACATACCAATCCATGCCTCAAAACATTACTCAGGCGTCAACGTAGGCCATAAGAAAAGCCGGTCGTCCCGTTCTTGGGATCATACAGAAAACAGAAAGGAAAACAGAAAGGAAATCGGTTGCCATTGTAGCCAACGGACTGTACAGCTCAACGTGCTGATGAGAGTTCGTGAGACAGCTTCTTCTCGCACAGTGAAGCACATCCCTTAGTGGTAAGGTTGGGGAGAACTAGCAATCCTGCTCTTCGTCCTCTTCTGTCTCGGACGGAATGTATTCGGATGTCGTGTCAACTTCGCCGCGAGTTGTCGGGTTCTCAGACTCGTTGGTCACGTCCTGTCCGCTTTGACCTGTGTGACTGTTGCTACCCTCTGCGATGGTCTGACCATTCTGAGCATTAGGACCAGTCTGGGAAACCTGGCTACCCTGTACTGTTTGTGCGTTCTGCGGTACCGGGAGTCGATAGTTGTGGAGGCGCAAGTGCACTGGGAGGCGATTAGAGAGATGACAATAAAGTAAGGAGAACAAAGGACAAAGACTACAACTCACACCTGTGGTTGCTGCTAGCGCGTTCGTGTCGATGAGAGCAAGCAGGCCAATGGCACGCGTCCATCTTCCCACGGTTGTGCTCTGACACGAGGTGCTTCCCCAAAGCTGTGACGTTCGGAAATGTAGTATTTCCGCACTTGCAACCTGCCACTCGGCACTGGCGTTCGTGACAGACTTGGTGACGCTCTGAGGCGTCACCTTTGCAACCTTGAACTGGGCAAGGCTTATCGGATCTTGGCTCGCCCTTTCGTGACCGGCGGCCTCCGCGCGGAGTGGCTTCTTGCTCGCCATCAGTGTCGTGCTCAGGGCCATCTCGCTCCTCGTCAGCCGTGGTATCCTCGACGGCAGAGACCGAATGGTTCACTGCCGCTTCGACCTCGGGTGCCCCCATTTCGACATCGTCAAGATTGCCGAGGTCGTTCAAGTCGCTTGGGTCACTAGAATCGTCAAGGATCTGAGTAGCATCGACCATGGTAACATCTTGACTGTCATCATCAAGGTCCGTGTTGCCGGCAGATGCATCCTCGTCCTGGTGGTCAATCTGTAAAGAAAGGAAGAAAAACATCATGTAAGTATCCGAACCAAAGCAGGAGATGGCATCGTAGGAGATTAAGGATAATCGCGTTGTGTCAAGTATAAGAAACAGAAATGTCTCTTACCTGCTCATTAGTCTGAGTGACCGGAGATCCGATGATCGGATCGCCATTTTCGTCGAGCCGAATAAGCTCTCCGTTGTCGTCCAGCTCTAAGAAACCATTGTCATCCATGTCGTACAAGTGGCTGTAGTTAGGCATGGTGGGCAGATGTCGTGAACAGCGTCGGTACTTAATGTAGTCAAGAGATTTAGCAGACTGGGTTGTATATAATCACGTGACCGGCTTGTATTATACGTGACGCAATGCAAAGATGAGTGAGAAGAGTCGTTCCAAGAATGTATGCAAGAAAATCCGCGTGATCGCCGAATCAAAGATTGAAAGCTTATGGATGTCGTGTGAAAAATAGGTGTGCGATCTCCAGTCACTAAGTCGAGAATCGGCGCAGTTGGCGAACGGACCAAGCCGAATAGCTAGGAGCTTAAATAGAATGGCAACCGTAGCGGCCTCTACCGTGGCGGGGGACGACTAATTTGCGGACGGCATGCGCGGCGGCGAGTGATTATTCCATTCAAGCCTCATGTGTTATTCGGTCTTTCCATTCGAGGCTTTACGCTTATCTTAGATGTAGGTTGGAAGACTTCATATAACATTTAACACCGCTACATTGCAAAATTTATATTTTGTGAAAATGATTTTATCTTGAATGCATGATAATGTTGATACGGCGCTCATTACACTACGTCTGTATACTGCTATGCTCCGTACTCCGTACTCATCGAGGCCCCGTATTCATGAGTACTCCGTATTACCCAGTGTTCCGGAACACCTGGCACTCCGTCGCCCACCCATCTAGGCTGCCAGATGACTCCACATGTGAGTGATTATTCCACATGCCTAGCCCCGCTACCCCGTCACGGCGGCCGGCCGGCAAGGCTAGGCAGTCACCGTTGGCGGGCGGTGACTCGTTTTTTTCCAGCTTCCCAGCGTCATTCGTTTGACTTGTTAGTGGCCAGGCAACCTACGCAAGCCCTTTCTCGTCATTTACTCACTATCAACCAATTGCTGTGTACCTTTTCTATGTTTTGCAGCCATGGTGGTTGATATAACTGGAGTATAATTGCTGAGTCAATCGAAGTTCCTCTTTACGTAAATATTATGCTCGTATATGCTAGGTGTTGTCTCCCTTTGTTGCGAATCGCGCTAACGACCCGACGGCATGGAGTTGGGAACACAAAGGAGACCAGGAGTTGTCTGATTGGTCAAGGACAAAATGTGGGTCGACTATGCGATTCAACGTTCGTCCAATGTCTGTCAATAGGTATTGTCCGGCCAAATTGCAAAAATAGTGGTCTGTGCTGAACTGGTGGCATGCACAGCCATGTAGGTGCTCATTCAAATTTTCATCCACTATCACTGGCCTCATATCATTGGGACTCATCGGCGTGTCACATAGTCTCACTGAATGAAGCTGCCCAGGCGGATTACATTTGCACAGCAACATGTGAGCCGTGCATCCCGTCTCTCAGGGCATTTCAGGAAAAGTAAAGTACGATGTATTCTTTATTGTATTGAGTTCGTGTTTGTGTCTTTACTCGTTTGTGTTCTCGTTTTCCTCCTGTTCCTCGTCCTCCACGTCATCATTCTGAACTGCAACAGGATTGGCGTTGGGAACATTGGCCACGGTGGGCAAACGGTGGTTGTGCAATCGGAGGTGCACTGCGAGAACGAGTTAGCATCGATCCTGAAAACAAAGAGAAATGATCACATTCACAAGGAAGGTGACAGGTAACAACTCACACATGTGCGTATCATGTCTTGTAGCACCATAACTGGTGCAGCCGGGCCAGTTGCACGCATCCATCGCTCCAGCGTTATGCTCGGCTACGAGATGCAGGCCAAGCTGATGGACAGTTGTAAAGACAGGGTTGTCATTTGGACAACCAACAACTCGACAGTTGAGGGTATGTGTGGCCTGGTGTCGCTCAGACCCGTCCTTCTCACAGCCCGGGAAAGGGCAAGGCTCACGGCATCGGGGAACACGGGTCTGTTGCTGCTGTTGCTGTTGCTGCTGCTGATTCTGCTGGTGGTTCTGCTCGTTCTGCTGCTGCTGCTGCTGCTGGTGGTGGTTCTGCTCGTTCTGCTCGTTCTGCTGCTGCTGCGGGTGGGGGTTCTGGTCGCTCTGACTGTTCTCCTGGTGCTGCTCCTGGTGCTGTTGCTGTTGGTGCTCAGCTACCTCTGCGAGGAGAGCTGCGAGCTGGAGGAGAAGGTCTCCGTCCTAGACACAAAGAAGTTGTAAGCAGCTATTCAGAACCCCAAAAATGTTTGGAGAGACATTGATCCAAGTAAAACGTAGAGTGTAAAGGTGTGGAAAGAAACTCTGCTTACGATTGGATGATCACTTCTGTCGCAATCCATGATGTGAATATTTCAACGGGCGGCGATGTGAGTTTGATTGTGTTGTGAGCTGTTGTGAATTTCTGTCGTCGCGCGTTTGATTTAGTTGCTTTCAACGTCGACGCTGGTTACCCGGAGCGACCCAGGGGGCTACCACGGCGCATCACTGGGCCAACATGCAAGAAGGCTTTTTCATACTGCTCACCTTTGGATTCCAACATCTGACTAGACCTACAATTACTGAACTACATTTTTGCAGCCTTCTGAACAGGATCAGAGTTTGACAGTACAAACAGTGAGACCTTTATGCAGCAGAATGAACAGCTTTGTGATATGCCTTCGTTCGCCCTATCCCAGCCCTGTCATTGAGCTGCCATTATTCACAAGATCCCCTGAAGCCCTGCTGTATCTGGCATGACCACCTTTCAACGTAATCCTCGAGAGACTCCAGGTTCTGCTCGAAATCACAAGAATAAAAATAAAAACGCGATTCTTGTCATGATTTCAATTCATTGCAACGACAAACGTCACTGCAGCACATTGCAGAATAGTATTTTCACGCAAGTCACATTTACAACATATTATGCACAGGAAAACCAAAAACCATGAATTGCGTCAGTGATCAATTTTCTCGTGATCAATTTTCCCTATGGGAGTATCATTTGCAAGCTCCTATGCTTGCATCAAGTCTTATCATCATGTCATTGCTGTCTTCTTCCAGCGAACCTCCAGGCTTCAATCAAGATCCATGCCATCAGCATCCTGACCAGCAACCTTGTCACGACCAACATGCATGCGGTCGAGAATGGCGTCGTAGTAGCTGTTGATGTCGGCATCAGCGTTATCAGCATGCTGAACTACGATGTCAAGAAAGGTGTTGACAGGATTGATTCGAAAGTTATGAAGTCGCAGATGAACTAGCAGTGTGGGTTAGTAGTGTTATTGAAAGAAGAGGAGCAGAGAGAATAGAAAAGAGATCATTACTTACCCTTGTGGTTGTTCTTGGCCTTCTCGCCCGAAATCGAGCAATTGGGCCAATCACACTTCTTCATGTTGCCGTTGTTATGAATGACAACGAGATGGTTACCGAGGGCTTCGGCATTCGAGAACCAGGGATTTCCAGCTGCGCAACCAGCAACATTGCAACGCAATGTATGCTTCATTATGTGGCGCTCGTCACCCTGACCGTTGCACTTCAGGTAGGGGCACTTCTTGTTCGAGCGCAGACGGTTCTTGCGCTTGGGCTTGATAGGCTGGGGAATCATGGGCTTCTGTCAAGGAAGGGGGATGGTCAGATAATCGTGACGAAGAAGACAGAAGGAGACAATACTTACACGACCCTTGCGTCCTCCTGAGCCAGAGCCAGATGCTCCACGATTCTTGACCACAGCCATGTTTGAAGATGGCAATGGTGAGGTGTTAGGGTGGTTTGGAGCAGATTGGAGTTGACAACCTTTTGGTACCGTGAGGGCAAAAGGAAGGTAAAGTTGTTGTCCGAAGAAGGTGGGAAGGTGAGAATTTCGAAAAAGACTTCAAATAAATAGACAAATTCCAGAAGCTAGCGCGGGGCTGATCCAATGGCTTTGATCCAGTTCACCAGCTGCAGACCTGATTACGACATCTGACTGGATTATTCGGTTCGCGCGCGAGGATCCAGTTTGATTATTGGACCGATGGAATTTGATTATCGATTCTTTGCGTGGAAGCCAGTAGAAATCAGCCTTGCTCTGACAATCTATGGCTGACAATCTGTGCCATTCTTGCGTCCGTTTGTGATCTCTACTACAGGCAGGAAGACCATGGGATAATAGGATGACTCAGAGCGGAGGGCAGATACTAATTAGTCACTTGTGATACTATTATAACTCGAATCAGAACAGCACTTGGTTGAGGCAAAGCTATTAGAGCGATACGAATCAAGCCTGGCAATGCTGCCACTTCCACAAAGTGCGAGAAGGGCAGTGGTTACATTTACACGGATCACAAAACGAGAAAGTTATTCTACTGATTTATTACTTCAACGACTTCAAACCTTACGTTGGGACTAAAATAAATGAATTCAGCATCCACTGCTGTTGCGTGGTTTGAAATCAAGTATCTCAGCCTATTCAGACTGATCTTGGTTGCAACTGTTGAGTGTAGATAATAGTAAACGAGAGACAATGGGCTACGTAGATCCCATAATCCGGTCCAAAGAGTCTGGAAGGTCAGCTCCAGAAAATATTCTCAGTCGACGACGAGTTGAGACTGAGTAGGTTGGAACGAGAGCTAGACTAATTGTGTCGGGGGGTCCATTTATTGGAAGCTGCGTGCCTGCGCGGAGTTCTGCCTGATTATTGTGAAGGGTGAGATGTGATGAATGGATCGTCACAAAAATACAGTAGTTGAGCCTATTAGAATCAGAGAAAAGAAGTTTGTGAGAAGTTATCTGATAGATGACCAGCGGCGAATGTAACCTGAGTCAGTGACGTCGATAGGTGCTTCTACAATAACTACATATAGATCTAGAGACGGGCATAAAATCTACTGTATCCCTGGACCTCAGTTCTCCGCCGATCACTAGTGATCACTTTGTTGAAGGCTCGCCTAGACTCTTGTTTCTTGTCGTCGCTACTTTGTTTGAACAATAGATCCGCCGCGTTCACTCGCAATTTACTCGTATATCACTGTACTTCACAATCTTGATGTGTCTCAAACGAGTGTCTCCAATATTTGTATCTTATAGTATAAAAGATCTTAACACCAATTTATTTCTCTTCAAGTCTTATGGCATTTATTGATTCAAGACGTCACTTGGCTGATGTCTTAATATTATTATTATGATTATCTAACTACATACCAATAGGGTTGGATAGTAGTTTCCAATGAGTTCTGAAACATACATATTTATCAATATTAGAGATTTTGGGCCCTTTACTGGTTGTCGTGAATGAGTGTGCTGGCTTTCATTGTCGACGAGAGGCAGCGACTATTCCTGCTGACTAGCGGGGGCTTGAGCAGAAGGAGAAGGATAGAGATAAGAAACGAAAAAGTAGCAGATCACCCTATTCTGCTATAACGGCGTGAATTAGACCAAGATTCACCGTTAGATCAAAGTCTTGAATGGATATAGCACGCTTGCGTGCACGAATCACCGCCTCGTCGAAGGCGATCCAGCGACCGATTAGCTGGCCAACATCTTCACCTCGAAGATAGTACTGCATGTGTCTGGTAATTCGATACATGATTGTGGTAACGGACTACAAAGGGTTGCGCCGTCCAGGCGTCTTGGTGTAAGTGAAGTAAGGATAGCCGTTGAATCGGACGACAATCTGATGTTATAGGGTACACAATATCGTGTGATGGTCTGATTCATCGCCACTGCAACTGGCCAGACGGTAAATTTTGTCATTTATAGATACGTGGCTGCTAGCATATTGAGGCTGAGTAGATGGGAGACAGCTTTAACCATAGATCAAGGAAAGGCCATAAAAGACCATTTGAAGCGGTCGAAAAAGCTGATATGTAGAGATTGAATGCCCACATGTCAAAAAGACGAAATGGAAAAGAGATTGCCTGTTGTATCTTGTTGTTTTTGCTTACTCACCGTATTCAGACTTTATTCAACGGGTGAATTAAACCGGACATGCTGTGCAGCTTTGTCCTGCCTTTATGGATAGCCAAGTATGGTAATCGGAGGGGCGACGTGGATCTTTATATCAGTCAATTATAAGACGTTCATGGAGGTGACGTGAAGAAAACCAATATGTCAAGAAGCTGACTTATGGTACTTCACCATGATCACGTTTCATTCTCGTTATTTCCCGTGCAAAGGTTGGCATGTCATTGTGGGGATGAACCTAGATTGTAAGCCTGCAGTTTTCCCGTTGACTTTCATAAAAGCCAATAAAGGTCGACCGAGAAAGAAGGGAAATTCAGCTGAGATGAATCCGTGCCATAACCAGGGTCTTTGAGCAGGGGCATCACTTGTGTAAACAATGAATTCAAATCCTCACGGATTTCAGGTTTGCCAGACGCTCTGCCTTCCAGGGGTGGCATTGTATAGTTGTACTCATCGATTGAAAGGATTGGTACCTTGAATACTCTTCTTTAAGAAGAGACAGGTTTACATATGTTGTAATAACCAAATAAAAAGAGCTGATTCTACTGGGGCAGTAGCTTGATATTTATTGTGTTGAACCTCTAGACTAGAGAGCATGGACTACTGTCGTCAGTCTCCTCGATAACTGGAGTGCCTTGGCCAACCCAATGAGTTAGGGTAGGCATGTTCAACTGCCATGTTTGAGTGATCAGTTCACATCAATGGTGGCCTCTTCATGGGCATCGCCCCTGGCGTGAGCAGGATGAAATATATGGCTCCGCGGTACAAGTGCACCGTAATAATTGCGTGCTCCATTAGAATCGAGTTGTAGTAATTAACATATACAGAATGGTAAAGATTTATCGGCACAAATCAATTACAAAGCAATACTACATCATCATGTCGATTTCAGAAATTATGAGGTAAATATACACTATAGTATTTGTGATTTAGCTTTGATATCAAGGCGATGTCGGTAGTCAATCTGCTAATACATATGTTTTTGTAGAACATAAATGGACAGTGCCTAGAAACAGGATAAGAGATGGTCATTCCTTATGCACAGGTATTTCAGGCGAGAACTTGATTCAAATTGTATAGGCTGTGAACATTTTGGTGCTAAAGATGCAGAATAAAGGTCTTGCAGGCTGGTTGTGCCAGCTGCAATTAAACTTTGAGTATCCTATATATCTGCAGTCTGACGTTCATATGGTCCGTGCACTGTATACAATGGGTAATACGAGACAGCTAGTGCATCCTAGTCATCTTCCAGAAATCAAGATAATAACGTTATTGTCACGAGCGGTCAAATAGACGGCGGTGCATCTACCATATGGGTACTGTTATTGTTGTAAACAAAGACGAGGTCTTTGAAATCTATGGAGCTACGGATCGCGGTCAAATAATTGGTGTTTTGACGCACGGGCCATCAGGTGGGGTTGGGCTGCCAGCCATCCACCGTGACTGTTATGATCTCAATCAGATGCTGGATATTATGCAAGGAAATCATTTCCAAAAAACGCTTCCACAGCATCTCTTATTTAATGAAAGTTGGCCATGGAAGCTTGGCGGTCAATGTTGGCCATTTGGTTTAATTGGCATTCGCGGGGGACAGCCAGTCACGGAAATTTGCCAAATTATGTTGTATTAGGTATAAGGTATAGAGTGAGAAGAATGCATAGGAGGAAAACCACACGAAGAAGCCCCGGAGAATTTTATTACACCTCGTCCTTGGTGAATACCTTTTCTCGTATCTCAGTCTTGGGTTGAGTTCTCGCTGTCCTGTTCGTCTCCAGCAGCTACGACCGGGGGAAGGCGGTGATTATGGAGCTTCAGGTGAACTATGATATTTGTAACATTAGCGATTAATGGATTGATTGAGATGACCATGTAAGAAACGCAAAGGATAGGTAACCAAGAGAAATCATATACGTTTGTGGTTGGCCTTAGACTTACGACGTCCGTTGGACGTATATCCAGGCCAGTGGCAAGCGTCCATAGAACCCTGACTATGAGCCTTGACCAGGTGGCGGCCGAGATGAGTAATGCTCTCAAAGATGTGACCCTGTTGTTTGTAGTCAGGGAATCGACAATCAAGCGTGTGAATCAAATGCTCAACATTCGAGGGATTCGTTTGCAGAAAACACTTTCATGTCATCTCTTATCTCTCACAGAAGCTTGATGGTCAAAGTTATTAAGTTGATATCAATTGGCATTCGCGGGACAACAAAAACGATCAGGAAGAGTCAGTCACAGAAAATTTCCGAATTCTCCTGTATTATGAATCTTGGTTCCAAGAATGCAGTGGTATAAAACCACACGACCGAATCCCAGCAAATGCTATTGCATCTATGCCCCAGTGAATTAATTTACTGGTGTCTCAGTCTTAGTTGGAATCCTCCACGTTCTCCTCGGCGTTATCCTCGCCGACCTCCTCGTCTTCGGTACCCACAGCCGTGGGAAGGCGGTGGTTATGTAGTCTCAAATGCACTACGATATTTGTAACATTAGCAATCATTGAAATGGGTGAGCATATCGGAAATAAAAAGGACAAGCAACAAAGAACAGTTACATACGTGTATGATTGGTCCGAGATTTGCGACGTCCATTGGACGTGCAGCCTGGCCAATGGCAGCCATCCATGTCTCCCTCATTGTGAACCTCGACCAGGTGGCGGCCGAGGTCAGCGACGCACTCAAAGACGTGACCCTGTTGCTCGCAGTAGGGGACTCGACAATCGAGCGTATGGACAGTGGCGTGACGCTCAGAAGCGTCACCCGTGCATCCGGGCACGGGACAGGGTTTTTCATTTCTGCGTCGGCGGGTTGTATTGGTAGCAGCGGCCAACTAAAAAGAAAAAGAGTTAGAGTTATTAGTCAAAGGTCACAAGGAATCAACCCAGGGGAAGTCACTCAGGGAATAGAGGTATGCAATAGGAACAAGATATTTACTTGCTGAGGGGCGTTACTGTTGCCGTTCTGGTGACTGTTCGTACTAGCTATGCTGTTGCGTTGTAATTGGCTGTTTCCTTGGAACGGTTTGAAAACAGGTTGCGATTAATGGTTGACACAAATGTCGTTGTAGTCTGTCGTTACAAGAAGGCTGCTTTGCCGGGGGGAAAAAAGAAGCGTAATTGCCGTTGTCGTCGTGCAATAAATAGTTCTTGAAAGTGGGGCTGGCAGAATGCAAATGAAGCTATCACTGCGCCCGGTCCGCGGTGAAGTTCCTTTCGGTACGGCTGTAGGCGGTGAAGTACGTTTCAGTACAGCTGTAGGCGGTGAATGGCAGAATTCTAGAGGCAACGAATTTCGTCTCTTTCAGGACGATTGGTCGTGGTCGTTGTCGTGAAGAAGTGTGAAGGTCATGACACCATGTGAAAGAGATTGCGCGGTTCGTCAAGAAGACATTTTGCAACCATGGCACGCCAGGTTATGCATCCTTGTTCATCTCCCGGGGGGCAGGTTGATAGCGTCATGATTTTTGATTGAAAATCAGAAAATCAATGACATAGTAAGTAGGAAGCATGTCAGATCTTCATTCGTACAACGTCGCCCCAGAAGTGTATAAGTTTGTATCTTGCCTCGTAACATATCAGCCCAACGTAGTCGTAAAGAATTGTTACATCTTCATTGACGTTTTCTGTATTTGCATAAGAGATCACGAAAACGGCACAAAATCCATCGCTGCCTGAGCACCACAATAATTCAATATGAATATCACCATGGTGTCGAGCGACAGAACAAGCGATCGGATTGCGCCTTCATCGAGTTGCATCAGCTGCCTACAACATACACTGCTGTTGTCCATCAATTGACCACAGAAAAAGGTAAAAGTGTGTTTGCATTTCATGACCAGAACAAAGCTGAAAGCAAAGTGTCCCAAGTTGCCAAAATTGTTGAGAAGTCTGGGTGAAAAGACGAAGACATGTCATGTCATGACATGTGATCCATTGTGTCAAATGTATTAGGGACGAGAAACGATCAACTGGCACGATCTGACACTTCTTTCTCGTCTCCGTGCTGTTTAGTATTCTTCGATGAATCATCATGCACTGTGATGAGTTTCTCGGACTCCTCAATATTGTCTGGGACAGGCAGAAGAGCATGCTTGTGTAGGCGAACGTGCACTCCAGTAGTGAGATGATTGGAATCCTGATTCAGCCTACCTAGTGACAATAGACTCAAGTAAGAAGTTCAAAGTTGATAAAACGTGTCAGTAGAAGAATAAGATACTCGAACAAAAAGGAAAGAAAGAAAAAACAGAGTGGATTGACATGCATGCGTGGTCCCCGGGAGCCCGTCTCGTGAAGCGCAAGGCCACCAGTTACAGCCATTTGGTGGCTCCATTATTATGCTTATTGAGAAGGTGCTGTTCCAGTGCCATGGTGCCTAGTCAAAATGTCGGGTTTTCTCCGGGCTAGGAAGTCGATAATCGAGGGTTTAGCTGTGACGTATTGGTCGGATGCGTTCCCTGAGTAGCTCGTGTCACAGCTTCACACCTTCAAGTGGTCTATGCCAAGTATGGGTTACAGTATTATGTATTAACAAAGCTGATGAGCTATGATTCATGGGATTAGCGGAATACATTGGCACAGGTATATTGCAAAGAATTATCATATTATTGTCCGAACCCTTTTATTGCCTGGTCTAGGAGGAAGGAAAATACAGCCCAACGCCACGGAACGCCACTGAAAACCACTGCATCTTTTCTCGAGTAACCGATGCTTTGAGATTAATTATTGTTATCGTCTTCGCCCTCCTCGTTTTCGTGGTTGTCGTCGTCGACCAGGACCGGGGGCAGGCGGTGGTTATGCAGCCGCAAGTGGACTATCATATTCATAGGATTAGCAATCATGGTATTAGTATGAGAACCGTACCTTAAGCGGTGCGAGTCATTACGAAGGAGACTTTACTTACGTTTGTGATGGGCTCTAGCACGGCGTCTGTTCGGCGTGCAGCCGGGCCAGTGGCAGTAGAGCATCGAGCCTTCGTTATGGACCTCTACGAGGTGTCGGGCAAGGTCAGCACCCGTGTCGAAAGTGTGACCCTGCTGGTCTTTGGGAACGCGGCACTCCAGGGTATGGATCGCAACGTGTCGCTCGGATGCATCCCCCGAGCAATGAGGAACCGGGCACGGATTCTTGTTTCGTCGCCGGCGCGTAGTAGCGGTTGCAGCTGTCGACTAAATAGAGAAGAGATAGTATGTCAGTCAATGATCTAAAGAAAATAAATTGAAAGAAGGGAATCGAGGGGAATGGAGTTAAGCAAGAGTAGAGATGGGATATTCACCTGCTGAGTGCCATTATTGGGCACTGGATGATCCATCTTGTACTTTGGAACTGTGATCGCTGCGTGTTGTATGGAATATCTCGATATGCGCAGCTTGCAAGAAAGGAAAAATAGTGATGCAGTTACCATCGTCGTCCACCATTAAATAGCTGTTTGAGGTGGGGCCGGCAGATTGCAAGTGAAGCTATCACTGCGCCTGGGCGGGCGGTGAGGTGCGAGTCGGCGCAGTTGCCAGGCGGTGAATGGCAGAATTCCCATTGCGGCGAATTTCTTTCTGTTTCCAGGGCACCCAGCGCTTCCATAGTGCCAGTCGGGAAGTTATGTGAGGCCTGAATGGCGTTATGCTATCGTCCGGTAATGCAATCTTCCTTTGGGGATTGTCTTCCGCATTGACGTGCATAACACAAGTATTGTTTATGTTGTGTTTATTTGATGGCCTGCGATGAAGGATGATAATTTCATTCACAAAATGAGCGTCTTCTAATATTCACTCAATACAACGCTATGGATTAATCGAAATCTTCAAACAAACACGGCGAATATTTGTTTGAACCAGGCAAACGTTCAAGGTGAAGTCACAAATCGATCACCTTTGTCGGTTTGCAGTGCTCGTGAAGTGTCCCATCGGCAAATTCTCCCGACTGTCTCGTCACTTAACTCTTCCTATTAGGATAGCTTCTTGCTATGTGAGTTGGTGCAACATCACACGTGTGAGCGCGAACCGTTAAGCTAGAAGAAGCATCAACAAACTGAACATGGAATTAGATCTGAAATCAGATGTTGCAAAGACAATGATCATGTGACCGCATAGTGACATACAATTAACTTTTGTCTCTGCCTGGTCATCCTTAAATTAGCAGTGCCCAGTTGTACCTAAGCGAGCAAGAAGGACCATGGATAGTCGCCTGAATGAGCCCGGTGCTTTGGAACTAAGAAAAACGAAGACATATACAAGACCCAGGTGTCTAAAAGCTCGAATGATCACGAACTGTTAGGCGGTGAAATCTAATATGTTATATGGAGATTGAAAGTAGAAATGAACCAGGATAGGAAATATTATAATTTTGATAGAATGATAATTCACAGAATTCGAGACACAGCGCTGACGGTGAAAAGAGGATGATTGATGCGATCTGCATATCTACCAAGGGCTCAGTGTCGGTCGATTTAAGGTTTACAGGCTCAGGGTTAGGCGCTCTGCTACTCCAGGGGACGCGTGAAGTGCTATGTGAAAAAGCGGGGCAAGCATATAACTCCAGCTTACAGAAGCACAACCATTTAGGACTCTCTGAGCAGCTGCGCACGATGGCACTCTACCCTTGTTGTGCGCACGAAGTAGATTCCAGATAAAGAGACTTCGAGTAAAAAGAGTCGGATTCTAGTTAGCAAAAAGAGAAACTCTGTAGTAGTGAACACAGTTTTATAATAGGTCTCCAACGGTCTCACCGTCGTGGTTGACATAATGATACTCTTGATTCACGTGGATGCGATACATGATGAGGTATGTTTGAAAGTTCCGTAGTGGATGCGCGTTATCTGATGATCCAATGATATGGTGTATAATAGTACCAGCTGTCATAATGATGCTCCTGGAAAGTGTAACAAGCGTCTGCTCTAGCCAGCACAGGCTTGTGGGGCAGGGCAGCGGGCGCCCATTCCTCAGGAGGCGGAGGAGGTCCGTTATAAAGGATATCAAGTCGTCCATCGTTGGTTCTTTGGGCGAAGCATCATATAACGTCCATTTTACTTATGTGGTGCCGCTCATATATGTAGTAGTACGCGACAAAAAAGGTATGTTGAAATTCACTGTCGTCGTCCGCGACCGAATCCAAAACATGGCTTATGTGCCCTAGACTGTTAATCCGGAAGATCTGGCTTACTTGGGCATAAGGAGCGGTGGTAAACTTGGTATAATGGAACCTGTTGAAAAGTGATGGTCTTGATGAGAGCAAGATCTCTCACGAGATGACGATCTCGTGAGAGATCTTCAAGCTGCTTGGCTCTGGAGGGCTCTTCCAACCAAATCGCGGAAGGTGAATAGAGTTTGGCCACCATCCATTGCTGTGACAACCAGAGGTCGCACAAGGTGCTTCCAGAGCGACATAACTCCTGTCTATGGATTGTTCGTGGCTACTTGTGATCAGTAATTGTTCCCACGTATTGATACTCTCTACATATCGTTGAATTCGAATCATGGTGTATAATAAATCAACACAGCCGGATAAAAGGTACATTGATGCCTTGGAGCAGTCTAAAGGTGAGGTAAAGAAAATAGGAAAGGATCGCGGATGCTGCTACGACATACCACGGTCGAAATACTCCTCGAAGGGACAAATGATAGACTCTCTGACTACAGAGTTCCTGCCACAGTCTCATCCATCTTTCGCCCCTCTGAGATAATCATCATTCCAGGTGCGCTGTGCAGTAGATGATCAGCGACCTCGTCTATCATGAAGCTTGTAGCCCGTAGTAGCAACCCGAAAACCTCCATTAGGAAGCGGTGACGAGTACATGTGGGACTGAAAACGTTCACATCTGAACGTTTTCCTGTTTTTGAACAGAAGAAATAGGTTCGGATAGAACAGTACGAACCACTCTTGCATATCAGTAAATCATCTCAAGTCCCATTTTATGGCAAAGAACCGTCACGGTCACAATCGAATGCACGGGTTTTGAGAAAGAAAAGAAAACAATCGCAATCATCGGGTGGCCCATGGCCGCGGCGGGGTATCAATCCGGAGAGCAGCCGCAAGAACAAAAACAAAACCAGAACCAACGCCCAAAGAAACAAAACACAGAAGCCACCGAGCGCAAAAACATCTTCATCTGGGGGCTCGAACCCCAGAGCCCAGCGCAACGGTGACATCCTCCGGGGACTCGAACCCAACTCCCAACTCCTCCATCCTACTCCTCATTTTCGTCGTCGTCGTCGTTCTCCTCCTCCTCCTCGCCCTCCTACTCCAGCGTCAACTCGTAGTTGTGCATCCGAAGATGCACTAAAAGATGAATGTTAGTCGAACGATTTTCTGGTGTTGAAGAAGCAATTTTTAGACTACTTTCTCTCGCGTTTTCTTCCCTCAGAGAGAAAAGAAAAAGAAAGAGAGAGATAGAAAAAATAGAAAGAAACTTAAGAAGAAGGTACTTACACAAGAAGTCGCTGTCGCGCTCGTCGGCGCTGGGGCCCTTGCACTGCCGCCAGCCGCAAAGCCCGATTCCGTTGCCACCGTTGTGGCGCTCCAGGAGGTGCCTGCCAATCAGGCTGGCGGCCTGCTTCCCCTGGTAGGTGGGGTTGCCGTCCGGGCACCCCGGGACCACGCACCTGAGGAGGTGGCTGGCCCGGTGCCGAAGGTCGCGATGATCGACGCGACCTTCGCAACCCCCACATGGGACCAGGGGCTTGCGGGCGGCCCTGGTCCCAGTGATGCCGTTGGCGGAGGCAACGGGGGCCACGGAGTCGGCGGGGTCGGCGGGGTCTGCGAGGGCGGCAGGGGCGTCAGGGGCAGCAGGGCGACGGGAGCGACGGGACTGGCGGCGGGACTGGCAGCGGGACCGGCTGCTGGGTCGTCGGCGGGAGCGGCAGTGGCGGGACCAGCGGCAGCGGGACCAGCGGCAGCAGGAGCAGCAGCGGCATCGTCGTCATTCTTAGAATGGAAATGTGTTAGCGTTTGATCTGTAGAGAGTAGAGACTGCATGTCTCCAACTTGGGAAGCAGGAAAGAGGGTAAAGGAAAAGTTCTGGTGGTCTCAACGCGCCCGTGAAATCGCACAAGAAATATGAAAATGGGGGCAAGCAACCTGTGCTTCGATCACGCTGTGGATCAGGAAGAGAGGTTCCATCAGGTCGAAGTCCTGGATAGAGATAGCACGCTCTCGTGCGCGAATGATGGCTTCTTCGAACGTCATCCACCCGCCAATCAGCTGGCCATCGTCTTCGTCTTGAAGACGGAATTCCATGTTGCGAGGAATTCGGTACATTCTCAGGTAGGTTGTCCGGTTGCAGGGAATTGCGCAATGAGGTGTGTGTCTTTCAAATATTGAAAGAATGATACGTGTCGCGCGGGGAGAGAAGGGGAAAAGAAAAAGAGGCGAAGAAGGCCAGCCGCCGCAACACCATTAAATAGTTGAGAAGCAAGCGCGGCCAGCTTGCAAACGCGACGCGGCCAGCGCTGCGCTGGGCGGTCAAACACCACGCAGCCGAGCGCCAAGGCGGTCAGGGGTCCAAGGTGTGGCAGAAAGTCGATTCTGCCGGCTGCTATACTGACATCGAATTTCTTCTCGTCGACATGGGACGAAAGAGGGTGCCGTGCTGGTATAGCGCTGGCGAGTGACTAGCTCGACATGCAACTTGGGTACCGTCTCTTGTGGTTGTCCGGGTGAGGACGGCAAAGAGACCGGACGTGAACACCACCAGAATAAAGAAAACGGAAATCTTGAGTAGAAATCAAAGACATGAAGTTGTTGAAGGAGCTCAGTAGAATATAAAAACTTTAGAAAAAACATTGTGTATACCAAGAACCAGTGACTGAATCGAAATGAGAACAGGAAATAGCACACTTACAGCAAGAACGGCAACACCGGGAGCGGGCGAAGCGGCAACAGGACCCGGACCGTGTCCGTAATGGTATTCAGCAGCGGCAGAGCGACGACCATACTGGCTGAAGGGGTCTACGGCCCCCGGGGCGACTACAGGCGCCGTGAACTCATCGCCTGCCAGAAACCAGCCGGTGAATCCTGGGTAAGGACTCGGGTGACCCCAGTTGGGGTGCAGTTCTGCTGAGACCAGACGGAAGCCAGGCCGCAGAGAGTTGGCTGCATTGGCGTTGTACACAACAGCGTTCTCTATATCGTGAATCACTCCCATCGTCGCGGTTGATGAGCAGTGCTTTGAGGATCTTCTGTTGCAGAATACTGAGCCGGGGGACTTATGGTATCGATGATGGCCGTGGAAAGGATGAAGGACTGGGAGCGGCAGAGACGAGCTTGTATCGATTGAATTTGAGTTGAATGGTCCAGCTTTCGGACTTGTGAGGATTGCTTAGTTCTGATGCCTGCGACGAAGGTATTCCTGGCCTCGGTAACTAAAGAGGAGGGGGAATTGTTCGAAGAGAAAATGATGCTGGAAGATGACACTGGTGATACTACTTGCGGATGGAATCGAAAGGCTCTGGTCGTATCTGGAAGGAAGAAGTGGAAACAACAAAAAGTGCAGGGCTGGTAGGGCAGGGTGAAAAGAATGTGGCATCAGGGACCCGCGTGGCCAGCCGAAAGTTAGGGCTCAAGCAGGTGCCAGATGGGTTGAGGGTGAGCTGCAAGTGCAGCTGCACTGTGGAATCAAGCGGAAGGAACCCGGGTTTGCTGGGGTTGGCCACAAGACCACAGATGGTCGACGAAGAGGGCATCGTGAGGTTTGCCGTCGACGGTATGGTCAAGGTTATCATTGACGCAAAGGGGGTATGTCGAAGACAACGACGACGATGACGAATGATAACAATATGAGCTCGAAACGGGCACACTGGAGACTTGTCAAAGAACGGAGTCTATCAAGTTTATCTGACCTGAAGAAGTTATCAGACGGAAGATCACAACGGGGCATTGTTGTCCTTTATAGGACGTGAACATTCATGAATTGTTCACAGCACACAAACACATGAACGACGTAACGAGTTACCTCAAAAGCTGAGTCAGTCAAATTTCTGTATGAAGTATGTCCAACTTCAAACAAACTTGACCAAACTTAGAATGTTTTCATATTTATGGGATGCTCTCTAATATCACAATGTTTCCTCCAGGTTCAACAGTTCAAGAGTCATGTGGAAGAGTCTATCTTCCTTGGCTTCGTCATAAGCATACCCCCGTACACCTTTGACACCAGGGACCAGGGGAGAGAAAGTCGCAACCTCGCAATCTTCCAGATATTTCCCGCCTCTGCCCTCCCATTCGCGACCGAGAGCAGCGAGAACAGTCGTGGCGGCTCCCTGCTCTGGGCTCTTCATCCACTTCATCAGCAACTCATTTCCTGTCCAGCTCGCCTTGGCAGATTCAGGCATGTGTTGCTGAAGATTGGTCAAAATACCTCCAGGCATGACGCTGAGGGCATGGATGCCGTGAAGACCGAAGGCGCGGTCAATGTAGTTGGACATGTATATTTGAGCAAGTTTACTCTGACCATATGCTTTAGAAGGATCATACGCGCCATCCTGCACGAGGTTGAAATCGTCAAATTGAATCTCCGAGATGTGATGCCCACTGCTCGAAACATTGACTACACGTGAGTTGAACTGAGGTGTGGACCCTTTAATCATGGCATCACGCAAAAGCCAGAAAAGGAGAAAGTGACCGAGGTAATTGGTTGCGAGCTGGCTCTCAAAGCCATCAGCAGACTCCTCGCGCTGGGGAACCATCATTATGCCGGCGTTGCAGATCAAGACGTTGAGAATCTGGGACTTGGCAAGAAATGCTGCTGCTGTCTTTCTGACAGATTCCAAAGAGCTCATGTCACATTCAAGAAGTTCCACGCGGCCGGACTCCAGGAAATGGCCGCACGCAATTTGCCCCTTTTCCAAAGATCGCACCGCGAGAAAGACTTTTGCGCCTGTCGCGGCCATGGCGCGGGCAGTTTCGATGCCGATGCCAGATGAGGCCCCAGTCACCAGTATTACCTAATGCACTGTCAGTATCTGACGGCTTCTCTTTGTGACTGATTGTCCAACATGGAGGTTTACCTTGTCCGTCATCGACCCACGTCGGTCTTCGTCCTCCACAATCTGCATGGCCGTAGGGCGTGCATCGCCAGGACCATTGGGCTTCCTGTGGGATTCGGCGTATCTGGACATGTCTTCCGATGAGAGAGTAGTCTGTAAGATGGTGATTGGCCTGATTGAGAGTATGGAAGGGGTTCGTTGTGCAAGCTATAGGACATTTACATGAACATGAACGTTCTCAGGTAGCTGGTCTATTGTTTTCTGCATGGCAAATTCAACGTATTTATACACGAGCACGAGACTCAGAAGCACTAGCTATTCATTAAGGATTCAAGTCCCTCTTGAGATCTTCACTTCCGCGCCTCAATTTGCAGTCATCGTCGAAAGCTGGAACTACCTGAACAGCAGAAAGCCATGCCAGTCAACCAATCATGCATCAACTAGGATGGCGCTTGTCCCTAAACAGACAATGCAAAGCTTGGCATTTGTATTCTTGCTCCACCGTTTGGCCTAAGTCACTGCTAATATTTGACAAGGTTTCCCAGTGATAGTTTAGTGTGGGAACATGATGCTAGTCAAAAGGCTCACTCATGCCTCTTGTATTGCCCTATCTGCGGCCTGTAGTTGCTCCGAACAGGCAAACACCGACACCATTTGTCTGAGGAAGCCATGCATTGCATCGATCTTTTCCATTCCACCCTTCAAGACCACCATGCGTACGACGGCATCCATGTGACTCTTGCAAGTGGACACATCTCCAAGTGCAAGCTATGTTTGGGCGTCAGAAAGCGGGTAACTACTAGACTATGGGGGCCAGAAGAGTGTCAAACCTCATCAGAAGCCAGCTGAAGGGCTCTGGGTATGATTGCATCAATGATGGTGGCGTTCATGGACGACGAAGAAATGGCTTCTTGCAATAGCCGCAGACAGTCTAGCTTGTAGTGGAGCGCGAGCTCATAGTACCGTTGATCAGATGTCAAGATGTAGAGACTGCGGCAAGCATAGAGCAAAACTCCACTTAGCATGCCTGGATCTGCCCTGGCCGTGGGAACCCATTGTGTCGCGATACTGTGTTTGTATGACCCGGGGTTTGTGAATTGGTGGCTGTGGCGCGTCTCGAATGGGACGACAATCCGAATGTCTTGATGTGATTTGAGCGATTCAGCTTCTCTGGGCCACAGACGGTGGGAGGGATGTTGTGGGGAAATGCATACAATGATCGAAGAGCCGATGCTCAAAGAGCGAAAGCGTCCGACAGGAAGACTCGAACGGATCTTTCCGACTGGAAAGCGCAGTGCTCGCGAGGCCGGCGCCTGAGAGCCTCCACGGCGGCGATCCGGAAACTGAGATCGATGTCTCTTCGTGTATTGCCGAATTAAATGCGCAACGGGTTGCCTGCCTTGTGCATTCCTGGTAGTCGCGCATACGCTGCCGCCTCGTTTTGGCGTGTCCCGATTTTGCTGCGTGCGACCGCGCAGCTCGTCGCGCAGCCGCCGCAGCATTGGAAGACCCTGGCTGGGCAATTTCTACAAACAAAAGGGCCCTGAGGCGTCTCGATTAGCGCCCCATGTACTGTTGCGACGCGCTAGAGAGGGTGGAAAGAGGGATCTTTTACATGGTTCATACATCGACATAGCCAAGTGTCAATATACGGATCTTGCGATATGGCAAATTTTTGTGCAAGAAAAAGGCCGTTCGTACATCGAAACGAAATGTGGCCAAGGAAGGCATCAGATCATCCAGCTGTCAGCGTTCCGTTGCACTAAATCCAGCTCTTTAGCATTTAGATCTGTTTCTGTGGGCCTTGGTTCTTCGCGCGCTGGAGACGGTCGCTGAGCTAAAAACTCCATACTCCCAGCGCACTTATCGTCGGTGCCAATTTAGAGCCAGCAGTTGTAGTCGTGCATAGGCTCAATACGAGTGAATCTAAGCATTTATATCTGTAAAATTGCTGAAAAAACTGTTACAACCAAGTTTGCAGAGTTAGGCTACGCCATTGGCTCCTGAATATTGATTGAGATCCCGCAGCATGCTGATTCTGCCTTACAGATTATGTCATCATGCTTGTGTGCCTGACTTGGCCATGGCAGCACAATCCGCAGTACAAGCGTGACCCCGCTTCCGCCATGATCTGCCCTCGAAGACCCCATTGCCCATCAGTAAAACGCTAGATTCTTTGGGATCAACGGACACGTCGGTGCCTCTTCTCGCCATGGAGGCCCTCGCGGCATTAGGCATTGCTTGTAACTTGATGCAAGTCATCAGCTTCACCGGCGAGACCATTACGCTATGCAAGCACACCTACAAGCGTGGCTCGACGGACCCGACCCTCGAAGGGAATGCAAAGACTTTGCATGTTCTCATGCAGTCCCTTGACGAGTCGTTGCACAAGTCAACAGCTCAAGACACCCCTGATCCCGCGACAATAGAACTTCAAGTGCTGGCGAGGAAATGTCTTGATGCCGTGACTAGTCTCTCTACTCAATTGAACAGAATTGGGACATCTGGCAGGCAAGGAAGCGTCAGTAGGACCATAGTTGCAGTCTCAAAGCATTTATGGAAATCTGGCGATCTGCGCCGTCTTCAGGAAGAGATCGATGGGTACCAAAAGATTTTGGAATCCGGCCTGTTGGTCAAAATATGGTTAGGATTCCCTTGCCCTCTAAATATGTAATTGTTGAACGTCTGCTAAGAGAGTATCTACAGTACAGCGAACGAGGCTGCAAAGATTCAAACTCGGGAAGAATTCAAGTCCCTTAACACCGCGCTGCAGCATTTCATTGACGGACTTTCCAAAAGTCAAGTGCATGCTTCTCAGCTGATACAATCTATCGACAAACGAATTGAGAATGGCTTCCTGGCAATTCGAGATGAAGCAACACAGAAGCGAATTCTAGGGAGCCTCAAGTACGATGGAATGAATCACCGACGAAATACAATCAAACAGCATCATCGGAAGACCTTTGAGTGGATATTCCGTGGGCAAACCCCGCTCCACGACCCTGAAGATGATTATTCGTCGGACTTTGAATCAGACTCCGCTTTGGAGGATTCCGCTGCCTATTCAGAAATTTCCGATTATGAGCCAACCAGTCTCAATGGGAATGATGGAAATATTTATGAGGCCGAACTTCCGGATACTTCAGAAGACGATGCACCACTGCCTTGGGACGACTTTGTTGCCTGGCTCAAATCGGATGATCCAGTCTACTGGGTATCAGGTAAGCCCGGCTCTGGAAAAAGCACACTCATGCTATTTCTGCTCCAGGATACTCGAACTCAGGCCCTTCTTGACGAGTGGCGACCGGGTACGCGTATAATCAGCCACTTCTTACTAAGCTCCGGACATCTTTTGCAACGAAGTGTGAAAGGGATCTACATTTCTTTACTTCACCAGATCCTGGAGGAAGATATCCAAGAAAATGGCTTCCTCTTGTCCATGTTGGCTCAAAAGGTACCGCGAGTCCTTTCGAAGGACGATGCTGGTGATTGGGCAGATGTGGAGTTAAAAAGGGCGCTCAAAATTCTTCTCAAGAATTCGACCAAACCAACGTGCATTTTCATCGATGGTCTGGACGAACTTGTGCCATCTGAGATCGATGATGGTGTTTGGTCTTTCCTGCAAAGTCTAAAATCTATCTCCCAACTCAAGATTTGTCTCTCGAGTCGCTCAGAACCAACATTTCAGATACGGCTTGAGAACGTCCCTAAATTACGGATCCATACCTTAACGGAGGGTGACATCCGTACTTATGCTACAGACTTTTTGAAGTCTACAATCCTACCGAGTCGAAAGAACACGACATATCAGGAGCGTGACGAGTTTGTCGAAATTGTTTGTCAGAGGTCAAACGGCGTTTTCCTTTGGGTTTACTTAGTCCTGGGGAGACTACGAAGAGGTCTTACGCATAATGATAGCATTTCTGTACTGACTGATCGCCTTGAACAGACGCCAAAGGAACTCAATGACCTATTCAATAACATGTGGTCTCGACTGGGGCAAGATGCCGAGTTGCCAGATTATATATCAACCGCAGCTACATACTTTGGTCTTGTTGCCACGGCTCAGGCCCGTCGTAAATGGCCTTTGGGGAATGGCGAGAGGGGAATTACTGTTCCAGATATTATGCTGGCGACTGACCGCCGCCTCCTGCAAAGCGTTGTTGACGGAAGCGACATTGATCCTGAACAGATTGAAGAGCAGTGCGAAACCGTCCTCATGAACCTTGAGACTCGATGCGCTGGTTTCTTGGAGTGTCGAGAAGTTGAACTGTCCATTGTGCCTCGGAAGCATTGCACACTTGCCAGTCAGACTCGCTACCACAAGCTTCGCATACAGTTCATTCACAGATCAGCGTTGGAATATCTGCTCTCAACTAGAGAAGGCAACAAGATTCTCGCAAATGACACGTCGACTACTCGAGATCGACTGGCACTTCTTTGTCGCGTAGATCTCGCTATAGCCAAATTGTGGGGCTTTCATCAAGTCTCTAGAGTTCATCACAAACTACGTCCATGTCTGACAATTGGCCGTTTTGTGGAAACTTTATCAAACTACGAGAGCAAGGACGATAGTCAGTCAATCTCCCAGAGCTTTTGGCTCTCATTAATCTCTCTTGGAGGATTGCTCTACACCGATGCCAGATGCCGAAATGAAGACTTCTTCTCAAGCTATTTCGGATATGAAGTGTCGGACTTTTTTGACGTTGAGTCACCCGATTTTATCATGATGGTTTGCAGCTTTGATTATGGATTCGCAATCGATTTACTGCCAACCTATCTTGAACTACTTGGTCCAAGAATCACACTTGATTATCTTGGATACCTCTCATTACTCATCTGTCGAGGCTTTGTTTCGTTCGCGTCAAAGTTTGGGGGATTCAGATCTTCAGAAGTGTGTTTGGAGAGAATGATAATTGGTCTGCAATATCTTGCTGAGTACGGGGCAAATCTCAATTTTGAAGGACGCCGAGGTCTTGACTCGCCTAGAATGGATTGCAACAAGTACTGTATTCTCGACACACCGGTATCTGTCTTGATTCTGAGTCTCTATTACGTTGCCAGCGACATATTTCTTCTGCACACACTTCGCACGATATCCTTCCTTCTCAAAAGTGGAGCTGAGATAAATCAGACTATGGTTTTCTCTGGCACTCTGCTTATTCCTGTTTCCGACTGCCCGGTTCCGTCTGGCTTTTTCCAGCCGGGAATCATCACTCCAGGGATATTCCGCGGCGAAAACCATCAATTAAGTGTCATATTCACCACGACCCCAGGGTACCTTCTCCAACTGGCGTTGAGCTCATTACTCCAAAGCCAGGCCGCCATAGCATATTCAAATACTCCGGAAAGTGTAGTCACTGATCTCATTGACCTTGCGGCTGTATCCACCAATCTAGTTGCACCAGACCCTCTGGCGTTCACTAGTAAAGGTCCTACAGATTCCTGGGGTCGCAATATAAAATTGGACACTCACAAACGATCGGTGCAGCCTCTGCTCGTCAATTTCCTAGAGTTGCATCGTCTTCCTCAGCAGTCACGGGACAAGTCTTATGGAAGAATCATGCATCGATTAGAGACGGTTGCGCGTCACTGCGAAAAAACAACTTTGGATGAAATAGAATCCGGGCTTGCGACAAACTACAATTCAATCCGAACTTCAGAATACGTGATTCCTCAGCTCGGAGAAGAGAATGAAAGAATTCTTCGGGATCATTTGAAGAAGGAAGCATACAACCACCGTGACGAGTAGTGTGCAGTTGTGGTCGGTGGAATGGCGGACTTCTGTGACCAAATTCAGTACGGTAGATATGAGATCGTTCGTTCAACAAAGCATTGAAGCTCGGAATAGCGGTACGCATGGCAAAAGTGAGGTTCATTCCTGGTGGTTAATCGGGCAATTGCTGTTGATCAAAATGGCGCCCGCCAGTTGAAGCCATATTGATGTGATTTTGTTTTCTTATTTCTTTTCTTTTTTTGCGATTGGACAGATAAGTTGATTCATGTTGCTTGCCTCAAACTAGTACCCATGTTATTTGAATGAAAACCGTTGTGAAAATTCAGTGTGCTGCATCGCACTTGAGTGTTGAGATAGAACGAGGTTATGGTAAGTGAAGTGATTGATTAGTTAGTTGAGTATCTGTACGTAGCTATGGATGTAGTAGAAACTATATGTAGGTAGAGATAGTGGGTCATGAAGTCCGAAATGCAGGAGGCTGGGCTCCTATTTCAACATTGAGGGCGTTAAACACATTGCTACGTGGCCATTATAGCTCATAGTGGTCACCTGACCGTATGGCGAGTCTTGAGTATCCTGTTTCTCGTTCACTTGCATGTCGAACCTTGAACTCAGCTTGAGGGGCGTAGTATGATTGGCGATGAAAGGAGACAGAAACTAGCTCAATACAAGGAAAACTCGCATGATAAGCCACTCCGAACGCCTTGATCTAGATCCATTGATATGACAAGCGACTATAGTCATTGTATAGCTCTCGTCATTGCCTACAGCTCAACGTTTGACTGCCTGCACCAACAGCGGCACCATGACGCCTTCGCCAACGCGATAACTCTTACTGCCAATCGCCTCCTGGATACCCGATATAGAATAAGAGTGTGTTGTCAATGAGATGACCTGTGAACTGTCATTGGCGAATATGTCCTCTAGCAAGCGTTGCTCTCGAGCGGTGACCTCGCTTGGCTCCTCGGCTGGGTTCCTCTTCTCCTCCCACAGCCTGTCGCTCTCCTCGAAGCCGTCCTCGATGATATAGTCGGGATAGTTCTCCGCGATCCAAGTTCTAGAGCTTCTCTTGTCGCAAGTGTGCCCAGTCAGTCGTTCCCGGAGGAATTCTTTGATGACTGGTTGGAAAGGCTGCTGGTGTGCACCCATGACGTCCTTGTAGGTCAGCTTGGTGGTCTCGAGGCCCCGGGCCAGGGGACTTGTGTAGATTGTGCCAGGTAGCGGCATATCTTCATGCTTTGTCGCCTGGAGCAGGAACTTTGACAAGGCTTCGGCGTGCGCCACGCCCGCTTTCACAAGCTTTGCGTCCACCCACGTGACCTTGCCCATTCCCGGAATATCTCCTCCCTCCTGGAAGGCCCATTTCGGTCCCGTTCTCTGCGCATAAGTCAGTCAAACGCCCTGTCGCAAGGAGATGTGGTCGGTAGAGTACATACCCTCCAGTCGTCGCCTACGACCTTCATGACCTCGTTGTGAACACTGCTTCCATGGCGGATGAGATATATCAGCTTGAACGACGTGCCGTCGGGGCAACTCTCGTTGAGATGCGCCAAGTATCTGACGAATCTCTTCCACTCGCTGTTCTGGGCGTGCTCTGGGATGTCCGACTCCCAAGTTTGGTGTAGAAGGCCCAGATTTGGTTGGGTTCTCACCATTTTATCCGGTGCGCTCTTGGCAATTTCGGCATGGTCCTCGAACACGCCAGTAATCGCGGTAAATTTGTATTGGCGCTCCATGGCATCGACAGAATGGCGATACTGTCAACGAGATGGCGGTAGAGGAGAGCGCAAAGTGAGAGATTGTCGCGTATATATCTGCCTGATATCCGTCTGGTTACCTAGATGCTGACAGTCACGAGGGGCAAGGCTGAGCTGGACTTGGTGCAAGGAAGTTGTACCTCAAGGAACCAACTTTATCGGGCGGAGGCGAGGGTTATTCCACATGTGGCGCTGATTTATGGGGCTGTTTCTAGACTTCCCCCGCAGTAATGGTACTATGTACACTGACCAGCAGGGATGTCAGGCCCTAATTCCTGGACTGCCGCTCAATAGCTAGGCAGTAAGTAGGCTGTGTACTATGTAGTACCGCATGTACTAGACCATTTATTGACCAGATAACCACAGTGTCGCATTCGCTTGAAACCATTCAGCCCTCATGTGGTGATGAGCTACCATTACACCACAGATTGGGGGAGTTTTTAGACTTTTGTCACGTGACGATGGCCTCACCGAAACCCGTCTGGGGCGCTTGACGCTGACGAGAGATAAACCCCCCACAAACTGGACATAAATTGCCTGGTTCCCAAAGACTGCGGTCTGACCAGCGGGCCATTACTCTTGAGGAGTTTTGACAGAGCTGACCCGCCGGTCTTGTCACGACTCACCCGAGCGCGTGCCTCAGCAGTCTTTGAATCCTCAAGGCTATGCGCGTCTGCTGTCAAGAATACTCTTATACTTTCTCGCCAAAGTCCACTTCTGCTTTAACAAATGTCACTATATGAGACACTCGGGGGACGGCTGCAGGTTGGCCAAATCCGCCTCCTCAGCCTCAGCCATGCCCCGAACGGAGACAACTGCGAGCCGGAAATCCAATGCAATCTTGAAGTCGTTCGTTCAGATGATCTGGAGTCTGCTCCGCCAGAGTACTTCGCATTGTCCTATACCTGGGGCCGCCCAGCCGACTACGGAAAGTTCAGGGACATGACAGACGAAAAGAAGTTTCCAGTGTTATGCAATGGAAAATACACAATCTACGTGACGGAAAATCTATGGGCATTCCTCAAGCAGGCACAAGGGAACACATCTTTGCGGTCCAAGCGATTCTGGGTGGATGCAGTATGCATCAATCAAGATGACAGCGTGGAGAAATCTGCCCAGATCCAGCTCATGACTAAAATCTACAGTCGTGCCAAGACTGTGCTGTTATGGCTCGGAGAGGAGGACGAGTATACTGAGACTGGCTTTGCCCTTCTCCAGGAGCTCGGACGCACTGAGGAATACTTGCGCCAAAGAGCTGATGAAAGGTGGGTTCCCGTAGGTATGGTGTTTCAGCGTACATACTTCAGCAGAACGTGGGTCATTCAAGAGGTCATTCTTGGCAGCGACAGCGGCGAGGTCAAGGTCATGTGCGGATCCCACGATATCCAGTGGAATGATCTCGTGGAAGCCTCACACCGCATCACCAAGACGGATCTGATGCACACTCTGAACCAATTTGTCGCACAACATTATTACCCTAGTGAACTCGCTCGACAGGACAAGCTGAAGTCATTTTACGGCTTTCCTACCATTTTGAGGGCCATCAAAGCCGACCGCAGCGGCGGCCCGAGCACTTGGACGCGCACACTACTCCATGCACTGATACGAGCTCGCGACTTTAAGGCAACCAAGCCCGAAGACAAAGTATATTCGCTCCTCGGCCTCGTGCATGAGCACATCCAAGATAAGCCTGGTCTACGTCCGACTTATCAAGGCATCCGGGAGACATACCAGAATGCCGCGATTGCCATCCTGACAGAGAGTCGTGGCGATCTTCTGCTGCTGTCATGCGTCGAGGGCGAGAAATTCCAGTCGGTCAAGGGATTGCCGTCTTGGGTGCCTGACTGGAGCTGCGAAAGCCCACTTGGGCTGCGAAGGACTGGCTATGAGAGGTACTGTGCGTCCGGTTCCCTTGAACAGAAGCCTGAAATCGATGCAGATGGCTTAACATTGACCCTCATGGGCCTACAATTGGACGAGGTGACCATGGTTGGGGAGATCAAGCACGAAGTTATAAATTCCGACCAGCAGTTTCCGGCGTGGCTGGATATCTTGGCTTCTTTGCCCGACCAGTATCCCGCAAGTAGTCTGACCGAGGGCCCGGAGAGCCGCTTTGAAGCGTTCTGGCGAACTCTGCTTTGCAACACATCTGGAGACAGGGGCGAGATTACACCAAGAGACTCTCCACTCGGCGCATCCTTCGCCAGGTGGATGCAAGCCAGGGCGGGACAATCTGCGCAGATCGCAGATTTGATGCGTTCTGAATGGTTCATTTCTGCCCTGAGCACAGAGAGTAGCGAACAAGCTGAAGATTTTGGTACCGTCTTTCGTCATTCTAAGCACCTGCGGCTCTTCAGGACAAGAAATGGATATCTAGGACTCGGGACCGAATGCATGGACGTCCAAGACTCAATATGGGTACTTCCTGGTTCCCGCATTCCGTTGATCTTTCGACAGATCAATGGCGATGGAGACAAGCAGTACAAACTGGTCGGTGGTGCATACTTGCATGGCTTCATGCATGGCGAGGCGGTTACTCAATCCAAAGAAAGGAGTGGCAAAGACATATGCTCATGCTTGAGAACAATAATTGTCAAATAAGTTACTTTCACAGGACTAGTTAGCTGTCATCCAAAGCCTGACCATGGACCCGATTGCAATCTCTCTTCTGAAGCATCCGCTTAACATTGATCACTTTCCCTGAGCCAGCCGCTTCTTTGCATCTTCCGTCTTGCATGAGCCAGTGAATATACCGGTGGCCCTTCTCCGTTCATCTTCTTCGATTTCGTCTCTCGGATAGAAGTTAGGGGTTTGGCCAAACATGGCGTCGAACTTTCGCTTCATGTCAAGGGGCAGATTAGGAGGCGATAGTTCAGCATTTCGAAGCCAGACGCGTAGCAAATGGCGTGGTTGAGCAACGTATTCCGTAAACCCTCGCCGAGCGTGCTGGAGGTGCAGATTGTTCACCCTGCGATTACCGTCAATATCATGGTCTACTTGAGAAGTACCGTGGCTTACTCACCACTCAATGTCACCAACCTGGAGCTCAGTCTCGAGGCTGTATTGGTCTGCTACCCACTGCCAACCACCAAAGGCCTCCCTTTCCTCGAACGTCAGAGCAGGATATCTGGAATCCCTATCGGGGAGCTAAGACTGATCAGTCACGTTTATGGATTTAGAAAGCAGGGTAGTACCTCTCCATAACCGATGAATGTCCGTGTAGAAAAATTGAGAAAGAGTTTCCCATCAATATAATGGATCAGGTTGACTCCTTCATCTGGAACGCCGTTACTGGAGTGAATCTGTTAGTTCCTCGAGCCTTCCAAAGTTCTGCCATGACGGTACTTACGCTTGCCAGCGGAATTTTCTTTCAGCTAATATCCTGAGAATGTCCGGTCTGTGCTTGGCCAAATGATTATACACCTGCCAGGAGCTCACGACTGTCGATGCGCCGCCAGTACCAGAGAGGCTGACGGGCATGAGACTGACAACTTCACCGCCAGCATCACTGTGGTACATCTGCGCGTTAGTGTCCTGCGCGGAAACATAAATTTTGCCTCGGTTCGCGGGGTCGATATGGCTAATGCTCTGCACGATGTCAGCAATGTGCGCATGTGTGTCGGGTTACAGCCACCAGTCGAAAAACACACCCACCTTAATATGGCAAAGGCCTCTATCGGCACCTTGGTTGAGCCTTTCGTCTCCAATCCACGAGTTGATGCCAAGGAAGGCAATGATCTGATCTTCCTTGCTCTGTGACTGGATCGGGTATCCTCGAAGCACCTGCACTCCCACACCGTGATATATATTCTGCGCTACGTCTTCCAGGACACGCCCGAAGGTTAGAAGAGGGAAGCGCTCCCGGTTGAGGTCTGACAGAGGAAGTTTCAGGTGCTTCCAAAACTATCTTGTGGGTCAGTTCACGATTGACGAGTTTGCCCAGTTTGTGTATCCTGTGCTTACCTGTATCGCAGCGTCGACCTCGGCTACTTCCTCCGAAGTGATCTTGCGGATGTACAAGTCGGCTGTCTACGCGTCAGTACGGGCCAATCGCAGTCGGTGTGAGTATGGCGCCTACGATTCTGGCTCAGATACGATCCTGTCCAGACCTGCGGGCCCTCCAGCTCGGTGGGCCATCCTTCTGGCACGGAGCCAAAGTCGGTGCCCCGAGGATGTGCCGCATTGGCTGCGTCCCATTCAGGCTTGTTGAAAAGAATGCCTGGCGCGTCTGAGTAGAGCTCATAGGGTAATGGTGTTGCAGTGGCCATTTGGTCACAAACTTGCTGGGAAGTCGAGGTCATAGATCGATTTTGAGCTGTCTGGATACTATCGAGTGTTGATTTTCAATGCTGTGTTTTTCAAGGTCTATTTTCACATGCATATAATTATTCGGGTCCCGCAAGCAGATATGTATGTTCGGTTGCGTTGGGTGTATCTCGGAGTCTCGCTTAACTTATCATGCATGAAGGGACTTCAAATGATGCCATTGTGGCATTTGATGACGTTTCTGGTGTCACAGACGCCGAGTGTGGGGTTCGCTGAAGCTCACGGATCGCACCGTCGGCAACATGAAGAAGTAGAACCAATAATCATTTAATCGCCATGATCAAAATCATTGGCCTTGTGGGGTGCGACGACCTCACGTTTTACGTAGAGCGGAAGTAAGGTACAAGAAGAGGATGTTGCATACGCGGCTCGAGTCGCATACTTTGATATCGGGATTGCGTGACAGACTGTGACGAAGGTTGTTATACTTACTTTCTCTTCACCTTCACAGCATTGGGGGCTCCTGGAAGCCTTTTCATCTCCGTATTGCCAAGATCTGGTGGGAATATGTCTCAAGCAATGGCTTCCCTGCAAGTGGTCAACGATACAAGAGACAAAGTGGCGGTGGCTATGGCGCCCAACTCCGATGCTCACAATATCCTCGAAACTGGTGTTGAGAATGATGCCCAGAAAGTCTCGTGGTGGAAACGAGGTTATGATCCGGAAGAGAAGAAACTGCTGCTAAAGTTAGATTTCTTCATTCTGTGAGTAATGTCCCGGTGTTGGCCATCAACGCCATATCTGGAGGTGGCTGCTAATACTTGCTCAGGAGCTGGGCTTGCTTCGGCTACTTTTTGAGACTCCTAGATACCACGAACATGAGTAAGATTGAACTCCGCAGCAATCAAAACATGTCGTTGACTAGGTACATCTTTCAGCTAACGCCTACGGGTCGGGCATGAAGGAGGCGAGTAGTCATTGAAACGACTTCTCTCTATTGTCAATGCTCATACTAATCGAGATATCTCAGGACCTGAACCTCTACTCAGATGAATACAACTTGTTCTCCACGTTTTGGACAATCGGTTATACAATCGGCATGATTCCTAGCCAGGTCATCACTTCATATGTTCGACCGTCTGTGTGGATACCCATTTGTGAGGTGATCTGGGCTGTTCTCACCGTCTGCTTCGCTGCTGTGCACAATGCGAAGACCATCTACGCGATGCGCTTCTTGATCGGATTGGCAGAGGCGCCGTTTTACATTGGTGTCATGACACTTCTTGGCAATTGGTATACACCGAAAGGTTTTTCATCCTTTTACGACCCTGTTGAAGAAAAGGTCGACTGACATTGCGTATCTAGAGCTAGCCACGAGGGCCGGTATTTTCTACTCGGCCTCATTTGCGGCCACCATGTTCTCCGGGTATCTGCAAGCGGGCGTCTACACGGGACTGGACGGCCGCTACGGGCTTGCCGGTTGGAGATGGCTCTTCATCATGTGCGGAGTCATCAATGTTCCTGGAGCGCTGTGGGGCTTCGTTGCTGTACCTGATAGTCCGTACAATACCCGAGTCTTCTACCTGAGCAAGAAGGAGATTGAGATTGCAAAAGCCCGAATGGACCGACTTGAGCGGAAGCCATTCAAGGGCATTACCATTCAAACCTTTCGTACGACATTGCGCAGGCCATTCGTATGGGTTTTCATTCTCAACTACATGTATGTTTCATCAGATTGCGAATTGAGACTCTTAAGATCTGACATGTTCTGACACAGTTTCTTCTGTCTCGATACTTATTCCTTGTTGTTCTTTGCTATATACTTGAAGTCATTGGGAACATACACGGTGCAACAGATCAATTTGTGGGTCTCAATTCCTCCATAGTATCGTGGCTTATCTGATCATGAACAGAATTCCAACCGGCGCATCCGCGGTCGGCTTGGTTGGCACAATCATCTGGGGTGTCTTGTCGGATCGCCTTAATACGCGCATTTGGATTGCGCTAGCCATCACAGCTGTTAATATTGTCTCCAACGCACTGCTGGGTGCAGCAGCGTCGAAAGCCACCATTTTCTTCGGGTACATGATTAATGCAGCCACATATGCATATGGGCCGGTCATCATTGTAAGAAAAAGTGCCTCAAAATCATTGCTTGAGCCATTGACATATCGTGCAGTCATATATGAATGAAGTCTTCTCGTCATCGGCTGACGAGCGTGCTTTGATCCTGGGTATTGCTCAAGCTCTGGGAGCTGCCTTTAGTGCTTGGGTCCCGCTATTTATTTTCAATACGGGCACGCAAGCGCCCCTCTTCAAGGTTGGTTTCGCAACGGTATCTGCTTTCGCTGCAGCACAAGGCGTAGGTGTTTTGCTGCTTGGGAAAATCGGCAAAGACATGGAGAAACATGGCCAGGAGACTGATACCACCCAATAAGAGTGTGGCCATGTTACCGACACCATAACGCTTTTCATGCAATGCACAGGAAATGTTGGTAGAGACGTGCATTCAGGATTCCATTGGGCGGTGCGGGACGCTGGGGATGGGACCTTAGTGTAGAGAGTAGGCGCTACAGGGCCCCAAAGTCGGGGCAAGACGTGGCCTACTCCAACAAATAGCGGTGCATGCGAGTTTATACACATTGTAAGCATCGCTGTGGGGTGCATGCTATTTTCTTGATCGAGAAATGATATCCATGCATCCCAGTCTATAGAATCCCTTGCATCGGCATGCACGAGTTTTGCCGGTTCTGTCAGACCAACATCAGTTGCTTCTGCACCTTGCTTTTCTTGTGTACAATAAAATGCCTGTAGAATGTAGCCTATTCGTGCCTGACGCGCATCCCTTTCCCGGTGGTTTTCCAATTGTTGATTGACAGATTCACACACATTGCACCCATAATGGCTGTCTCTGTCTGGTCGTCACAGCCTTTGAAGGGTATCTACGACTTGTGGTTCTGGGGCGTCAACATCCCCCATCTGCTCTTTCTGTCGCTCAAATACACTATCGCTCCTCTGCGCGCTGTGCCACAATGGAGCTACAAGATCAGCATGGGTTCTGCCATACTACGCGCATACTTCCGCTATCTCGCAAAAATCCGCTATCAACAGCCGCCTCAATTGAGTCCCACGCCCAAGTCCCAAGGCCGCTTTGTCCTCATTTCACCGCCAGAGCCCTCACTGATCCGAGGCGTGTTGAGTAACCCGCCAGCGACCACGAGGCCCGCGCCTGTTGGAGCCGTGTGGCACCCGGCGCCCGTTGAACAGGGAAGTACGGATCCCAAGCGTAAAGTGGTCATCTACGCAGGTGGCGGCGCACTGGTTACAGGATACGACCCTGAGCAGAATGCCGAAAGCGTGTCGGCTGTGACTGCCGAGCATTTCGGAAGCACCAATGTCCTGTACATGCAATACCGGCTGGCCTCGGAGCAGAACCCGTTTCCTGCTGCGGTGCAGGACTTGTTCACCACCTATCAGTATGTTCTCGATCTTGGTGTCTCCCCCGCGGAGATAGTCGTCATGGGCGATTCAGCGGGCGCAAATATTGTGCTAGGTCTTCTTCGCTATCTAGTCGAGGAAGGGCTACCTCAGCCAGGTGTGTGCCACTAAACTCACGGGCCTGTGATTGATGAACTAACAGGATCATGGCAAACAGGTGGTACTGTGATATTCTCGCCATGGGTCGAGGTCACTACGGAAGCAGTGCAGAAGTACAGTCGCTCACATCACGTCCGATACGACATTCTCGACGTGCCACTTTTGGAATGGGGCGTCGAGTCGATCAGACCCAAAGGGAAGGCGTTGAGTGACCAAGAAGAGGCATATGTCTCGCCGCTCAACCATCCCTTCCGGATTGAGACACCTCTCTTCATCGATGCGGGCAGTCTGGAGGGGTTCTACAAGTCTATCAGCACTTTTGCCATGCAAATGGCAGATGTCAGAGGCAATCTGGTTCACTTCAATACTTCGCAGGGCATGCCGCACGATTTCTTCCTGACATATCCGGTTCTTGGCACCAAAGAAGAGGCGTGTGCCGCTACAGCTAAGGCAAGGCTCTTCTTCGATGGTCAGTAGCCCAATTTATGGAGGCGTTAGACAGTGCCAGACACGATTTTGCGCTACAGCTCAAAGTTACTATTAAATAATGGAAAATAGCACAATCTATCCTCCACCTGCAATCATAGATGCTTTCTCGATATGCCGGGCAATGCGCCCTATCCATTTGTTGGCTCCGTCGATATCGCCATCCTCAATAGCCTCCAAGATGCCAGGGAAGACAACCCCATCATATCCAGCCCACAGGCCTGGCGCGAAGACCTGGTGATACTGTCAATTACAAGACACCCAGCGTTGGGTACTAGAACTCACCAAATGCTTATACCATGGTCGCCAGGGTAGACCCTTCGAAGATTTGATTATGAAGCTTTTCTCGATCTCTCGGTACCGTCTATTGATCTCTGCAATGCCGAGTTGGCTACGGCTCACTGTTTGCGATTGGACTTTTGCCAAATCACAACCTCGAGCCAGTTCGTCCAAGGATGCTGTCGCCTCTGCAAACTTTGCGATCGTACCATTGAGAGCGTCGAGTTTTAGTCCAAGGATGGACCTCGATTGGAGGTCGAGGACATGTCTCTCCAGTGTTGTCGCGTAGTCGTATGCATTGAAGCCGAGAAGAGGGATGCCCGCTAATCTTACCGCTAGAACACCCCACAGTCTTGTCATTGCGAGGTGCTTGTGAAATCCTGGATCGCCGAATTTCTCGATCCAGAAATAACTGTCGTAATTCGAATGATAGGGGTACACTGCAGTTCCACACTTGTTGAACACGAGGTCGAGTGAAGGAATACCCATGTGGTGAAAGAAGACCGTGTAATCGCTTCCAGTGCCCATGGGTGCCAGCAAGGATGCGCCATTGTTTGTACTCGCCCAGTCTTTCCAGTCATCAAAGACTGTGCTGTCGGCTGTCAATGGTGATGGGACGAGTCTCATAATCTGTGCTAGCGCGTCTGCTAGTAGTGGGCTTCCCGTCGCGCCTAGTATTTTCCCACCATTTGTAGACTCATCGACATTGATATCTGAGGTGTGTTAGTCGTTACGACCAGGGTCATAGGTAGAGACAGGATTTCACTTGCACGCAACGCAGTTCTCACTGAGCTCCTTTTCGTACTCCTCTCCAAACTCCGTTGATCCTACCAAACCGTACTCTTCATTATCCCACGAGGCGAGAATGCTGTATACCTGTGTCAGCGTAGCTCCGACTGTGTACGAGACCGAAGACTCACAGCTTGCGATACGGCTGCCAGCCGGCCTTAACCAGACTCCCCAGACCCCGGACCACTTCATTCATGGCAGCACTCCCGCTCACTGGATCCACAGCCCCGCAACACCAGGAATCGTGGTGGTTTCCCAACATGACGATTTCCTCCGTCTGTCCCGGTATCGAGCCAATGACGTTGTAGATTGGCGAGTAGCGGTACTCGCCCTGGTTCATCATGGAGACTTTGGACGTCGACGGACCCGTCCAGTAGCCCACGCCAGGTAACGCTCCTCGCCAATTCGAATCTCCCATATCTTCTGGTGACAGGCCATAGCCGTCAAGCGCCTTGAGAAATGGCAATGCGTCTGCATAGGAAATTGGCAGCGATGGGATGCTCGGGATCGCATTACCCGGATCTTGGCGCTCGGTATCATCACCTGGAAGACTGGGAAATCCGGGCGTAGTAGGGTCACCCACCGCGACAGAGAAGAAATCCACGCTGCCTCGTTGTATACTCGATGGGTGGCGCGCCGGTCCGTGTGGATATTGCTTGTGTCCATTCGCGACCGTGAACTCGCCGTCTTCTTGTGGGTCGTTGTATATGAGCACTGCTGCAGCCCCGAATTTCTGAGCTGCGCGTACTTTCAAGCCTCGAAATACTTTGCTGTACTTGCAGATAACCACCTTCCCTTTAACCGATATGCCTTTACTTTCAAGAAGATTAAAGTCTTCATGTGTTCCAAAATTTGCATATACGAGCTCAGCAGCCGTGACTGTACCATTGGCACTGAATCCATGGAAAGCAGGTAGACCATTTTCCGGGGACGACGTTGGATCATCCGCGACGGCAACTTCTGTCAAGCTCGCCTCAAATGTCACTGTACTTTCGTCGCTAGAGAGCAAGCTCAGGGAAGACTTGATGGGAAAGTTTTGCGAAACATCGTAGCGCACCAGGTCGGTTTTCACACCGTATGATTGCCACAGGTCTCGGATTGCTTCGGCATGTTCCAAGTCCCCAGCAAGATGAGGCTTTGCGCTGTAGGTCTTGGAGAAATGCTTCAAATTATCCACGGTTGGGCAGCGTAGCATATGCTGCTCAACCTCACTCTGTGCCAAGTTGCGCATGGCGTTGACTCTTTTCGAAATGCCAATGGCTGACCAGTATCCCATACAGTACTGGAACCTGCCAATCGCACCTAGACAGAGTAACAATGCTAGTGACCCGCAATCGGCCGAGTCGGGGGAGTGGCCGGGGGGCGATAAGGTTGCGGAGCGCACCGACCGAAATCGGCCAAGACCCGAGGAAAAAGATTCTGCCCTCGTCGGCAGCCGGGAGCCGTGTTCATCTGAGCACAATCGTGCTGGTATATTTAGCAGATTACACTAAAAATGCTAAGCGAGGTTCGACATATGTACATGGACAGTTTTGAAGCTTATCTCAACTTCATCGCATGGGATTTGCGCTGCCATTAATTGATCCTGCCCCGGGAGTCCGGCGGCTGGCCCATAGTCTAGTCAGAGACCAGTCCGTGACTACCCACAAATATCCACAATGACTCTCATGAACATCCGGATGCAGTCTAGGTAATCTGGTATGTCGACCTTCTCATCGGGTCGCGTGTTATACTTGCCGCCTGGACCACACACAATACCCTCCATGCCCAAGCTCTTGTAAAGATGTCCCGCGTCGGATCCGTAGAAACACGTGGGCGCGAGGACTCCCGTCGGCTGTGCTGTGCCCCGAACATCATGGTACGCCTCGTTGAGTGACTTGACCAGAGGCGATTCCGGTGACACCTCGAATGCTGGCATGGTGGGCTCAAATCTCTGCTTGAGCTCATAGGTCATACCCGGAAAGTCCACAATGACCTTTTCAATGACTGCGGCCAAGTCCTTCATGACAACTTCTTGTATTTGGCCTGGCGCATATCTGGCACTGCCAGCGAGCTTGCACACGTCTGCTACCTGCGGCGGCCGCCACTCTGCCAGTTCGTCGCCCAGGGCGCCATGCACAACGCCAATCTGACAGCGGTTGCACTTTAAATGGTCTTCGCTCTTTGCGCCGCTGAAAGTCATGCCGTTGAGCCTCGGAATGAGTTGGCAAGCTGCCATGATGGCATCAGCCGCCTCTTCCCTCGCCGACATGTGTCGCGTAACCCCTCTCAGAATAATCTCAAAGGTCAGGGCTTCAGCATGCATGGTAACAGCCTTGATGTCGGAAGGTTCACAATTGATAAAGTAGTCGGCGTGAATCTTGCCCTGTTCAATCAAGGCCATGGTGCCGACCCCGCCTTGTAGCTCGCCCACCACAAAGGTGAGGTACACATCCGCCCTAGGCACCCAGCCGCTGGCCTTCAAGGTCTCGACGGCGCAAAAGTAGGCGGCGCACCCTGCCTTCATGTTGCTGACGCCAATGCCGTAGATGAAGTCGTCGTCGACCTTGCCCTCCCATGGGTCGATTGTCCATCCCCCGCTTACGGGGTTCGTATCGAGATGGCCATTGAACAGGATTGACTTTGCTGCGATCTGTGCTGGAGAGTGATGACGGCTTGTCTTATTGCAATCACCGGTCCCCTGCCATACGCCTACCGCGTTCTGCCGTTTTCCATTGTCGAAGGGTACGATTTCCGTGTCGAGTCCAATCGCTTGCATGCATTTGGCAATGTGGCTAGTCACTTCCAGCTCGCCTTCTGTCTGCGAGTAGCTCTTGATTTGGACCAATTTCGACAAGAAAGAAAGACATTTCTCTCTGTCGATGTCTGGGAACTGCATATCAAGATCAGAAACAGGAAATCCCTGCTGGTTTGGATCTCTGGCTTTTCTTGCCTCTGCTGATGGTGTCGTGGTACTGACCATGGATGGAGGGAAACGCTGTTCCGGATTTCCGGGATCGGCCGGACTTGAGACGCTTCGGTATACGTCCGGCGACTAGCGGCTTCGCTCCTCCGATGTTGCATGGGACGGATTAGCGGGTCACTGCCGATAAGGAATTGCAGTCTGGACAAGTTAAGCGACGCAGCGAATATGGCTAGCTTTGCATTGGTTGTTTGATAAAAGCCAAGCTCTTGGTCACTCGTCAATTTAATTCCAGAATGCGACTGAAGCTATCCACCTGGCATCATGGCTAGCAACGACAACATCGAGGCAGCGGTCGCGCGCCCCAATTCTTCGGTAGAACACGGCGATGCAGTCAAGGGAGAAGTAGCCGACGAGGGTTACGAGCTCTTCGAAGACACAGGGCCCGATGCGATCTCCCAAGAAGCAGCCGAAGCTGTCCGTCGCAAGATTGATCGGCATTTGCTCCCGCTCATGTGCGCACTCTATGGCCTCAACTACGTCGACAAGGTAGCAAATGGTTGGGCTGTGCTTTTTGACCTACGCGCAGATCTCGGTCTAGTCGGGACTGAATATTCGTGGGCCAGCTCGATGTTTTACTTTGGTTATTTGGTCGCCCAGTATCCTGCCAACTACATCTTGCAGCGCTTCCAGACAGCCAGGGTTCTGAGCATCTCGGTCATAATATGGGGAATACTGATGCTTGGGTGAGTATACCTTTGATGACACCGAACTTCTACTTTGGTCCACTGACATGAGTATTCCTAGCCATCTCGGCCTCCGTAACTTTGCTGGATTCATGGTTATCCGCTTCCTGCTTGGTGTCGCAGAGTCAGTCGTCACCCCGGGATTCGTGCTGTACACATCCATGTTCTACACACGGAAGGAACAGGTGTGGCGGACCATGCTATGGGCAGCCATGCAAGGATGCTTCAGCATCGTGACTGCCCTCATATCATACGGTCTGGGACACATCACCAACACCGCCCTGCGCCCTTGGATGTACATCTTTCTCGTATTGGGCCTTTTAAGTCTGATCGTCGGTTTCGGCTGGCTCTTTTACATGCCACAAACACCAAACAAGGCCAAATTCTTGTCTGCAGAGGAGCGCGTGATTGCAGTCCAGCGCGTCGCGGGTAACATGATGGGAATCAAGGGCTACCAATGGAAGTCGTACCAAATTTCGCATGCTATCATTGATCCCAAGGTCTGGCTGATCCTTGCCTTTGTTCTCTTCACTCAGCTACCAAACGGAGGACTTACCAGCTTTGGATCACTGGTTGTCTCTGGGTTCGGATTTGACTCATTCAGAACGTTGCTCATTGGCTTGCCCTCAAGCGTGGTCAGCGCCGGTAGCATGATCGTGTGGGGAACCTTTTCCATCAAGCATGGCAACCTGCGAACTTGGGGCATGATCGTTCCCCTCTTACCAGCTATCGCCGGCATTGCCGCAGTCTACGGTACCATGAATACCGATGCCAACAAATATGGCCGAGTCGTCGCCTACTGGCTTATCAATTCATATGCAGTAACGGTAAGTGTGATACCAAGCGTGACGAAATTGCATAGAACTAACGTTGACAATAGTGGCCATTCGTGTTGACTATTATTGGTCAAAATATTGCAGGACACACCAAACGAGCTTTTACCAACACGATGATGTTGATCCTCTTTGCTACTGGCAACATTGCGGGACCCTTTTTCTTCCGCAGCCAGGATGCTCCGCGATATGTCTTGGCGATTGCCAGTATCCTTGTCTTTTTCTGCGTCTCCCTGCTCTGCGCTATCGTCCTACGATTTTATATGTTGTGGGAAAACAAGAGAAGAGATCGTCTGTATGGCGCCGTTGAGACCACAGAAGCGAAGATCGATGGCATGCGGACCGGTATGCATGACAAGACGGACCAGGAAAACACCGACTTTAGATATGTCTTGTAGTTCGCATCGACTCAGATAGCCAAATTTGAGAAATATACCACAGCCGCGATAGCCTGAATCTGCATTGCCTCCTTCTAGCCCCCGGTCCAACAGCTGAGGATCCTGGCGGTTGGCATGCGGGGATGTGGGAGTCAGCCGCACCTTTGTGAAGCACTATTGTCTTGGTTTAAATTGTCTCGATGACAATTGCCCGTTGCTCTTGCTTCTGTAATTACTGTTTGACATATATTGAAATGAATGATGAAAACGCTTTTTTTAATTATCAGTCGATCCAGTGCGATCAGATTCGGCTGCTCAAATTCAGCGAGGATGGTGACCACATATCAGCTGTGCTTCAAACCTTTTCGCTCGAAGGATCTGCCCCTCCCTACAACGCCTTGACCTATTCTTGGTTGGGCGAAAGCACAGCTATTGACGCTAACCAAGGGCGTCATGTTCTTGAAACCGAGACTGGAAAGCTCCGTATCCTCGACTCAGTGCACGATTTCCTCCGCATCTTGATCTCGAAGAGCGGCAGGTTGAGCGACAAATGGTGGTGGATCGATTCAATTTGCATCGACCTGGCGAATGTCAAAGAGAGGAACCAACAGGTGCAATTGATGAGTCAGATTTATCGCAACGCCCATGAGGTGATCGTCTGGCTGGGCGAAAAGACGGATCACACTGATAATGCTTTTTACTTCCTGCAGCGACTGAACGAAACCATCCGGCAGGAAAGGAACCTTGAGAATATTTGCAACGAGTTCCAACAACCTCAATACGAAGAACACTGGGCCGCTCTTGCAAGTTTCTTCCAGCGGCGATGGTGGTCGAGGATCTGGACTCTGCAGGAATATGCCATGAACGCAAACGTTTCGTTCTGGTGGGGGAACCGAAGCTTTAGCCGGTCCGTCGTGGAGGGTGCGGTGATCGGTGCAGACCGGTGCACGTCGGTCGGGTTCAAAGAGACCCCTGCCTTCCGTCACTCCTTTAGTCGCAGGAGAGTGCAAGTACTGTGCGAGAAGGTGCAAGGTAATGCCAACGATATTCGCCTGACTCTCGTAGCATTGGCTGCCTATAGTTCATGCTTTGAGGCTACGGATGATCGGGACCGATTGTACGGAATCCAGGGATTAGCCACTGATGCGTCTTTCCTCGAGGTAGACTACGAATACAACGTGGATGATACGTACCTGCGCTTCACGAGAGCATTCATTGCGCACTACAAGTCCCTGGATGTCATCTGCTTTGCCTCGATATACAGCCCTAGCCACGGCTCTACGCTGCCGTCTTGGGTACCTGACTGGCGAGCAAGAACTGACCCTTTGACGGTTCCTTTGATGGTTAGTCAAAGTGCGAAGCGTGAGATCGGAAATGTGCGCCCCTCCTCCCTGTTCAGTGAAGTGTCTGATGATCCGCCACTCCGCTATGTCGCCTCCAAAGACAGCATACCGAAGTACACAATTGAAGGATCGAAACTTGTCGCGCGTGGGATGATAGTGGATATAGTTGATGGTCTCAGCGGATTTGGGACTATCGAAACGGCTCAATCTTCCTCTCAACTGAACTTGGTTCAGGGTCTGTCCAGAAGCGTTCCGGCCTCAGAGATCCTTCGGAGCGTGTGCAAAAGCTTGGTGCTGGACCGGAAAGATCGTTACATGCGCTTCAGTATGCCTGCCGATGATTTCTTCCGCGATTTTACGTGGCTATGTCGCCATATAACAACGGATGCACCGTCTCTCGTTCCTAAGGAGTTCGAAGAATGGTATTCTGGCATTAAATGTCTCTTGATTAATGGGCGTAGCTTTGAGAACATCCTCTGCGAAAGCCACGACGCTGTCAACGTTGGGTCGTCCTCGTCTGCTCCAAATCGGGACGAGTACATCTCTTACACATTCTTTGGCAGATTCTTCGACACGGTTATCAGGATGTCGCTACGTCTGATGGTCACCCACAATGGACGTATCGGCTTGGTCTCGAAGAAGGCGAAACAAGGGGACATGGTGGTTGTGCTTTTAGGATGCAGCGTTCCTGTTCTACTGCGTCAGAACGGCGACGAAGGACGCGGCACTTTTGCTTTGGTCGGAGAATGTTTCCTAGATGGTTATATGGATGGTGCAGGTTTAGAAGGCCCAGAAAGGGTTTTCAGCATTGAATAATGCAGCTCCAATGCGGGCTGCTTGAGGCTATGGTTTCGATAATGATAGAGATCGCAATAAAGGTTTGACACAAGACAGGCGCAACTCATGAACATCAAGGTGGACTAAGCGAATAAAGAGAGCAGGCTCTTTATTCTACGACTGATGTGCATAAATATCAATGTGAGAGCAGTTCGTGACATTCCTGCTCAGATATTCCAATGTCTTAGGACCAGGGGGAAGTTCCACCACTCAATATCACAATGCATATCCCTGCACATGGCCATTTCTCCTTTCATATGTCCATCATCCCTCAGTATCAGTGCTATTGTTACATAGACATCGAGTCCTTCTTCCCAGTCCCGTGCAGATGGTCAAGGGATTTCTTCTTGCTGGCAACTGCGGCGGCAGCTGCAGGAGGCCCACCATTTGAGCCGTTACAAGCGCGAGTGGCCCCACCTTCCTGTTGAAATAGACTGGAAACAAAGACAGTCGCAATAACTTTTTTTTTCCCAAAACGCACTCGCCGAGTCTTGTTGTATCCTTCCTCGTTACTTCGGCGGGGTGAATGCAGCTGGAGATGAAGCTTGGAAAAGTTTTGGCCTTCATCACTTGCGCCGACCTCTAACTACAGCGTTTTGCAACCCTCTTCAGAGTCATCAATTAACAAGACACCTGCACTTTCTTCACTCTTTCTACGGCTACCATGGCGTTTGCTTGTGGAACATGTTGGCAGACTTGGCCGTCATGGGAGTCTCGCGACCAACATGTCGCGGCTAAATTTCACGAGGTGCCCGAGTTTGAGTGCGAAACATGCGACCGCTATTTTCGTAGCGAGCGTGCCATGGAACAGCACATGGATGCCCTTGACCACTGGGCAGACTCTTGCTCTGACGAGCCAGAATGGTCCTGCGACTACTATGACTGCGACGAGGCCTTTAATGATGAAGAATCACTAAGAAGCCATGAAGTGGAGGACCACTTCTGGTGTGATCCCTGTGAACGCGAATTCATCGACTACAACGCAATCAAGAATGTTTGTCATCACCCCCAAACACTCTTGAACCTTGCTGACGTCAACAGCATCTGAATAGCAGGGTCCATAGAGGCACCAACGCAGAGTGCCCGTTTTGTCGAAATCTCTACGTGGATGCAGCTGGCGTGTTCCATCATCTCGAGCAAGGTAGATGCTCCAAGGCGCCTCTCAACCGCATGCAAGTTTACGAAGCAGTCGAGCGCAAAGACCCGAACGGCGCTCTCACTGACCGTTTGCGACACTGGTCTACTGCACCCGTCCTTGAAGCTACTAGCGACTCTTGGAACCCGTACACCAAAACGTTCAATTGTTACCTCTGCGGTGCCGGTTTTGCGCAGCTCGATGCTCTGAACCAGCATCTTCAATCTCCAAAGCATGCCGAGAAGCTTTATCACTGTCCCAAGCCCGATTGTCGCAAGGAGTTCGGCTCACTTGCCGCCGTAACCAACCATTTGCAGAGCGAGACCTGCAACTTCATGCGGTACGAGCAAGTCCAGGAAACGGCTAAGCGAATTTTTGATCCGAGCCGCATGATTGCCTTTTAGAGCAACTGGACTGAGTATTGGTCACCAACACTGAACAGGAATGAGGGATACGAACTGAACGTAAAGATATTGATGGCAATCATGGAAAGGATACTTACTCAATGTGGGTATAAAGATGATAGCCATTGTGACGGTACGGATTCGTTTTAAGAGATGGCTCACATAGGAAACGCGAATCCATACTTGCTAATGGACCTCAATAAACAATGCTCTGATCGAGACTAAAGATAAATATGTTTCCACATACTGTTGCCACGCATGCAAGCAGTATGTTATTTCAAGAATTGCTTGCTTCAAGGTGTTGGTAAACCTCATGCCCAATATCGCACATTCACCTCCGGTAGTCTCAAAGACCCATTTACTGTACGAAATACGCAGGGTTCAATGTATTGAACTGATAGTGGGGGTTGCGCGGGAGCTGCCGCGGCTGCCTACCACGTTTACGTAACCCCCGTAGACGCCCCTAGGGCTCTCGTATGGGGACGCACAGGGCACTAACCTAGGTGTTGCAGGGGGGCTTTCGCAGTAACCAGATAGAGCGAATAGCACTTGCCTGACTGGGGAGCACAACTATGCTAACCGCCATGCATCGAAACGGTGGAGATCGTCGCCATACAATGCCATAGCTTCCTTGGATTGAGAAGATATTCAGAGTTCTACGTTTTGGCAAGAGAGCTGATAATTTGTCGATCTCATGCGTCCTCCAGAACCACTCCAGCGACAAGAAGCACTAGCATTAGTTGCGAGGATAATCATGGCACTCGTGTAAAAGTGCGTCAGAGACGACGATTCCTAATTATCTTATTTCGGCGCATCTTCGTTTCCACCGCAAGACTGGGCTACATGGAAGCTTGAATCAGTGTGAAGAGGTATCATTATCAATCATTCAAGCGACTGTTCTGCCATTCAATCCAACATTTTGTTACCCACCCAATTGCGCTGTACAAATCCACCATGTGTCTGGTAACACGTCCACTGCCAACCCACAACTCTGGGCCTCCGCCGCCTCTCTCTGTCCCAAAATCAGTGCGGATCATTCCTAATTCGGCAATGGTAAGGATTTATTCAAGAAAAGGTTCAAGGTCCCTGTCCTAGATATGTTCGACAGTCCAAGCATAGATTCAATGAAAGCCTCCAATAGCCTGCCGTCCTGATATGATACCTATTCCATTTCCAATTCCTTTGTCGAAAACCATGACTAACTGTCACCATTCATTTCAATATTTCAACGCCGGTAACACGAACGGGCAGACGATGAGGGACAGGAGTTGAGATTGCTCAGACACTACGTCAAGTTAATATCGATTGCTCCTTTTTCCTCACAGGATGTGCGATTTCAATGCCTACATGGATCGACGCTAAGGGTACAGCTAGAGATACACCAGTTCAAGGCAGTAATGATCGCTAGCTGTTGCTGACAGCAAAGCCCACAATCCGTAGGGTCGGCGATGGCGGGGCAAGCGTGAGCTTGTTCGGCAAATTCTGCAAATTTGGCAGCACAGCTCTGGACGCATGGATCTTTGGCTGAGATAGGTGGCCGCCGCGTTGGCTTCGGCGGACAGACAAAGGGGGGAAAGCTGCGGGGGAGGCCAAAAGGACCGGGCGTGCCAGGTGTGTGAGACGGGATAATCGCAGATACAGTGACTGTGCTGGTGATGGCCACAGCAGCACCCATTGTTGCGAAGAGAATTGAAGTCCACTTCATATTGAATTGATAGATTTTGATGAAGTGTTCTTAGATGGCTGTTGTTCCTGCTGAAACTACTAGTCCGGTGGAAAATGAGAGGATGGCCTTTTATAGCTTTCGTTAACGGACTACTGCATTGGTGATATCGGGATTTAATATTTCTAAACGAACATTCCCGGATCTTCAGCCGCATATTGAGTAACAGAACATGATTGTTGCTTATGGAATTAAAGTTGACAGCTGAAAAGCCTGACGAATCGTATTTCAAGTTCATATTGTTGTACCATGTCTGCGAGGCCGTTGTGCCTCCGGCACCCACCTTCTGATTCGATGAGGTATGCCATGTTTCAGGTATGGTGTGAGGATTCCGCAACTGCATCCCAGCCTTACGATTTTCGGGAATATTAAGCGAATGATGAAAAAAGTAACAAAGCACAAGGATAGCCTCTAGCACACGTCCCATGAACAACTTCATCGTGAAGTGTTGAACGATCTTCTCTTATGGCTTCGGAGCACCTTGCCAGCCGCGATTGGATTCACACGAGGTGATTAACTCGTGTGATCAATCTTTCCCTCATTTATTCCCATTTTACCCTGAATCTTGATGATAAACATTGGAGTGAGACTGGTGCTGACACGGCATCATTGGCGTTTCTGGTTTCATCTTCCCGTCCGCTGGACAAATGAGAGTTGAGCTTGTGATGTAAGAACAAGCAGCCATTTACTCATACGTGGTTTGTCGAATGCTTTGATCTAGCTGCTTGATGGTCCTATGCATACATGACGTCAGGCATTTGGGCAAATTGACAAACGAGTCTTTCATAAGAAGGCCACAATAACATACTATTCACTTCAGTTTTCTCCCGAAGCAGTACATTTGACCGGCTAGATCGGTATGAATATCAGCATTGTCAGATTAAAAACTGATTGAGAGTAACAACACAATCTACAACGCAGCGTCCCAGCGGTCCACGTATCGAGATATTACTGTCAGAAGATGTAACAAGCACAGTATGGTATTTCTCGTACTAGTTCAGTGGTTCAAATTCAATAAAGATTGGAATAGTCAGATTTCCTTGCACGCGGGGGACAATCGCACCGTCCAGCCCCTCATTTTGACGAATTCATGTAATAAACGCTCGATTGCGTGTGTAGGGTCATGGAAGGTAGCGTCACATCGTCAATTCCTGGTTTCCCGTTCGGAAGCCCAGTAAGCTTCGGAATACATTGATCATACACACCATCCATCGGGAGGTGCGCAATGCCTTTGCGATGTAGAGCTCTTGCATACGTTTGTTCTTGGTATTTGGGCTCTAGTTCGGCAGTAACGCTTACGCAAACCTTTCATGTTTGAGATTGCTTCCCTTGCAGACCCTGGGAAATCAATAGTTGATTGAAGTTAGTCTGCATGCATACCAAGTCCTCCTCAAGTCATCTCTGTGCTTCCATAGTGGTTATGTAGGTGTTTCACAAAGCACAGATAAATGAATAAACGAAAAGCTTGTTTTATGCTTGATCATCGCGGCATGATTCACGCTACTGAGCAACAACTGCGTATGTGGAGTTTATACAGTTGCCAATTAGTCGCATGCTAGATGCAGGACTAGTATGGCGGATCCTTGGCAGGGCCAGGTCCCCCGGCTCATGGTGCTGCCTTGAACAAGCCTGACGAGCCTGCAACGGGGGGCTATCGCTTAGGCCCAACTCAAAGCATTCTGCGGCACTGGTCTAGCAAGTGGTACATGCCTCGTATTCATGTCGTCGCCCATCACACAATCCATGACATGGGTGCAATGTCGATCCATTTATACCCTACAACTTTAGTGTGCTTCGCCCGCGTCGAACAAGAGGTTGAAACCACTTTGAACCTCGATTGCCCCTATATAACCTAGTAGTGTACCAATTCTATATCAATAGCCGGAATCACCTACGGTTTTTAGTTCTGCATTCTTCGTCACGCGATAAACCGTTACGAACGACGTTCATATCCTACACGCCTTCTCATACCGATGGACGATTCCGACTAACCATGGAGCTTGACGTTCTTCTGAGATACCCATCTCCTGGCAATCAACGTCTCACCATGCCGAGCCCACCACCCACGTCGCCCGAGCTTCTCGTCAGACTCCCAAATTCGAACGAATATCAGCCGCAAAAAGCTCGGTTCTTGTACGAAATCGACCTTGGTGACTGTGGCGACTGGTTCGGCTATTCCCATCCCACAAATCAAGGACGTACCGACTCAGTGTTCACCACGATGCCTCGTCTCGGCTTTGCGCCTCGATCAGATGTACTATTCATACCTGCGAAGAAACTCCGGAACTTTGCACAAATTGTCCGCACTGAAACGTCCCTAGGATCGGTGGCGTATGCGACACACATTGCACTTGAGCCCAGTCTAGATGGGATCCCTATATGGGAGATTATGGGAGCCTGGTGGCAGGCTATCTTGGAGGGCCTGAAAGAACTGCGCACAATCTCTATTATTTTTCCGTCGGGTACGGGACCGCTTGAACTTGACAGAGTGGCACTGATTACCTATCCGTTTGAGAACTTTCCTCGGGTTCGGTCAATGAGTGACTTAGAGCTCTCTGCGTTACATATCAAGGCAGACTTTACGCAGGAAGTCTGGGACGGCATTTGGCATCGCTTCGAGTGGACGAAGAGCGCCTTAGAGTTCCTCTATTGTTTGCAGCAAGATGTAAAAAGATACTCACGTGTAGAGTCGGACATCAAAACTTTAGACAGCAAAGTGCGGGATCTCGAAGTGGTTGGTCAAGCTTTTCTTGGTTTGATAATTACGTCTCATTAGAGCCGGATGGTGGATGGAGTTAGAATAAGTTATCGTATAATGATATTTTTCCAAAGCGAATATACTGCTAATTGGTCAAATATTTCGTCATGCACTCAATCATACCGTACCAATCCACCATCTATGTTCATCAGTGGTACATGGACTGTTAACAACTGTACGTCGCTGTCGCCCCCCATCTCATGATGTGTAGCAGCCCCCCCCCCCCCCCCCCCCCCCCCCCCCAGGACTGCATCTTCCATGATCCACAATCAGTTTCTGGGAATGACTAATTCATCTACGCTCCTGATTGGTTATGTCGGGGTTAAAACGGGAGTCTCCCGCAAAACAAATCTGAAGATATTTTGGCACAAAAAGCGTTGAAATGTATTTAATTCTTTTTGGGTGGTTTTCCTCTTTTGAGAGCGATACCAAACCCAACTTGAGACTGAGTTGTTCCACCTTTTCCATCGTTTCCTTGATCTCCGTCAATGCACAGACCACCTTTGCGTACACAGCGTATTGCAGCTCAGGGGCACGCTTATCATCATCGCGTCCGAAATTATATTGGAGACAGGTACGGGCAACATGATTGTATGAGTTGCTGAAGAAGAGTCTGTTGGTTGGAGGTCTTCGCACCACGCATGCTTCGTTGAGATCGAGACTTGAGGTCCCTGGTACATGGTGAATGCACCGCAAAGTCTCTCTCAGGGTCCTATATCCCCGGATGGCCTCTACCAATATTGATACAACACCCGGCGACGCTGAGATTATCCCTAGAGGCTCTGCCATTGGAGAATCGAGAGTCTGGTGTGTCAGGCTGTGTGTGAAGTCTCGTCAGACCCATCTCGGCCGAATCATAAGGTAGGATATATTCCGTGCTCAGCCGGTTGCTCTTGCCCCCAAATATCATTGCCACGAGCGGGGTAAGCTGCAGCCTCCTGTCCTAGGACTTGACGAGACGACACTGATTGAACGACATGTCATTTTTCGATTTGATCAACGTACCCATACACGTGGTTCCAATGAGAAGGTCTCAGCTGTTTCCACACTATACTGGTTCTCATGACTCTATCGTTCTTTTTACTTTTTTACATAGCGACATCAGTGATTCATCGTCGAACAACGAACGACGACGACGAAGATGACCTATAGTCACATATGAGTGACTTGATCCGCTATCTCGAAGTTCATTAAATCTGAACGCAGCTCTAAGTGCCCCAGCCCTCGACGTCAACGCCCCACCTAAGCCCAGGACCACAAGTGCCTCCACTGAAGCCCCAGAGGTTCAAATTATCTAGCAACATTCCCTCTCGTAACACCGAGACTGTTCCGTCTCCACCCGCTCCCACTACTTTTGCCAGCATGTCCGACTGGGACGGATCCTATTCTGACCAAACTCAGTATCCTTCGGAGTACTATGGTACAGAGCAACAATGGTACCCAGACGATAATGGCTATTCTACTGGATACATCGAGCCCCCGAGCAGCTATATAATATCACCGTTGGACAATATCGACCACGTGAATTACCAGTATCCGCAGTCCATGCCAATGTCAATGTCTCTGTAAGTCTCAATATTTCTGTGAGTCTAACGACGGTTTATATATCCTGTACTATACTCGGACTAATCCTCGTTTCGTTTAAAGACCAGGAAACGGATCACTGGTACCAATGCAAGATACCGTTATCCTGCCAGGAAGCGAGGCGCCCAATACCTCTCACATATGTACAGTGCCAGGCTGCGAATCCAAGGCCTCCTTCAAGCGCAAGGCGGATCTTATGCGGCACTTCGAACAAATCCATCGTGCCGCAGAACCAAAGAAACAGTTCTATTGCGACTATTCAAAGTGCGATCGAAGTCAAGACCCTTTCGGCCGCATCGACCATTTTCGCCAGCATTATCGCGACTTTCATGGGGAAGACCTCCCACGCAAGAGCGGTGAATCGTCCAATTGGTATGCCGATAAAAAGCAATCAGTATCTAAACGATCGTGGCGATGTGTCAACTGCCTGACCAAAGTTAACATCAAGGACTGTGGCTTTACATGCGGTGACTGTGATAAGCCTTGCGAGGCGCAAAGGCGGCAAATCAGAGGTTATACGTAATGAGCAAACCACTTGACATGCAAAGAGCCGCTCTCATGTAAGCTGGATGGACAGTATGGATAGTGGAAGTTTGGGATATAGCCAAGGATACGGGTTACTCGGAACGGTTTGGAGAGATGAGTGAGCTGGTAGATTGTAGTGAAGGTCAGGTTCAACGAAACATGGAACTTCCTTCGGGTCGCCTCAGTCAGCCCGGGTGCAAGGCAGAATTCAGAGTTATGGTATCAATCTTGGTTTACGCTTTTGAACTAATGAGTCAAATAACCATCATTTCCGCAGATGGCACAAATACACAATCTTTATTGAAATTACCAACAGCGATCAGTTTTGGGAAAATACGACTGAGCCGAGCCAAAGTGTAAAGTATTCCTCAGTCCTCGCAAGGACCACATTAAACGCCAAGTCCAAACGACAAACCAGATCCATCATATAATGAACAATATTGCTTGTTACCGGCTCCTACTAGATGGAGCCCCCAATACTTATTCCCGCACCGCGGCCGTCGTCTCATGGCTGAGTATCCCATGGGTGTTGGCGGCTGTGTTCGCCATCTGTCCGCTCATCATAGTCCTGCGTAAGATGCACGGTTCGTAGAATAGTAGAGCTGTTGTTCGCGGGCGGAGACTGCTCATCGTTGTGTGGGGATGACGCGGCATTGCCGTCAGAACCGCCCGGCGGTCGGTTCACCGCACCGGGTGGATTAATTCGACGATATGGGCTATTCTTGAGTTCCCACTCCGACGTCGACGAGCCGGTACGTGGCTCCGATTTGTCCGCCTTGGATGAGAGTGAGCTGAGCCATGTCCGTATGGTCGTGAATACTGTGGAGAGCCGGAGTCGTGCCGTGGCAACGGCAGAAACCGGCATGCAGAATACCGCGAACCCGAACGTCATCTCGCCCGTACCCCAGAGATTTACTATGCACCAATCACGTGTGAGGTTGTTGGACGTCCACATCCAATACGTCCACGGCAGACGCGCCGCGGCCATGGCGACAGCACTGCACTATTAGCACGACCATCGGGATGGCGATTTGGTACGAGTGGGAAAGCGCTTACATAACACCCGTGGCAAAGATGACTGAAACACCAAGGCGCTTGTGTGTAGGTAACTTCAGCTTCCAGATCACCTGATGGGGAAGGTATAGGATGACAAGATCCGTTGCCAGGTTAACTCCACTCATGACCAAATCGAGTTGATCCATTTGCACCTGCCTGCCGGGAACCCAGGGCTTCCAGAATTTCTCCACCGGGGAGTTAGAAAATGTCCACGTAAAAAACATGGCGACAAAAGCCAAGGTATTGAATATCGAAACCAGATGGGCGATCCACCAGAAGTAGTTCCGGGTGCCCGTGGGAACGAAGATGCGCGCCCATTCGAGCAGAATGGCGTTTTTCAAAAAGAGCAGGACTAGAGGGTAGAGGATGGTCGTAATGAAACTCGGCTGTGCCAATAGTCAGTGATGCCAACCTTTAGCTTTGTTATGGTGAGCGCAAGTCTTCACATACGTAGAGAAATTTGGTTGCGTCTTTTAGTCTGTAATTCCATATGTCCACCAAATAGCCGGCGGTCTGGCAGGTATCGTAGATGGACCACACGAAACCGCAATACAAACCCTGCACGTGTCGGCTTTAAACAATAATACACTTGACTGCAGCCTTTCACTTACAAATGCCACCAAGGCTAAGACTAAGACATGTCAAAATTCCGAGGTCATGGTAAGGGACTTGGGGAAGCAGTGCATACCATCGGGGAGACGGACATCTTTCAGGCAAAGAATCTTTGCATAGGCCCGCAACAGCACCAGCACTGTGGTAATGGCCAAACCAATGGTGACTATAATGTAAGTGCCCACGGTCATATTTGGCGGGTTATCATAGTCGGCTGTAACACCGTCGGGCGCTGGTCGCCAGGACCCATTCATCATAGCGTCAGTTTCGGAGCTCGACATGATTGCAGTGTTCTCGCAATGATGGATCCAGAGAGAATTAAGGCAGAGAAAGCACATGCGCCATTGTACTGGCAGGTGATATATGGACAGAACAACGCGCAAAATAAACCTGGAGCGATATGTTGATTGTTTTTTGAGGAGCCAGTGGAAGGTAAAAGAGGAGGAAAAAAGAATCGATACCCTACTAGTTTGCTCATTTAAGACCCATATGCCCAAACCATGACACAAGACTCGACAGGAGTTGGTGGTCAGCCAGTGATCGAATGAGGTAGAATAGACGAATATCGCTGCAGCGCATACATCATTGCATCCATTTTGGGGACGTATCCACCACCCGCAGGGAAGGGATCAGCACGCAAGGCTCTGAGTTTGGGGCATCAAGAATATGTATTGGGAGACCAAGGCTTATGATGTAAATATGAGCGCAAAAAGAATCGCGCAGTACCTAGCTTTAATAAGGCTCTGATCAGCTGCAAAACCTCATATGGACGCGTACATGAGACATGCGTATGCTCATGTATTGTGCACCCCCCTTGCCACAGTAGGTGGTACGGCTGCCACGTCGCCGACGAACGCAGTGATCCGCCGATCCAGCCTCGACTTCGAACCCGCTGTGTTCCCAACGCGCTGCAGCCCATGAGGTTCCGCTACGGGAGGATGTCCGATGTTTTGGGACAACGTCAAAGATCCCGATCAATTGGGACTGAATACTATCATAGTTACTAATCTAGGCAGGATTTACAAATCGTGACTTGTGTTTTCTCGAAGGCCACTCCTCTTCCTTACGTTTAATGCAGGGAATCCAGAATGAAGGGCCGCGTCGCACTAACGTAAAACATGCCCAGCCCACTACCAGCAGCCGGATCACCCGCTTGATGGTGATCAAAAATATGGCCCAGGCCCCATAACTGCAAAACCATGAACATTGTATACCTAGAACCGAGGTTTCGCCAACTCGTGGCCTGAGTAAAAATGACAACTGGGCATAATATCGTGTCGAATCTCATGTTCAGAACTTCATGGTCTCACAATCGTCTAGCATTCCTCCTAGCATGACCCACCAGCAATCCAAATTAGCGTCATTGTATAATCGGACCCCGTATTGACTGCTGGAAAGGCCAATGGGATGACGGAAACTAGGTCAGCCATGGTTGTGGCTGTACACAGCGCTGATTATTCGCTGTGTTCATGGTGAGTAAAGATGACTTCGCATATGGCTGGGTGTGAGAGCAGGTTCGTGTTCACATGCCTTACACGTCTGGGTCCGTGGGGCTGGCCTCATGCACAGCAGTCACCCCGACCATGTTCAATTGTTGTACTGAAATTTGTCGAATATATGCTCTATTTTATTCAAATGCTGGTACATACGATCATAGGCGCTAGAAAACTCGGCATCCCGTCCCGCTCTGCCCTAGGTTAGATAAGCTGACGACCGCAAGGTTTCCTGTTGGCCGCCCGGTCAACTCAAATTGATCCACGCCGCCACTTCGACATTACGCGCCAGGCGGGGCCCGCTTTTTACCTGCGCACCTTCACCTCTACCTTCGCAACACCAACAGCCGTTCCGTCCGTCTTACTATATCAAAACGATTCTCAAAATAAACCGGATATTATACAATGATTGTTGATTGATTGACTGACTGACTCTCATATCAGATATCTTAGTTAGACACACAAAGACAAAAGAAATGGAAAAAATCCCATCTCCAGGAATCGAACCCAGCGTGTTCCTAAGCCTTGCTGCTCCCCTCGACCTAACTAGAGGCGTGGAGCTTGGGTCGGTGATTGCCGGAGTTTTCGGTATCCATACCGCATCGGTTACAAAGTGAGTTATGCCAATGACCTTAGTGAAAGTCAAATTCTTCACGTTTCTGCGGATTTCTGCCAGAAAGTGAATGCGGAATCACCACGGTGTATTGTAGCAGCGACCTTAATTTTGTGTCACAGAAAGCTGTTTCGTTGCATCTGAAATGAATCTATTCAATCATATCATGGAATCCCCAGAGATAGCAGACACTCACGATGATAACTTGAAGGGTTCCGCAAGGTCCATCGCCGAGAACTGTTGTAAGTTAGTATGGTCTTGCATGCGAGGTTTCCAGTCCAGGAATGATAGCATGTACTGAACCAGTTACAATCATGTTTTGGACAAGTCACGTTTGCCGCTCTCTGGGTATCTTGGGGTAAGGCAAACCGGCCATTTCGGGCTTTCAAAATACGAAAGTTTAGGTAGTGCATCATCATCTTATAAGCAATTTACTACTTCTGCCAAAACAGATGTCTATAAAATTCTTAGTCAGATTATAGTGAATTGACCTCTTCGTATTTCCGAGCTCCGTCGCGGGTTACGCGACAACGGTCATTATGGTATGTATTGCGCGCCGAGATTGAGAGGGTCTATAAATGTTCCAAAACTCCGTCACCTACGACCACCAGAAGAAGCCCATCGCAATCATATCACAACTGCATGCGACATCAAAGCCACATCAAGATTCAACATATTTTCGAAGTCAGATTTGCCCCCACCAGAGATACCAGGGCCTTTGCTGACTTGGACCAAAGCTATACTTACTAAACAGTTCCAAACTGCATCTGTGACAATGGCGCCCTTTGACCGTCCTCTCAACTTCCATGTTCAATCTGCTGTGGACAAAACTCAGACATTCCCACATCACGACTCCATCACACAATTGTGGGAGTTGAGGTGGCGAGACCTCTGCCGCAAAGCCGAGTACCCTTTTGGCGAGGCCACTACTGAAGATTTCGAACCCATTTTCGCCTACCTGATTGCCAACTTCCACAATGACGCTACAGCTCTAGTCGACAACCCGGACGGGTACGCCGCACCATTTCTGCCCGTGGCTGCGGTCCTGGTTCGTGAGGCCGAAGAGTTCGAGAAGAACAAAGACACAAACCGGGCCCGCGACCTCTTCCTCCGCGCTGCGGCCGTCTACCGCATCGCCCGTTTCCCCGTCAACCGCTCACCACTGGGGCAAAAGGCTTGGGAGCTCGGCCGCGCCGCCTACTTGCGCGGAGGCGCGTACCTTGATCCGCCTGTACGCCAAGTCGCCATTCAATTTTCGCACGCCAAGGCCGGTGTAGATGAAGTTGATCAGCCTATCCTCGCCAATCTACGCATTCCATCATCATCGTCTTCACTACAAAAAAAGCCACCGAACGGTTGGCCCGTTCTACTCCTCATCTCTGGGTTGGACTCGTACCGCAGCGACAGCACGACCCGTACCACCGCGCACCTGGTCACGGGCCTCGCCGTCCTCAATGTCGACATCTCGGGAACCGCGGACTCGCCAGCCGCGGCGGGCGATCCCTCGGCATCGGACCGGCGTTTCTCGTCCGTGTTGGACTGGATTGCCACGACGGGCAGGGTCGAGTTCCAACTCGATCCAGCCCGCGTCGTGGCCCGTGGATGTAGCACGGGTGGATATCACGCGCTACGCCTCGCGCATACGCACGCCGATCGCCTGCTGGCGGTCATCTGCCACGGCGGGGCCTGTCACTACATGTTTGAGCCGTGCTGGATACGGGCTCAGGATCACATGGAATATCCATTTGGGCTGGCCGAAGCGTTGGCGTGGAAATTTGGATTTCGAAAGTGGGTGGAAAAGAATAAAAGCACCAACAACAGCAATCCGAGCGAGGAACCGGACGTCGAAGCATACGTGAGAGAAGCGGAGAATCGATTCAGCCTTGAAACAGGCCAAGACGCCGGCATGCTCAACAGCCGTAGTTGCAGGCTGCTCATCGTCAACGGGCTCGAGGACTCTGTCTTCCCAATCGAGGACAGCTGGCTTGTCGCAAGCCGCGGTCGACCAAAGTAGGTGCGGTTGTTGGAGAATCGGCGACACATGGGAAATCCTGGAGGAGATGAAATCGCTGTCGAGTGGGCCAGCAAGGTTGTGGGGCAGGCAGACTGACGGTTTATAAAGGCCTCTCACCGCGAGTAATGTATCTATACCTAGGTATCTTTTGAGGTCCGTGGATAACTCACAGCACAGCGGTTTCGACATAAAAAGGCATTTCAACATCTTGTTGTAAGAAAAAATGGTCAAACACATGAGTAGATTCTGCAGAAATTGTATTTCTCTCATGAGCATTGGCTGACATATGTGACGTCCAAAGTCTCTATCTGCAAATACTTTTGTGTGTGTTACCTATTCATTTGATACTAAGTGTTGTGACTTATGTTCTGTGACACCAATGTAGTAGTGCTGCGTTTGCATATACAGGTAGAAATTCCACTGTGCTCATTCGCAATGGGAGAAATGCAGGTGTTGAATGAACAAGGGATGTGTTTCCAAAAAAGCATCTAATCCTCAACAAATAAACACCAGTGGTGTAATGGTAGCATTGCAATATTGAGAGTGTAGGGTGATGGTCCAAGGCCCCCTCAGGCATTAACCAGACCCGGGCTTGCCGGGGCGCTCCCCGGGCTGAGACATCCACTGAGCCGTGTGCAGTTCCTGACCCCTACATCTCACTATCAATATTGTAAGGTGTAGGTTCGAATCCTACCTGGTACTCTTTTTTTTTCTCACTTTTGCCCCCTTGTGAAGGCTGTGAAGGCCATGGGCGGCTGGAAAAGCGTTGGAATCCATAAAACCATATTCTCAAAACATAAGATACATTTCCAGAGAATGCAGTACGAAAAGAGTTTTTGTAAAAATATACTCAATTCTTCCCCTAAAGTGTGCAGACACATCTTAGTTGGTATCCCCTACCGAGTGACGAAGGTCTATTTATCATGACTACTGTTAGTTGAAGGATTTTATCTTATTGTGTAGGCTAATAGGAATCTTGGTTGGTTTAAAAAGGTGCCTCGAGGGCCGCAATCATCGATTCCAAAGTCGTAGACAAGTTTTGAACGAGCTTCAAGTGTAGTACGCATTGTCATTACTGGGGGACAAAAAGAGATTGATGATTGTTTATTATCATATTTGTCTTTTGTTTTATCGTTCCTCTCACGAGATCCCAATGGTCTAATTTGGCACTTCTAGATGGGCAGAAACTCAGTTGCGCTTTCAACGGGAAAGTGGAAATCGGTGCCTGAGGTGCTGCAACAACATGAAACAAATTGGATTCTTTGTTCTTTATCCGCCTTATTTAGCGATGACCTATCACCCACCAACTCACCCGGATAGCGATTCGACCCACCTCTTGCCTACTACATCCCAAGATTCAGACGTGAATGCCTTTTTCGTCTACATGATCAATCTCAATCAAATAACTGTCTCCAATCAAGAGTAGCAGGCGCTCTTTCCTTTGTCAAAGTCTGTCAGGCTCGAATATTCTGCCAATCACAAGCCGCCAAGCCCCGAAAGACCTTTCCTTCAATTAAAAACCAACAAAGACTAAACAATTGGCCACCCTTTTATTGCATCTTCCACACAAGATCATTCAAGCAAAGTTCTGAGAGATACAGGTACTAGTACTTCATCCCCTCGTAGATTTGGGAGGAAGCTCAATCTAATAGTCATCAGAGCAGTGCTATCGATATGGATGCCGTTGAGGAGTTCTTCGGGGCTCTCCCCGATCCCGATCGAGATCACAGGACTATCGTACAATATGGCGCGGCCGACTTCGATCACTGCTCCACCGCCATCGATAAGTTTCTGAAGTCTGATTCGGGAGACCCGGATCATCTGTTTCTACTCTCAGCCGCTAAGCTGTTCTCAACTGGCTTCCGCGGTGAGTTATCATTCCGGCAGCACCTTGGCAAACTAGCGCTGTCCAAAGCACTCTCATTCTCCATATCGTCTCAGAAAGACCGACAGCTCCAGTACTATCGCTGGATAGCCCAGGGAAGAAAGGATGAAGACTCCCCGCTGCGCGTCGATGCCCAGAGAGCACAGCTCCAGACCACCGTCACGACGCACGCGCACCTGACTGATACGTCCCCGAAGGCTTGCGCTAATTGTGGCAAAGGCCCTGATGGCTTGATCTGGTGCAGCGCGTGTCCTGTCAAGGTCCATGACTGTATGGTCACATGTACTTTATACTGCGGCAAGCAGTGCCAGGAGCAGCATTGGCCTTCCCACAAGAAGGTATGCGGAGCTCGCAAGAAGCTCTGGAGGGCTGTGCAATTGATTCAAGAGCTCCATATCAAATTCCAGGCAAACACTTTCGTGCCGGTCGTGGAGGAACTCATCGTCAAGAACGGCATACTGTATTGTATCGATCGCTCCAAAATAGAATGCGTCGTTACAGGTATGCCGACGATTTCGATGCTCACTCGAGATCAGGCTCCGTCCGAAGAGACCTTTCTGGCAGCAATAATGGCAAGTAAGTGCTCAGATATTTCAAGTGTCTGTAAGCCTCTGCTTGATACTCTACTCAAACGTATGTGTCCATCTTTTCCAAAGAATGTTAAAACATTCCACTAACTAGTCTATACAGCCCTTGGTCTACGTATCGAAGAAATTTGTGTCGTCCCTCGCAACATCCACAGATCGACGTGTACCATCGCTGGTAACAACAGAGGCATGGAAGAACACATCGCTTTCTGTACGCATAATCTACTACGCATAACGCTCCCGAATGGCGAACAAATGGCACTCGACTTTTCAGGTCATCAGTTGGGATGGCACGAGATACTATCACCATGGACAGTCTGGAAAAATAATCGAGCACTGTCGGTGGGTCCCCCAAACGCATACGGGACAATGAGAGACCAGGAAGGTATTCTCGCTGCGATGATGGTCCCCGAGGGCGACGAGGGCGAAAAGCGCCGCAACAAGGTGATCGCTATCATCAATTCCACAGTCCGAGATCTGATGGCCCACGAAAACATTGCAAAGGCGACCAAGCTGTTCTCGCTCGACAACTCCCAGTATAACTCTGTGGCCAAAGCTCTGCTGTCTTTGGTCGACAAGAAGTTGGCGGAGGACTCAGAGCAATACGCAAAGTCCCGGGTCGGCTTACAATACTACAACGAAGCATGGAAGGTATGCTGGACTCTCGATGAGGCCCAGGCCGCCGCCCTGGACGATGTTTGGCTCACAGAGGCGGAAGTGCAATCATGCGGTGGTAATGAGAGTCGACTCAAACAAATTTGGGCTAGTCGATGTCGCGGCCCGCAGAAGCAGAACCAGTTCAAGGCACTAGGAATGTGCATGCAGTTCAACTAGTATCTGGAAGCCATCGATGGGGGACCGAAAAGGTTTATTAGGGGCGGATTTCCTACATTCGCGTGAATAATTATGACCTCATTCATCCGATAGGCTTCTGCCTTATCTGTAGGTGAGGCACTACTACGCTGACGATGGACTCACGAACAGGAACCCCTTGATAAGTTCCGAGCTCGGGCGATGCAATGACAATCAATCGTTCTCTTCAGTCAATAGCTAGACTAAGTTTGTAGATTATGCTCCCATGGCGGTCAACGCTTGCGATCTTGCAGCACAAGTCTTTGCAATTTCTCCAGCTGGAAAGTTTTCCAGCACACAGAATCGGTGAGCAACTCGCCAAAAATTGTCTGACCCCACCAGACCTCTCTCGCCTTGCCGCCGCTCCAGTACCAGTCGGGCCTCCCAAACCAAGCTCGGAGGACTGGGTGGCATTCTGATCTCAAGGACTTTTCGACTATATCCAAGGCATATTCTTCAGGGCTCAACGTGGAGGTTGACTTGCTGTACGTGACCCTCTTTTCGAACAGATTGCGAACTCGGTCGTAAAATGAATCTTCGGGGAGTGTTCGATGAATGGTTTTCGTACCAGTCTTGACAAAGCCTGTCATCAAGACCATGACCCGTACGTTGAAAGGTCGTAGTTCTTGTCGCAGGATCCTGCTATAACTCATGATCGCCCCCTTTGTCGCACCAAAGACACTCCCGAATACGTAGGGCGTGACAGCTGCTAGTGATGCAATGTTGATGATCAACCCTTCCGCCTTGATCAACAGTCCCCCGAATGCAGCTACCATGGCCATGACTCCAATGACATTGGTCTCAAACGTCTCTCGGACATCTGGAATCGAAATGTCGAGGGCCGGATGAGTGTGTGTACGACCGCTGTTCGAGATCATTAGCATGGACTCGACGCAGAATTCGCGGGCCACCTTACGCATTATTGATGAGAATATCCAATCGACCGCCAGCGATGCGATCAACCTCTGACTGACAGTTTGAAATGCTCGCGCTGTCCGTCACGTCAAGCTGCAAGACACTGATGTTTGGACCCGCCAGATCGGCAATCACTGCTGGCGTTCGCGCCGTCGCAAAAACGTATAGTCCTTTGAAATATTTTGGATTAGATTCTGTCTCCGAGGAACGCATCTTCGAAGGCAACTCACCTCTTTTCTCGTACTCGAGTACTAACGCATGACCAATTCCGCCAGGCGTACAACTATTGATGTCCAGTGAGCATTCGATGTGGGGAATTTGCATAAGCAATATGGGACGTATGAACGTACCCTGTAATCAGTACGCACTTCTGACCTGGGATTGGCGGCATGATGAAGCTAAGCGTGTGGATTTTGATACGCTGTGTGAAGCACTCAAACGAAATTATCAATGAGACGTGTTGCGATGAACTCAGATACTGGATATTATGATGTGGGGTTTCCGAGTTCCGCGACTTAGTTATCGCAGGTCTACGCCATGAACCCCGAAACCCGAACTTTTAGTGGCTTCAAGGCTGTTTTCAGTGCATGGGTTCTCAATCACAGAGCTAAGCGAGCTAAGTGCAACTGACTTAGCCACTGCCACAAGCCACCCAATGGCTTGCCTATCAATAAGATCGTTTCCAACTGGAATGCCGTACTCAAAAAAAACTGTAATATGAGGTAACCTATTTATCCTTAGTTATTGAATGACTTCTAGGTGTCAATTATTAGCCTATGCTTCGTTTTCCTTCGTATGAGCATCATGATCGAAAACAACCCCGCTGGGATATTCCGGCAGCGTCTCAAATTCACAGCCAAGCCATCCTCTGCACATAATAACGGCCTCCTTTTTGGCATGCTCGGCATCGCATCGCCCCATTGGTTTCTTCCCTTCCCAGGTGATACTTTGAATAATTGCACTCTTCCCATCGTTGCCGCCTGCTTTTGGGACAATGTGGAGTGCCCAAAAGTCCCATTTTAACCAATTTCGGATAATATGGAGAGACAAGTTGCCGCTCTTGTCGGGTTTCTCGATTAAAAAGTCCCACTTGTCTTCCATACATTGGGCCTTGAACCCAGTCTCGAGCTTTTCCATGTCTGTATCGCTAATTGGCAGATCCCAAGGTGCTGCAAGAGGCATCTTCATGGGGTATTGCGAGTAGATGTCAGGATGATAAATCGGTGGCCATGGCTTTCGTTCTTTCTTCTTCACTTCTTTGTCTGTATCGTTCATGTTGGACTCGCTGTCATTCGTCGCAGGCGTCGGCTCAGGCGCCTCCTGTCTGTTATTGTCATTCGAACTCATGTTTGCGGTATTCATGAAGGGTGTTGAGAGGCTGATATTGGGGTTGTAAGTTTCGCGTGTGTCTCCGAAAAATAGTACTGTGCAATAACTGACGATCAACACATTAAGTGAGTTGGTTTGGGTGGTGAGACCACGTCTGTGAGCAGGATTGATTCAAGGTTAGGCGTTGGGATGGCGATTTGCGAAATGAATAAAGAATCATCTGTAGCGGTGCTGTGAGTGGTAATGAGAACTATCAAGGTCTTCATGCTCGCCGTATGACTCGATAAGCTAGGCAGCAGTTAGATGTAAACAATTATGAGTGTTGGACAAAGTATTTGGGGCTGGGGACGTCGTATGTACTCATCCAGGTGGAGAGCTATTGCGGGTCCTCATGGTGTCGCCAATAATGTCTTTGGTGCTACCTCCAGAGCTGGGTCCTTCCCACGTCCTTTTTTCCACTTTGAGAAGTCAAGTCTCAAGTGGTGCAGCGTAGTGCTGCGCAGGTATCACGGATAAAATTAGAATACACACGCCCACACCCGATCAAAAGGTATATGAGTGCTTGACAGAGGATCCCTTGTTGGGCACTCTTAGTTCAGTGGGACTAGAGAGTACGGAGTGGCAGCCGCCGCTTTGGACAACGGGCGACTCTTTAACATCACATAAATATGAGCAATCTTCAGATTATTTCATGGTATAATAGTTTACACTGCGGATATCCTGCCTACTTTAAGTTGGGAGCTGCTGTAACCCAATCTCGTCTTCTGCAGTTTTGTTACCGCTAGCCACGACATGATTGATCTACAGGTGCCCTGCAATGACACCAAGTATGGCGACGATAGTGCAGGGACTGTCTTCACCGACACTGTCGGCCCCTAATCCGCCGTGCGGCTTCATTTGATGTGCACCCATTCCCGCTCCCTGGACCTTGATTTCCAACGAAACGCAGGTCAAATCAGACCAGAGTAGTTTCATGGCTGAAAGGCTTTACAGCAAAATTCTTCCATGATACTCTGACATATTTGTTCTTCACCGCGCCCTCGTTGTTTTGTATCGGTCATCGATGGCGGCGCCATCAAGTGCCTTTGAAGGATATCGCTGGGCATGTGCTAGTAACACTGAGCCAGTGTTCCTCCAGCCCTCCAATGCTCCTTGACCCTTGACCCTGGACCCTTGCGGCAAGCTTTAGCTATGGGTCTTAATTGTGTAAAGAATCTTCCCAAGTCGATTGACCACCGGGGAATATATCCAAAGCTTGATCATGCCCCTTGATGGCATTTACATGGTGGAGTAGGTATAGCAGAGAGGGCCAGCCTGGATGTCCATGTAGTCTTGCACGACAGGCTGAGTGTCTCCAAGCTGCATGATGGGCATGGCGTCCGTCAGCGAGGCCGCGATGGTCTTGTCTTGGTCCACGAAGCCAGTGTAGTCAGCCAGGCGCGTAGCGTTACGTCCTTGCCACTGTAAAACAACGTTAGTATTAGAGGGGACGAGAAGATACATGGCTTTCATTCACATACCTTGGCCCATGCTCGGTCAACATTGGCATGGTGAAGCATGAAGAGCGGCTCGTTGGGGGACGTGGCGGGACCCATGTCGCCGAAGATGATACTGTGAACTATCGAAAAGGTGAGTCGATGTGGCGAAACCAACAAGGTGAGAGGTGAAAAACTTACTTTGCGCGTGGGGAAGACCCTCGAGCATGGAGGACATTTGGGCATAGTTGTCAAAGCCGTAGATGATGTTCATGGTCTTGGAGTTGTAGGCGCCAGCCTGCATGTCGCCGATGATGGGGTCGCCATTCTCGTCATTGCCCAGGCCGCCGTTGAACTCGCGCGTGAAGCAGTGCAGGCGATTGCCGACCGTGTTCATATCCGGCCAGCCCATGGCGAGGGTCAGGTTGGTGTTGGCAAAAGGTCCGTCAACGACGCAGCGCTGGAAGCCGGGGACATCGCTGCCGGTCTTCTTGCCGTCGCCGCCAAAGCCGGTGGCAGCGTCAAAGACGGGCGCGTTGATCGTGTTCAGGGCGTCGGCGTCAATGCTCCAGTCCCAGTAAGGCTGGACGCCAGTATATCCACACTCGTTGCGAAGCAAATCCTCGTGCAGCTGCACAAACCAGCGATGCCAGGGCAGGAAGTTGGCCACAAAGTGGATTTCGGTGTTTAGGCTGAAGTGGGTGTAAACGAGATCGTCCATGCGGGTAGTGACGGCCTCAATTTCGGCGTATTTCTCCTTGGGAAGCTCGCGCAGACACACGGCGGCGCGAAGGTACTCGGCCTTTTCGGCGCTGTCCAGATCACGCCATTCCTTGCGGACTGCCGGGTTCGTGCAAGTGGTGTCTGCACGGCGGATGGCACTCGCAGCAGAGGTGGCTGCGAGAGCGAAAATGGTGAGAAGCGATTGAGGAAGCATTTTTGTGAGTTATAAGTCTTAAACGAGTGACTGTGTTGTGATTATGTATAATAGTTTATAGCGAGAGACGACTCAAGTCATGAGATGGGCCAAGACAAAAGAGCCATGAAGATTTCGACGATGCTCGACACTTTATAGCATTCAGCTCGTTCGTTCCACTTCACGATGCCTCGGCCGAGTGGCATCGCTTAAGCATGTCAATAAGCATATAATTAAGGAACGTTACCAGCATTTGCTCTCTAGCATATTAGGTGGGCAATGCGACCAAGCCAGCACTGAGTTGCCAGTACGATGTCTATCTAAAAGCGGTATACGCAAAATGTCCGATTCGCTGGGCTTCAGAGCACTGCCTTCCCGTACGGGGTGTCCGGCCTCTGCCGGGGTGGGTAGCGCCCCTTAGGGTGCCGCTTCCACTACGACCATTGCCGGTCCCTTGCAATTTCATGCTTCTAGAAGACAAGCGCGGATCCATCCCCATTACTTAGCACCTTCGTATGCGAAACCGACAGGGATCATCCGAGTCTCTTGGCATGCTCGTATTCTTGACCCGTACGTTTCAAAAGCCTCTTAACTCCCCATTCCCAGAGTTGCCGTCCAAAACCAGCTCGTGTGTATGCTGGGTAAGCTGAGTCGTGGATGACAAAGGGCCAAGACGCCGTAGCGCGATGTATGGAAAGAGTTCGAAACAGCATGGATACAAAACGGAAATATAAGCGAAATATTGAGTATTTTCTATTACTTAATACACATGTGAGCACCTGAGCTGACTTTACATAATTGGAAATAGATGCGCGTTGAGTTATGAGGTTCTGCAAATCAGCGTGCTTTACTGAGATTTCATCATGAAGCGCAGGTGTTTTATGCCGTACAATTGGCGGCGGACCAATTCTGCGCGCTACCTGGGGTGGTCAGCCGCCCATGGCAGCATTCGATTGCCGAGCTTGGCACAACTGCGGAATGATGTACATAGTGAAGACCTTGCGCGACGCATGCGATGTCTACCGATGTATGAAGCGCACTTCCCACAGCCGTGTATCTATGTAGGTAGCCGTGGCCAAAAGAGACGCCGTAGACGTTCAGTCGCCGCGGCCCCAAGTAGGACTGGGCCACTGATCTCCCCACTTAGGACCTTTCTCAGGCTTTGACTGATGCGAAGGTCAGTGGCACGCACAACATTGCTTAAATAGCCTGATGAGCCAACGAATGAATGCGCATTAGTATCGAATCAAGTTGGCAGACATGAGCAGCAGAAGGCTTGTCTCAGAACTCCTCAGTGACGTCGTAGAATACGTCTTCATCGCTGCTTGAGTCGCTACTGCTTGCACTCTCTACCATCCAAAGCAGTTCTCGGAACGCTTGGCCGATGGTAGGATCCTTAGATCCGTACAATCGATGGACTTCCAGAGCTGTTTGCCTCGATGAGTTGCACAAGGTCGTGTCCAGACCAGCCAAGCCGTGATCCTTCGACACCCTCAACGTTTCTGCATGCCCCATGCGTGCTAGATAGTGCAGGATTGTTTCTCCTTGATCGTCTACTTGAAGATAGTCGGCTTGGTGCGCGAGTAATAATCGCAAGCATTCGTGATTATTCTTTGCGATGGCCAGTTGAAGCGGGGTCTTGTGTATCATTGGGTCGGCCTCGTTAATATCAGCATTCTCCTCGATAAGGTATTCCAAGATCTCTGGCCGATTGTTGCGAGTAGCAATCGTCACCGGAATTGGACCACAGTGTCCCAGTTCGGGAGGCCCGAGTTTGCCGCCCGCCTCTCTTAATCTGCGAACGGTAGATAATTTAGCTGTCCAACACGCTGTTATAAATGGAGTCATTTTGAATTGGTCCACCATATTGACATCAGCTCCAGCACCAATGAACGTGTCAACCAACATTGTAATATCGGCTGGACTACGATGAATTGCCTGTGTCAGTGGTGTGTAGCTCCCCAAGGCTGCGCGTACATTCACGTTCCCACCTGCTTCAATTAGAATGCGAGAAGCAGAGGCATCGTTTCGTGCTGCAGCCCAGTGAAGTGGTGCTCTTCCTGTTTCGTCCAAGCTGTCAAGCTGTGCAAGGATCAAAGGATCGCGGCTCTGAAGAATGGAATCGAGGCTGGCTGGACATATGCCTATGACTACTTTGGTAAGGAAGCTTAAATCCATGTCGTTGATGTAGGACGAGATTGGAAGCAATTCGGCAAGCCTGCGACAAATACTTGGAGGTAGCATCTCACGTAATATCATCTGTGTAGCTTTCGAGATTGCCGAGGGGGTTCCTGGACCTTCTGAGTATGGATCCGCGCCATATCTGAGACAAATCTCTACTCCTTTCATACAACTCACGTGGAGAGCACTGTGCAAAGGAGTAGCCCCGCTCGAACTCCAGGCATTCACGCATGCCGGGTCATCTCTCAGACATTGCTCCAGTACTTCTATTTTTCCCTGAAGTGCGTAAGCAAACGCGGGAAAATACTGCAATGGACGTATATCCCATATTTTCAGGCTAACAGTGATACTGCCACGCGACCAGCTGATGAGGATATGTAGAACATAACGCAGGAACCATCTTGGGAATAGATATGTCAGACGAATTCGCATATAGTCATGTCGAAGGCACTGGCTCTGGTCGCATCCTGATGATATAATAGGATCCCCTTTGTATCCTCCAAATAAGGTGCCACAGATATTTCTCAGTTGAGGTGGAAGTGAGAACCTCATTTCAAGTGGTTTGCGCCGGTGGCAAGAACACAAGCATTGATCATGACAGTTCGAGGGTTGACTGAAAACAGCGAAAGCATATGCGTGGGCAGAAATGTGATTTGTTGATTGATACAAAGCTTCCCAAACTTTTGTCTCAAGAGCCTCCAAATCACTTGTACCGGATGAATCTGGAAGCTCATCGATGTGGCGGATGAGATTGGGCTGAAACTTGCTAGAACCAGAGGCTCCAAGTCTTTCCTTTCGAATGGACATAATATTTCTAGCTCCTGAGCCCGTTTTCTGTGTTTCAACATGCTCGACGTGTCTTCCTGTTCCTGGAGGGCGCTCTCCCAAGGATGATCGATTGACTGGGCCTGGTTCTCCTTCGACATTCCCAGCTTCGTACATCGGAGCTAGTTCTCTCGTCACCGAAGACTCCTCGTGCAGATCGTGGAATTCTGCACCAAACTGGCTGGAGGCAATATTGTGCTTGTAATTCAGCCCATCAAAAATGGACTCGATGGATCCCAATTCGACCTCTGTTTTGCTTGTCTTTGTGCTAGCGTACATGTGATTAGGGCCATTTGCACAACGTAGCGCGGGTTTATCGTTTCTTGGACTTACATGCTGTGAATAATGAGCATATTATTGATTTTGCGACGATTCTTCCTCAGAGCTTTCAGCAATCGATGAATGTCGTTATCACTCGACGGGAGCTTCAGTCCATCTCTGATGCCTCGTTGTTCTTGAATCTCGTCGAGTAGTTTCTTAAGTAGCTTCAAATGCACTGCCGTCGTCTCAAAATGCTGTTCTATAACTGGCAGGAGACCCTTGTTTAGGAGTCTTAGCTTAGCCTTTTGATCTTTGTGAGTAATGTCGAACTCGTGAAGTATAAGTCGCACTTCAGAAACCTCATTGTTCAGAGCCAGCAATGACGAGGGACAGTTCTTCAAGGTCTGGATAGTCTTGAGAAGGGCTGTGGATATCTTGCCAGCTTCATCCAGCAGCCTAGCCCCGCTCGTGAATGTTGTAAGTATCTGGGAGAAACCTGTATCCTCGTTGGAAGTCTCGTATCCAGTGTCTTTTGAGTAACACGAGAGAGAACGCAGATCCTCGAACTGGAGTTGCCACTCCTCGACACCATGTGTAAGCTTTGTCGCTTCAGTTAGGTCGAATAGGTTCTTTGCCTCGATATCATTTTCATGCTCTCTCTCCTTCATGTACTCTGCACCAATTCCAAATATCGCAGCTGCACCATGAAGCATGTCCATGACCATCTCATCTTTCCGAGACGTTGGTCCAAGGGCCTTTTTGTAGAACCAGTCATGTGCAATCCTGTTGTACATGAAGTCTGAGCAAGTCGTAACTTGAACCTCGAAAGTGATGACAGGGAGGTCAGATGTCGTTCCCAATGTTACGTGATGATTGTGAGATTCATAGCTTCCAAATTGTGAATCCCAAAGTTCGCCGGGCTGGCGCTCGCATGACCAATGGGTGGGGGTCTTGATCGCTCGAAAATTCTGAGAGATAAGGTCATTCACCGTTGCAACGTCTCTTGCGTATTGAACGACAACAAGAGAGCCTGCAAGATCATGTATCGTACTGAATATGTCTTCGAGTCCGGAATATGACTTTCCGCGATGTTTCTCGCGACGATCAAGCGACTTCTGCACAGATTCGGCAGACTTCACTCTGCCCAGAACCAGACAGTCGAATTTCCTGTTTCCAAGCTCCGCACGGAAGTAGCGCACGATCTCATTTACCAGCCTCTCATAACCTGCATGCAGGCTGGGCCATGTTTCTGAGCAAAAGGCTATCTTGAGCGCCGAGCCGTCTCTGGTTCGAGAAGAGGTTGCTGCAGAGATGACAGCCTGCACTTGGCCCTGCACAGCCTCGTAAGTGGACAGTAAGGCTGTGTCATCCACTGCCAGCCGAACCTCTTCCTGTGATGATTGTGATTCCATACCTTCTAGGTACGTATGGTGTTGGTTGAGTGAAGTAAGTTAAGTGCATTTATGAATTGCCTCAAGAGCCTAGTTGGAAACGAAATGCTGGGCATGGAAGGCGACGGGTGGGTCGTTCGCATGAAGACCTCCATCAAAAGGCTCTGACGCCTTATAAGGCATATTCGACAGAAGCTCGGCGTTTGATGAAGTCTGATCAAAGCATATATGCAGACCGAAGTTTTGCATGGATCCAGCCACCCCCAATGCTACCCCTCGCTTAGTGCCCCAATCAATGCTGGAAACAAATTCAGTAATGATACTTATGCTTGCTTACTTCTAACCGACTGACCGCCAAGTTGGTGCAATGATTAGGCGGAAGTCCTTCTTCGCCCAGCTACTTGTAGGTGGACCCATTCAGGATGAACAGGTACGCCCTACGGTATGCGCTGGTCATTATGTCCTTCTTTTCTCTTGCAGACCCCATGTAGACTTGATTCACACGCTCTTATTGGTTACCAGCCAGGAGTTGCAGGCCCGACTTGGGAGGAAGCCGAATGTCAGACTCGGCTCGATTTTGCCAAGTGAGTGAGTCGGGGCGTCAGATTTGACTTCACATGGTTTATTCCCGGTACTGGTCGCGATACGTTCTTGAGAACTATCCACATTGCTTGTCTCTCATTTCTGCTCAAATTAGGGACTCAATATGAATCCGTCTTATCGCGAGTTTGTGGAAGCACAGGTCCATCGAAATCCATGTTTCAGTGAACTTGCTACTTTTCTGTCTCGCCCTTATAAGTCGTTTGATAGTAAGCTTGTTCACTGTCTTGACTTTCCGCCCCACCTCGACAGAAAAGCAGTACAGAGCACGATGACGCTAGATGCATGTCTCTCAGAGGTATCCTTTGTCGCCAAAGATCCATCGAGAAAGTGCATCAGACGAGTGATTTGCATAGAAGACATCAGTTCTCAATCAATCGAGCAGCTAGGAGCGGTGATGGACATTAGCCCATTGTTCTTTGCCTCGTATTTGAGTACTTCATTCAAGGGCATCGATCAGGCACCGTCACCTCCATCAGTTGCACTATTCCCCTCCCAGGTCACTACAAATAACTCGCTACATTTGCACTACCAACGAGCTATCAAATTTCCTTGTTCATTGGCCTCGAATAGTCCATATGAGTTCAAAAGTTCGGGTAATATACCACGCTCAATTAGGCGCCTGGCGCCGCTCTCTGGTTTGAAGCCGGGTCTAATTCGGAGTTGCTGTTCTATTCTACTGAAGATTCTTGATGACCAATCTTGGATATGTATGTCCTACACACGCCCCAATAATTGTGGTGACAATTGTTAATACTTTGACGGATAGGCATAGTCCTTGTTGATCGTACAGATGCAGATCTGATCATACCTGGCCCCTCTGGGTCGGATCCAGAACAGTACCCCCAACGGACCCCACAGGTACCTCTACAAGGCGCATTTGAAGACTTTTCAGAATTCCAGAAGTATTCGAAGTTCTGCTCAGCTACGGACGGCGAAAGTTGCAAAAAAAGAACTTCAACTCTGGAAAGCATCTTACACTACTACCAAACATCACCTCCAAATTTCGATCCAACAAACCCAACGGTACTAGCAATTGGCTACTACCTTCTAAGAATAGTCGCAGCTGAATGGATGCTCTACACTCAGCTTATGAGTTGCTATGCCAAGTACTACGAGTATTCCTTCCGAATCCGCGAGCCCCGCTCCATGGAAAACGATATCATCGATCTACAGCGATGGCGGCGTCGCAGCAGACAGAGTCTTCATAAACTTCAGTTGGTGGAGCTGTTCCTAGCTAATCACCTCGACCATATGACAGGTCTTGGAAATATCTCTGCATATACAACACTACGAGAGGATTTCGGTTTTCTATCAACGCGAATCGAACGTCATGGTCGCTCATTCGAGTCGATACTTCCAGTCGCAGCCACGATCGCACAGCTTACTGACACCCGAATTTCGATCGATGAGGCTGTGAACGTGCGGTATCTAACCTATGTTGGCCTGGTATTTCTACCACTCACATTCGCTTCAGGCATATTTAGTATGCAGGACCGCTTTTTACCTGGGCAAAGAAGCTTCGCAATCTATATTTCTGTGGCGGTACCCTTGGTTACGATAGTGCTGATCGTCTCTGTAGTGACCTCCGCCAATTGCAAAGGATGGAGGCAAAAGCTAAATTAACATGACGATGATACAGGAACATAAAATGATGATATGGCAATATTTGCCGTTGCCCCGATCCCATTCACTCTCATAGCAACTTTTGTCTACCAGATATTCAGCTAGGTTATTCCCGTGGATCATTTTTCGTCTTTACATAGAATTCATTTTCTTAATATTGTGTCTGTGCAACGACATGCATTGTGAGAAACTCCGTGATCTCACGGCGTCCATCCCGAGGACAATCATACCTCTAAGGTTCTAATACGAAGTACACTTGAATTCTATGCTTTATCGAATAGCTCATGCAAAACCTTGTCTGCGTGCCGCTCTGCATCATGCTGAAGGATCCAATCCTCACGTGGTAGCTTGATGCTGTCTGGATCTTGTTTGGCCTTCTTCCAATCTGCCTTGTGCCATCGCTCTCTCGTGGATTCGCCAGTCTTCTGCACGGCGCAAACTCTCTCGTATCTAAATATCATGGAGGGTCAGAAACAATCGGGCACTACGCATGTATGATACTTACCTAATATCTTGAAAGGCCTGAAGCGCTTGAGGGATCCGACCTTTGCCAGCCTTTTGTACACATGCTGCAATAGTCACACCATCTTCCATGGCCTGCGACGCGCCTTGAACACTGGTAGGGAGGAACGGGTGCGCGGCGTCTCCGATCAAGGCAATCCTTCCGGCGCTGCTTACCCAGTGCGGCAGCGGCTCGCGGTATACGAGCTTCCAGTCCACGACGGATGGAGTCTTCTCGACAATGGCGCTGCACATGGGATCCCAATCGGCCAGCATCTCGAGGACGTCCTCAATCTTACCGGGAAAGGACCACGACTCTTCAATATCATAGGTGTCTTTGTGCGTCAAGACCCATGAGCAGCACTTGCCGCCTTTGAGCGTGGAAAATAGAAAATGCGCATCGGGTCCAATCCAACCATTGAAGGTATCTCCGTTGATGCAAAACTCGGCGGTCCGAGGATCCTCGGCCAGCTTTTCGCTAGGAAACCTGGCAAAATTATTAGCGGACCTCGTCGACGATGTCTCTGCACCAATATGTGTCTACATACCATGCTCTCCAGATAGCATAACCGCTGCTTTTCGGCTTGTCCTCGTAACCCAAGACCAACTCGCGGGCCTTGGACCGGACGCCGTCGGCACCAATTACACAGTCGCCATGAACCTGCCAAAATCAATTAGTGGCGACCCCCGACAAAAGTGCTCCCATTTCTTACCTTTTCTCCATTCTCCAATATGATACCAGCGCCGTCGTCTGTTTCAAAGTACTCGGCGGCCCTCTGGCCGAGATGAATAGGAACTCCAAGTTGGTCCTTGACATAGTTGAAGACAATCTCGTGCAACTCTCCCCGATGTCCATTGAGCGTAGGCGCATCCTTGCTGGGCACCGAAGCCGGCTGTTGCGCCACCACCTCGCCGGTATCGTACTTGTGGATGCGGAACCCGTAAGTACTCAAGTCGATGCACTCGCGCTTGAGCTTGATGGCGATGCTCTCGTCGCTGTCCGTCTGTTGCCAGCGGGCAAAAATACGACCGGCATTGGGGCCAAACGAGATTATGTCGCCCAGCACTTTGAGTTCGGGAAAGGCTTCGTAAATTTCCACGCGGAGGCCGCGGCGGTGGCATTCGACGGCTGCTGTGAGACCGCCGAAACCCGCGCCTACGATGATGACTTTGGTTTTGTCTCTCGGGACGCTATTTCCATCACCGGCGGGAACTGTCATGGTGGGCCAGAGAAAAGTGGAAATACTTCGATCCTAGAACCTATAATCGAATATAAACCGTCACGCAAACTAAAGTATCTAAACAGTCTTTGTATATCAATTGAAATAGTTCACCAGTCTGCTGGATTGCTCACTTGATGTATGAAGCCTAAACCCTGCAGCAAGTAGTGCGTGATACCCCAGACTGTTTACCCCGCTGATGACCCCATGCTCTCGCGGAGGCCGTTTACCATGGTACTAAACCTCTCTTTCGGTAAATATGCAACTGCCGATATGCGGGGTGAGTAATCATCGTGGCACTATTGAACGGCTGCTCGAAGTTGTAGCCGAGTAGCGCTGGGCAGGTAGTTGAGGTCAGCCACGATGATTCAAACCGAGTGCATCCTATGGCCACTCATGTGAATCATCATCTGTGTATATATTGTAGATGCTACGGCTAGGATTGTAAGGTAAACAAGGCATATTTGCTCATTCAAATGGTGAAAAGCTGTCGAGAAAGCGCTCTGCATCTTGCGTCTCCTTCTCTATAATACGTGATCGCTGTTCGTCTCTGACCTCAATCTTGCATTGAAAACTCTTCGGTCTGATGTTGAAGCCTTCAGTGTAGTCAAATATGTCATATCGTACCCCAGGAATCGCAGAAATGTTAAAAGTCCAGAGCAGTTTAGCCAAAGCAATAAAGAGTGAGTTATACGCCAGGTCGGCACCTGGACAGATGCGGCGGCCCCAACCAAATGACGAATGACCCGACTTCGAAGGGTGTGATGCTTGACCTTGGAACTCCGCCGCCTTCTTCTCACCCCTCTCGAGGAAGCGCTCGGGCTCAAAGACATGCGGGCGGGGATAGTAATCAGGATTCATGTTGATGGCCCACGAGTTGCCCAGCACGGTAGTTCCTTTCGGAATGAAGAAACCATTGTAGTGGTCGTCCATAGTACTCGCGTGAGGTGTACCGCCAAGGACTGCGACTGGCCTCCAGCGCAAGACTTCCTTGACCAGAGCCGCTAGATACGGGAGTCTAGGCGCATCGACAAAAGTCGGGCTTCTTTCGGATCCAACCACTGCGTCCAATTCCTCTTGGGCGCGGCGAGCAGCATCGTGGTGCGTCACAAACGCAAGAATGGCGCTGCACATGGTCGATGCGGTCGTGTCTGATCCGGCGCCAAAGAGAGATGCGGGTATGAAGGAAAAGTCGCGATCCGACAGTGGGATATTGCCAGCTTCTTGCTCTCGAACTTCGAGCAGCATGCGACACAATGATTTCGGTAGTGAAGCCAAGTCGCCACTTCTTTTCGCTTTGTCAATATCAGATCGGACGACATTGACAAGTGCCATGTTTGCATCCTCTTCCTTCTTCCCGTGTCTTTCGATATCCGCTTTCCAAGGAGCCAGAAAGTTGGGCACGTGCTTGAGGGCCGGTATCGATTCAACCATGTATTTCCCTGGGACGTTGAGGCTTGCTGAATACTGCATGAACTCGAAGCGCTGCTTGATGACGCTTGATCCCATGGAATCAATCCGGTGCCCATATGCAATAGCGAAAACAACACTGCTAGTGAAGCGTTCAAAGAGCGGCTCCCATTTTTCCGGCTTCTCAAACAGCTGAGAACAGAGGCGAGTCGCTTCGGCTTCCTGGATCGGCAGATATTCTTGTAGCGCCCTAGGCATCAGGGCCTGGTGAAGCAATTTTCTTCGAATACTCCATTCTTTGCCATACGGCTGAACCAAGATACTCCCGCCTTTCCACAAGAGTTCGCCCATGGCAATCATTCGCGGACGCGACGAGTACTTGGCACTCCTCTTCTCCATCAAATCCTGCGCAATGACAGGATCCGATAGCACAATCGTTGGCCGCCTGCCTATCCAGATGGTGAAAATTGGTCCAAATGTTCGCGACCACTCCTCAAATTGAACCCAGGGTTTCGTTTTGGGTAATTGATGCTGGTTACCAATGAACGGTAGGGGGCGCGGACCCGGTGGCATACGCTGCCATAACCGATAATCATTAATCAGGACAGCCACCACCATAGCCGCGATCCCAAATAGCGGATAGATCAAGACATATTCAATGGGCGCCATGATGACTCTGCTGGCAAGAGTTGAGGCGCAATCGCGGAATGCAGATTTCGATCAACGTAATCAAGGATATTTTATTGACGAGTATGAAAAAAGTCGTGCTCGGAGATGGTGTTTGACTATCTGCCATGAGACCCCAACATATTGCCGAGGATTTGTTTAGGCGAGGGCTCCAATCCATGGCTATCAGCTGAGCCATGGCGGGGTAGTACGCTGGCTGCTAGGCGGTCGCAGTGGAGTTTGGATGCTATTATACCTAGCTCCACCATATCGGCAGATGCGAAGCACTCGAGTTTTATTTTTGCATGATGCATTATCCGTTCAAATATTGTATCGAAATACAAAGACAGATCATCACATACGACCATAGCTCTTAGAGAACTCGGCATCCCGTCCGCTCTGCCCTAGATAAACTGAGAAGTTTTACGTCCAGGGCATTGTTTATCAGCTATTCTTTTGCGCGTTCGAATTGGTAGTCGTGGCATATGACAGAAGTATAAAAACGAACTTGATTGTAGTGGGGGTGGGATGTAGTGGGTGTTGCCGGGTCTAGCGCTTTGAGCCACAGATCTGGCTATCTGGTATGCGAGTTGCGCTTGCTTTAAGACGCAGCACGGCCGTTACCACTAACGTATCCTGGCCGTTTGGAAGTGGGGATAGGAATGCTGTCCGCTGGCTGCTCTCGCTAGCGATTGAATTCCAGTTCGTGTAGACCGGCGTAATATGATCGCTGTACGTCCTAAAGCATCCTCTTAGCAATATGGAATACTTATATTTGCGCGACGGGGTGTGTCCACTAGAACCTTTTCAGCGTCTACCGTTGCATTGAGTGGGATAAAGATTGTTGCGTATTTTGGCAGGGGACTGAGATATATAGGCCGCACTTGATATCGCTTCTTTTGCTATAAATAAAATAAAATCCACGTGCCGAACCAGGAAAAAAAAACACGAATAATTATAGAAGCCGATCAGAAGGTAAGACCGAGCTATTCAGAGAGTCCACGAGTATCTTAGACACTTCGTGGGTCGTTGAGTTAGAGTGAACTGAGTACGTCCTATCGTGAATATCGAGCAAGACAGCTAGCTATTCTAGAGAAGGAACTAATAAGTAATCGACCGACGGAAGAAGGGCGAGCATATCCACAATTTTGTGAGAGGAACGATATAGCCCTACGGCTGTGAGTGCACCAAGATCGCACATGTCCTCTCCGTAACTCGAATTGCGCGAGGAGTAAGACAGTAGCGAGCCACGATATGGCTCCATGCTGCATATTTCGATCATAGCTTGATGTCTGTGATGGGGTGACAATGATATGATCTCCGCTTTCGGTATTCCTACCAACGGCCTCAAATACTGTGACGAGATGCTCTAGGGCATGTAATGATGATCGATTGCCGATAGGCTCGGTGCTGCGAGAGAACGAGACATCAAGGGCCGATAATGCTAGAGCAGCGTGGAAAAATGTACAGTCTAGATACTCAGCTTCTAAAACTCCATCGGGCCCAAGAATTGACAGCAGACCTACGGGCTGCACATCTTGTAGATAGTGGTAATAGATCAAGTCCTGTGGAATTATCGCGCACTCTTATAACGCTGCCGGCGCAACGTGGTCTGGGAGACCCGGACGTGCTAAACATACGTAACTAATAGGATAAGTAGGATGGGCCTGGCCTCCAGAAGCTGACAAAGCCTGTGCGATCGCATCTGCATTATCTTCCGATTCCTGGCTGGCGAACGGCAGTGGCTCTAAACTTGTACTTATTCAGCTCCGGGCGGTCCTGGTTAAGGAAATCTCGGCTGCCTGAAGTTAATTGTACCGACGAGTTAATATCGTGCCGCGGGGTCAGGTCCGAGACCGCCTCCAGCAGCGTTCCGTTATCAGGATGGGCTTGGTCCCCGTCGACGAGCAAGATGCACACCTAGTGGTGGAGTCAGGGCCTCTGCACCAATTAGATCAGCAGACGTACCCAAAGATTCTGAAGCACTAGCGGCTAGCTAACCACGGGACTTTCGACAGATTTACGAGTCTGCCTTTTTGACGGTTGCACTGTCTTATGATGTTGATGTCTTTTTTGAAAGATGCAGTCTAATCTTTGAAGATAACCTGTCGCAAATAACCACTATATCAAAGACTGAGTCGAGTACACTGTGAGCAGGTGTAAGTGAACCAACCCTACTGCAGCGAGAAAGTCCGTCCGAGGATCACTTACGTTTGTAGCACGCTGGCTCCCCCTCGTCGCATTTGAGCTATCGCGCAAGACAGGTTTTGCAGCCTGTACGGTCTCTCGAGATGACGTTACGCCGGCGTGGTGTATGAGGCATGGACCTGAGCTAGGAGTCATATCCTTCTTTAATATTTCTGTAATAGCGGCCTGCTTGTCTTGGCTAGATGGGCATTTCCCTAGGAATAAGACAGTACCTAGGTAAACATAAGGTAGGGAAAACGAGAGGCTCCCAATTCAGCCACGGGGCCCCGTGGGAATAAAGGTCCACGGGGCCCCGTGGCTATAAGGGAAAATTACATAAGCGCTCATTTCTTCCAAGAGCTGCGTATCCCGCTATCTTCCTCGCTATAAATGCAATTACCAATTTATCGTAATTCCCATATTTTCTATCGTCGTATCTCTTATCCTAAATTTTTTGAATTAATCTTACGAGGTATAGCGGTCGTAGTGGGAGAAATTATAATATTAAGCATTATTCGTGATAGTGCGCGCTATATTTCGAGTTCTGGCGCTGCGCTATACCACCCATACTACCTATTGCACTGCACCACCCATTGCACTGCACCACCCACTGCACTACACCACCCACTATATTATACCACCTATTATACTAAACCACCTAATAAGCTCCCACCTAAATTAACGATACAACTGCTTGCTAACTCCCGATGCAGGCCGTATTAATAGAACTACGTAAATCAAGTGCATCGTAATTATAATGCATCGTAATTATGGTGCAATATAATTATAATGCAATGCAATTATAATAGTGCAGTATAAGAAGTGCAATAGGTGGTGTAGTGCAATAAGTGTCTAATATAGTGGTTTTTGGCTATGTTAGCAAAGGCTTACGTAATTTTCTCTTATATATACGGGGCCCCGTGGACCTTTATTCCCACGGGGCCCCGTGGCTGAATTGGGAGCCAAAACGAGACTGTCGTAGATTACTCATCATCTTTAGTCATAAATAAAATCCTATTATAAGAGAAAAGATGGTAAATCTAAGTGAGGGATTTATAGAAAGTTAGCTGAAAGTCTTTTTGGATCACCTACGAATCTTAAGTGGGAGCATTTAACCTACCTAACCTAGTCTAGATATTAAGCTAATATTAGAGGCTAGCCGCGATTGTTACTTTTTCTAAGGCTTCGTTCTAGCGGTCCTCATACATCAGTAGCGTTGTGGACCAGTCATGCATGCTGTATCATGCCACCGCCTACTACTAACGGGGAAAAGCCGGAGTTGTGTGTTCATATTGGTATCGCCAGGTACGCTAATTAGAACAAAGTTGGTGAATCACTGTCCTTCTGGAATTCACCGTAGACAGCCTCCCCAGTACCAGCCAACTTTCGCCCTTTGAGCGTACCGCTCCATACCTATTTTTATTTAATATCCATTAATATGGGGTTCCTCGTCCTTGCTACGGAGGTCCTCCGCCAGATATTGCAACAGAGTGAGCCGGACGACTTTGAGAGCGTGATGCTGACCTGCAGGCGTGTGCACAGCGTCGGGCAGGCGTTGATCGTGGAGCACAATAATTGCAAGCGCCTTTTCCGCAATATTCAGTTCAGGGTCGAATGGGGCGATGATTCTGAGCTGTGCGGCGCTCTGGTTGAGCTTCTGCGTATCATTGCTGTAAATCCCAGGGCTGCAGCCCATATCCGAAGCCTCACAATACATGACTGCCTGTATGACACACCATGCAGGGACGGCATCGGCCTACGCTTAGCCGGCGAGGAGGGGATTACGGCCGGACTGCAGCTCTCGAGCTGGACCCTCGTGACAGACATGATTCTCGACACTCCGTGGTTGCAAGCTGCAGGGTGCGACATGCCGGCTTGGATCGCGCTAGTCACTGCAGTACGCGATGCTAACGAGAGCAAAGGGGGCACTCAAGAAGAAGATTATGAGCGGCGGAAACAAGAAGCGGCACGAGCCGTTTTCCCGCTGTTCATGCTGCTCCTGACGCAGCTCACCCACCTTGAGACTTTACACATCAAGTACGACCTCCATATCCCGTTCAGCTACAACGAGGATGAGGGAAGCCCCGTTCTTAGCCAAGCCAAGAAAGTGCTGGAGCTCATGTCCGTCTGTGTCGGTGACAGCAGTAGCCCTTCGGATAACAAAGTACTTCTCAAAGTTCCAGGCCTACCTCCGTCGCCCCTCGAGCGCCTGACCGAGCTGAACTACTGTCCACCGGCCAATTTCTATGACGCCACGGACTTGATTACCATGAATCCATTCATCGTTTCACCCAAGCTGCGACGGCTGCGCGCAACTAACCTTCGAGCCGCATCCAAATTGGGCTATATTTACACGTGGCCCGCATTACGGTATAGCCCGCTGACAGGTTCGGGCAGTCCGTCGCCTGTACAAGGCGGTGCTTCTCAGCGCCGATTCCTCGACACTATGTCCTTGCTACTGACCTCACCTGATTACAGCGCAGTAGAGCACCTGGAACTTGTCTCTTGCTGCATAGATCCGCAGGGCATCGCGCTTCTCCTAGCGCGTATGCCATCACTGACCACGATTCGATATACGCACCAAGCCAAGGGCGGGCGTACTGAGGACGATTTCACAGCGGGCTGGGATTTCGATGCAGGCTGCTTTTTGCAGGCAATTGCGCACCGGCGTTGTGGTGGGGGTGTTGATGAGCATCTACACGACACTTGCCAGCAGAGCGACCAATGTGTTGGTAGAGAGGCGTCAAGAAACAGCCCCAATGCCGACTTGAAAGAGACAGACCTAGCCAGTCGCATCACGGACCTGTCAATTGGTATCGAGTCTCTCCTTGGGCATATTGTCACAGGTGTAAGTGGGGCGACTCTTGCACGATTTACGAGTTTGAAGAGGCTGGCGTTGGATGTCCGCGTCTTTATTGGTCCTGGCTCTGATAGTGGTGAGAGGCGAGAGGCCGGCACTAATTGGGATCCTGATAATTCCAGCTGGGACCCAGAATCCGACATGCCTCGCCTGATTGATGTCTTGCCCTGCTCGCTGGAGAGCTTAGAACTCTTTGTGGAGATGCAGGACACAGACTGGTACGACTTCGATATGGAGCACTGGACTGGGTTGTTAATGGGGTTTCGAGAGGGTAGGGAGGAAAGGCTGCCCAATCTGAGGGACTTTGTGGTGAGGGAAAATCCCCTTATGTCTAGAGGTCTTGGGCCTAGTGGTGTTTATCAGGAAGTCGTGCTTTCTGAGCATACGAAAATGCTGCAAAATCGGCACGCCGTATTAGAAGCAGGGGCTGATTTTGTCTCTGCCAATGGGATCCAGATGTCGTGGCGCCAAGAGCTAGATAAGACAGAGGCAATCATCTACGCAGGGGGTCATCGATAGAGTATGGAGTCGGCTACTAATGCTCAAGAGAAAACTCAAGATGCCATTGACGTGCTCAACGAGGCTCTGGAGTCTCTCAAAACAGTGTTAAAGGATACCACAGCACCACAGTCGCAAGCGACAGATCGGGCCGGGCTAGACTTGTTGCTAGGTGAATACTCCTTCAACGATGGTAATATGCGATAAGCAATGGACCATTACGTACTCGCTGCTGAGACTATAGACTCAGAGCAGCAGATATAGGCGTAATTCGGTCGTCTACAAGCCGAACTGGCCATTCAGGATGCTGACCAGACGAACAAGATACTTACCGGCATCTTTACCGCGTCGGTCAAGATCACGACTGACGAGACTAACGAAGAATGGCCCTTCAGCGTTTGCAGGCAGGCATTTACCCCACATCACCTACATTATATTTACTGATTTGATTGAAGAAATTTACGAAATTTGTTCGATGAGTTAATGCGACTGAAAAGAAACCGAGTAGATAGACTGGCTTGGATTGGAAATGTGGTTCCGATAGAAATGTTTGGAAAGTACGCAACCTCAAAGTTGTATTTAATTCAAGAGAGCTGCAATGTGTATAATAAAAAGGCATCGCATGGACTGACATAAAACAAGAATACACGCTGAACAGCTTCCTATGTGCAGGGAAATGAAAATCTGTGTTGGCGCTGTGACAGGTCTTTTATCGCTTCAGGCATGGCGTCAAGGATAAGCCAGAGACTGGATGCAAACGCCATACGGTTCTTGGCGATTCCTTCGTCGCGACCACTCTTGATCCGACATTCGATACGTGCCCTACAGCAGTACATTCCAGAACAGAAAAGACGAGATTTATTCTGCTAAATGCCGCACCTGATTGCAGGCGACGATACGGGTGCACTTTCTTCCTCTGTCGGGTGCATCATCACACAACTCCATACGCCTCCTCAATCCACTTCGCATGACCTGCCCAATTGCGCTCCTCCACCCACGTCCGAATCGCTTGCGTATCGCGACACTGGTGCCCCGGGTTCTTGGCGAAATGCAGGAAATCATTCGTGCCTTGAAGTGTAGTGTCGGCATGGCATAAAACCTGCTGTCGAAGAAAGTCGATACAGTGCAAGCTGTGCACGTCATCGCGGGGCCACGCTTCCAGGGGAAGTTTGGATATGAGTCGATTACGGATATGATGCTATAAGTTCGGTTATCAAACCATGCTCTGGGGATAAGGTTCTTCCAATGGGGCCCCAAAGCTTCTTACCAGGCAGTGCAGAGTGGTACATGTCTAGTTGGTAAATGCTATGGCCCGGAGTCTCTGGTGATTCTCTGCTAGGTGAGAACCCAAGCCCAAGAGCCCATTCCGTGGGCAATGATATTATGCCGCTAGCTGAGAATCCGAATGAGCAAATCGGGCTCAATGTGTTCGTGCGCGATACTCACTGGCCTGCAAATCACTCCAGAACTTGCTCGACTCGGGGGATTTCCTCATGAGATCGACATTCTCTGTGAAGTGCACAGTTTGGTTATAATCTTGAAGCCGAAAATCTGATTTTTCAGTCAATAATTCATTGCATGCGGTACCTCTGTTCGTCCAGCTTTTTGGTGTTTTTGGTTCCTCACATCTCTCAGTAAAGTCAGGGCTCCTTCTTCGTACTGCTCGACCCCGATCATAGATGAAGAATACGGTGATGAGGATCATTGCTTCGATGACCAAATATATCGCAGTGCGTATGCATTGGGTTCGCGGGGTTATGCGCGCCTGTTTCCCGAAGCCAGAACCGTCGCTGGTAACCGCATCCTCTTGAGCGAGGACTTGATACTTCTTTTCGACCCTCGCGAATGGCATCATTCTGTCGAGCATTTGATATTTCCACTCTGGTCAACAGAGTGCTGGTGTCAAAAGCGGTCTGAGCGTGGAAATCTCGGGGTTGATTTGAACTCACATTACTTCGTATAATCATTCCACCCTACGTGCGTGGCAAGATTGAATGTGTTCAAAAGCATATGAACGATTCAAGAGGCGCAGTCCTTGACGTGCATGAAGGATCATGATGCCTGTCCCCGTAAGCAGAGCTGAATAGCTGTACAAGTCCTCGTCAAATAAGATCGATGCCTATCCTTCTTCGTGTTGCATTAGTGCGCGCCAACGAAGCGACTGAGGTCGATATATGCAACATGCTGACACACCCCGTGATGTCAGGGTCCTGTTCTGCACCGTTGACTTGATCATATAGGATGACGGAATGTCCTATACAATATCAGTGAGGGGTTGCGACTTGTCACGACACCGTAAAACACCGTTCGACCGATATCGATATAATACATTGATTTATTTGGCAGAAGGCCGCCAAAAAAATGCGATCGTCAACCCTTCATATTGTATTTGCATCTTTCCTGTTGAATGGAGCAATATCTGCACCACTGTAGACGGAGGCGACTCGAGAGCTCGACGGACTGTACATGATGCGACACGCCGCGGATGATGAGCCAAGCATCGAGCAACGGGAGTCTGACGATGTCAAACTTGACGGACTCTACATGATGGGTTTTCTCGTCGAGGATGAGGAACCTGTGGATGTGGTCAAGAGAAACGCTGTGGATAAAGACGGACTATACATGATGTGGATACTTGAGGAGGACGAAGAGCCAGCGGATGAGTAGAAGGTGACTAGGCGGAATCATGCTTTGTATTCGCAGGCTCTGGACTCTTGGCTCCAACGTCTTCGATACAGAATCTCAGTCGCAGTATGTCACGGCGGCCATGGTACTAGAAGATATACATGCAAGGTACATATTGTTGATTATATCGCCTGGCCCGATCGCACTTGTGTGTGCGAACGATCTAGCCTTGATGTTCGCTGGGCCTTTTCTTTTGTCTACAAGTATTCAAACAATGACTGGAGGATGAGCGAAAGATTGCACGTTCGAATTCAGCATGCTCAATTTGTAGCGACGTGTATTGCTACTTTGGCAACTAAGAAGTGTGTTCGACAAACGATCAAGCGCAACTTGAGTAAATGAGAGTCCTTCCCCGGTCGACTTTGCTTTTCAGATTTTTGAAATCATAAAGAGTTCACCAGACGCATCACTGGTCATGTACAGACGACCCTGCGAATCAAACGCCAACCCAACGGGGCGCACACAAGTGCTCGCAGTGCAAGTCTGCCCATCGGCGCGCTTGGGCGAAAATACCTTGACGTAGCCAATCTGGTTCCGGGCCGCGGCGGGCGCATAGGAGCCGTCGCTGGCTTTGACAAAGGGGACGCGCACGACCCCGAAGCCCGTGGGCGGCGAGCGGTCCCAGCTGCCGTGCAGCGTGACCCAAAGGTTCTTGGAGCCGGCTTCGAACTTGCAGTCGAGCGGCGCCGAGTGCGCGGGGAAGACGAGACGGGGCGGGGTCGACTTTTGAATGCAGGTCGTGTCGTTGAAGGTGCTGCTCGGGTTCGTGACGAATTGGTCGCCCAGGACAAAGTTTGTCTTGTCCTTGAACTGAGTGGGGTCGCCGACGGTGAAGCAGGTCGGATAGCCGTACCATTGGTTGTTGGGCTTGCTGACATCGCCCAGGTAGTTCAACTCCTCGGCGGGATTGTTGAAGTGAACGTCAGTGGTGACTCCGTTGGCGGTTCGTGTGAGGTCGTCGGCACTATTTTCTACACCCCACAACCTGAAATATGCTTTTAGTTTGATTCTTCACGTTGTCTATCGAAATACTCACATGCCGGCACTGTCAAAGTCGAGGCCGACCTCATTACGCAGACCGTAACCTGCGTTGTATCCCTGCGTCACATAATCATAACCGCCCGAGGGGACAGAGTTGAGATCAAAGACTTTGACAATGGCCCGTGCGACGCTTGGGCTGATGGAGGCTGCATCGATATTCGCATTGGAGCCACACGAGACAACCAGAAGATTTGGGTGCTGAGACGGGATCGTCAGGGTTCTGGTAGCATGGCCACTGTTGCTCATTCCCTTGACTACGATTGTCGAGGTAGTTCCTAGCGCACCAGTGCTAACGTTGTAAGTCCAGCTGTACACGATAGTGGTACTGCTGGCATATAACCTGTTTTGGGCTGAGTTGAAGTAGATTCCATGATTCAGAGAAGGCATCGACAGTATCGTGACACTCTTGGAAATGCAGCCGGAGGAATTAATGGTGTGCTGGCTAATACCCTTGCCTCGCTCGAGAACCAGGACGCGACCTGCCTTGTCGGTGATTACGCCTCGCGGGTTGGCAAGATTGCCAGCGATTTTGACCGCACGATAGGCTGGGTCAACCGCATAGCCATAGAGGGGAGCGGGTACATTCGGGCATTGAGCGCTCGCTATAAATGATTAGATGCTATAGGCAGACGAAATATTAGAGTGATCAATGACAAACCCAACCCAAAAATGGCCCACGCCAGTATGGCAGTACACTGCAAATGCATGTTGCAGGATATAGAGGCGGCCAAAGGACAGTTTTCAAGACGACGGTATGTACTCAGGAGAGGGCAAGTAATTGAGCGTACAGGCCGGGAGTCTCCTCAAGGTTGGGTGAAGGTGATGATATATAACAAAAACTATCACCGAGATTGGCGTGGGTGCATACAGTCGCTGCTGGTGGTGGCAAAGCGACTCCAGAGTAACCGCTACCCTCCATCAATAGAACCTGTGATCAGATTGTGAGACTGTAGGAATGCGAAAAAGAAATTCTCTCCAGAAGGATGCTGAGACTCTTGCTGGAAAATATTCTAATCCTCTTGGCAGTCACGGCTTGTGTGTCTGCCCGGTGCATGACGCCTTCTCCAAAAATGACTGCCTGTCAAGCTGTGAAATGGGAAACGTGTGGACCAAATCGCTGGCAATGTCTGAGACTTGACGTTGTGGCTTCACAAAAGTGTCGAATTGAATACTAGTGTGCAAACACTTAAGCGAAGAAAAGCAAGCGAGCTTGTCTCTGGTTGTGAAGAATAAGCTTTTGCTATAGCAGAAGCAAGGAGCCTTCAGTTCGCTCCAATTCTCAAATGATACAGCTCAGTGATGCGCATAACTTGGAGTATCTTATACCGGTGAGAAAAGTAAACTTAAAGTCAGGCAATATAGCGAAGCCATTGATATACTTTGTTCGCTATAATCAATAACATAGTCTAGTGGTGGAGTGTTGATTCGACACACGAAATTCTCTATGCCTACGGCAAACTCATCGTACTAGGTTACGAGCTACGAAGCAGACAAAAGCCTCAGTCAAAATTTGGAACAATTTGACGGGAGTCGAGAAGATGTCCTCAGCCGAGAGATGTAAGGGCCACTGAAGAATTCTCAAAGGCACAGCCGTCGCCAGGCTCACACGAGTACCTGAGTCGTCGCCAGCGCACCGATTAGCATCGCAGCAAGAAACGTCACCGGCATAAACGCATTCTGTAAGTCCAGCTTGTCCACGAACGAGAGCCAAAAGACTACGAAGGCCAAACCCAAGGTGTAGCTGACGGCGGTCCACCAGCAAACCCTCCTTAGCGACAGGCCTTGCATGGCATGTAGTCCGTATGCTTCGGTGCCGCGGACCTCTAGCAGCTGAGGTGGATTTCGTTTCTTGGGTATCTCGTCTGTCAAATGGGTCTCATCTCTACCCGCGCTAGCATCATGAATGCCCCGGAGGACCTCCTCAGCAATCATATCCAGGTACGCTTCGAGATGCGCTGCCTGGTGATGGGATTGCGTGTACTCGTACTCAGCATGACCGATTGGCCGCCCAATGCCTAGGGCTTTGACACGCCTGTTTTTGATAATTGCGAACTTGCACATGTTTCGTTCAGTAAATTCTCTTCGACACAGAAATGACAACTCACTTTGACAAAATTAATCCTTGTGCACGTTTTCCATGAGAGCATATTCTTGAACCAACCGTTAGAGGTTCGTATGTGTTCCCTCATTCTCATGAACAGAGCCCCATCATCCGTTAAGGTATGAACATCGAAGATCGGATACAATGTCGTTTCTGGCAGCTCAACGAGAACTTTGTCTACGCAGAGATAAATCTCTTTGGTTTCTCTCTCCGGCAACTCAATTGCTGATGGATCTACAGTCTCTTGGACTCTCACATTGTCGCTACTGCCAGACACTCCAGACTTTGGTGCAGCCCGGTCATCTCTGTGGGCAGGTTTGATCATCGGTAAAAGGGGACTCCCCGTTGGCAAAAAGCCCCGACATTTATCCATCAGTTTTCTTGCGGCGGCCGAAGGGACTAGCTTCGACAGGTGGTGCTTCCCATACTGGACTTACATTAACATCAAATATCATAGATAATATGAAAGGTAGCCTTACTTTCCAAGTCACTCTCGTTTGGTACGGCCGACATGAGTTTTCCACCTGTGGCAGTGGTGACCAGTCAATAGGGGATTCGAATCGACGTTCAAGTCCGGCTCTCAGTGTGTCGAACCATGATGGCTGTTTGCATTGCGACGCGGGAGTGAATGTGAGAACTCGATGACCATCAGAGAATTGATGACCAGGATTGAGAGGGTATGGATTGAGCGACTGGGGATTATATCAGTGCCACGAACTATTTGCTTGCCTTTGTAAGCAACTTGCCTTGATAAATGCCTCACAGGCTTGTCGGGCTGTTATTCGTTGCCGGGGTGTGTCTTCGAGCATCCTCGTTATGACTGAGAACGCCGCTTTGGCAAAAGGTGACGACTTGGAGAAATTTTCCATCCACGCGAATACCTGAGGCTTCACGGCCAGCATTGAACCTTTCACATCGCTTCGAAATTCTTTGTAGAATGCGTCAGTAAAGATCCTACCATCATCGTCGCCAATGGTGATGTATTTTCGCAGGCCCGCAACCCCTTGGCGGCCATTGACTGTGAATGCCACCAGCTCAACAAAAACGCACCCAAGCGTTAAGACATCGTTTGCAAGTATTGTGTCTAATATCCAAATTTGTTTTGGATTGACTTTGGATTGCTCAATGAGTGTATAGGCGTGACTCAAGTCACGCGATGATGAGAAACTGGCGAGTTTTAGGACAAATTCGGAAGATCCAGGAACCTCGTAAATCAGAATGTTAGATGGCCGAATGGATCTATGGACAATCATCATTGTCTCGTGCAAGTATGCAAGTGCACTGGCTAGTGCTTCAAATTGGGTGGCTGGAATCTTAGGACCGTTCCACGAGGGATTGAGGACAAATTGTCGAAGATTGCAGAAAGCCCATGGCGAAACGAAATTCCACGACAACCTTGCGGGATCATCACCTATTTTGGAGAACAGGAAGGCACCAATCGTCTCGACTAGATTCGGATGCTCCAATCGATTGACCCTGCAAAGACGCCGTTTGAGTTCAGCAAAATTATGGTAACCTGAAATAACATTCCATTTTTTGACAGCGACTAGCTCAGGCTATTGATAGTTTAGGTCTTGCGTAGATTTCCAAATCTCTTTGGATCAAGACTTGCACCAGCTAGGACATTCGCTTACCTGGGGGGGGGGGATGGCGTAATCTTTGGGTAGGTGTCAATTCTGCCGCGAAAATCGCTCTGTCCTGATCAGCTCTCATTATCTCTCTATAAAAATCGTGAGAGAATTCTGCATTTCTGTGTCGAGGGCGGAGATCTTTCAACCGTAAGGTTGCGATATCGCGGAATACAGGCTCAGATGTCTCTGGTGTACTGGGTTTCGTCTCAGAAGTATCATCTCTTGGAAACAGCTCAAGCAAATTATTTTCGACGATGATCCTTGGGGACTTTTGGGCCTCCATGGTGATATACTGAACCTGGGTCTCTGAGAGCGGGCTGAGTGTTTCAAGTAAAAGGACATCTTGGGAAATCTATAAGCGCGTTAGTAAGGTTTTGTCCACTACTCGGCAGTTGGGATCACATTGTGACGCTATTTTGACTCACGTTGATGTGATAGGACCTCTGGGGCAAGATCTTCAAAAGGATTACTCTCAAATTTTCCAGATCAATATCCTCATGGTCTGGAATCGGAATCTCCAGGGTTGTTCTCGCGGGTTGACTTGCCGTTACCTCGGCTCCATGCAGCCTTTTCTTCGGTTGATTTTGTGCATGAGGGTCTGTAGACGGATCCCAAGTTGGCATACTTGTGTGACCGCAATGCAAGTCTGCACTGCCTATGGCGACAAGACAAAATTTATAGCCGCCACAACGGCGACAACAGCTTTACGCGCCGGTTCGTAGTTTCGTCGATGTGTCCGAAGTCACCGTCAGGGGTACACTGACTCCAGAACAGATTTTGTTCAAGACTTGACAGTTGTTCAAAGGGCCGTTGGACGCGAGTGAAAGTGTTGGCCACCGTCCGCATCCCGAAATCAGCCTTACGCACCAGACCCGTGCTTGTCGTCACACGTGATTCGCGACGCTGTGTGATTTGATTGACTGGGGTCTAGCCAGGATTATGTCGCTCAAGGGACAGCCAACCAATGGAGACGTTCTCCTGAGCCAATGCCATATGTCTTGCGATATCTTATTATTATAGGATTCCATCCCGATAACGATTCAACGTCCAAAATCTCGATTGACACCGCCGCACAACATCTTACGGAATGATAAACGTAGTTCATAATATGAATTTATGGTTCCGAAACCATTTGCGGCCACGCAAGGCAACGTAGTCTTTGACCATTCTGTCCGCATCGACATGCATCATAAGTCCTTTGAGAATATAGTATTTCAACTGTGGTAATTTACGTCGAAGACGTCGTCATGTCATGATGAGCTTTCTGCCCTTATTGTCGTTATCCTGGTATTTAGATTGCTCCTTTCTTCTGCCGAATTACGGAACCAGAACAGAAGCCGTATCGAGATGACCGTAACCATTATGAAATTAATGGCCGTGCCGCGTCCATATCTGCTTTGGGTAATGTCCTTTTATCCTCGTGTAATTTACCACCTCAATCCGTTCCCAATCTCCAGAGGCCGTCTCCCAGGTAATGTGCATCTTCAATAACGGGTCCCTTGCCCTTGTCTTTCACGGCCTTGGTACCCTCGACCAGGAAACCGACAGCGCAGGCCTCGGTCTTGCCCTCTGCCCTCACGACAACGGGCTCGCCCTTTTCCAGCTCGCGGGTCCAACGGTCCTCCTCATCGAGGCCCTCGGGGTCGCCGCCTTTACCGCTGGGGAGGCGACCACCGGGACTCGTCAGACCGGGGGCCATGAGGGTCGCGCCCGACAGCACAAAGCGGATGGCGCCGCGGTCGATGCGTATCGAGGGGAAGCCGGCCGGGAAGCGGTGCACCAGCTTGAGGTGGGGGAGGAGGGTGTTTGTGTCGACCTGGAAGAAGAGGGGTTCGCCGTCGAGCACGTAGAGGGTGGCGCGGTCGGGCAGCTTCATGGCCTCGAGCGAGCCCTTCTTGGGCAGGATCTCGTCAATGTAGGCATTGAGGAGCGGGTACGTGGTCAGCAGGCTCTGTCGCAAGTTGCGCTGGACCGAGGACTTGAGCTTCGACTTGGGCGCCGTGGGAAGTCTGTGATTCAGAGGGGTGGTTTGATTAGCTGTGCTGCTTATGAGTGGGAAAGGTAGGCACTCATGGTACTCGCTTACTCCTTCTTGAACATCTTGACGACTTTGTAGGAGCTGTCGGCGTCTAAGATGGGAAATTATTGCCGAGTATAGCGCAAAGTAGAGGTTGGTCGTGTTGTGAGCTCGTGAAAGTTTGGAGGGGCAATTGGACGACTGGTGCCCCGCAATTGCAGCGAGGGGCTTTGGAGATCTGGGACAGCAGATAGCGGGGCAATCTGCCCGTGATAAGAGCATCATCCATAGAGGGGGTCTGCAGGTATGATTCTGATTCTCGAATGCCCAAGTACGAATGAGTGGTGTGAATAAAAATGAATGGATAGGCAAATGTTTGGAGTATTGTAAAATAAGAGTAAATATTCACACTTCGTCGCAGATGCAGTTCATATAGGTAAATATCGTGTCTCATTGCTCATGTACTATGCGTAGGAAGACTAGTAACACAAAGGTCGGCTTGCTCGCCATTAAAAATGCTCGTCACTACTGAGTTTGTCTCCTCCATGGTCTGATTCGTTTATTTAACCGTGCTGGACGTGGCTGACGGTGCCGTCCTCCTTGAGGTGGACATTGAGTCTGTCGGGCTTGAAGTCCTTGGTGACCATCATGCCTGGCTCGATGACACGGCACTCCTCGGGGAGATCCTTCTTGCAGAAGTTCTGGGAAAGCATTAGCACTTGAGTCCGACGGACAAGATGGCGGGATCTTGTTAAGAAGATGACGGGCCATCGAGAAAAGAACCAGGTTCCCTTACCACCTCGTCGGAGGAGCCCTCTGACAGCTTCTTGCCAACAAGCTTGTTGGTCCACTCCTCGGTCTTGTCACCAGAGGTGCCGGTAATTCCTGGAACGACGAGAGGCATGATTGCGGTTGATGATAATCTTGATTGCTTTTGTGGTTTCTGAGGCGGGTATTGACTTGGGGTAAAGTGTTGTTCTAAAAAGACATCAAGGTGGTTGAGGCTGTTGGACACTCTCTTTATGTAAGTCAACACAGGACCTATGACGTAGGCAACAGTCAATGTCCACGCAGGTTTCGTGGTCAGTCAAGTATGTATGTATCTAGGCACCGGTCATCTGATGGCACTTGAGTCCCTCCTGCATGCGGCAAGAGCGCCTTTTGCCCATTAATGATTATGAAAGGTCTTGGCAATTCGCTATGTTTATTGGTGATTCTTTTTTGACGAGTCGGAACGTTACCATGAGGAAATGATTCTCATATGCAAATACTAAATGCCTGCTAAATGCCGACAGGGGATTATTCGACTACCACCACAATAGCGAAATCAGACACTGGTCCATGCGCAGACCTCGAAACCGGGTTGAATGAATTGCTACAAGACACCATGATTCACCCAGGATTTTCAGCGGGAAAGCATCGCAAGATTATAGTATCAGTGTTGAGTACAATTTGTATTCAGTGCATTCCCACCAGTCGATGTACTTACAAGATGGCCTTGCTGCGTAAATAACAATAGTTTCGAATATTTCCCAAGCGCTCGGCCGCCGTCAGCACAATTCCCAGCTACACTTGCGCTACATTAGTTCCTGGTGAAAAGCTATTAATACCTGCTCTAGCATGTTTACAATATGGAACGAGAGGGAAACAAGATAATGGTTTATTCGCAGAAAAACAACAGATCATGTGTTGAGAGATTTAAGCATACAAATGCAAAGGTCTTCACTGCACTGAGTGGAAGTGACAAATACCGGGTTCGGGACACCCGCCAGTGTTAACAAAGAACCTTCATGGATAGGGGCTCTGAGCCGATAGCAGTTTGCGACACGCGCCACGTACCACAACCATGCACGGGCTCAGTTGCCGCGAATCTCGAGGCGAACGCAAATGCTATTTGATTGTTTAGCTAGGTAAACATTGGCAAAATTTTATACAATCTTTACTGGAATCGTACTCCCGTAAAGAGATCAACCGATGAGGTGTTCTACGATGGCTCGATATCCATGGGATGCTTCGTACAATGAAATGAACTGTTGCCCAAGTGGATGATGGACCTGCATATGCGTGCGTCGTCTCTAAAGAAACTCCTCGACTTGTTCTTTGGCTGCGGATAAAGATGATGGGGACTCAGCCACGATGCCCCAGACTACAGGTGTACACGGTGGGCCATTTGGTAGGAAAAGCCGGCCGCTCGGTTGGTGCCAGCCAGTCGAGCCAGTCTATGCCGTCTCCACACGATGCTGACCGTCAGCCCCCAACGGGCGCGTCCCAGTCCTAGCTCAGCTCCATTCGAGAGCAGAGGAAAGCAAAGAAAACAAACAATCTTTGGGCAGAGCAGCTGGAAGGGCTGAGAGAATGTGGCTGCTCAATATTGTTGCCAGTTGCCAGTTGCCAGTTGCAAGGCGTTACCTCATGTCTGCCGCTGTCACAATTGAACCTTACTCAGCGCACAAGTGCTTGCATATGTACGTACGTTGCTATTCTACACGAGTCGTTAGGCTAAAAGGAGACAGAGTCTATTGTAGATCTCAATGGCATAAATGGTACAGGTGAAACTACCGAATAGCTTTTCTTTACCAAGAGGAGCCAACAGTTGTCACCTGCCAGATTTGTTCTCGTCTCTAGTCAATATCGTGCTTACTTTTTTTGGTGTCAAGATTGTGTATACAGTAGCCTGTCGTATGTACTTGTTGTTGCTGTGTCTTATTAGGAGACAGACAAAATGTGTGAAGGTCGCAGTGTCAGTGAGACGGCAGAGAGAAGAAGCTGTTCAAGTTCCAGGGGCTGACGAACCAGAAGGTCCGCCGTGTACCTATTTTGGGCCCATGGCGGGGTCCAATCGTAATCGCGGTCGCGTTGTGGCAGCGGCCAGCTATGCCTTCTAGGGTCAAGCCAAGAACTAACTCGTCTGCTAAGACAAGGGTGTCGCCTGCTAAGTGGTCATGAAGGCCCCTAGCACTTTTGGCAGTCTCTCTTGTCTGGTCCCCTATCGTGCCTGAAGCACCAGACAGAAAAAAGTTTGGCGTGTCTTTTCCTTGCAGCAATGCGGCCTCCTAATTGAGTGAATCCTTCCATACACGTTCTGCGCAGCCTCTCTCCTGTCTGCGTCTTTGCTGTGCCTTTCTGGTTCGTCTGTACGTAGTACCTAGTGCCTTGCTCGCTCCAGTCGCTCGCTCGTGCCCCCCTGGCGATTCTGACTGTGGCTTGGATGCTTGAACTCCTCTCAACACTCCTCGTCTCTTTTTTTTCTCTTGCCCGTCTACCTCCTGACCCTTTTTACGGCCGCTCCTCGCTGCATCATCTTGACCGACTTGACTGTCCTCTCACTTGAAACTCTCCCGATCAGCATATCGTACATACACAATTCTGTACATATCTTCTTTCCCCCAATTCGACTTCAACTTCGATTCCCACTCGGCAATCGAAAGGAGAGGTTTCGTAATCTTAGATTATAGAGATACCCTAGAACATCGGATCGGCGCAGCAGTACCACCCAGGCCAAGGCCCAAGCCCACCCCCATTTTCTGAAAAAGTTGCACGACCTGCCGACAATCTTACACCTCTTGTCTTCATCATCTTCCGAAAAAGGTAAACTTCTTTTCTTGCTCTCGGGCGCCAACGCAAGATTCTGCAGCAGTAGAGCAGCAGAGGCAGCAACCAAGTCGCACGCAACCCCCTTAGACCCATCGGTCGGCACCGGCACACGAAAACTATATCTGGCACGCCTTGTTGCTGCACACCTCGGCTTGCTACCTGCTTCAGCTCGTTTGGCACCCGATAAAAACCAACAACAGAAAAAAAAACCCCGTCACAATGCGCTCCTCGCTGCCGATGACCCTCTTGGCCCTTGTGCCTACTCTGGTCGCCTCCACCGCGACCCCCCAATGCATCAACTCCAGGTCCAAGGAGCTTGCCGGAAGGTCGCTATGCGGTGACAAGAAGACCCTGCGAAAGTGCTACGAAAAGGTCTCTGGTGACCTCCTCGAGGGCGCTCTCGAGCAGTGTCTTACCAAGGCCGGTTGCACAGAGAATGCAGCTGCGGTTGAGGCTAGCTACCTGATCACATTCTGCGAGGGTGAGGAGGGCGAATTGAAGAGAAGAGAGGGTAAGTGCAAACTCGCAAAGAACTTTACCTGACCTGCAATGTACTGCACAAGCCAATTGAGTTTCCCTGTTTGGAGCTCAATTTGCCAGGCTGTATACTGGGAATGGAAAGTTTCTGGATGCTTGCTGCCACGAGGCTGCGTCCAGGGCTTACCCCTGACCCCGATACCTACATTCTACGCCCAACAGCCGCTCGCTTTTCGCATCAGGAGCCACTTTCGCTAACATTTCAATTCTTCAGTTCGTGTCGCACGCGATTCAGTTGCCTCTGGCACAGATTCGACCACGAGCACGGAGACGACGACAACTACCACTGACTCTGCGTCTTCGACAACCACCGATGCGTCAACAGTTTCGACCGGCACCGTCGCCAAGCGTACCGACACAACAACTACGGCTGCCACAACCACAGCTGCCACGACCACTGCCGCAACCACCACTAGCAGCAACTCGTGCTCGACCTCTTCCAAGACCAAGGTCTCGGCCTGTGACTCTGACAATGAGTACAACTGCAGTATGGTCGAAACCGAGACCTTGGTCTGTATCGCTTCCTACTACTGTGACACCGACACGGAAGGCAACAACTTGTGCATGGTTCGTCAAGACGGCTTGACTACTTCCGGAGCTATCGTGTCCATCTTCCTCGCTGTCTGTGTGACTGGTATCATTGCCGTCATTACCTTCCTCTGCTGCAGGGATCGCAAGGAGGCCAAGCGCAACCGAGCTCGCGCTGAGGCCGCTGCTATTGCCAAGGCCAACGCCCCCTCCAAGCCTGCCGCCCGAAGCGTCAGCCAGAGAACCACTGGTGATGCCCAGCCCAACCCCTTTTCTGGTTAGTCGACAGAAAGGAGAGGTGGGCATGGCCGCCCGAGGCGCGGTGGCTCAAGGCTGGCATCTGGCTATGCAGGCCGAGTCCCGAATCGATACAACTCGAGCGGGACTGTGTCCAGCGCAGCCAGTCGGCCCATGTGAATAGTATACTGCCAATTATTGCAGTATCGCTTTACGATAATCCAAAAACTTGGTTCCGGGGAGAGGATATGCTCAGGACTTCCATCTCTGCAGCATTTCTCTCTCTTAATCATGGCATGTGAAAAAGGAAGAATAATGCGCCCCCGGGAGTTTTTATGTATGAGAATCAAGAAGAGAAAAAAAGAGATCTTTCGAGTCGATACCTCCTATTTCTGGCTTTTTGGGAAACGGTGTTCATAGGCATAGGGCGACTGTAATTTTTTCCTGCATCACGAAATCATATTAGTACACAAAATCCACTGTATTTTGAATCCGTCCTCGATGTTGACTTACGAATATACCCGCATGGTTGACTGGTTTCGAGTTCTTCACAACTCAGCTCAAATCCTGGACACCAAGAACAAGAGATGCCAGTAAAGGGCAAGAAAAAGGGCTATTCAATTGGCCTTATATACATGTTTGAATCGTGAGACAATCCTCCCTTGATTCGCCAGAGTCCACCAACCAATTTGACTGAAAACGGGAAAATCTCGTATTCCAAAGCACGCTTGTCGACAAATATGTCCATGCATTGTTAACCATAAAATAAAGACCATGGGGAGTAGGGAAAAAAGGGAGGTCTAGATTTGAGTCCCGATACGAGGAAAAAAGGACCACCAACCATCTGGGAGTGTCTCCACCCTCAGAACAACAGTAAAAATATATCATTTCAAAGACTGGCCTACTTAGCAAAATTTCCAACAAAATGTCCACCTTTTATGTGTCAGGTATATGATCACCCATCGTCGAGCTCCGGCACTAGGACTTGACCTTGTCCGGTTTGCCGGTGCAAAAAAGGACTGTGAGGCGAAACTAATGGTTTGTCATCTATCGACTATGAATCATAGGATTTCTTATTGCTGAAAGGCAACGAAATGTCTGAGCCATGGCGTGATGAATCTACATAGGGCAAGTGTACATCGGGCTCTAATAATCGCTACCTCTAACGATTAAGCAGGTGCCTCAAGTGTATGATTGACATTGGGAAGCTTGACAATGCATAGAATCAAAGTCACTGTTCTGATTTACGGTCACACAATTTTTACAATGGAACGATCAATGACAGTGTAGTCATCACATGGAATCTCTGTATTCATACTCAATCCATAAAAGGGTCTTGCACTATTGGCCGCTGAAAAGAAAGATGTTTGCTATTTATGGATGTCCTCACCGACGTCCAGTCAATATCGCTCATTCTGCTTTTCGGGCTCAAGTAGACAAACCACCCTTGAACTAGTCATCCTCATCCCAAGACTATGACAAAGCCTCGTGACCCGCAGCGAAAACCGAGAATGGTGATTCCATTTTGGAGCATTAAGCTTTTGGAACACTGATCCTGTTGGAAAAGAAGTACAAGAAGAACAAGCAAGGTAAGAGACCTGAATACACACAGAAACAGGAAATTGTAGCTGCACACCCAGCACAAATCCGTGTTTAGGTGAGCTCCGGTAGAAATAGGAATGAAGACGCACACAAACGCCTCGGAATGAATCTCAAGGAGCAAGACTGGCACCCAACAGAAGCCTTATTAACCCCCCTAGAAAGCAGGATTGGCATAAGGAAATGCATATGGCGGCATGGAGATTCGGCACTTGCAATCAGGCACGATTGCTGAATGGTCCTGAAGAGCCAACAATGGGACTGCTCACTTGGCCTGGAGCTCCAATGTTGCGCGGCATCGAAGAGGATGCTCCTCCGGTCGGATCATAGCGAATGTTGATCTTGCCCGATTTCTTGTCGTGTCGAATGTCAAAGCTGCCATCTCCATTCTGAGGGGTGCCTTCTGTTTCACACATGCTCAAGAGCTCAGACTCGGAAACTCTCTGATCCAAGTGGCTGATGGTCTCAACATGCTCATTCACTATCGAGAGGTCGATGAATCCATCTGCATCGCCCGCATACTGTCTGAGCTCACCGCAGGCTCTGACAAGCAAGATTCGGACTGCTACTGGTCGTGGCACTCTAGCCGGGGGTGGACCACCTCCAAACGTAGGGTTTGACGGCCAAGGGGAACTCAGCCCTGGAGCAGGTGCAGAGCTGAAGGCGTTCTGAGGGCCGCCCCAGCCTCCACCTAGACTCGACGGTCCGAAGATGGTCTCGCCGAAAGACCCTGGGGTGAATGGCATGCTACCACCCGGGGCCACGGTGTGGCGTCGTTGATAGTTGCTCAAATCATCCAAGGGCTCATCGTTTTCGCCAAGCAGCGCACTGCTACCCAAGTGACTGATGTCGTCGTCGTTTGAGCGTTGACCACGACTGATACTACCAGGACGACCAATGGGCGAAGGGCGCGCTATGGGCTGAGCGGACGCTCCAGATATCTTGGGTTCCAGAGGGCTGCCATCAAAACTTGCTGACGCCTGTCTCGAGTGTAGCCCAGGTTGACCCGAGGGCATGGTGTCGTGGACAGGGAAAGGAGGGTTCATCGGCATGCCATCAAAGCTTCCGGGCCAGGCCTGGGGAGCACCACCCGGATGCATGGGAAAGCCGCGGCCTAGTGGTCCATTGAATCCAGGAGGTGGATGAGGTGGATAAGCCAGGCCACCAGGAGGTGGTCGAAATGCGCCAGCCATTGGCGGGAGTGCAGGATTCTGCATTGGACTAAATCCAGGACCCATGTGCATGCCCGGAGGGTATGCCATGCCCATAGGAGACATGCTGGTTGGGAAGCCAGCCTGTGCAAAGCCAGGAGGACTCTTCATACCGGGATGGGATGGTGATATTGACGCCAGAGTAGGCGTCCCAGCCACACCAGCAGGTGGCCTTCCCTGGAGACCGATTGGTCCTGGACTCGCATGGGCCGGGGTGAGAGGATGCGGTGATGCGTTTTGGCTCGTTCCTGATCCGGGATGAGATGACTGTGATACAGACCTTGTGACTTCCTGAGACGAGTTCCGTGGCTTGAGAGGCACCTTGGGAATGGCTGGAGTCGCAACAGAAATCTGTGGCGAGGCCTGGACTGGTGGGTGTTGAGGCAAAGCCGGAATCGAGGCTAGATGCTGCTGCTGCTTCTTGGGCTGCGTGGAAACAGGAACGGATGGAGCAAGGGCGGCGGCTTTTTGGGCAGCCTTTTCCTCCTGCTTTTGCTTCTCCTTGGCATCGCGCTCTGCTTTGGCCTGAGCGGCTCGCTGTTCCTTATCTCGCTTGTCTTTCTCATGCTTCTCGCGTCGTTCCCGGGTTTCGCGTTCCTTCTGCTCGCGGGCCTCCTTTTCCTTGGCGCGCTGTTCCTCTTTCAGCTTCTTCTCACGATCTTTGGCTTCGCGTACTTTTCGCTCCTGCTCAGCCTGCCTCTCTTTTGCCTCTAGAGCACGCTTCTGTCGGTCTGCTTCTTTCCGTATTCGCTCTTCCTCCTCGGCCTTTTTCTGCAGCTCCTTCTTCTTGCGTTTCTCCTCTGCCTTGGTCTTGGCCTCCTCAGCTCGTCGTTGTACTTCGGCTACACGTTCAGCTTCTTGCGCGGCTTTTTCGGCCTCTTTCCGAGCCTTTTCCTCAGCTTGCGCCTGCTTCTTTTGTGCAGCCTTTTCTTTTCGCTTTTGGGCCTCCTTGGCCTTTTTAGCTTTCTTCTGAGCATCTTGTCGACTTTCGTCCTCGAGCTCTTCCAAGAGCTTTGCTTGTCGTTCCCGAGCAACCTTTTCCTTGTAGGCAGTCAAGACTCTCTGTTCGAACATGCGAGCAGCGAAGATTTGGAACATGCGGCGGCCTTCTTCCATTCGTTGCTCCTCCGTCATGGAATCCTGCAGAGTAGCTTAGTAAATAAAATTCTGCAGCCCAATGCTCATCATTACCTCTTCTTCGTCATCATAGTCATCGGCCCCGGAGTCGTATTCGCCTTCCTCTCCTTCTTCATCGTCATCCTCATCCTCGTCGTCGTAATCATCATCGTCGGGCGGAGGAGCATGGTTGTGGGCGTTTAACGGACCACCATTAGTGTGTCCATAGCCATAGTGGTTGTCTTTGGCGTCTTCTTCCCGAGCCATGCGCCGCTCTGCAAGTTGCTCCATCATTTCAATGAATTTCTTGCCGTCGTTTTTGAGGAGATCATCGGCTACCGTGAGGATGCCACCTAGAGTGGTTATGCTTAAGTATTTTGCGTAAGCAAAGCAGGAGAGATGGGACCTCATACCCTGTACTGTGAGGCTCTGACCAAAGTTGAAAAGGTCGAGTGCGTTATCTTGAGGAATATCCACGGGCTCACCGTCATCGTCTTCCAGATCATCCTCCCCACTATAGTCATCCTCGTCCACATCATCATCCTCGTCTTCGTCCTCGTCGTTGTCGATATGTTCCACGATGCGGGCTCGCGACGGATGGTGATGGCTCGGATAACTCGAGGGAAGGCTGCCGGGTGGATGTAGGCCGGTCATCTGACCTAGTCGGCGCGGCGTGCCGCCCAGCATGGGTGGCCCATTTGGGTGGTGATGAGGCTGGTTAGCAAATGACTCTAACTCTTCATAGTAGGCATCGTAAAGGCCTTCCAGCTCTTCCTCAATCGCAGTCCGTTTACGACCACAAACGGTGCAGCTACACGTGTGCTTCTGTTGCTCCTTCATTTTCTTCAGCACGGCGTCCTTCTCGACCTTGACTAATGACTTGCGCTCCTCCTCGCCCAAGCCTAGCCAAAATTGTTTAATCCGTTCCCGCTCCTCTGCAGAAGACGTATTCCATATCTTTTCGTCCCGTGAGATACCTCTACTGCGCTCCCCCATTTCCCGAGCAAAGGCATCAACAGACGAAGCTAAGGGACCTCTCTGCTTCTTTTTCTTCCTGGCCGCTTTTGAATGCGAAGCTGAACCGTTAGTCTGGCTGGCATAGAGTTGGCTGCCTTCGTCGCTCTCGGTCATATCATCATCATCCCAAGATCCAGATTCTGGTGCAGAATGATGCAGTTGTCCTTGAGGCGCAGAAATCATGTCTCGCCGGGATGCGTTTGACGGCGCAGGATGCGAAGGTATGCTGATCGTGGAAGCCGGGGGGCTGGGAAGACCATTCAGGCCTTGTGTTGTTGTGTTGGCTTCATCTGCCGCAGCAGCAGCTCTCGCAGCAGCCTTTGCGCGACGCTTTTGCTTCTTTCGATTCACCGTCGGCGCAGAGCTTTCGTCAATGGCGGCGCTGGGAGCGACAGTATTCGCAGAAGAAAGCTCCTTTGGGGAGGTTATCGTTGTCGGCGACGGCTGGGCCGGCGGGGTAGAGGCCGAAGACTTTGGGATCGTGATGCTCTTGGTTCCATCTTTATTCGTGTACTTTGCAGTCGGGGCCTTTGCAGCTGACGCGGTAGGCGTCGCAACTGCCTGCTGACGATGTTTGGCTGGCATCGCGAGGGTTGGTGAGCAGACAGATGCGTTATGTGTCGAAGTTATGACGCATGGGCAATTAAATTACGAGGAGCATGGATACAAGGTGCGTAGTCTTCCCGAGCCCGACAGAGGATGTGGCGTCTAGCGATGTCGCCGCCTTGGGTGACTGGGCTGCTGATGAGGGGCAACAGTTTGCTCTGTATAATCGTTGGCAGTAGTAATAAAATGGGTGCACGTTGTTTTGTATTTCGTGTTTGTTGTCCTCCGAAACCACGGCTGGCGCTGGCAGGTGAGAAGCGCGGGAAGACGAAAGGCTGCTCGTCGCTGCCCCTCTCACGTTCAACTGTCTGTCAATTCAATGCAGCGTCCGGACGGACCATGGGCCCGCGTACCTTTTGGTCAGTATTACTTTTAGGGCACGCAATGGGAAAGCACGACGACAAGACAGACGGATGGGCAGCGGCGCGGGGGCGATTGTTTCCAAATCGTCAATTGGCAATCGTTAGCTGTCGCGATCCAGCACTCTACACACAAGTCGTGGGTGTCCTCAGTCGCGTGGAGTCAATATGCGAAGCTTGTTTCGTCGGACATTCGGTGCTTTGAGGGCTGTCGTTTGAGGGCTTGCTTGTCCAAGGTATTGGGTCGGCTGGTGTGGAGGTTTGCCTTGCTAGCCGCTTCTTGACATGCGGAAATGGAGGTCGGCGTTGAGATTAGGATGGCCCGTAGCGCGGGTTACAAGGGGGCGGGGCCACTCGACCGCTATAAGGTGCCGCAAAACCCCAGCGGTCTCGGTGTACAGATGTGCCTGTGGTTTGACCTTCGTTAACAACCTTGGTGGCCCTGCTGCTGGCTTCTGCATCCTCAGTGGCCAGACAGCTCCGACCTCTCCCAAATGTAGAGATCCTAGCCCACTAACAATCTGCTGAATGGGAGCTGAAGCAGAGGCTGATCTGTGCCTAATCCCACGTGACACCCCTCCATTGTCGTCACCACAAACGCCTCTTGGATTTCAACCTGGCTTGGGGTGCTCTCGCAAGCTTGGACAGTAAAGGCCAGTTGGTTCAACTTCCAGCTCCGAAGGTCTCTGGTGAAAGTCTTTCGGGGGTTGATTTCAGCTTCTGCAGGACGCCTCCCGACCCCAATTCCTTCAGTCTCAGACCTACCTGATATTGAGGCTACTTATCACAGTATAGTCTACGGATATATACTTGGGAGTCTTTACGTACATCGGACTCAACCTACGAATGCTATTCGGGGATTGGAATACATCAAGGTGCGCAGAACAAATTCCAACTACGATCCAGTAATGAGTGGGCTGGATGGGTCAATATATTAAACACAAGACCATGGGTGCAAACAACACGCGAATACCAGCTCTTGCTTATTTGGTAATCTGTACCTCAAGGTATGTAGCTAATACAATGCTTCGTTTGCAACGAGCCATCCGCGTCCCACTTCAAAAGCAAAGGATCGGGTCACCTGATGCCGGCGCCCTTGTGCTTACTATTGACCCGATCGTGACCAATACAGTTCTTGCATCTGTAGGTCTCTAACATTCGCATGATTGAGCTTTGCAAACGATTAGAGATGGGGAAATTCTTCAAGCATGTATGCTCGATTGCGTGAAAGAATCTGTTTGGCTTCCATGAATCAACAACGTTCCTGAAACCCGACCAGTATCTGTCAGGATGTACTTCGTAGATCAATTGTGTAACCGCTTCATGGCCGTGTGAGAAAACAACACAATGTGCACTACCAAACCCAAATTCTGTTGTATTTGGTCAATCTTCCACGTCGAGACTTAAGAGCCAACCGGCACATCGCAGCGGTAATGGGAATAGCGTCTAGGACGGGTTGACCTTGAACTAATCTTGGAGCTTGCTGCTCACAATTCTGTCAACGTGTTATAAAGCTGACAGAACAAACTTTGGCACATACACGGTGATGGAAAAGGGAAATGACACTACTATCCGTCCTGTCATACGACAATTCAGACCCTCAAAACCTATCAGCGACTATATTCTTTGCCAGATGACGGCATAATTCGGCATGTCATGTTGCTCCTAGAGTTGAAATGTAACAATGATTGTGGGCGCATCAGTCACCAGCAGTCACACCATGAACCCTTTCATATGTCCATCAGATTTGCTGTTTGGGCATTTGCTCCTTTATGGAGAAGGAACCTGGCTTGGGCTGGTCGTCGTGGAGTCAGACAAGAGAAGCCTCTCCACAGTGCTCATCATCCGGCATCTCCATGTGGAATGGGGCTTGGCTCTTCCCTACCTTACCCTTTCTGCTGCCCCCCCCCCCCCCCCCCCGGTCGCAGCCGCGCTTGGGGATTGATTGGCCTCTCTCATCGGAGCAATCTTGAATGCTTGGCAAAAATTCACAGCCTCGACGCTTCGGATCTCATTCAGCACAGCACGGGGCGCCTCGCTACTGCACAGCATAATCTTCCTGCCCTGGGTTCAAGTTGTTGTATGGTATGTGGTATTAGGCTGTTGGGTAGGTACAGTAGTAGCTATTTTTCGTCCTGTCAAATCGATTGATAATTGTAACGTGACAACTGTTAAGGGCATGCATCATCACCATGAACATGTTGGACTTGAGCAAATCCTGGACGAGTGAGATGCTTTTCTCGTTGCCAGCATGCGCCGTACAGCACACGACTGGCATCAGATTGCTCATTGCTGGAACGTTGAACGGGCTTTGCACAATACTCTGTACATGCGCTTCTCACTGATTGGTGAGTACAGAGACCACTACTACACAAGTACCTACCTAGACACACGGCGACCGCCGTAGATGAAGGGCCAAGTATCATTTATACACGGAGGAGTCCAGTACTCTGTAGAAATTCTCGGCCAGGCCAAAAGGAAAAAGGCAGAGTGGCGTCTGCGATGACCGTCCCAGCAAATTTTTAGCTTTTCAACGACGCGCAACGCTTTGTCCTGTCTCAAATCTTTATCAAAGTCATACCCTCAAATATATATGTTCCCTTCATCTCATCCGGAACAGAAACGCGACAACACTGGGTCCCGCTGGAAGTTTGCATATGGTGGTAGCCCGCTCATCAAATCAGCAGCACTTTACCTTAGCAAGCAGGGTCGCTATTAAGGTCTTACCACAGGCGCTGTGGTGCACTAACAAGACCGGGATTCGCGGTTCATCTCTCCCCTAGGCGTGGCTTTGGTTCTCCAGTTAGCGATACCCGGTTTTTGATCGTCAGATCATTGACCACGACTGGGCTCGCCTCGTATTCCTCCAGCAGAGCCAGCTACTCTCACCTCTTACCTTACTTACCTACTACACTTTTTTTTACCTTGCCCTTTTTCTCTGGGCGCAGCGCTTTTCCATTCTGTACCTTACCTTAGAAGACCGAGAAAAAGTTCCCCCAAAAAAGACAAACCACCAGTTTGTTCGATTCCCTCCATTCTCCAGAAACCCACAAGTATCCGCAGCACCCTTTGCCGATCTACACCAACGACCGGAACATTCGCAAAAGCCCCAAATACGACGTTGCCATTGTCTCCGGCCCGGAAGCGCGAGCAAAATAGAACAACGTAATCGTCGGCATCGGTAACCTCTCTTAGCGACTTCACCTTCGGCGTGGAGGCCTCGAGCCCACCGACTCGCTTTTTTTCTTAAGAGATTCGTCTCCCGGCCGCCCGTTTCCCCCAACTTTTTCATCGGCAAGGCGAAATAGATTAGTTTCACATAGCTATTGCGGGCCCTTTGACGACTACGACGACAAACTATCTCCCGACTACCGTACGTGTCGAAATACAGAAGCATTATCGTCAACCATGGCAAATCAAGCCCCAGGAAATGTTATTCGGAGGTACGTCGCTTCCACTTTTTAGGAGTCGCGGGCTCCATTCCCACGGCTGTGTTCTTCCACACGCAGCTAGCTAGTCCAACTTGGACGATTAGCCTCAAACAAGTCGGATCGTGGGCAGAGCGTCTGCCTGCGTCTTGCGGCATACGACGCCCCTTGTTCGTATGCCATCTGGGCGTCGCATATTCCGAACATGCCCACGATCGCTTCCTCCTACTCGCATGGATGCAACGACTGACACTCTGTCTCCTTTTCCAGGAAGTTGGTCATTATCGGTGATGGAGCTTGCGGCAAGACTTCGCTGCTGAGCGTCTTCACGTTAGGCTATTTTCCAACAGTGAGTGGCGTTCCCGGTATCTGAAATACATGTATTAGAAGTGTTGCTAACAAGTTAAACAGCACTACGTAAGCAAAGCAATCACTCTTGAAGCGAAACCGAAGCACTCGCTCGTCGATAACCACGAATCCTAACGCAAAATCATGACTACAGATACCCACAGTGTTCGAGAATTACGTTACAGACTGCAGAGTAGACGGCAAATCGGTGCAATTGGCATTATGGGATACTGCTGGTCAGGAAGACTATGAGCGATTGCGCCCACTCGCATATGCCAAAGCCCATATTATTTTAATAGGATTTTCCATCGACTCGCCAGATTCGCTGGATAACGTCAAGCACAAGGTTCGTCCAAAAGATTGGTTGGGGCAGGGGAAATCTGCGAATCGGCTGCAAAATTATGTACTGACACGAAGCGCAACAGTGGATAGAAGAGGCCACGGAGCGGTGTCCAGGAGTGCCCATCATCCTCGTAGGATTGAAGAAAGATCTGCGGGATGATCCAGTCGCCATTGAGGAAATGCGGAAGAAGGCCCTCAAGTTCGTTACGCAAAAGCAGGGTGAGGCCATTGCTCAAGAAGTGGGTGCCAAGAAATACCTGGAGTGCTCGAGTTTGAGCGGCGAGGGTGTCGATGACGTTTTCGAGGCGGCCACCAGAGCTGCGCTGCTCACCTTTGAAAAGGGCGAGGGCGGCGGTTGCTGCGTTATCCTATAGATGCCCAGAGGACGACAGGAGGAATTTCTGATCAAGCCCAAGAGATGGCTGCAGAATCCCGTCATTGCCGGCCTGGAGATTTACCAGTGGCTATATGGTCCACATCGAGAAGCGGCCAACAGCGCCAGACCTCGGAATCTCAAAAACGTCGTTTCAAGAAGTAATCTGGAAAAATTTTTGCTTTTGGTTCAAACATCTGGAGGGGCATCTTGTGTATTACTAGCCCATAGAAGCGTTCAAATCTGTTTTTACCTGTTTTCTGGTTCAGGATATGCTTTTTTTTGAGGGGAGCAAGCCAGACATAATGGGCATAATCATTGGCGGGTTGTCGGATCGGTGTTTGATATGATTCGGCAGCAAGGACAGCAAGGAAAGTGGTGGGTTTGGGCAGGTTTTTCCCCATGCCAATGAATCGATAGGAGCCGAATAGCAAGTATAGCAAGCGATGCAAACTGCTAGGATTCAATACATCCGTAATTAAGCATACTGTCCGTGTCGATTAAGCAATTTTTTGAATTTTTATATGATTATTCATGCATTCGGCCGATGTGGTCGGGCGTAAAATTTTATACACATGCAGCAGACCCTCTGCTGCAGATTTTACAGTTTTCCTGGTATACTCCAATGCACAGGGTTTTCGCCTGTATCGTACAGTCTATAACGTCGCAGCAGACGCCCAACAGTGCCGACCAACGGACAATACGGACCTCCAGCTCTGGGAGGTTCGACACGCCCACACTTCTTCATCGATTGACTCCTTTTAACGCGTCCATTCGTGGTTCCAAGCAACTCTGGCCGGCGTCTCGGTCTGTGGCCTTGCGTACTCGATCGGGATCGCATTGTGTCCAAAGAGTCCCTTCTTCTCCATTGCTACACGGTACAAGTATCCCTCATCCCTCAATCCCGGTCCAGACGTAATGCGAAGCTCCTCGGCCGTCGAGGCCATGGACTGGTACATTCTAGAATGAGATTAATTGGTTAGCTCAAATGATTTCTCCCTCTTTTCAGCCTCAACTCTGGAGGAAGAGTAACCAACCTCATCAATTCCTTCTCCTCTCTCTCCCTCTCCTTCCTCTGCCACAGCAGCCAGGCGCGGTGGATGGTCCAGTGCCGCAGGTGTCGGTTGCGGCCGAAGCGCAGCGGCGCCGGCACCTTGCGCGGCATGCTGAGCTTGAGGTTGCGTATCCTCGGGTCCGGGGCGTCGCCCTTGTCCTTCTTCTTCTTCTTTCCGGGCTTGTTGCCGCTGCTGGCCTTGCCGCCCGCCTTTGCGGAGGCGCATGGTGTCGATGTGAAGGGGCGGACTGCAGAGGCGGGTGTCCTGCTGATGCTGCTGGTGATGGATGTGGCTGTCGCGGCGGGAGTCGAAGATGCAATCGCCCGAGGCGCTGGCGACACGCGCAGCCTCGAGAAGAGGGCGTTTAGACTAAAGGGACCCATTGTGTGCGGATCTGCTATCTGTGGTTGGGATCAATGGCCCGTCCCGACTTCGCGAATCGCTGCTGGCGGTGCTGGAGGTTGTAGGGATTGGAAATAATTAGCTGCTGCTTGTTAGTCGGCAGATTTGAAAATGCGCCAGCCGATCGAGGTAAGGTCCCACTCTGGAATCTGCAGGCAAAGCGAGGGTTCCCCACCGGCACCCGTCCCGATCAGAAGGTCTTGGCATCAATAATCTTGTGCAGTTCGAATAGAGACTACATATGTATGAAATACAGTAGTTGATAATTGGCCGCAACTCGAATTGTGGTGCCCGAAATGGATGGTCAAATGAGCTCCCAGGACCTAAGCTCCAGGTTTTCATAGAACTCCTGATGCTTGACCTTTTTGTACATATTTGCATACACAAGACCGATTCGTTCATGCCGTTTATGATCAGCCCGCTGGACAAGCAAAAACACTACCCTCCCGGGACACTCGTCTCTTCTTTTTTGATGCCTCAGCGCAATCATGCAGTATTTCCCACTCATAAAATCCTCCAGGAACCCAAGTTGATACAAGAGACTCCTGTTCCCCAAGAACCACTGTGCTTCACATCCCCAAAGCAAAAGCTTATCCTTCTCTATCCTCGAAATAGCGCGATGATGGACCAGTGGCGCATTGAATATCACAGCTTCAGGCACGCTGAAAAACTCATGTTCTGCAATCGGAACACGCTCTGGTGTGTTTGGTTCAGGCCATGACACGCCATACATCTCAGGATCAGGGCAGCTCATAAAAAACACGTCTTGGATCAATGGCATCCAGTCCGCATCCCCGAAGTGCCAGAGCATGGAATGCTTCGATTGCGTCTTTTGAAGCGGGGTCCAGCCTGCCCAGCACCATGACGGGAAGTTTTCGCGTCGTTGTGAGGAAGATTGAGAGTACCAAGAGAGCCCGTACGCGAACATCCTGGTGCTTGGTTCCGGAGAAACTGTCTGGTGTCGTAGTAGATGGGGTATTCCTGCTGTGAAGGTCATTCTGCGTTCATGAGTGTCAGGGCCTTTTACTCTTGCTGTCTCGAAAAGCTCCGCATTCCAAAGAGCCTGTAGCTGGTCGAGGGTAGCAGCGAATGCGTTAATCCCATCCTCCTTGTATGATAGCTGTCGTGGCCAATACTCATTCACAAGATGCTCGTACTTCTCTCTCGTGTGGTTCCATGTCTGATGGTTTCGTGCGTGTAGTCTGCTATAGAGGCTGAACCATGCCGGGAGCGGTTTTGTCGAAACCGTCCTAGACCCATAATCATGTATTCCAAACCTTGACGAGTACTTGGCACGTCGACACTCAAAGGACATTTGTCCTGCACCAAAGACGAGAAATCGTTGCGAGAAATACTGTTCCTGGAAGGTCCAGCCTCGACTAGCCCACACGGAATCCTGGACCTCCAAGTCAATCGGTGCGGCTTCTTCAGAGATGATGCAGCCATCTATCACGATTGGAGGTCGTGGCTTCTCTTGGGGCCGACCCATTGCTCCTGGCAGGCCAACGTTGGCATCTGAGCCACTGGCGGCAACCAGTGTTACAATGGCGCTTTCGTAGACCCTTCCCATTGATCGTATCTGCTTATGCCTAGTGGCGCGGTCGTGCTGGTTGACGCAGAACTGATCGATCCAAAGATAACGGAAACCCAAATCTTGGGTTACTTGAATAGCATCCGCAAGGGTGCGAGGAAGCGGTGTACTACTATCAAGACTGGAGGCAGACACCCCTCCCCAGACGTAGCTGAGAGCGACGTATGTCTCCGTACTCTTTGCAAGAACCAACTTTCGTGTGTAGCAATCTATCAGGGATATCTCGACTGGCTGTGCGGACAGAGGTTTGTACTTTTGGCATTCGTAGTGGCTCTTTTCGCAGGTCTGTATCGCTCGTGATATGTCGCCAAAGTTTATGGTTGGTTGCTGTGCCGGTACAGACCGCGATACATCGGACTCACAATCGCTGAGTCGGCAGGTGAGAAAGCCCCTGGGCTTCGCTTTTTGCATGAGCTGTCCAAAGTCCTCGATATGACGTGCCTTTGATTGGTCGTCTTCATGTATCGCACCGATAATCACAATGTCTGAAGGAGTACCCCCATAGTTCCATCTCTCCCGCTTTGAAGACCCGTCCAAATCCCAAAATGCATCAAAATACGGGAATGCAATCAGGACATCCGCCTGACTTCTTGTGGCGTTGATGCTTGGGGGAATTCGAATACTGGAAAGTAAATTGCAGAGCGCGCAGTCTTTTGACGGAGGTTGTCTCAACCGTGAGCCCAGGTTCGCCAGAACGATCGCATTGAACTCAAGAACGGTATCATGGTAGCTGCTGTCGAGCATGGAGCCTTTCACGGAGTCATACGCGTACATCGACCACAATTTCCATCTCAATGATGCAAGTGAGCTCTTCGCAACGTGTAAAAGAAACTCCGGCGATCTCGATGAAAGACGCTCGTTGGGCTGTCTGATATGTCTCATCAAGACGTGCCTACCGAATATCTGCATGCCCTGAACAGGTTTTGCGAATTTAATTTTCCGACATTCATCACACAACGACATGCTGGCATACGAGACTTGACATAAGAAGGCAAGATGGGTAAAAGTGTCTTGCTTTACGTCTGATTGATGTTTGCCACGACATACCTCGATTATCTTCGTTTTTGGTGAAGGGGGCTGTACTGATCCCAAAGCTTATGTTTGTACAGTGCGCCCCTGGAAAAGACAGCCGGCGCTGCACATCTCAAGTCACGGCTGTGCCTTTCGACCGCGAAAAAGTGACTTGGTCTGTACGTGATGAAAAGTTCCCCCTTTTTGCCATTGCTTTTTAATGCTTGGCAGTATCAACAAAGTAAATAATCACGTTTTCTCAGGGAAGAAGAACACATGCAATACACACACGACCTACCTAGGTAAGCTTTACACAGACTGATATTGCTTAGCGAATGTTTTAATCCTCTGATTGATCCAAGGAATAAAACTTCAGTACGTACTCCAAAACGCCACTTTTCCGCAGTCAAAGCAATCCCTTGTAGCCCGCGAAGTAAACGCCGCACAGGGAGGCCCGGATCGTGGCTTGGGATTGAGAGGTAGAAAACCTGCGGCTGTGTTGACAGGGTCTAGTGATACCAGGGCCGGGGGCGGGGGACTGGGCCAGATTGCCGAGCACTCTGCCTACATGTCGGTCCTGATCAGGCTGCCACTTTGTGCAACTTGGAAACCATAATGGCTTTTTGTACAAGTAATGCATGAATTGAACGATTTGTTTCGACATGGGCGGCTATTTAATTATTGTCAGCCACTCCACGACATTGAATTTATAAAGCTCGAATGACATCACACAAATCTGCCCATCAAGGCTGCGACTTCAAGAAAAGGGATTAAAGAGATATAATAGACGAGTTACTCAGACGTAAAAGTCGAATGGTTGAATTCCAGCATACGTGCTTACGCTGAGTGCAGATTGTTTACGCACTTTTAGGAGGGCCGAATGTTTTAGAATCTTTTCGAAATATATGCAATTCCTCGAAATTGATCGTCTGAACCCTCTACCCTTAGGCTACTTATTAGAAGAGCCATTGGCAGGATGCAGCTCCAGGCATTCCAGCCTGGTCAAAAAGAAGCTGAGATACTCCTAATTGAAGCGCGAGCTCAAATATACAGGAATGAGTCTGCGTGAAGATGGTGGTGCTAGGCCAGCTGGTTAGTGTAATCCACCGGCGCCCAGGTTGGCGGCCGCATCTCTTCTTCCCTAATCGGGCTATTAGTGGAGACATCCCAAGCTACTATAAGACCTTAATGATGACAGCCGTTATGTTGTCTCGTCCAACAAAGGTAGGTGATTGCCAAGGGAATTCAGACCTTTCGTAATCTCACTTCAATACAATTCCTGAGCGAACATGCTGTCCGATCGCATTTGTGTATATATTGGCTCTAGTCCTCCTCTTCTTTCCAGTGAACATTTGACATCCGTCTCAGACAGGGCATATTAGATTTCATCCACATAGACTGTCGTCTTGTTCCTGAAGTGGCTCCAAACACGCACATCATGTCTGATCTGAGTATTCCGGTCGAATACCAAGACCAGTTAGAACCCGTCACAGTCACAGATCAGCGCAGCGACGACGAGATCCTCCAAACCCTCACCCAACATGTCCCCGTGACCTCGGAGAAGAACATTTGGGCCTTTTGGCATTCTGGCGCCGCCAATATGCCAGCCTGGTGTCAGCGCAACGTTGTCGACTGGATTCGCATCTGCGGCCCCAGCTGGACCGTCCGCATCCTGGACAATGTGCCCGAGTCGCCAAACTATGCGCTCAGGCACCTCTCGGCGGACTCCTTACCCGAAGCCTTTGTGAAGCGGGAGATGGACGGTCCCTATGTCGGACCTCACAGCGCCGACTTCTTGCGCGGTGCCTGTCTGCTCCAAAATGGAGGCGTCTTCATCGACGTGGGCTGCGTTCTACTTCGAGACATGGACCGGATCGTGTGGGATACGCTCGAAGATCCAAAGTCGCCTTACCAGATCGCCGTACCTTTGATGTACGGCCATACCATAGCAAATCACTTTGTTGCCGCCCGAAAAGGCGACCCGTTCATCAAGCGCTGGTGAGTTCCCAAAAGACCTTTTGACTGACTGAAAGTACAAGACTAAGACAAGGCTTAATCCTGAAGGCATGAATTATTCGTCCACATCTGGAAGGGACACAAGAACCACGAGGGATTGATTGAAAACCCTCTGGTATCGTTTGGTGGTCAGCAAAGTCTGGACGAATCTCGCGCCAGCAACTTTCACTGGGACATGGTCGTGCCAGCCAAGACAATAATGGAGTACATCACCCAAGTCGTCGCCTGGCAGCGCCTGTGCATGCTCGAGGACGCTGGTGATGGGTTCTCCTGCACCGACTACTGGAGTGCCAATGTCTTTTGCTTTGACGTTCTCAAGGAGGACTGGGCTGCCGAGGACGAGGTTGGCTTTGATGGGCAGGAGCTATTTGACCTCTTGACTCTGAAGCGTGATCCCAATGACACCTCTGAGCAGCAAAAAAAGGCAGAGAAACTGGTTTGGAGACTTCTCTGCCAGGCGTCAATGCAGAAGATTACACATGGAAAGGGCTTGGTCAGAGGCAAGTCTTTGGGAAGACTGCTGGACGAGGAAGAAAACATTGGCAAGGACAGAGCGCCGGGTACCTTTGCCGAGTTGCTTCGGTACGGATCGGTGCACTTCAGACAAAAGAGGAGTAGCATTGTACAGATGGAAGCCCAGAAACCCTCAGAGACTCTGAAGAAGGGAGTGTTGGAGCCATGAGTTTGGTTGTTCAAACCGAGCTGTGATAGTGTAAGCAATCATGTGCGCAACCTTGTGATGCCTACCGATCCTCCCGCTGCGACATACCCTCTGTTTTCACGGGGTATTCGATTTTGGGGGTATTCAAATGTACATAGCATTAGTTCCAATTGATGACTTCTCAGATCCAGCAATTGTAAGTCTTTTTTTCGCATTATTACCTTTGGTACGTCTATCGTTACCGATAGAAATGTTGGATGTTTGGTATCTCTAATTAAACTCTGGCAAGAAGCCCCGTCCATCCTCCAAGCTCGGAGAGGTGTGCATTACACAGCCCTTTGACCTCCTATTCGACAACAAAGCAACAATGGTCGAACAGTCACATTGTCATTTCTTAGCCTGCCATTGAGCTCTTGTCGTCTCGGTCTTTATGTTCGAGTTTTGCTTGAGATCAGACAAAGGTGCATTCGGGGTTCTGGATGCTCAATATATGTCATGAGCAACAATGCATCCTTGTAAACCATAGCTGGGAGTGCTCTATAAAGTGATCATGGATTTGCCTCATGAACTGTCTTCTGAGTGATTATAGAGTCAAGCACGGTGAAAGAATTAAGAACCTGCCAGGAATCCTTAAGAAAGAAGCTTTAAAAGACAAGTCAGGGGACAACCAGTAAACTAACGAAAATATGGCTGATACCTCTGAAGTATATGATACAGCCAATGAGTGGCAAATATTCTTTAAGAACGAAGGTCTTCCTATGACGGTACGATACCTATTTACACTAACGCGACCAGAGTTCCTGGTCCAAGAGAGCAAGATGCCAGGGACCAAATGGCACAACGACTTTGTCGACGTAAGATTCCAGGACATTGAGGAGTGGGAGGATTTTAACGAGCGCAACGCCAACAGCGCCTTCCCGTCGGCCATTAACCACGCCGTCCCCTTCAACGAGCACCTCGAGGTCCCCTTTGAGCGTCTAGACCACCGGCGGCGCATCCACGAGGAAAAGGACGTCGACGACTACTTTCTCGACGTCATCGGTCCCATACTCGGCCACGCCCTCGGCCACAGCGCCGACAAGCTGTGCGAGGGCACGCAGAACCCGTCGTCGCGCAAGCTGAGGATCCCCTTTGCCAAGGACGCCTCCAAGATTGCGCTCCCGCAGCACGCGAGCCCCGACGCCTGGCGGCACGAGAAGAGGCCCAACTTTCCAATCTATCTGCCCGCCAAGTCCATGCCGCGCCTGACGCCCAGCCGGGACGTGATCCACGTCATTGGGGACTCGGCCAGGACCAGGTCGCTGGACCCGGCGCAGAGCTTTGCCGACGAGGCGGGCTACAAGGGCTGCGGCCGCAACCACGTCGGCAAGCTGGCCATGTACTGCCGGGGCGCGGGCACGTGTCTGGCCTTTACTATGACTTACGTCGGAGTCACCGTGTTTCGTTTCTTTGTCGTGGAGGGGACCGGGACTGGCACTTCTTCTTCTTCGCGGCTCGGCGTGCAACAGCGCACTTTTCCTTGGTGCCCCAAGATTGTGTCTTCCAAGGAGGAATGTGTCATGTCGGGGATCAAGGCCATTTATGTACTCTTGGTCATGTCTCTGTTTCCCGAAGGCCACGCTCTTCAGGAGCGCAGCAAACTGCGGTCGCTGGCGGATTGGCCAAAGATCAAGTGAGACAATATCCCTGCATCCGGCGTACAAGGTCTCCTTTTGAGATGCGGCGCGGGGGGCAACTGGAACAAAGAAAGTTGAAAGCATAAACTAGATCATTGTACATGTGTGTGTATATCGGAATTAGGTAGTAATTCATTGTAACATTCCGTCAACCGCATCTTCAACTTTGCGTAGTCGTCTTCAATCAACTTTGCACCAGTGGAAATGCCAGGGCTGCCCAATGTCCCAGGGCCCAAGCTGATGCCTTTTATTCCAGATGGCATCCCTTATGACCTAGAATTTATCAAACTCCTGGGCAGCGGCGAGCACGGCCATGTATGGAAGGTGACAATCAATGGCGAGATATATGCCTTGAAAATGGTAAAACTGACTCACAAAACCCCCAAGTAGTGATACTTGCAAATGACTGACAACGATACAGTTTCGGTTCGACGACCGATTCACACCGACACACTGGTGGGATGTGGACCTGCCAAAAGAGGATCAGAGGACGTGGCAGTATGCCTTCAATTGCGAGTGTCGGGCTTACGCCAGACTTAAAGAGGTGAAGAAGGAATTTGTAGCCATCCCGTGCTATGGCTACCTCATGCTGGGAGAAGAACATCAGAGGGCACTGCGGGAGAAGGACCGGCTCGATTGGGAAGTGGACTGGGGCCGCTCGGAGAAGGACAAAGAACAACCACTAGAAGCCCTGGTGAAGAAATTTGTCGATTGGCAGCCCGTCGCATTTGACGACTACGAGGACGGGTTCAATCGTCGAAGAATCAGGTTGGCCATCGACTCGGCTGCGACAGCCAGGAAGCTGATTCGCAACATGAAGATTGTTCATCGAGCGGGAATACTGTGCAACGATATCAACAGCAATAATGTTCTCAATGGTCAGTTCCTAGAGTTCAGCTCAGCCTTTACAGTTCCACATCCATGTCTATCAACGAAACAGATCGAAAGCCGAGATCACCCTTTCGACTCAGTGGGGGACTGGGACGCATTCTCAGTGGATGATATGATAAATGATTTCAACAATGACAACCTGCCGAGCGAGTACATTTGGGACCGTGCTAGACCGAACAGACAGTACCAGGCAAAGCTACGTTCCCATCAGCGTCCTCCAGGCTGGAAAGAAGGGCCGTGGAACTGGGACAGAGGATACAGCCTGCGCCCAGACAAGTTCCGCTGGGACAAGATCGGAGAGACTAAAGGGAGCGATCCAGAAAAGCTGCACGAGTTGAAGTCGAAGAAAGAAAAACGTAAGAAGAAGAAGAGGCAGAATGCCAAGGACAAAACATGACATGGGGTTTGACCATCCGGTAAGTGGATCAATTTCAAAATCGAAGTGGTTGATAGAATTCACCCTTTGATTGAAACATATAGTGACGAATCATGATATCCATCCGTACATAGCTATGGAGTCCAGATAGTCGGTATACACTGCTTTCCTCGCAACGACGATCCAGAAAGAAAACACTCTCGGTGAGAAGAAAGTACAGGTACTATTGTAAAGGAATGTATTTGAAGAGGACGATCTAAAAGCGCTGCATATCTCAGCATGGGTATACTTGATAATATCTAGAGATGCGCTTGTGAATGAATCAATGCCCGAGCCCTCGCTTATACAGAATCAAGTCATGATAACTCCTAATCAATATGCCGGATGCGCACAGTTTCCCCAGAATACCGAGAACTCCTTCAAACACCATAATGCCAGAAAAAAGTGAAAAGACCAAACGCCAGGGATTTTGCGACCAGTGAAAGAATGATCTAGTAGCAAAGAATGTTGAAAAGGGAAAACTGCAAGAAAAAGTCTCGCAGAAGAGAGAACCAAATCATCGGTGGTTGTTGTGTGCTCAGCCCTCAGCACAAGTAAACGCGAAGCAACTAGGTTTCGCCATAGCTGTCATGCTGATGCACTGGACAACGCGCATTGCCACGTCGCTGGAACCATTCTATGATGCAGTCGTAATGAAATCGACACCAGCACTCCAGTCTTGCCATTTTGACGCCTGGTTCGTAGTCTTCAAAGCAAATACCGCACTCCTCGTTTCTGGCACGTTCTTTTTCGTCCGCGATGTAAGAAACCAAGCCAGTCGGACGTCGTGGGCGCGGAGGTGTCCCTGTTGGAGGAAATGGGCTGCTGGAGGATTGTTCCCGTCTCGACGAGCTATGCTCTTGGATGCATGCCGCGACGTGTTCTTCGCGAAGCCTTTCAGAGTCGTCCATTCCATTTGGAGGCAGCGCGCGATGGCAGATTGGGCAACGGTCCTCCTCTGCAATCGATGGCGAGCGAGCACGGGTGTGCTGCGGTGGCGTATGCGGATCACGATGGTGTATTAGCGAATGTCGACGAGATGATCCAGACTCGTCATCATGTGCAACCGTGAATGGATTTCTTTGGTAGCTGCGACTAATACTAGCCGGTCCAAATCTGCCATAATATCCTCCGGACGTTTGAGATGGCAAGTGATTCTGCTACCAGATTAGACTGTATTCACCAATTTCGGTGATATGAAAGAGACTTACGACCGTAGCACTTCGACTTCGAAAAGGTCCAATAACGGAGCCCAAACCAGGGGGCAACTGTTGGATCAATGGAGACTGAGACACATTGCTGCGGGATCTTTGATGTCTCGACATTTCTCTCTCCAAATCCGGTGGCAATCTGGAGGACAACCGCTGTGCCGGCTGCGGTGGCGTGACGTTGGGATCTGGCACACAGGGGTTGCAAAGGCGAACCCTCTCGCCTCCTCCAATATATGGATTAAAGTCGACTAGCGGGCGTTCTGCTCCATACTCTCCAGCTATCGGGTAGAGATTGGGTTGTTCCCAAGGCGGCCGTACAATATACTCTTTCGGTATGGTTATTCGGTGAGGGGAACAGCTACTGCAGACCACCCGACCACACTTCCTACAGTGGTGCTTTCTATTAAAGAGACCGAAGTCACGCTGGCATATCGGGCAGCTCGTTACCTCGGCGTCGGGTTGCCATCGGGGCACCTCGACGACATCTGCTGCAGACGACCGCTGGAGCCATGGTGGCTCGTTTGAAGATGCCCCAGATGCTGCACTCTGCCGTTGCATTCGGGCATATTCTGAGAATGTTAACTGGGGGTCGTCGAGAAATGTTGGCCCATATGGCCGCCGCGACGGTGGTCTTGTCCAGTCACCCAGGGTAAGAGATGCTACACCACTTTCGGTCGTCGCAACATTGTCTGCGGCGGACTCATTGGAGCCAGGCAAGGTAGTCGTAGTATCGGGGGCAGCGTTTTCCAAGCCAGCCTCTGCCTGTACATCCCCTTCTGCTGTAGTCTCATGAACAATATTGCTCTCGGTGGTTGGTAGATCAGAGGGACCAGCGTCCTGGGTCTCAAGAGGTGTTTGGTTGAACATGGCGGCATCTATAGGTAAAGAAGAAGGCGTGGCTTCGACAGGTTCTTGAGTTTGCGAATGAGAAGGAACATCCTCTGGCACATGGCCGGATTCGGGCTCTACTGGTGGCTGCTCCTGACTCTCGTGTCGTTCGTCGTCCTCCTCGTCCACCTCGTGCACCTCGTCTTCTTCGCCGTCGTCGGACTGGGCTCGTTCTATCTGGTGGGTGGGACAGTCGAAAAAGCGGGAGCATTCCTGGTCGTGGAACCGCGAGTCACGATATGGGCAGGCAGGAGTGCTTGGGCCTGCAGAGGCGGTACCGGCATATGGGCTTCCTGACTCTGACACTGACTCGCCATTCTCAGGCTGGTCGGGTTGGATAGCATGTTGTTGTTGCTGTTCATCTTCGTTGATGGCGTCAGGAGGCGAGCCCTCACCATCATGGCTCGCCATCCTGACCAGTAAAAGACTTGTCGAGGAGTTGGGGAGTTCTTGGACGTAGACGTCGGTAACGGGTTATCATGTGGCGATCGTAGACAGCCAGGTTCGCGGGAAGTCGGCGTCCGGTAATCAGAGGGTAAGGCAGGCTTGATGAACGAATGAAGACTGAGTCGTCTCTGGTCCTATATATTTTCGAAATAAAGGATTGATAAGTCAAATGAGGTTGTACTTGGGAAGATTTGTCCTGGGAATCGCCGGTCGCAAAGAGTTGTTTTGTTGGTTGTTTGCTGGTATGGAGAGGAAAGTTGCCCTCGTGCTTCCTTGTCCGGGCGGCATCCCGCCTTTCTCGGTCCTGCGAAATGACGGGCGTTCAAGTAGCGGCTGTATCTTATCTCTTTGGGCGGGCGGCAGGCGCGAGAGGCGGTCTTATCGCGCTAGTGTGGCGCCATCCTTACCATATTGCACCTAAAATTTAGTGGACCGCGGACACTGCTGAAACCAACCAGGCGATCCCTGAAATGATCAATTGAAAGTCCATACATTGGCTTTAAGGCCAATATGTCTTGGACTATACTAAATATCCAGGTAAGGATTGAGGTCAATGGGTTTTTGAAAAACATACAAGGCAGCATATAGTCTTGAGTCCAAAGTGCCTGGACGCGTCTTATTATCGCGTCAACCAAGATTGGTTACGAACACACGGTAATCCATGCTCGACAACCATTCTGCAATACGTCATTTCAGCATTTTATTGATCGCAAATGAGGTACGTACTTCGGCTCGGGAATGCCGGTCATTAATCCATAATTGGTCGATTTAGATAGGTACATACGATGCACCTACTTTTTCCTTCTTGTCTTCCATCTATCATATCATATCATGAATGCAACCCATTTCCGCATACCTGTCGAAGCAAGCCAAGATGTGTAAAATACCCCATCCTTATTGACAAAGGGTGTTAGGGAAAGCATGTGTGGCGTGATCGCGCCCGCAGAATAACTTGAATATTAAATTAAGGCTGTTGTTCATTTTTGGTCACTTGCACAAATCTGCTTATGATATGCCATCCAAATCTGAGTCGCACGACAAAGGACATGATGGCACTGGACTTGGATCAGGCTCTGTACCAATTAGAATAGTCTTCAACCTACGCGTATGTTAGGCTTTTGAGTACCTTGATTGTATTGAAGAAATCTTATTAATATAACTAAAGGATTTTTTCTTTTTTTTTCTTTTTTTCTAAAAAAAAAGAAAAAAAAAAAAAGGAGAAGCTCTCCGTACAATTCAATCATCAGCCAACACCATTGGAGTATTATGATCAGACCAAAGGTGGCAGGAATGGTGGATATGATGATAAGACCAGTCGAGATATTCGACAGACCATGCTGCATAAATCGATCTAAATATGATCATTCTGTAGGCTTTATTTGCCAGAAGGGAAGTCAGATACTATCATACCATGGACCTATTCTTTTACGCCTATGAGTAAGCATAATCTGATATATGCCGAAATATGTTATATGCCGGCTATCGCATGCTTGAATGGGGTTTTCCTAATTGTCGTTGGCCCGTATGAAGCCAAGCGTGATGAACATGGGTCCTTTACTGCGAATCAGGCTTACCACGTTTCCTGACCCATCAAGTGGACATTGTTGCCTGCTGGCTCCAGAACAATGTATCAGCCGCATATAATCGAGGCCTCGATGCTCAAGCGAAATTATTCCCATGGAGTATCCTTAAACTCATTAATTTCCGCTCAGCATGCTATATTGATCGCAGGAAGTAGTCAATCATCTTGTCTTTACACCCAGCCCTACACGTAGGCCGCGCCAGATCTACAGCACTATAATCCGGGGAGCGGGATCCACTCTACGGACCTAGAAACTCCACTGATTGATGTAATCGCTTGGACTCACTCGCTACTTCCTACTACGACAGCACTCAACGCTTTCAAGTGAACGGGAAACCACCTGGGAAAAGGTTTAGTGAGATTGAGAACTGCTCCTCATTTATTCACAACCTCAGACCATCCGACACCATGGAGGAAGTCTTTCGCAAAGCCGTCGCCCACAACGAGGCCTCTAGGAAAACCTCGGTGCACTGGCGGCCAGATCAGCCACACGAACAACCATATTACACCTACGACAAGACAACAAAATCATGGGAACCTCGCGAGGCCGGGGAGAAGCGGGCCGAGACTTCCACCATCGGCCGTCTGGCCCTCTACGCCTGGAACATTGACTTTATGCTCCCCTACGCAAACTCGCGCATGGAAATCGGCCTGCGCACGCTAGGCGAGCTCGTTTCTCAAGTACCCACAGACACGGGCGTGGTCATCTTTCTCCAAGAGTGCGTATACCCGGACCTCCAAACCATTGCCAACACGCCCTGGGTCCAGGAGCGCTTCGCCCTCACGGACCTCACCAGCGACAACTGGGCCTCGGGCCACTACGGCACCACGACGCTGGTGGACCGGCGCCTGCTACCCCTCGACGCCTTATTCCGCGTGCACTACCTCCGGACGCGCATGGAGCGCGACGCCTTGTTTGTCGACTTCACCATGCTGGGAGGCAAGAAAGTCAGGCTGGCCAACTCGCACCTCGAGTCGCTGGACCAGATGCCGGCCATGCGCCCGCACCAGGTGGAGATCATTGGGGAATTTCTCCACGAGGACGGCGTGGATGCGGGTATAGCGGCTGGCGATTTCAACGCCATCCAGGACTTTGATCGGACGCTGCACAGCGACAATGGGCTCAAGGATGCATACCTGGAGTTGGGCGGCCAAGAGGACAGCGACGAGGGGTATACGTGGGGACAGCAAGCGGCAACTTCACTGAGGGAGAGATATGGATGCTCGAGAATGGACAAGGTCTTCTTCCGCGGCGCACTGGAGCTCAAGTCGTTTGAGCGGTTCGGTAAAGATGTGCTGCTAGAGGATCCGGAGGAGATAGAGGATATTGTCGATCTGGGCTTTGACAAACCCTGGATCACTGACCACATGGGAATCAAGGCAGTTTTCGACATTGGTAAATCTTGAATGAAAAGGAAAATGTCAGCTGGGTTCACGAAAAGAATATCGATCGTGTCGTTGGTAGATAGATCGTAAATCAAGAAATCAAAATCAAATATTCGCTCATGCTAGACCAATTCTATGTACAATGGGTATCTATCTGTATGTTGCTAATTAAGAAATACATCGCTATGCTTGATGATACATCAATTGTGGCCTTTCCACGCTCGTCTCTAGTCCAGAGGCACGTAACCCTCGTTCCTCCAGTCCGTCCCGTTGAACCACACCTCGCGCAACCGGCCCGTGTCCTTCTCCTGGAAGAAACACCGGTTCTTGTCCTGGGACCGCGACACCTGTACGCCGATGCCCTCCCACGCCCCCTGCGTCAGACACTCGATATCGGTTCCGGGCTCGGCGTCTTTCAGCGCGTCGTAAGTCTCCGGGCCATTCCAGCCGTCCCCGTCCTGCCACACGACTTGTATCACGTCGCTGCTGTCCTGGTACAGTATATACGTATTGATATCCGACGTAGTATACGGCCGCCCCACGACAAATGCGCCCACGGCCGAGTCCTCTCTTATATCGTCCACCGAGGATATGGTGCCGCTCGTCCACGACACGTCGGTCAGGCTCTTGCCGTCGTCATAGTCCTTCATGGCGAGACCCAGCCCGCCGCCGCTTTTCCTGTAGACGAAGCCGCCGTTCTCTTGAAACTTTTGCGCCACGGGCAGCAGCACCAGCCCCGCGTCGGGGGTGTAGGCGTCGGCCGCGTCGGCGACGGTGTCGTTTTCCCAAAACTTTTGCGACGGGTTGGACGCGTTTTGCCCCAGCATGCGGGTCCAGCGGGTTTGAGCACCGTCGTTGGCGTCTTGGGAGACGAGGTAGGGGAAGTAGCACGACAGGCTCGAGTTCTCGGAGGTTTTTAGTGGGTACCAGTTGATGGTGCTGATGGAGCCCTGGTGTTCCGTGGCCGAGTCGGCAAAGAGGTCCATCCGCTGTCCACGGATTATGGAGTCCGTGTCTATGTAGAAGAACTCGATCAGAGACTTGTGGTTGTATTGTTAGTAAAGGCGAATCAACATTGTATGAACACGAGCGAAAGAGCCTTACTGGTGAATTATAAATGTACGACCCGGCTGCAATAGAGCCATAGGGTTTGGGCTTGTATTCGAGTGTGTCGAGGACCGTCGGATCCGTCCAAGTTTCGCCAACACTCGACTTGTCCGTGAAACGCACATTGTGGTCCGGATCTTGGAAGAAGAGCCGGAGCGTGTAATTTTCGCTAGTCGATCTGTAACCCGAGACTGCCAACCTCGAGTTTTGTCTGATGGTCTTCATCTCATACGCAACCGTACTGTTGGCCTCTGATGATATGGAGACCGACGAGGATGTTTCATCATGCTTATTTGCGAGCACGCCTGCGAGAACACTGCCCACCAGCACGAGTAGAAATATGCCGCCGGCAAACAACCATATTCGCTTTTTAGACCATCTAGCAGTCAGCGGCAGCTTTTTGGATGATGAACTAGCGCTATCATTCATCAGTGGCATATCCGGGGTTACATGTTGCAACGTCCGTGTGTCTGAGCCATGCGTTTGGACTGAATAATTTCCACCCGAGTACTGCGATGCGACATCCGACGACAAGTGGGAATGTGAGTGTTGCGGCGAAAAGTGAGTAGACAATTGCCCCCCATTGTATTCTGAGAATTTTGCCCAGTAAGCATGTTTATTTGGGTCAGCCTGCACATCTAGACTTGAAGGCTGGTAACCATATGGTTGGTACGAAGCCACGGGAGCCAAGTATTGTTGCGCAGATTCCAGGGTAGGCTGTCTATAATGCTGATTTTGTTCTGGCACTGGTGTATGTGTCCACGAAGGATTGTGCACTTCAGGGTCACTTGCTTGACTCCATGTCGCCTGTTGCTGTTGCTGTTGTTGCTGATGGTGTTGTTGCTCATAATTCGTTACTGTCACTTCGGGCTGCGACCACGGCTCCCTCAGTGATGATATGGTTCCTCCGTGACTTTGCTCATCAGACAAATGAAGGTCGCCGGCAACATGTAATGTCGTGGGTGCAGTCACTGCTGGTGGTACTAGTGTAAATGCTCGCCGTCCAGCATCGCTACTTGCTGCTAGCGAGGATGGGCCTGCGTTGGCCGCGTGCACGGGTAAATATACCGGGGCAATGTTGTTTTCGTATAATCCTTTGATGCCAGAAACATTTTGATGCTGGGCGTACTTTTGTTCGTTTGGCACCAGTTGCAAACCCGGCGTCCCTTGCTCATCTCTCTCGGCTACCACTTCCAGCCACGGCTGCTGACTCCGCTGCTCGAGGATGGCAGCAGCGCCCTCTGGAAAGTAGTACTTGTTCTCATCGAACAAGGCGTCCTCGCGGGACGTCATGACGATGCAATATCGGCCATATGAAAATAAGACGTGCAGATTTGACTTGTCAACCAAGTAATTATGGAGGAGAGAAAATGAGTCGGGGACTCCCCTGATTTCGAGCAGAGGGCTAGAATTCGGTGCCGCAGGGCTGAGTTGCCCATGGTTGGAGGAAATTCCTTCCAAGGTCCAGATCTTCTATTTGGGGGCTGTAAACATCCGAAATGGGACATGAGTCCTATTTATATCAGACAAGTCAGGGTCTTGATTGGCCTGTAGTGCGATGTTTATTCCCATTGGACCATCACGACCCACACACTATTGGTGTAGATCCTGCCGCAGTACCCGGGGGTTCGGGACTAGCTCAACGGTTGCAACCTTAGCCGAAATAAGCATAATCAAAACATTTTCTGACCTCTTAGAAAGAAGGGCCACACGTGCGAGTCGGGATCTTGAATGTTGTGGCTCTCAATATGTGCTTGGTATTGTTGGTCAAATGATATACTCTAGAAGAACAGAGTCTGGGGTTCCCAAAACTCGAAACACCAAGTCGTCGTCGTTCACACCATCGCATGCATCCTTACAGTCCGGTACAGTCTTGGCGGGAAGTGTTTTATGGGGACGCACAGCATCCTCCTTATTCCTTCCGCAAGCCATGAGGTCTCAATCTGGCTTCAGACTTGCAGCAACTCAAACCAGCTTTCCATCATTCAGCTGCAAGACTGCACTGCCGTTCATAGGCCTACTGACGACAATGGCACCTTCCAGGTCTGTCTTGTTCAGGTTGCGCTTGGAGTAGTACTTGTCGTGGAAAGCCTTCTTGACATCTTCAACCTTGTCAGCGGGGACGAGGTGCACGCTGCATCCACCCCAGCCTGCGCCAGTCAGTCGGCTACCATAGCTGCCTGCGTCGCGGGCAATCTTGCAGATCTCGTCGATTTCGGGACAGCTGCATTCATACAAGTCCCGGCATGAGTCCTGGGTCTGGTTCATCAGGTCGCCGAGCTTCTGGTTATAAGCGGCCGCGTCGCCGGATGTCGTGTGTTGCGACTTGTCTTCCAGCAGAGTCAAGAAGTCTGTGACACGGGCAGCTTCGGTGAAGACGTGCAGCGCGCGTTGTCTGAGCTTGAAGTACTCTCCACGTACAGGGAAGCTAGACATGAATCTGGACTTGATGTCATCGACGGTAGTGCCCATAGCAGATGCGACTTCCTCCACAGTATATCCTTCTTCCTTGGTGAGGGTTGACTTTGTCAGCTCAATCAGCTCGGCGACCTGCTCAGCTTGCGACTTTTTCGTGTCCTTGAAGTAGTTGGAGTGGAACCCGCGAAGGGAGACTCCAAGGGGGCCCGCATCCTTGGGCAATTCAGTTCCGGGCACCAACTTGGCGTTGAGCACTGCAGCGGCCATGCTGCATTCCACCACGCGAAGGTTGTAGTGGATCGGTCCAGTGACTTGCTTGTTCGAGGTGACAAACGATTGCGCAATGACAAAGACGAGCTCGGGGCTCGTCTTGGGGAAGAAGACTGGTCGCGCGGAAAGAGACGGGAAGAAGTTGACCAGGAGCGCAGATCCTCTCTCGGAGAAGACGGACGCAGACTGATCCATACTACTGGAATATCAGTATCTGGTCTTGTGTCCACGAGTATGGGTGGATTCAACTTACCCTCCCGAATTGACACCAACGGCACGCTCACTGACAATGGCGACCTCGGTCAAGTCCTTCTTGTCCACGTTCTTCTCGCCATTCGCAATCATAACTGCGAGAGCGCTGGCGCTGACGAATGCAGCACTCGAACTCAGGCCGCCACCAGCCGGGACAGTACCGTCCATGAGCACTTGCATGCTCTTGGGCTTGAAGTCGGCGCCATGCTTCTTCTTCAAGAGTTGCAGGGCACCTCTGAGACCGGCCTTGAAGTAATTTGTCCACTCGTGTTGCGTCGCATCGATCTCGACTTCGCCATGCTTGACATCGAACTCGCGCGTAGGGAATCTCTGGTCGTCGAGGTTGGCGAGCTTGAGCTTGTAGGTGCTTCCGTCACCCGAAGAGGCGCCGTCGAGCTCGGTAGAGACGGCAATGATGACGTCGGGGGTGATGCCCATAGGCAGGCACGAGTAGAGCGAGTAGTCGATGTGCTCACCAATGATGTTGACGCGACCTGGCGATCGGGCCACGAAATCAGCCGGGCGGCCATAGAGGCTCTGGAACTTTTCGAGAAGCTTGTTCCATCGCACACCCTGTTCCAGCAGCGACTGCTGGGTGTAAACCTCCTGCAGCGCAGTGACTTCTGGCACTGGTCCCGACATTTTGATCTTTTATAATATATACTGGTCAAGGTGTAATAAGAGTGTCTCTTGTTGAGTACTTTCTGCTGGTCACGCGCCTTGCTCGAGCTCTCCGTCTTCGTGCTGAGGGGATTCGAGCTTCCTCTGTCCTCGTTCCACCCAAAATGCCCCGCTTGCTCGTGCTTGCTGGTAGCGAAGTTTGAACCCCGCAGTGCTTGCGACTACACTGACTGACGTCAAGGTTCTGCAATATGCCCGTCGGAGAGCTTCGTGACTCGAGGAGGAGAAGAGCAAAGAAAGCAGATGCAAATGGGTATCGTATGATGGCAGGCTGATTATTATAACAATACACGCACAAAATATCAAGGGACAGCAAAGAAATACGAGGGATTTTGTCCGTAACGTGACCCAGACTGGGAACTGCTACTAGGGCCAGGTCTTGTTGAAGCCCCAGGTTCTCCAAAGAATAGTGCACCTTTTTACCCCTCGCTTGGTCAATTAGTTTTGGGTATTCCGCAACTAACCCGCCAACCTACCCCGCGATCTGCCATTCAGACAAATCTTTAGTTAGTCAAAACTTCAGTCGGTCCCAGGTAGAGGCTAACCTTGAAAACACCACAAAAATTATTCCCACAGCTGACAGTAAACAAACCCAAGCTCGAGTTGAATGGGATATGGATAGACCAGAAACCAGTGGTATATAATCCCAATGACTTATTTCTCTTTCTTGATCTTGATCAGCACCTGCGGCGCGCCAGGGCAAGTCAATCCAGAACTGGTATCGCTTGTCCGTACCCGACCGTGTCCCCTGAACCCAGCCGCTAAGCTTCGCTTACGAAATGAAGCTATCGCTTTCACAAAATAGTCACCGGCGGTGAGAAAACCAATAACCAAAATCTTGAGAAGCTTCTTCGGTTAAAGTGTCCAGTGCGCACAATTCGACCAAGATATTGTAAACAGCTTAACAGCCGCCTGGTCTGATGAAGATTTCTGATTTATAGCTCACAAGTGCAAGAACACTGCATATGAAATTTTTCCGCTTCTAACAAAACAACTTTACTATTGTCCTTGGTGGGAAGGGAAGGGGGCGGGGAGGGCGGCGTGAGAACAAGGGAAACAGCCCTTCGAGCTCTGCGGACTTCCAGACACTATATCTTCCCAAATCAAGAATGACCTCGATATGATATAGCGCCCGTCCACATAGTCGAATGGAAGAGGTACTATCATGCCACATTTACTCCACGCGTATACCTCACAAAATTATAGTAATTGCGTGCCTTGATAGCGTGGTGAATGGTGGCTAGCTGTGATTAAGTATTTGCATAGCTCCGCAACGGTCCGTTGATATGATCCCTCTTGAGCACGTACAGCGAAACATCATCCTATTGCTTTAGTGTCTTTTGAAAATTGTTTTCATTGGTTTATTGCTGCTAATTTGGCTTTCTTCGCGGCTGAGGTTTGCGTGTAGGACATCTTCGTGTTCAGCAATCACTATACCCTTCCATCTGCATATTGAGTATGTTTAAAATTCTAATGAGCCCTTATTGATTTTGAAACATATACTCCGCAGCGAGCTTCCACCTTCGCGTCACTGGCATTATTGATTATGCAACTTTGGACGTAACTTTTGGCTGATTGTCACTGTTTCTGTATGATACAACACAATACGCTTATGCGGCGATCATGTTGGTAGTCGGCGAATACGGCCAAAACTCACAGAATACTTTGTCTACGGTCCTTCTCTGCCTGAATATTGGCTACCAAGTATATTATGCCTAGTAATCGTGAACGTGGGATGTGATGTGTGCAGTATATTGTGGCTATGCACAGCCGCCTCTTGTGAGAGGCCAAGTGGTCCGCCTGCATACATAGCCACCCTGTCGTTCGTCATAGTCTTCAAGACATATACCTGCGCAAGACAGACTTCAATCGAGAATGCACATCTGTACCGTTTCATCTTCATCTCTAAAGCAATATGCTTTACACGCAGAACCTTGCCGTTCGCAATGCGAATGGCGGCGACAACATCAGACTCTTCAAAATACTGAACAAAAAATCAGAACGCAGTCGAACTATGAAATGTCAAGTCCAGATGTTTTCGCTTCGACAAGCTCCACGCTATTCAGCATTATCCTATTGCTGGCGAACAGGCGACGAGAGCGAAGCGATCGAATTCCAGGGTTCTTTACAGGGCACAAAGATAATCTCTCGCGATCTGATGTCTGCGCTTTGGACATCTCATCATTGGTACAAGAATGAATGGCTTTGGGTGGACGCAATATGTATTGATCAGTCACAAAATGCCGAAAAGAACGACCAAGTGCCGAGAATGCAGATGATCTATGAGGGGGCCGATCGTGCTCTTATCTGGCTGGGCGAAGCGATCCCCTACAGGAGTCGCGATGCTTATTACGGTATTGGCGACTTCAAGTACCAAGCATCGCTTGGTCTTACAAGAGGCAAGGTCTCTCAGCTATGCAATTACGCTCGCACGGGGCGCGCTTGGTGGTCACGAATCTGGGTTGTCCAAGAAATGATTGTCGCAAGACGATTATATGTTTGCATTGGATTGCACCTGCTACGCTGGGACAAGTTTGCACAGGTTATGTCAGAGTTTAATTGGCATGGGGACTTAGGTGTTCTAGCGGATGCAAAAGAAAGAATCAAGCAACTGGATGGACTTCGCAAGAATTGGTGGAAGGTCAAGCACAGTCTTGATTTCCTCGAGCTCCTCGGTCTGGGACGGAACTCGTACGCGACGGACTCCAAGGACAACATATACGGTCTCATGGGCTTGATGAAAACAGAAGAAAGAGAAAGAATATGTGTCGATTACAATCGCAGAACTGATCTTGTCTATGCTGAAACGACAGCGATACTTATCGAAAGACAGCGAAGCCTGGATTTTCTTGTTAAGGCATTCACTAGCAAAAAGCCGCAATCTCAACCCAGCCTTCCCTCGTGGGTGCTTGATTTTGGCGATTCCCAGGGAGTCGAATCGATGATCTCTGGTAAAAGCCACCTGAGAAAACGCGAGATGTACGAGGGGTTATACGACGGGAAACAACATCAAGCCAGTGCGAATAGTACGCCGTCGTCATGCTTTCATGCTTCATCGCTCAAGCTCGACCTTGAAGTAATCATCTTTGACAGCATTAACACAAGTACGGAACCATTACCAAGTAATTGGTACAATCGAAAAAATCCAATGCTGGAAAGATCATAAGTGGTCGTCTATGGGTGAAAGCTGCTCTCAAGCTGCTCGAGGCTACTCTCCAAGTCAAACCTCTGCCATCAGACCCGCGATCCTGTCTACATCGACGCCACGACACCAAACGTCTCCTCTTCGACTTTCTCAACAGGGGTCGCTACGATAAGCTCGACTTCGAGGACTTTATCCGTTTTGCTTTTGCTGACATATTCAAGGGAGACGACTACACGGACCCCTCCAAGTGGCGCAGACCCTCTGAAGTTGATAGGAAGAAGCGTGATAATATCTGGAATACACTTTACTCACTCTATCAACAATTGGTTATATTCACGACGGCCAGTGGTTTCGTTGGCGTTGCTGAGTATGACAGGCGATCGAAATCTCCAGGACTTGACACAAAGGAAACGTCCGCGGCATGTCCTGGCGATGTGATTGCCATTCCATTGGGCTCTAGTAAGCCTTGGATCGTCCGCAAAACAGGAGCGGATGGAGAGTACAGACTGATTGTGGATTGTATCATACCCGATGTTATGTCTGGCGAAGTCATAAAACTGGTGGAGGCGAAGCAAATGGAAACACAATGGTTGACACTTGTGTAAAGAGCATGATAAAGCGAGCTAGATGATGCAAGTCGGTATGGTCAGGTGAACCAATTTTGATGATGAGAAATTGCTCTGTTCTTCGCAAATTGACGGCATCTCCATCTACAATCGCAGTTCCATGGCAAGCTTGAGATGAAGACAATAATTAGTTCTAGGACGCCTAGCGTGTACTGCATGTAGCCGCGTGAATGAATACATCTGGGTGCTATGGCGCTATTCACGATTCCCATTCCCCACAATCTACCAGGTAAGCATCCCCTGTAAAGTAGCACCTTGGCACTCCATTTGCCAACCCCCAGGTTTGTGCAGTTTCCGTGAGATTGATACGCGCCTTGTTCACGAGATCTACTTTAAGCCAGTTTGATTTGATTATTACTCGAGGTCATCCTGGCAGATTTCTTATCTTGACGTTTCTTGACCATGTTTGATGGGCTTTGACCTCTCACAAAAAGACATGAACGGGATTAGCAAGATCAATTCACGCCCAATAACGACGCGACAGCGTGTTCCGACAGCTAGATAGCGGGGTGGGTTTATGATGGATAGCGGAGCACTGACACGTCTGCAAACTTGTCGCGCAACGCCAGCGCTCCCCTAATACTACGCGAACCGGAACAACAGGACTAATTTAGCTGGGTTGCGCGCTCTGCGTCCCCTTGTTTCTTTTGCAAGAGCCTCTATCAATAGACGCGAACGAAGGAGCGGGAGAACGGAATGGGCGTGGGTAGTGACCAGTGCACACTCCTTTCCCCCAGAAAAGATTCCAACGAACCAGCGGGTTTGGGAATGAGCTGAAGAGCGCTCTGAGCAAAAGGGGGCGGATGCTGACCCAGTCCAAAAGATGAGCACGGGACGAGGCGCAAGATCGGCAGATGTTGGTGATCGTGATGATGTCGACGAAGAACAAGAAGCTGAAGTGCTTTTCACTTGTTCCAACAAAAAAAAGAGCAGAATGCACAATCTTCATTTTAGTAGTTCGAGTAGTAATAGGGCGGCCACCATTTCTCTAATCTCCTATACGGCTGGCGGCTCTAAATTATACGCGAACGCGTTCGTGCTAGCTTGGTTCTAGAAGCTTTTTTTCGTGGCGTGCATCCGGCACAATACTGCATGTGTACTGCACTGGATTTGTACATGATATGCTGGTTTGCTTTAGTGCTTGGATGGGGATCGGGGGGAACCTGGTATGCTATTTATGATGATGGCTTGGAATTCCATCCATGGATGTTGCCAACCTCCCTTCCCCCTTGATGGCGATCTCAGCTGTGAATCCATTGAAAACAACGACTCACCTTCTTCATCTTTAATCATTTCCCACATGTTCAACTGACTGAGATGACTCAGGTCAATCGTTAATCAACCCCTTTTAAGCTTTTCACCCCGACTTCAAACATACTTTGGGCGCGGACCTGGACGGCGGATTGACCGTTGCAAGTGCGCGCTGGCATAAGCAGCGAGCTGGATTTAAGTGCCCCCCACTTTTCACCAGTGAATCGGTGTGCAGATCGAATCGATTGATACAGTACCTACCTGCCTATATCCAGGAGTGGGAAGAGTTCAGCACACTCTATCCTTCCCTCAATCATCCATACTCGTTCTATATTTCTGTCTACAGCTGCTATCAACATCGAAAAGGGAATACCCCAGTTTATACGCTCTTATCACTTGGACTGCCGAGGGTAAAAAGCTAGAATCGGAAGCCAGCGATTTGTCAGAGAATGAGTGAGGCTCCCAGGTGGACCTCCAACCTCGTTTACGGGCCCCGCTAAGAGGAAAAAATATCCCCGGTTCCCAGTTTGGACGCGAAACGTTTGGGCGTCGAGTGCTCAAGTCTCTCTGCTGCTGCTACTGCTACGACTCGGGGGAAAAAAAAATTACAAAGAGAGGAGAAAAACAAAACAAACAAAAGTGTGTGGAAACATAAACAACGCCTTTTTATATTCATTTCGCGCCATAGTCGGACTTTTTTTTTTTTTTCACTTCTATTTTCGACTATTTGTACTTACTATTCATTTTTCTGTTCTTCTCATTTTTCCTCTTTCGGTATGGGTCGGGTCGTCTCTCAAGCTCTACCCGGGCGAAAGATCGCCAAGTTACCCAAAAAGGGCGTCAACGGCACCCTGAGGATCAAGGCGCCCAAGAAGCCACAGGCGCCCAAGGCTATTTACTCTGCGGCGCGCGACGCGAACGAGTTTCAGTCGCACTCGGAGCGGGAGATCTTCGACCAGTGGTTCGGTGGCGACTTCGGCAGCGTCGCCGACCCGGACGACGACGCCGAGAGGAACGGGGATGATGCGGACGCGGATGGTGGCGAGGAGAACGGAGCGGGAGGAAAAGGAAAGTCAAGTCAGCCCGAATTTCAGGATTCGCCCGCCAAGCGCATCCGCACGTCGCGGGAGTCGTACGTGGCGAGGGCGGCGCCCAAGCAGGTCGCCGTGACCGAGGAGCTGGTCGACTCGATGGAGTCGTACGTCTTTGACATGCAGGACATTCTCGACTCGCTGGGCCTGACGCAAAACGAGCCCGAGGTGCCGGCGAGCGTGGCGGCCGCCCTGGCCGCAAAGGCCAAGGCGGACAAGGCCAAGTCCGGGACGAGCGACGTCAAGCGCAACGTGGGCACCAAGCTGCCCAAGGCCGACGTGGACGAGGTCCGGGCCCGCATGCTCTCGAACCAAATTATGCGCGACATGACGGCGTGGCACGACGAGCTCTGCGAGCAGTGGAAGGAGGAGCCGTCGCGCATCGTCGACCTGACGCGCGACATGGAGCCCAACCTGGGCGACATTTACGACCTGAGCCAGATCCCCAGCGAGATTGCGCTGCTCGAGGCGTTCAAAATGGCCACGCTCTTTGCCTACCACTGCATCAGCCTGCTGCACACGGCCAAGATCACAAAGTGGCAGCACATCAAGGACGTGCTCCGCCTGCTCGAGCCCACCGATCTCCTGGCCAAGCACTGCGCCCTCAAGCTGTGGAAGAAGAACTGGCACCTCACCGTCGGCTGGGAGCGCATCCTCAAGGAGCTCCGGGCCGATCTCGCCGACGCAAAGGAGTGGTACCAGGAGTCCGACTACATGCGACGCACCATTGACTTTGTCGGCAAGATATGAGAGGAATTATTGCTTTTTTCTTTTGCATCTTCTCTTTTTTTTTGCTTCTCCCACCGGAAGGGAAACAGCCAAAACACTGCATACAGAGCACAATAACCTAAAACGGCTCTATCCTAATATTCAAATGTCACACAACAGATTCGCTTTCGGGAAATCCGCAAATGAAACGGCTCGCTTTCGGTTCAGCCTGCAGCGAGGGGCAACGCTGCCGCGAGCCACGAGACACGGCACACGGGGGGCCCTACCACACACACACACACACACACACACACACACACACACACACACACACAAACACAAACACACACGCACTTGCACTCACACACACCTCTGAACAAATACCGTGGGGAAAAATAAAAAAAGACAAGAACAGACCCCGGGATCCACTCTCGCTACTCTCTTCCCGCCCCAAAACCACTCACTCTACTATAAATGGGAGCAAAGCCTCCAGGCTTTCCCGTTTGGGAAGTCACTTCGGGAACCCGATTTTCGTCTACCCAAAAAGAGACATGGCAAAAAGATCATGCCGCGCGTTCACTATTTTGGAAAATAGATCGCCAAAAGGGGGAAAAAAGGATTTACGCGCTTTTAAAAACGCACGACTGCATGGTCCCCATTACGTACATATTGGCCAAGCCCGCTCATTCTTTCTGGTCGGGTCATCAGTCGGGCGATCTACCCGGGGAGATCTGCCGCCCTCGCATGACCGCTCACACCAAGTCCTTCCTTTGAGGGTAAAGGACAGACGATGTTACACTGCGTCGGTCCCGAAAATATGCTTGGAACGTCCGGGATTTGGAAGATCATACGACGAGGTTGGCATACGAGGTTGGGCGATCGGGAAGGTCTAAATACCGACTGCCCCTCTATATATGAGAAGGAGACACGTCCGTTTTTCCTCTCCCTCACTGTTTTGAAAATGGGAGGCTCAGGAAGCAAATTTTGCTCCCACCTTCGACACCCTCGCAAGACAGGCCACCAGCGAAAGCCGAGGCAATACGCATCAGTGAACAGATTGGCAACCCAGCACACCGAGATGAAGGGAAGAGTCTCCATGTACAACACAATAGCATTTACATAGTATCTTGTAAGATCCTCCCCAGGGCGTAGAGGGTGAAGAATAGCTGCTACAGTCACGAAAGAGTAAAAATCATTTTAGGGAAAAGACTTGGAATATCCAAATATATCCACTGAAATCACAAAGAAAACAAAAGCGAGGGTCCCAAACTTGCTAAGTGACTGTCCAAAAACCCCAGAACTTGCGACCCAAAGAGCAATAAAAGGAAACAGTTTACCACGAGAAGTATTTACACTAAAAGAAGAAATAACTCAAAGTTTTAGTCTATAAACAGACATGATCATGCGACATTCCCGCACACAGCTTTCGATTTTTGGGAGGGAAATTGACAGGCGGACGAATAAATCAGCTGTCCCAAATGGCGCCATACGCATTGACGCCTCTGGTCTCGAGGCCATAGACGACCTTTTTGGTAATCTTCTCATTGGCGATGATAATCACGGCCTCGGCGTCGCAGCTGCGGACGAGGTTGTAGCCCATCTTGACCAGATCGGGACGACCTAGGATCTTGGTATCGTGGATGACGGCGTCGGGGATGTTGTCGTAGATATTGTCAAGCAGAGGCTTGCCAAACGTCTTTTCCGGGTTGGGCGTCGACCAGATCATCTTGGTGACCTTGTTGGGATTCTTGTTCTTCGACGACATAACGGCTTGAATGTGGCCCAGCTGCGGACCGACACCTGAGCCAGTAGCAATGATGACGACGCGGTCGAATAGTGTCGCGATACGCATGACGCCACAAGTCGGCACACTGCGGACCCAGAGTTTTGTTGGCGGGTTCTGGATGCAGTCCTTGGTCCAGTCGCCGGCATTGGATACCACGAGCGAGTAGCCCTTGGGTCGACCATTAACGGCCTCGGGCGCCGGAATGGTGGCAAAAGAATGCCACTCCATCAAGGGCTTTCTCGAGATACGGGTGAAGCTGCCATTGACGGGAACCGTGTAGTCAAAGTGCAGACGGACAGCATGAGGCGAAAGCACCTCGGCCTGCACATCAACTTTGCGCAGGAAGAGCCAGGACATGGCGATGCAGCAGGTGGCAACGACAAGCAACCAGATTGTAGGAGCCCGCAGCACGGCGTGGCCCAGCGTCTCGCCCGTCTGCTTGGTGTCGTTGGTGGTGATGACCGACTGCGCCCAAAAGAGACCGAGCATGGTCCATCCAACAAAGCGGTGCACCTTTTCGAAGATATCGTGGTTGCGTTTCCTGATTGGAGGGTACGCAAAGACAAACATGAAGATAAAGAAGCCAGTCAGGATCCAAGAGATGATTGCAACACCCAGTGATTGCGGCTTTTCTCCCTGGACACAGGTACCAGGCGCCAATTGACAAGTGACGCTGACAATGTTGGAAGCAAGAAGCCACATGCCGGCGCAAATGGCAGCGCTCGAGTGCACACCACCCAGATGATAAATCTTGGCGCACTTCTTGCGAATGAACAGAGGCCATGATGTGGGAACGGAACAGCAAATCGTGTACAGGGCGTTGATAACAAAGTCTTGACGAATTGCAACGGCAAGGACAAGGTTGATGGCCGTCATAGTACCGAGCCACTGCCGATCAGTTCCTGTAGCAATAATAGCAACCAAGGCGCCAACGTTGCCGAGACCCACGATCGAAAAGAGGAAGCGATACACGATGAAAATGCGATACACGAGTCCTCTGTACGGCTTCTGCAGCAGTTTCTCCGGGATTTCGGCCGTGAGATCAGCCTTCTCATTGAGGACCATGGCAGTCTCAATGACGCCTCCTTTCTTGAGATCCGCAGAGGTCTCTGAACCGGAGGTTGAAATATTACTTCCCGAGGCACTTGACGCCAGTGTCTTCTCGGACTCTGGGTACGAATGCGAGAGTTCGGCCATTGAGCGGAGAAGTTTCTTGTCCAGCTTCCCGTTGGCAGTCTCAGGCAGCGTGTCCAGCAGGTGGTATTTGCTGGGACGAGCATAGTAGGGCTGCTTTGTCGCGAGCTGTTGCTTGAGATCATCGAGGTTCACCGAAGCGGGCTCCAAGAATCCATGGATTTCGCCGCTGATCAACAAGGCGACGGCACGCGTCACGCCAGGGCATCCATTAATGGAGGCCGAAACGCCATCGAGCTCGACGCGGAACCCTTTGACCTTGACTTGGTCGTCGACTCGGCCAAGAATATCTAGAACACCGTCGGCTCTCCATCGACCGAGGTCGCCAGTGTTGTACATCATGCTACCATCATTCGCAAAAGGATCCGGCTTGTATTTAGCGGCAGTGACTTCGGGAAGGCCAATGTAGCCTCTGGTGATGCCCAAGCCACCGCCCCACATGATGCCAGGCTCGCCCACTGGTACTGGGTTCAGATCTTCGTCAAGGACGTACACTGAGTTGTTCGGCGTTGGGATTCCGATATTGAGGGGAGTACCAGGAATATGGTCGCACATGGTGTTGACAATAGTTGTCTCTGTGGGGCCGCAGCAGTTGTAATAAGTACCGTGAGTCGCCCACAGGTCAGCGAGTCTTTGTCCGCTCGGCTCTCCGGCGGTAGCAACGACCTTGATGCGGGGATACATGGCCGGATTGTACTTGGCCAAGATGCTTGGTGTGCAGATGAGAACATCCACTTCGGCAAGCGCCTGATCCCAGTCGGAACCTCTCATGACCAGAGTACCGCCATTGCAGAGACAGGCAAGAATTTCCCAGGCTCCCATATCGAAGCTGATGTTGAGAACGGAGGCGACGTGTGTCCTGGGCTTGATTCCAAGGTTGCCCGGGGCCAGGCATATAAGGTTGGTCACATTGCTGTGTTTGACATTGACGCCTTTGGGCGTGCCAGTCGTGCCCGAAGTGTAAATCACGTAACATCCCAGATCCTCACGGGCGAGATCAACAAAGCTGTCCTCGAACGGATAGCTCTCTTGGACTGACGCAAGCTCTGCGTCTGCTTCCTCAATCACCACGGGCTGGCACTCCATCCCCTCGAGGCTGGTGAGACGGTATTCCGTGGAAGCCAGGCAAAGGGCGATCCGGCCGCCACTTTGCTTCAGGACGAAACGCAGAGTAGTGTCGGGAACCACACCGCCATCAAGAGGCACATATTGAGCGCCACAAGACAGGATTGCCATGACACCGACTAGCATCTCAATGCTGCGTTTTACGACCAAAGGAATGCGGTCACCTGGGCGAACGCCCAGGGTGCGCATGCGTACTGCCAGCCGGCGTGCTCGCGACGCCAGGTCGCCATAGGTGATGTTTCGGACCGACTTCCGAGAATAGTCCCGGGCAGCGACGGCCTCGGGGCGGAGTTTGGCATGGTGGAAGAATGCAGCAGTGACGGTGCCAAATGGGCTAGTCTGTCGTGGCCCGAAGCTGAAGCAGAGAGGATCTGCAAGATTGGGAGTAAAGGTTTGGATTGCATTCCCGTTGGCCGGTAGCAATCGGTCCGCGTTGGACGCCATCACGAGGACACAATGTGAAATTGGCAACTAAACGAATGCGGCGAGCCTCGTGGTAGAGAGGAGGGTTTGGGGAGAAGAGTTGGTGCTATGGGGTGCAATCTTGTTGAGGTAAGAGATAAAACACCAAACACTCACATTGTCTTTCAGAGTCGGGCATCTTCGCGAGTCTTTATATGTTCACGTGGACACTGTCTCTGTTTTCAGATCAGGCACACCCATCCGGCTGGCCATGAGCTTCGACTAGGAAGCTGGACAACGACTGGAATGTCGTGCTCGTGCTCACACTGGGTCCATGGCAGCATCACCTCGCCTCCATGGCCGTGTTTCCCCAACTACAGATCCAAAGGTCCAACTTCTGTGAAACACTCGACATGGGGATAGACGCCACTAGGCGAAGCATCTCGACACATCTGCAGAAGAGGAGCCATCACGGGCATCGCGATCAGACTTATCACACTTGCCCTTCCTGGCGGATGTTACCTGAGGGGTGCGCCGGTCATCTTGGTCAGCCATTAAGAATCCATATTCCAGCCGCATCAAGAAAGACGGATCTATGTCCGTGGCCACACCGGGTAGATCCTCACGATGGGGCCAAGGATGGGAAGCAATTGCAAAAGAAACAGCCGCCACCCCGTCTGGACGAGGGATGCTGCGCTTGGCAACATGCACGAATCTCTCAATGGAGAGACGATCTCTGAAGAAAGATGTCGACTTGAGCATCTGGGAAGGTGATATTGGAGGACATCTGCAACGGCATGGCAAGCATGACGATGCTTCCCATGTTGCCGCGACGCTTGGAAACGTACATCCTGGAACGATGTACGGATAGCCGGCGACACGGTTCTCTCTCACCGGCGGGCCTGGGGGGAGGCTATATTTCCGGATTCGACATTGTAATGAGAGGAAATCACATGTACCTATTCCGGGCGGTTGCCAGCTATTCCTGGGAGGAAGGAACCATGCTTCGGGAATGGGAGCTCCACGACGGAGAGGGTATTAGATATTTTTCCGCTGGAGAATATCGTCTGAAGTCTGGACAGAATCAAGGATCCGCTACCGGGCGGGCATGTAGTAGGATGATGCTAAGCCAGGCCGGTGTCTAGATGCCGAGGATTATGGAGACCTTAGTGTCTAGGATACGATGTTACTCCGGCGCCTGAGCCGCCAAATGTGGTCAACGGCGTTTTGGGCGAAGCAATACATATGGTGGACTCGTAAGATACGATCGATGCAAGGTAGCAGTGGTTATGGATCCCTGGATTAGAGATGAGTAGCAACGTGTACTTACTGTCTGGTAGTGGATCAGGACGGATGAATAGGTAGTCCTCCCTCTGAGCCCATGCCATGGGTACGGTATACTTGGTGGGGAGAGGCTGGGGTTGTGTTCGCACCGGATATGAATCCATGATTGGGTCTGTCCTGGGCAGGCGCTCAGGTTTGGAAGTGGTCTCAACCATATGACCATAGGACAGGCTTCACGCGAGAGACGGCTTTTGACAGACCTATGGCGCACACGTCAGTGGTATTTCCAGGTACCAGCAGAAAGAACCAAGTGACAGGCCCGTGGGGGCGGGAGTGTCTCGCTCCCGAAGCAAGAGAGACAGACAACCCAAAAAAAAGCCGGCATAGCACATAGAAGGATTGGGAGAGAAAAGTCTATTTCCCCTCTTCTGCTTCTCCCGTCCAGTCGATCGATGCTGTGTAACGTAGGTCATCAGCTAGAGCTACTAAAACATTACGTACGGTTCAGTGGCACTGTAGAAACCCGAAAAATAGAAAGACAGTTCACGTAAGCGATTGTTCAGCAAGTCGGTTCCTTGGTGCTGTGCCTGGCGGCTCCTCCGTTGCAACGAGGACAAGCAAGAGGTAACTTGAACCCCCCCTGGACAGATGCCCTGCTGTCGGTTATTGGGGATTGCGAAACGACAGGGAGCGCAAGAGTCATGTCAGTCAGGTATGCAATTCGGCCGGGCGTGGAGAGAGATTGTATCTCGCAAGGTCTTTGCTTTTGTGCAGGTCGATGGTGGACGGACGGGGGTGTTGTTCGAGGGTACGGTAGGTTTGTTAACAAGAAAGTGACAGAATTGCCAAAAGGTTAGGTATGTTGATTGCAGGCAGGCACGTCAGGCCGAATGGGGGAAGAGACTTGCAAGAAATGTATCGGCCGAGCCGCCATAGCGTGCACTTACAGCAGGCATGGCAGGCGCATGGGTAGGCCAAGGTTAGCGAGGGTAGCAGCTAAGCATGCTAAGCTAAAAGCCCAAGGAACGAACGCGCTGCTGTGCTGCCCAGCACAGGCTGTTCAGTGGGCTCCAACACGTTGCAGCGGCCCTGAAGCCGAATTGTTGCTTGCACCCTGTCTAAGTGCGGCAGAGCTGCATCTCATCTGCAGATCTAAGCCACTTTTGCCATCAATCACACCCAAGACACCCTCAATCCGGCTGGCATCCCCGAAGGAGCCTAGCAAGCCAAACAAGCCTAGCAAAGAGGCCTAGGAACATTAAGGAAAGCCCTGCAGGACCTGCAGGATTTTAGAGTTTCTCATAAAGAAGAGGCCCTTGCTTATAATGGATAATGGACCCATTGATTGTTGGGTGTTGCGATGGTGTTGCTGCTGTTGCCTCGCTGGTAGGTAAAACTCCAGGTTCGTCGTCGTCACAGTCCTGCAGGTAGCCGCGAGTAAATACCAGGGCCAGAAATACACACATGCAGACCGATAAATACTCATTACGTACATGTAAACACACAAGATCATGATAATCACCGGAAGAGAGATGAAGGTAGACTGACTGAGTCTCTGCATGTTTTAAACAACCCCATGTCTTCTTCTTTTGTGGTTCTGCCGTCCGTCCTAGTCCCAGTCCTGCATCATTCTGCCGCCGCCGCTGGCTTGCTTCCCCCATGAGACCCTGCAGACGGACATGCGACCCTGTCAGCCATGCAGCAAGCCATGCGAGCCATGCAAGCCTGTGAAGACAAGACGGCAGGCACGGCGGGAAGGAAGAGGAGGAGGACGAGGATGAGTGCGGGAAAGATTGAAGGATGATGATGATGACAACAAACCCTCCTCCATCAGTTGTCTTCAGTGGAATGTCGCGATATTGCGAACCTCGAGGCCAAGAATTGTCTGTCTCAGGGCCTTCCCCATTAGTGCAACTTATGCAACTATTCTTGTAGCATCTTGTGGCAGCTTAAACCACCATGCAGGGCTGATCGATTCTAAGAACAGCAACAATTCCTGTCTCACCTACATATGCTGACTATTTCAAATTTTTCGCTTACTTCTTACTCCTCCTCCTCCTCCTTCGCCTCCATTCAAAGTCGAGTAGCAATCTTCTATACTACATGCATACCTACATTCAGGTCTAGAATCAAATGCTATTCCTGTTGAACTGAAAGACGGCCACTCCCGACATAGCCGACTTTTCAATCTTGCATCATCCTTCCTCGATCCTCTCAGCCTGCGACCTTCCCATTTCCATAGTTTTGCATGAGCTGAATGTTGCACCTGCACAAGCACATCATCCGGTAGTGGCGGCAGTATATCAAAATCGTGCTCTTGACACCAAGATACTTGTCACATCTTTTCTTCTTCCCTCATCTGTAGATCAATTGACGCAGTTTCATTGCGCAACATTGCCTACTTACACACTCAAACATCAAGAGACGAACAACACAACATCACTTGTCCAATCTCTTACACGATTTAAACCATACACAAAGTGGAGCAAGACCAAAACGCAACCATGGCATCATCAACTTTGACAGGTCTCATCGCCACTAGCACGCCAGTCGAGCACGTCAAGGTCATTGCCTTCAACCGACCAGAAAAGAGAAACGCCCTTTCCCAGGCCCTCATCGACGAGTTGCTGCAGGAGCTCTCGGCTGCATCCAAGGACGACAACATCCACGCCATTGTGATCACCGGAAACCAATCCTTCTTCTCAGGTGAGTCGGTCTGTGCATGTCATTCCTCGTTGATCTTGTTGTCAACCTGGTCTTCTTCTCCAATTTTTTCCAAGAGCAAACTGAAACTGAACCACAAATCTTTCAAAGCTGGCGCCGATATCAAGGAAATTCAAGCTATTGATACAGAAGCGGCACAGAAGCGTAGATACCTTGAAGATCTCTGCAATGGCCTGCAGGCAGTACGAAAACCATTAATCGCCGCGGTGGAAGGCATGGCGGTAAACATCACCCTCTCAATTTCTCGTGTTTCTCCCCATATTTCTTCCTGATATTCATGATTTCGAGATGGTGTTCTTTTACAACCGGCTAATGACTTCGGTTCCTCTATCCCCAGCTTGGCGGTGGGTTTGAGGTTGCACTCGCGGTAAGCTAGACCAACATAACCCTTGCGTCATTCTAGGCTTTTTCCTATTTGAGGCATTCACTTATCCCGTCGCCTCACTTCACGAAGTGCTGAGACTGGATGCCTCTGCACTTCAGTGTAACATTGACGGCTTTAGTTGGGAACATCAAGCTTTTAGCCATGCACTAACTTTTATGATCCGCCTCCAGTGCGATATCATCACAGCATCCACAGAGGCCTACTTTGGTCTGCCCGAGGTCAAGATTGGACTGATACCCGGCGCTGGCGGTACCCAAAGACTAACCAACATTGTCGGCAAATACAAAGCCATGCACATGATCCTCCTAGGAGCTAACATCACCAGCGACGAAGCCAAGGCTCACGGTTTGGTGGCCGAGATTTATCCTGCCGGTTCCGTCTTGGACAATACGCTCAAGCTTGCCGGACAGCTGGCACAACTCAGTCCTGGAGCACTCTCGCTCGCAAAGGAGGCGATTCGTCGAAGTATGTTTTCAATCCATGTGCGCACTAGTTTTCCAAATCACATTACTAAGCTTTTTCTATTCGTGCAGGCGATGACAAAGGTCGGGATGATGAATTTGAGCGGAGCCTATACTACTCTGCTTTTAGCTCTTCGCACAAGATTGAGGGTATCGCAGCGTTCCTGGAAAAGCGACAGCCAAAATGGGCATGAGAAATCTCACTTGTTCAGTAAAAGTACCTGCTTTGAAATCCATATTGCGCTACATCTGTATGAGATAATACGAAAGTCCATTCAATTGCAACATGTGAGGTCACTGCATGCGCGAATATGATCTTGCCCATTTCGTGGTCACGCCAAGGCAATATGGAATGTGTATGCCCTCAAACTGAACACGAAGTGTCTGTAATTTGATATATTTCGACTGTGGCAATGTCACTGTGCCAACAAACTGATAACGAGTTGGTGGCTCTGATTCTACGCATCGCACTCCGTCGAGCATCGTCCGAACTCGAGGACTGACAAGAGATAAACAACGTTGCCACAAATATCACCGTGATGAGAAGAAAAGGAATTCCCAATATCAGACATTGCTCCTCGATGTCGTCTTTCTGTTTTCCGACGAACATGATATAAGGCGTTGTACAACACAAAGGGCTGCAGTCTGATTAAACTCAATCGTTCGCTTAGTAGCAGTCTAGTTGATTGGAACCCCGGCCATGCAGCCGTGACGTATGTTGTATCACCTCTTCCGAACTCCGGGAGGTGTCAATAGTTTTTGATTCTATGGTGTGCTTGCTGTTGTGCATTTCCCCCCCCCCCCCCCCCCCCCCCTCCCCTCCATTAATGCTGCCGGTATATAGGCGAACAAAAAAACCAACATAGATTGTGGGGGTTGCTTGTCCCTGTGTGGTCTGCATCTGCGACAGTCAGACCTTCTTTTTACAATTCTCCAGGTTTCTCTGCATATTGCATGTGTCCAATTGCTTCTGAAACCCAGTAATCATCTTATACACTATATATCATGCAGGTAACATCAAGTAGGGCACAGAAACCGAGGGGAGAGAGGGAAGGAAAAAAAAAAAAAAAAAGTGGACGTCATCTTAATTAGGCAGGCCTATACAAAGGCTTGGCTACCGGCCCTATACCACTAATCCAGACACACACTCAAATCCAAGGCCAATTTGGCACAGGCTTCGCATAGCAAAGCGTGTGTCGTCGGTTACCGGTTCCCTCAATTGTTTAATGATCGGCGACGCGCGCGGGGGTCCAAGTGCCGAAGCCAGCAGGACCAGCAGGCCTAGTTTTGCTCGATTCCAGTAAGTAAAACCCGGGGATGGCTCCAAACCAAAAGTGATCCTCGGGTCTGCGTCTTGGTTTCAATAAGCTTAATTCTGCCTCCCCCAGCTTCCCTTCCCTTTCACACCCTCCCAAGCACAACAACACGCAAACCCCAATCAAACCGATCCATACCGGTCCGGCTCCTTGTGTAGTGTTTCGGGATGTTTACGCCGTTGCTTGCACACAATGTCGTAGCCCGTGTCGGATGCGTGTGCCAATGCTTTCATCAAAAGTTTTTCACACATACCCAGTTGCATCACGCAATATATTATTGACGACATGCCATTTTGGCAAACATGTTGCTGTGAAACTCTACAAAACTTATTCCAAATTCTTCTTGTCCTGCTACATCACAATCAGCGCGCGGCGTTCGTGCGTTCGTAAATTGCGCATCAATCGCGGGAAATGCGGTAAAAGCCCGGAGGTGAAATGGCGAATCAGGGCCAATTGGCATATCAGGAGATTTTTTATTTCAAATATGAAGAGCTTGATTCGATATACTGCTGTTGCAATTATGATGTCGCTATTACGATGATAATTCGATAACGAGTGCGTGATTGTGGAATTGATGGCCGAACACAATTCAAGCGCATGCCTCTTTTGCCTTCACCTTCTTGTACTGTTCGCCTTTGTGATTGACTACTTGCCTGGCGATCGAACTCAATTCCACTCTTTTCTTTTTACCCAATTCATTTGCATGTTTTCTCCATGGCCGATCACGAATGAGAGTCAACAGAGAAATAGCAATCCTTTTCGCAGGTTTCTTGTATTTCTGCAATATCGCTAGCAAAGTCAAGCCGGGTTAGCTACATGGACAAATTCACTGGCGCGCGGCTGCGCTTCGACTGACCACCCCCCAGTCCTGATCCTTTTGCATTTTGTCAGGGGCTTACCGCGCAGAGCCGTAGAAGCACTACTCGGCATTGGCCCGTCATCATTTTTTTCGCTTCAGAAGGGAACGCCACACAGATATCGTAGGGCCCGCCAATCCTGTCACTCCGGGCTGGACCCCCCACAATGTTATTGCCTTATTCCCGGGGTGGACTGTGTTTTGCTCCGGGGCAGTAATAGTGCGCAACCCGATCATGAAGTGTCTTCTGTGTAACTCCATCATTCGGCCAAGATCAACAACATCCAAATATCATGGCCAAAAAGGTCTCGTGTAATTATTCTCCAGAATGTCCAGGTTGTGCGAAAAGGTGTTCGTAAATCAGAGAGAGACCTTGTAAGCTCGATCAAGGATCAACACTTCTGGGACAGCGAGGACTAAACTTTTCCAGTCTCTCTATCTGCCTTTCTCCTCTTTTCTTCCAAAGCTCGTGTCAAGTGGTTGCGAGTCTAGTCCCATCCACTGGAATAAGGGATATTCCCGACGCACAATCTTTTCATCGCGAAAGCGACTCCAGAATGCCCTCGACGAGTTCATTTCTCCCCTTTGCCAGCGTGAAGCTTGAGAGATGGAGAGAGAATTCTCTCAAAGAAAGAATAATCCTTGCTTTCCTCCACTACAGCGAGTTGCCCACCCCTCACTGTCTAAATAATCTGGCGACCAGTCCTCTCCGGGGGTACCCGGGCGGGCTTTCGCACCTGGATAACCGCCGCCTACAGTGCCGTAGCTGCTGATAAGGCTGCTTGAGACTACGTCAGGAAGCATACAAACGAGCCTTGTTTCCTCGGGTATATTAGCCGATTCTCTGGAGACCCAATCGGCAACTACAAGGCGCCTGGCGTTGGGCCGTTTCCAAGTAAAGCAAAATTGGCTCATTGACAGTATTCCGTTCGTGGTTGTCTGCAGAAGATGGGTTGATTCGCAGCAAGGACGAATTTCCTTTCTTTGATTCATGTTCCACCAGCCCATCATGCCCACGACAAAACAATTGCGCTCTTGCGATTTTGAAATTACTCCAATTCATGATTCTGCTCATATTAGCTTTTCGACCTTTTGCGGGTAAGGTTGGAGGACATGGACGCCGCGTCGCGCGGTGGACCAGACGAGTGTACAACTCGCGTCGTTCTAGAGTGCATGTTCCCGGCTTCTATCCCCCGTGGTGTTGGGAGGGGTGCCATTATTGGGTATTGCGATGGATTCCATGTATTTAAACGTGCTTCGAAAGGTGAAAATGCACATATACTGAGCTGTCTCCATATTCTACGAAGCCTCTTGAACTATAACGATCGTGTTTCTGTGAAAAGAACGGAAGAGGGAAGTGGCAGAATCCAGATTTTCTTGACGTATTACGAGCAAAACATCAAGTCATTCTCGATGGCTGATGAGGTCCAGGGCGTACAGGCTCTGGTACAGTGAAAGAGCTGCGCGTAGCTGATAGTCATGGTGCTGTTGGCCCCGTCATTTAGCCATTCGTTAGTGCATAATAAGCCATGGCTGCTGGTTTTCGAGACTAGAGAGCAACGGTTTTTAATTTTCTTCTCCTTTCTCCTTTTTACGTCTGCAAGAACCGCTCTATTTCTTGGGAATGCTTCTTGCTGCAGTGTACCTTGCGGGGAGAAATTCTCCCAAGATTTAGAACCCCAAGCCCGTCTGGACTGCTGGCCGCACTCTACCAACAAGTTTCTCCTGTTTGATTTCTACCACCAAAGTTCACAACATGATCCCCCCCCCCCGTCTTCCAACTATGCGTACCTCACCACAAACGACTTTTTGATCATAAGGATATCGGTTGCTTGTCTATGAAGACAATGATAACATATGATTGATCCGAACTGCCCGGTGCCTTCGCCAAATACTTAATCCTCCTAATTTCGGGTCAAATGGCCCGTCTTTCAGTTTTGTATCATCTCTTCGGTTCCCATCGCCTCTTTCTCGTAATTCGTTACTCATCACAAGAGGCTGTGCTTGAAAGAACTTTTCGACGAAATTTTGTGCTAGTCTGTCTTTCATCCCATTTGTAGATATTGCGTCGCTGCTGAGTTTCTGAAGAATAAGTGCAAATCTGTGGGTATCTCAAAGAAACAAATACAAATCTTCGTGAACTCGCAAAACCTCCTAAACGCCAATACCAAAGTCGATCCATGGAACGAATGCGCGCAACGGCATAACATGGACCACTCAGAAACAAACGAACAAAGAAAGAAGACAAAACCGGAATCCAATCCAGGCCACAGCCACGGTTTTAGCTGATCGACCATCCTAGCGGTACTGTCCTTTGTTGCCAAATTACCCCATGTGAGCAAAGGTATTCGGGGCCAGCGCCTGTATTCGCGATGCGGCAGTTTGGATGTAGTTTTGTATAGGCGGAAAGTTGCAATTTCCGTGCTGCAGGATGATGGTCTTGAGTGTAAGGACCTCTTCCCCCAACTCCTTTTTCGTGCTCTCAAGCATTTTCCTTTGTAGCTCCAAGACTTCCTTTCTCTCCAGCAATGTCTTCTCTTCTTCCTTCTTCTTCTTACGGCATTTACTGGCGGCCACACGGTTCTTTTCCCTGTTGGTTTGACTCTGATCCTGGTGCTGATCCCGCTTTGGCTCGTAATCCTCCTCTTGATTCTCCTGTTTCTGGTGCTGGCTTGGCAAGCTCCCGGTTGCGGGAATTGCGTCGGCTGGTGTTGAAGTATCGCTGTTCGCTCCATGAGCTTGACTCGTGCTTGGAGTAGCTGATTCTGAGTCCGTTGGAGTCTCCAGAGCACCGGTACGCCTTCGGCTCTGCTTTGATTCCTTATCTGGGTCTGCTAGTGAAGACGATTTACGCTTAAGCGAACACTTCTTGTCAGTCAATACGATTGACCCAAGCCTAATGACGGGAAAGGTGAGAGAAAGTTAGAAGTCAAAGAAAAGTAAGTAGCTAGGTGTGCTACGCTTCACGTACAGGTGTGTCCAACTGAGATTCATCCTTGGCACTAGTAGGTGGAGTCAAGTCGCTAAACATGGGCATTCCAGTGTCCATGGGTGTCATGTATGGGCCGGAAAACGGCACATTTGGGTGAAAAAAGTCTATCCCATACAGATTAGACCAGCTTTCTGCTGACGGTGGTGTTGACATCGAATGACCAAAATCAACGGGATCACCAGACTCTAAGACGGGTGGTCCATTTGCTGAATTATGATCCATGGTAAAGATATCCAAGGGCGCACTTTTTGTATGAAATACCTGAGTCTGGGATGGATGATGGGTAGGTTATGGTGGTTGGAAGCGGGGGGTCCGATAACCTAGACAGCACAAAGCATTGGCTCCCAGAAGAGGACGATACAGTGTCTAATGGGTAATTCTGTACAGATATTGGTGATTGGCGGAGTGCTGGTCCGTGAATGTCGCGAGGCTAGTCGCAAACGAGGTTTAGGTTTGGAGTTGAGCGCGAAGGGAGTCCGAAGAAGAATATGACGTGGAGCGGACAAAGTTGTTCAGATGATGACGACCGAGGAATCAAAACACTTCAAGAAGAAGGCATGAATTGATTGATGTGCTTGCCCTGCTAGAAGTCGCGACCAAGCTAGCTCGAAGCTGTTTTTTGGAGTGTCGATCGTGCAAGTAATCAAGGTAAATTTGCATACGCCGAGCAGCAAATGGTGGGGTTTGGGTGCGGAGAGACAGCACTTGAGCAGCACCTCGCCTGCTACCGATGGAGTAGTAGTACTTTGTAGATTGGTGGGTTGCCTCTATGTCTGTGCTGCCTGCGTCGGTCAAAGAGCTCTCTTACTCTTAGAGAATACCGAAAATGTCACGGATGGCAGCACTACCCGGGCCAGGTCGGGGTATTGCACTCGGCGCAAGTAAGTGGCTGGTGGGTGCAATATGCTGTAGGCGTTTGACAAAGTGAAGGCTAGGTACACATGTAACTATGTCTGAGAAGGAAACAGAAGTGCGGCGTAAGTTGATGGGAAGAGCTTGGGGACTCTCAGTTGAGCCACAAGAGACGACCTTCTAGTTTGATTCATTCATCCTTTCAACCTTTTTAGTGTAAGAACGGTGGGGGAAATTTTGTTCTTTTTACTTCTTGATAGGTTCCAAGATGGCAAGGTTCAGTTTTGTAGGCATGTAGGTGCCTAGATAGGTAGGTATGCAAACTTGTTTTCATGATGGAAATAGCGGAACCGAAGGGGGGCAAAAGGCTGCGCTCGGTCAAACAGCTCCGGTCGGGAACAAGATCAATCCATACTTTCCTCCATCAAATGCTTGGAAGAGTCCAGCAGCCAATAGTACCCAGTAATCAAGATCTACATACACAGTAGCATATGTAGCATTGGCCTATGGATTTGCACCCTGACATGGACTGTTTACCAAATCGCGTCAGGATTGGGCGCGGTCAGGTCGGGTCATTTCAGGGTCCTTTTTTTTTTTTTTTTTCTTGATTGTAGACCCTAGATAGGGCTTATTGGTTACTTTGTAGAGTTGAGCCTATTTCAAGGAACCGGCTGGTCCATTGTCCGTCTGTCCGGGATTGTCCTGCCCTGAACCCCACATTGAGCGCGTGTATGCTGCCGGCTGCCGGCAGCTTTTGGGTCATTTCCACAAGAGATATCGATTTCAAAGCAATAGTGCAACGTGAGATCTGTGGCGGAGGCCTCGGAACAGAGAAGACTCCATGGGCTGTGACGAATAAGACGCGCTGAATCTTTACATTTGCTGCTTTGTGAGCACTCAAGTCCCTGATCAACTCCTGGGGGGACCTGATTGACCCGATTGAAGCGTCCGATGAGAATGAGCCCACTCGCATAGAAGGTGTTGTGTGCTAGGCTGGCTAGGCTAGTGCCTACCGCCAGCCCTAGCTGTGCCTGACGGAAGAAAAAACGGACGCGGGTCCAAGGTCCAAGCTGTAGTGTAGTGCGAGCAGCAAAGCCGAGGGAGCCATTTTGGAGGGGAATCTCCGTAGCAAGTGGCGAGTTACTTGGCAGTAAACCACTAAAAACCAGTAGCCTAGCTTCTCCCCGCTTTGCTTGTACGACTCGATTTTCCGCGGAATACAACCTTTTCGCCTTCGAAACCACGTCTGACATGCAACCAATCTCGATTGATCGGATTTTCTCTTCTGATGATGGGCATTTCAAACTTTTCCATTCGCCCCCGACATGGGATTTTGTCAAAATTGCCATGCTCACTGCCTCCCTTTGCTCCCCCTCCCCTATCTCGATGCCACACATGCGTGGATTGACTGATGTTGTGGCTGCTGATTCTTTTGGACTAAGCCTTGCAGAATGACGTAGCCTAACCGCATCAAGATGCCCCAACGAGAACAAAAATGTTTTGACTGGGCAGAACGGGGACGGCCATTTGGGCCAATTGGTTATGGGGAGAAACTTTCTTCCCACAATGTAACCTGCTTACGCTATGCACCTGGCACGTATTCGTACACTAATCACCTGAGACCCGTTATTCCGGCCCGGTCTGTGTTCGGGGTTCGGCAACGTTGAGCAGTCAGTCTCACACATCGTGGTCCTTTCAGTGTCTTCATTTTCGTCTTCTGGCGGGTGCACATTACAAGCAGATAGCAGAACACACAAATATTCGACGCAAATGAGTCGTTTATAATGCATTCAAAGCTAGTGCTTTGACCGGTATCCAGAGAAAAGTAAAGTTAAGAAAAGAAATCTCATCACCAAGATGAATTTATGAGCAACTAGGGCAATGACATTTCTTATTGCTTTTCGTTGTGTCACCTGAGAGAGTGTCACTTCATGAGGCCACTTTGAAGCACCACTAGATAAGTCACTCCTTCATAGTTGCGTTTATGGCGCGCAGAGAGACGCGTGTGGCTTCAAGGCTGTGGTGTACATAGATGCCAATCTGTTGCTAGTCCATAATTCAATGCAGGAATCGTGCCCATTCGCTCGTTCAACGGCCACTCACGGGAGACATTGCCGATAAAGTTTTACCTCGGAACACGACCAAATCGCAACGAGCGCGTATTCGCTCATTTTGCACACTCATTTGATAATACCCATGAATGCTGCTGACTGTGGGAACTCTTAGCGAAAAAGACAGCTGTCATTTATGGCAGTGGTCGCAAACTCGGAACATGATCTGTTGTGCTGCCAGTGAAAGCCGTTCTCACAAGAGCCCTTTCTGCGTACACGCTTACCGTAATTCATCTGCGAATCAGGAAAGACACCAAAGGGTGATTGCAGAAGAAATCCTGAAGATTGACAAAACCCTTCGATTGCTATAAAAGGTGAACGCGGACAGGAGGGAAAATAATAATTATCATACCAGAAATACTCGTGAATTGCATCTTTTAAGCAACGTTGTCATTATTCCACGCTATATCCTTTGTTACTGTCATCCGGACGATACTGCCCAGATATTCGATCTGTGCTATAATCCTCCGAAATTGAGGCCGGCGGTGACTACGCATACTCATACAGTTATCCTAGTTTAAGATCATTACCAGTCTGATGGGTTTCAAGGTCTTTCTTTGTACTCTATCCTGCAGGGTCCAATTTAAGCATAAAAGGCCATAGAAGAGGGTCCAGAATAGCATGGTAGCGGGGCGCCACTGGGCGAGTAGCTCTTGGACGAGACATGTCGGATTTGTTTGCAACTCCCGCAGGAGCAATCCTTGCTGACGCTCAAGATGATCCCCAAGTGGTGCGCTGAGAGTTATGTGACAAGTCAACTGTATGACGGCGCACTGTATTTCTGTTTATGCAATTTTGTGAGCCTCATGATATGTGCCGCTACTAGCAGCTAGATAGGCATGGCTTGGCAAATGTTGGTGACTGCAAGATCATGTGGGCGAGATCGCGGTCCAGGGCGAAGACGAATCTGTTGATTAGATCTTGGTTAGCTTTTGCCTTGAGAAGCTATGACTCGCAAGATGTGTGTAAATATTGCCATGAGAATTGTCTACTTATATTGCTGGTAACACTGAAGCGTTCCTACATTGCTCGCTTTGCCCTTGATGAGGTGTAAAGATCGTTGTGCCCGATCCCTCAGCCTTTGATGAGATGAAAGATCAAATGCTTCGCATGCCAATAGACTCATGGGCCTCACCATCACATTGAATAATCAATTGCTATATGCTCGTTCAAATTGAGGATGTCATCACCGCTGAGGAAGACGCAAGTGTGGTGGAAAGTAAAATGTATCTATTACAAATAGTGTTTAATATGCAGACTGGGGAAACAAAATCTTGGGTATTTCGTGACTCGTAAGAATATAGCCAGAAAGGCAGAGACGGGAACGAACAGCCCGGCCATGCGACCCTCTTCGCGCAGGCAGCATCACTTACGCCTGCTCAAAATTAAGCGTTTTTCAAGAATCGCAACGTTTCCACTAAAACCCAGAAAAAAAAAATACCATCTCTCCGTGAGAAAATGAATCCAAGACGCCGGAACTCATTCTTGTCTGCAAGCCAGCGGTACCGTGAGCTTGGATGCGATTCAGCTGTCTGGGGTGGAGCTACCATGGATCTGCGAGGCAGCAGCCAAGACATAATTATGTATAGGCGGAAAATCGCAGGCCCCATGTCTGAGAATCTCGTTCTTGAGAAACAGCACCTCTTCTCGCAGGTGGGCGGCCGTGTCTTGGAGAATGGCATTGTGCAGCTCCAGAGATCTGCGCATCTCCTCCATGTCCTTTTCCTCCAGCCTCTTCTTCCGCCGGCATTTACTCGCAGCGATGCGATTTCTCTCCCTGGTGGTCACGTGCCAGTTCTCATCTTGGCCGGTGACTGGAGTGTTATTGTCGTCGGACGATGGGGCCAAAGAGGTGTGGCGGCGCTGCTGTTTGGCATTTCGGTGACTTTTGGAGAGCTTTCCTGGCATGGCTGGTGGTGGAGGTGTTATTGTATCAGACATGGTTGTTTGGCTTGACTTTCTTCTTGATTGTTCTGTCGTCACAGTTTCACCAGGCAACTAATCATGGCTATCTCGTTAGTCTCTATATGGTCATTGGGGTAAACCAATATGCCAAAGATGTAATGACTAATTACTGTAAGAGTGAGGACTCACGCTCGAATGAAAGCTTCTTTCGCAATCCACGTCAAAGGTGAGATTCTGAGGACTGCCCGAATTAAACAGGTCGTCAAAGGCAGCCAAATCAGGATCTAGTGGTCCCATGGGCGATTGCAACGATGGATCAGTGGCCGAAAGTACGTTAGACCAGTCCGCAGTAAGCGTGAAAGCCTGCATTTCATCCTCATTACCATCACCAAAATGGTCACCCGCTGAAGCGTCCGGGACAGATTGCAATGATGTTGCCATGGCCAGCCCTCTAAGTATAGCAGCGACCAAATGAGATCGGGCCCATCCAAGCCAGCAACCGGCCGGGAATGGACGTGTGGAGATACTCTCGTTGGGCGGATTGCTTTGAACGAAAGGCGACGGCTATCTTGCTCAGCGACTACGCAGGTAGATCTGTACTAGAGAAGAGTCGGAATGCAACCATTCGCTAGGTGATTGGTGTTGTATTGTCAGACTAGGCAAGCCGGAGCCGGAGTTTGTTGCTGGCCGAGAACAAAAGAACAAACAGGGTTGAAACGTTTCGGCTGAGTGCAAAAGCAGAGTTTAAAATTGATATGGGGTTATTGGATGGCATGACAGTACTTTCTAGAGGCACCATAGCAGGTATGCATACCTATCACTGACCAACCACCAGTGCAAAATCTCCCAGATTCCAGTCAGCAAAAGTCACAACCACAAGCACCATGTAGTAGCGGAGGCCGCACCAGTAGCTTCTAGACCGATAAGACAGTGGAGGTAGAGTCCAGGAGGTGCGATGGACGGGTAAAAGTCTCTATCGAGCGTCTGTATGTTGGATCTGCATTCCCCAGCGTGTACTGTAATGCATAGTAGTGGCTGGCGGTAGGCAGTGAGGTTCGTTGACAGCCTGTCCAAGCATTCCGGAGTGGCTCCGGAGAATATAGGCCAATTGGATCGGTCCCGTGGATGTCTCGTAGATAATGAACGGTGCGGGGTGAAAGCTAAAAGCTATTAGTTCGCAAGGGACCTGAGCTTCCATTAGTCTTGGGGCGGCATCTAGGCCATATTCATAGACAACATGCCTGGCTATCACATGGCAAAGATAACTCCGCAGTGGCAAAAACAGGTATGGTAAGAGTTGATAGGCTGCATCTGGCTCGGAGCTCTCCCCGCTCTTTGCTGCATGGACTTCTCCTCCGACAATACGCTGCCTCGAGAATGCTGGGTCATCATTTCTTTTCTTCATTGCGCTCGCCCCTGACATGGATGATATCGAATGATATTGGCGCAGTTGGCGTTGCTTCTGAATTGATTTTGCCAACGTTCAGTGTATGCTGCCGAAAAGTTGGCATGGCGGCAGATACTCTTATCGTGGCATGCGTATGTTGGAAGAAGGCAGGGGGATATGCTCCCCGATCCGTTAGCCAACGGCTTTGGTTTCCAGGCCTGACAACTTCATACGATCTTGATTCTTCGCGGTAGCAAGGCTCTCAAGAACTAATGCATCTTCATCTGGCGCATCTTCAGACTGGTGTTTGGAACAGTATGCTTGACTTTTATGAATGGACCGAAAAGACAGTGGAACTGAGACAGGAACAAATGAAGCTGCCAAGAATACGGCCGTTTGTTCTTCCAGGATGGGGGGTTCTCAGAGTGCTAGGTAAGCTTCAATTCGTAGCACCTGCCTAACTGTCATTCGTAGGTACCTTCCATCACGGACAAGGCGAATTCTTTCAATAATGCGAAACAATAAGAACATGTCACTTTATTCATACTCCACTCGATTGTAGCTTAAGGACTATTGGTAAACCAGAATGGTACAAACATCCGTCTACTAAGCTTTAGATCTGTTAGTATCTGGGAATGTTGTTTATGCTGGCAAAAAGTTCAGTACTGAAAACCGATTGTACCTCCAAATCTCTGCTCGAGAGGCCCTGTTTTCAAACCAGTATATTCACGTAAGCCGCAGTCCAAAACTTTAAGAGTCTCCAGATCAATAAAGGTAACTACCTCTTTACGAGTAATATCATGAAGAATCTTCGGTAAAGACCGATAAAGATCAATCGTGGTGGCTTTAATGAAAACACAAGGAGCCCTCTGTGCTTTTCTGGGGCCCAGAGCTACCCTTGTTTCTAGTGCCGGGTTCTTTGGCTGGCCATGTACCTGATAGACCTTTATAGGGTGGAGTAGCGAAGCGGAGCAGCTTTGTTGGGCTGGCAAATGTTCCGAGGGGAGATACTGGGTCGCTACGAGGGGGCAAGTGGCAATCTCAGTCTATGATATTCAAGGAATATTCAGAAGTTCATCACGGAGATGTGACTGGAGAAGGCAAAATAATTATGACAAACGGATCTCACGGTCAAGTCAATGGAACAGAATGTTATATAACTCGCCGGTGTGCTTTTGATTAGCGAGAACCTTTTCCCACTGAGGGCGCAATCTCTGTTGGAAATCCAAATTGAATATTGGATGAAATCTACAGGCATTGCTGGGTAGCAGCAAAGCTGCTTGCCACCAAACATCTAAATCTAGGTTTGAGCAATTAGAGCCGGGAAGCACAGTATGTATATGGACTAGAGGTAAAAGGCCCAAAGTGCCTATAGCCCAGGAAAGTATGACTTCTTGATTCGATAAAAGACACCTAAAGCAAAAAGTTTTCAGGGCATGAGATAGGCAACTAACCAAAAATCCCTCTGACGAGCCTGACTAGCTGCTAGTCGCGAATGAATCAAGTCACTTCACTCCGGCGCAGCGTATTCAGATATTCTTATAATATGTTAAGCATATTTTTAGTCGGCAAATCTTAGTCATCATTGACCATATTTACGATTCCAGACTATCGAAGCTACAAGATCCCGTAGTCCCATCTGGCAATGCTTTGGAAAAGACTTTTTGCTCTTGGTGGGCTCACAAGGCACCCCTGAATCCTTCTCCGTTACACTGATTCAGTCCATCCCAATAGAGGGTCCGGAAATACATAAACAATGGGCTTTGAGTCGCTATTCTTGATTTTTTCCTTCTTCATCTTTCTCTTCGCCTTCCCAAGCCTCTCCTCATCTTTGCCTTTTCGCCATAATGCACCACCTGTGGCTGTGTATTGTGGCGCCCTTCAAGTGACATATGGGAATGGTTGTTGAGTCTTTTTATTGACAAATAGTTCTCGCAGACTGTTCAGGGGTCAAATTGGTAGACCGAACGTATCTCTGAGGGCCCAGATAAACACAGTTCCACTGAAGAACTCGATAAACCACCACAAAACGATCGATATTCAGGTAATTTTGTTACATTGCCATCAATCATAAAGACGTAATTCTATTTGATAATATAAAAACGATCTGATTCTTTGATAATAATTGAGGTGGATTTCCTGGTTTGAAACGGTGCTTTTTGAGCAGAAATTTGGAGGCACGGTTGGTTTCCCAGTCCGGACCCTTTTTGACTGTATGCAATCTAAGTCTTCATTTTGGACGCTGGCTATATCTCTTCCCCTCTCCTAAATTACTATCGCTCTATCACCTATAGTCATTAAGAACAATAGCGGTTTGGATGCGAAATTGGTTCACTCGTTTACCTGACTCAAAATCACAGTGGCAAATTTGTTTCACTACTTTTGGTCAGCAGTAAATCAAGAAAAGGCTCGACCTTATGTCTATCCTGGCAGCAGACTTTTTGCCACAATACTCTTTCCCTGTATTCTGTGACGCATTTAGGGCAGAGAAAAGTAGTTTCCGTGTTTCTGCTCACACTAAAGGACTAAGTTGATGATATGTTTGTCCCTTCTGCTTTATTGCTGGCCTTATTACCCCGGCCCAAGAGCAGAACGCAACATACACTAAACGAAGCAATTGAATATAACCTCAAAGACAATGCTTTGAAAGTAAATAAAAAACAACGTGCACATGGACGAGTCTACACACTAACAAATAGCATATGTGGCGTATATCAAATACGTGAACGCAAAAACGTTCTACAAAATATGAAATCTATGTTCAAAAGATGATTATGCCCAAGATGTGTTGAATTATGTGTAACTGGTTATTACTGGCTATTTGAACAAGGAAAATGACTAGAAGGGAAGAGGGAACCCTCGCCGTTTTGTTTTCTTAGTACGGAATACCGTTGGTCATGAGCTGGAACTGATCATAGACTGCCGTCGAGTAGTTGTTTGCACTCTTCTTGACAAGGTCCCGTACAAAGAGCGCAGCCTCCCTCTCGTTCTTCTCAAGCACAAAGCGCTGCTTGAAATGCATGACCGACTCGGGCTTGAAGCAGGGCAATCCACTGTCCATCATCAAGAGTACAATCTGACTCAACTTCTCAGCGTAGGGACGGGCAGCGAGGAAGGCCTTGACACAAAGTTCCTCAAACCACTTGAAGGACTGATGCTCCGTACTGCCACCCATGACAGCAAGCATCTCGCCCGTAAGCTTGAAGGGTGCGCGCTCAAACTTGACACCACCAGGTGCAATATCAAAGCAGAATCCGAAATCGATGTGGAGAATATGTCCAGCATCATCAATCATGATGTTACCGTTGTGTCGATCCTTGAATTGCAGCAGAAATGAGATGATGCTGTATGCCGCCATACTCTTGACAAAGTTGTTGCGGGCCTGCTGGAACCTCAACGAGTCCTCGTTGCCGTATTTGCTGACAAAGTACTCGTACAAACCGTTGACTGCTTCACGACCAAGCATGTCTCGCGAGATGGAGTTGGGCAACACGTCAATAACACCACAACCAGGTGCCGTGGCTGTCACCCGGTAAGGGAAGACATATACGTCAAGGCCGACATTATGGAAGATGCCTCGGAAAGCAGCAATCATCTGCAGGGCAAGGACGTCCTGGCGACAGTCGTCTCCGACCTTGAAAATGGCGGACTGCCATGTCTCGATCGTGTTCTCCGGAGGTACATGACCCGTGTCACTTGTAGCTTGAATGACTGCCTCTTGTTCCTCCTGTGCATCTGTTTTGGGCTTCTTGATACGGAATGTAGCCATGAATGGTGCTTTGGCATGAGATTGTAGAGGTTTGCCAGACTTTCGGTCGATACCGATGACGACACCATCAGGGTTACTTGGCAAGTAGACGCCAACCTCAACATTGATCTTGCGGAGCTCTTCCTCAATTTTGAGTTTCTTCTCGGGCTTGGGTCGCTTGATCAGCGGCTTGAGTTTGCCGGAAATGCCTGTAACTTCATCAAAGAAGCTAAATTCTTTCTCGTAGAAGGCTCGATCCTCAGGAGAGAAACTGTCAACCATCTTGTTCATGACCTTATCAAGAGCAGGCTTGATTTCGTCGGGCTAGAAAGTTATTAGCAGTGTTACTCTAGAAGGAGCATAGAGAACTCACGATCTGTGCGTCATCGTCCTTGTAGGAGTTCGCCTTCATGTTCCAGATGATCTGGTGCGCAAATAGTTGGGAGAACTGAGCAGTCTCGATGATGTAACGCTCCACGTAACCCAGGGCATCATATCTCAAACCCTGCACGATCTGCGGAACGTAGAAGAATGTGACATCCACAGGGTGATCTTCAAGGGCCCGCATGGCGTACTGCAGGATGAAGGGGTTATTGCGGTATGTTGGCATAAAGTAGGTCACAGCCGTCACGGGATTAACAGGAGACCAGTAAAGTAGATACTTGAGCTGATCGCGTACGTCCCCAGGCAGCTCAGTGCCGAGAAGAATTGGTAACGCTTCTGGTTCATTGATAGCTTTGGACGCAAAGTTCAATAGCAGCCAACGGACCTCACTGTGAACGCTGTGGAAGTTTGAGAACCGACTCACGAGTTCAATCGCCAGGGAAGGGCTTTCCGCCCAGGCGACTCGGATAAGTGGGTTCAAAGCCAACTCGAGCGCCCTTTGTCCCTGATTTGTCATGATGTCTGCTCTTGCCCCATGGTCACCCAGAGGGTGAACCCAAACGTTGAGTCGTGCCTGTTCGCTTTCGAGGAGGAGCTGAAGGAGCTGTTCCTTTTGCTGTAAGGCTTTGTACGAGCCTACTGGACTTGCCGCAATTGTAGGAATTCCTTTCAATGCCGTTGCCACATCAGAAATCAAACGGACTTCAGTCTTGATTTGCAATATATTGCTGCCAAAAGACCATTTTGGAACAAACTTGAACCAGCTGAGACCAGCGGAAAGGATCTGGTCCTTGAGGCGCCAGTGTGTAAGATTGCCCAAGCCGTTACTCACTCTAAGCACTCTGAGACTGAAGAGCATGATACGGAGTCGAAGTTCCCGGGCCAAGGGATGGGAGATAGAACTCCTCATCGAGTTGAGGGTCAAATCCAGAAGCCGGAGGAAGATGCGCTGCGTGTCTGGGCTACCTAGACGGGTGGAGTTGAAGTGACTGTTGAAGAACTGTACCAGAAGCGTGTGAGGCGCAAGGAGGTTATGTACGACTTGTCGACGTTTGATCATTGCCTCATTGTTGCTCGGTGCAAACTCTTCCTTCACAAAGAAAGGGTCTGGGTGCATCAGCGAAGGGTTGAAGAGACCCTGTCGCTTCTGAATGGTAAACTCCCACTGCTGGGCAATTTCAGCGAGCAATCGCGGTTCCATTCGAGGGTTTTCATTCATGACTCCAAGCCAAAGGGATACTCCAAGCTTCAGGGACTCCTTGGTAAACATTGTGAAGGGAATGCTGACCAAGTAATGTGTCACAGCACTCTCATCCTTGTTGGAGCGACAGAGCAATGCCGCAGCTCGACGCAATATCTCACGCACGTCATCAACCGAAGTAGACTTCTTCGTAGCCAATCTCGATTCGATATGAGCTAGAGCGTTGACAGCATTGGCAGTCTCATTCAGCGGTGATTTGACAAACGAGGCCCTACGCCCGTGAGGCATAAAGTTGACCAGATCCATGCCGTGGTCAGGCAAAGCCTCTCCATATCGATACTCCTGGCGCGTAGTATACTGAGCAATAAAGTCTGATGCAGTGTTGATGGCCGTCAAGCCAACAGGGTTCAGCGAGGTCAATCTTTGATCCGTCAATGGAATGGATGCTCCCATTTCCATTGCAAAAGATCGACCCAAAGACATGTGTCCATAGGCATTTTCTTCGTCAAACTCTGAAAGATAGGTCTGCAAAAGACCCTTCACATCTGCAGGCGCCAGGTTGATGACGGACGCAACCCAGATCTTGGCTTTCTGGTATAAGCGATCGAGAGTGTGTTTGCGAAAACCGTAGTCATCAGACAATTCAATCGTAACATTACCTCGCGCTGAAGTGAAAACAGATCGTGGCTCGTACATTTCTGTCTCCGCTTCCAGGCAGCTCGTCCACATCAGCGATAACAGCTCCAGGAGGGCAAATAGGGATGACCTTTGGCACAGAGCTGAGGAGATCTCTGTTACGAACCTGTCAGCACAGGCAAAGGCAGCCTGCTGAACTCTGGCGATACGGTGGCAACAGTTGCACAGGATAGCTGCCAACTGCAAGGCAGCATACTGCGCAGAGAACGTCGGAAGCTCTCCACCCAAAGTCTTGGATAGGTATTTCTGAAGAACAACGTCGGCGATGCCGGTCATGACACTGCTGACCTCGGCTCTATGCATACTGGGCTCCAGGAAGTACGACAGTACCTTGGTGCAATCGCCCGAATCAGCACGCAAGCTCTCAACCAAATAGGCTGCCTGAAGAAAGATGACTTTTCTGTAGCTCAGGCTCCTGATCTCGTTTGCTTTGCTAGGAATCAACTCGGAAAGTTGCTTCTTTTGCCTTGACTCTCTATCTGACGTGTTTGCTCTGCGAAGAACGGTGTTCAGCTCGATGTCGCTTTCGTTCTGTTCACCACGTTGCTCGGCCACAAGTGGAGGCGAGTGAATCGCCATAATTCTGAGCTCATTGGTGTACTTCCTGCCTCGGTCAGTCAAAGGGTTAAACCCATGAACAGCGATGTTGAACCAAGCATCGCGAATGGCAGCATGGCTATCGTCCTCAGATTCGATGTGGGCAGCAAACTGCTTCGTGGACATGAGGATGGAGAGGGGCTGGAGTAGCTGAGAAATTTCGCCCGCCGCGAATTCCAGATCAGATTCTCGAGCACCCTTTGACTCGTGCACGTCTCCCTTGGAGATCAATTCCTCAAGTATGTATTCGAGATATATGTCAAAAAGCGGTGAGCCGCGCTTCACGTTTGCAGAGATATAATTTCGCGCTTTTGTGACCTGAGGGAGAGTTCAGTAGATTGCTTGATCAGGCTTACAAACGTGAAACTTACAGCAGTGAGTAGAGTTGCGTTATTATCTACCAAGGCAGCCTGGCAGATCCTAGAGTAAAGCCTGAGGAGGGAGCGGAACTCCAGTTGTCCGCTTGTGAGTGAGAGGTGGGCTGCACCGGTGATGATTTGTGCATCTACAGAGTGGTTGACCTTGCTCAACTTCTGTAAAAGCATTGCCTGTGCCAAAGCTGTGATCTTTTCATCGTTTGACATATTTGCGATGCTGCTGATCGCTTGAACAATGTTGCCGTAGACCAAGGACGTATCCTCGTCTCCATTCAATGCCAAGGAGATCGAGCTGCCAGTAGACTGCCGCCCGTGGTAAATACCATTTGCTTCCATTCCGTCAGTTGCGAAGTCAGAATTCGTACCATTTGGTATTTCTCCCTCAGTTGTCGGGCTCAATACGTTGCCAAGGGTGTACAAGGTGGTAATCACTGCATCGTGTGAAAGCAGTTGAAGAACGAAAGCCAGGCATTTCGATGCCACTTCTATCGTTTCTCCACGCAGAATGCTCTGCACGATGAAGCGAGGCAAAAGTCGGCTCACTTTTGGCGCGTAACCTCCATTCAGTCTGCACAGAATAGCCATTGATCGCAGCACAGTCGATGCCAACACATCGTCGTGCATCTGAATGGGGTCCAGTAAAGTCTCCTCCAGCCATCCCATGAGGATATCTGGCTCAGCGGCATCTTCATTGAGCACAGTGCAATTCAAGAAACCAACTATGGCTGCCGCTTTGACAGTAAACGCAATTCTCTGCTGGGATACAGAGCCCATCTGTATAAAATCGGCGCTCTCTTCTAGCCTGTCGATTTCATCCCGTGCAATATTGGCGTACATTTCGATAGAGCGGAAATCAGCGTCACCGTTGCTATGCGGTCCAGGGTTGATCATATCCTTGTTCGCCATGAGCAAATCCAGAATGTGAGTCGATCGAAGAATCCTGGCATCCACAATCAGTAGAGATGTGGACGAGCCCAAAAGCCAGATAAAGCTACGCTGAAGCAAGTTTGCGCTGAGTGGGCGGCCCTGAGCGGCATAGTGCCTCATATATCTCTTCCAGTCTTTGGAGTTTCTGTCTGATGCGTGCGCATTTCGTATACTAGAGAACGCGCCCTCGACGGCAGTCAGGAACGGTTCAGTGAGAAGGTTTCGCACTCGCTGTATCAAAGCTAGTCGGCCACCGGTCCTCCAGAAGTCTGCTTGCGCCGAAGCAGCATCCAAAAATCCGAGAAGCGCAATGGCAATAGTCGCGGTCCGGGTAGCTTCCTCGAGGCTCTGGTCGACGCCGTCCTCGTCTTGCATAGATACCACACTCTGGACAGCGGTTTTCAGGGCGGCGAGGAAAGCCCAAATATTGTCAGATACAGTCTCGTGTAGCGCGTCATGCTTGGAGCCCAGTGACAGTAATGCAGCAGTCAGGTGAGTAGACAATGCTTCGATAGGGGATGGCTCGATCGTTCGAAAGAATGGCGATGGCTGAAATGTCTGCGAATGAGCTTCGAGCAGATAGGGGATCAGTTGGTTTGTCAATTTCTGGGCACTCTGGCTACTTTGCACAGCTGGCGCGGCTTTGCAGAGAGCAATGAGGACTTCGAATTCGCGAATAGTCTATTCATCATTTGTGTCAGAAACAAGGACCTAATGCGATTATTGGTGCGCATACCATGGGTACTCGCGCGAGCGAGTGTCCTCGAGCAGAGCCATTCTCCTTTGCTTTTCCTTGGCCCGTCGCTTTGCAGAGACGGTCGAGATCGGATCGGTCGAAGGAAGTGATGACACTCGACGCAGACAGGGCGGCGATCTTCTGCAGCGCCTGCTGGCGAATGTCGCGAGCCATGTTGGTGGACTGGCGATTATAGTAGTGACCTGCCCACGGCTAGCAGGTTCACCACCAATAGCGAGAAGTTGTTTTCAAGATCGAAATCTTAGAGGATTTTGTCGGTGATTTTGCTATTGATGTAGAATCCTAAAGGCGACGATTCGAAGGTAGTTGACGGTGTAACGAACGTTTGTTAAGCTCTTGAGACTTGACTTTGTCCCCTAATTCCTCGACTTCGCACCCGTTTCCAGAAGAAGTGGAAATCGAAATGACGATGCCACACTCCCGTATCCCCTGTCGCCAGGGAAATGACAGCGCAACTGGCCAATCCCAAGGGGCCTAGACTGTGTATCGCTAGCAGACAGGCCCGTAAGTCATTTCGAAAGCTCGGGCCACATCCCCGTAACAGAGGCGTCCCTGGCTGCTGGTCAGCTAGTCCCCAGTTCTTTCACTTTCAACACGCCTGGGGCTTACCTAAGTTTAGTGCTGTTCTAGTGGAGGTAGCTGGGAGCTCCTCATTCAGCCTGCTGCAAGGCTGCAAGCTGTACGCGTAGGTAGTGTCATGGCAAGCTACCCTGCCTAGCAGCAACAACTGACCTCAGCCATCAAACAGCTCCATCACCATCAGCCTTCCGCAATCATCATCCACACAACTAATCATCGACGACAACATCCGCATCAGATCCGGTCAATCACCTTTTTGACGTCCATTTCGCATTTGATTTCGGCAGATCTGCGACATCACGACACTTCAGCATGGCCATGTTCAGCCAGAACCCTGTCCTGAACGGACCTAGCTATTCCTTCTCGGATGCACCAACTCAAGACCACGTCGATGGCTTCAGAGAACACCGTTTTAACCCGTAAGATCATCTTCGGCATCAGGTTCTCGTCTGTTGAGAGATTTCAAAGCGATCCACTAACTGTTCTTGCCATGCAGATACTCTGACAATGGTGGCTCAACACTTGCCATTGCCGGCAAGGACTTCACCATCATGGCGGGCGACACACGTTTGACCTCGGGTTACAGCATTCTCACACGTCACGCCCCCAAGGTCTACAAGATTGGCGGCTCCAACTCTTCACAAGACGACGCCAACATTCTGCTATCCGTGGTCGGTTTCGCCGCCGACGGCGAAGCCCTCCAGGAGCGCCTCGACACCATTTGCAAGATGTACCGATACCGCCACAATAAGCCCATGTCGGTCGCAGCCTGCGCCAAGCGCCTCAGCACCATCATGTACCAGCGCCGTTTCTTCCCCTACTACGTCTACGCAATCTTGGGTGGTTTGGATGAGAACGGCCAGGGTGCAGTCTACAGCTACGACCCGGTTGGCAGCTACGAGAGGGAGCAGTGCAGAGCCGGTGGTGCCGCTTCAAGCTTGATCATGCCATTCCTGGACAACCAGGTCAACTTCAAGAACCAGTATATTCCCGGAAGTGGCGTCGGCCATGCTCTGCAAGAGCGCGAGAGAAAGCCCCTGCCGCGAGAGGAGGTTGAGGTCTTGGTGAAGGATGCATTCGATTCGGCCGTAGAGAGACACATTGAGGTTGGTGATGGATTGCAGATGATGATCATTACAAAAGACGGCATTGAGGAGAAGATCCTGCCTCTCAAGAGAGATTAAGAGGCGGGAACTGCAAGCTGGACCGGCCAGATGGATATCCAAGCATTGTACTTATATCTACGATAGAGATGCACGAATAACAAGCTCAATGAAGTCACTTCTCTCATGCATCGACTCACCTGGAACAGTCACTAACAGCCGAAGCATTACTTGATTCGAAGCGACTCAATCACGTAGTGCTACTTGCCACGTTAAAAGAGAAAAATATCGTCATGGTATCATGGCATCACCAAAACCCAAAGATGATCCGTCAAAAACTCAATGATTCGTATCGAAGCAGGCGTGGAATACACTGGAAACATTATGCCAAAATACTCAGCAGCAAGATCCAATACGCTAGCACAGATTACTCAGCTATATTATGTAGCCAACTTTGATCGTGTTCTCAAGAATGCTTTGCCTGAAATATTCGTTTTCTTGCCGCTTTCCGGATGCTGAAGAAGCAATTGGAACCTCGGATGCATTAAATAGGTAAGTTACGAATCCATACTGTTGTCCACGAATTGTGAGTCCCGTGTTTTTCTTCCATTGTTGCGAACCTGTCATTCAAATACGACGCCAATTTTCACCACGCAAGCCGCAAATCATCGAAGATTTTTTATATATACACGGATTTTGATATGAGCCTTCTGTATGAAATCACGCAATCAATCTGCTGAAGCCTCTCACCAGTAGTATTGGTAGCCGCTGAGAAGATGGCAATCACCCGGCCAAAGCTGTGCAAGCCACGTGAAATTCTCGTTTTCTCGATTGTCAATTTGGAACCGTAATACATGGGTGTCGAATCAAGACTTTGAGCAATGTTCCTAAGAATTCTGGCCTTTTACCTTGTACCCGATCAATCGACCAACCCCTGGATGAACGGACCGACACTAAGCTTTCAAGTTAAAGGGCGGCTCTGATACAGCCCGCATGCACATCGCACAATCCTGGAAACAGGTTGGTCGATACAATGGGCTCTCATGCGTGCTCCTAATTCTGCTTCGTCGTTCTCCTTGACTTTGCTCAAGTCTTTCGTGTCCAGATTAGGCATTGGCACCAAAACCATCCAGCGCAATCGCGCCCCTTCTGCAGCGGTCTGCCAGCGCGTCCATCATGGAAGGACTTCCAACGTAGTGCGAAGAGTACGAACAATGACACTCAAGACGTGATTTATGATAGGCAGTATGTGTGTAGACAACCTAGTCTCCAGGAGGCGAATCGCCCAGATGTTCTTGCATAGACCTTGGCGCCCATGATGGATAGAAAAAGACGAGGGGCGGTGGTTAATCAAAAAGACGACGAGCTCTTGTACATATTCTATTTTTTTGAAGGATAACCCTCCATGTAATGGTGAAATTGTCTACAGGGTCATATTCCATGTGAGGGGCGATGAGTAGGGAAAACCTAACGCCCTTATACTTCCCAGACTACCAGGTGAACGTGAGAGTGGCAACGAACCACTTGGGTCATTTTCCACAAGAACTCGTCTTGTAAATCACACTTCTATACAAAATCCGTTATTTGGAATCAAACTTCATTATAGAAGATCGACAGCCTCTGATGAAAGTTGCCACAATGGACATTTTGGCCGGAGGCAACCAGGAAAAAAGTCATCGCTACGTCCAGGTGGGTTTTCGGGAATTGGGCGAGAACTGGTATCATCGCCAAAAGGCACCAAAAGCCAGTGTGTTTTGGAAATTGATCTGCAGGAAGGGATCCCCACAGTCAAAGAAAGTAGACACGGGTTTTTCGAACCACACATGGGGGTTCCATCGTGGTCGTAGTAGTAGTGATGACCTGGCGGATTTTTCGAGCTCCCGCCCGTGAGATCAGTTGTTGGGGTATTGGAAATTTTTGAGTTCAGGTGCAGGCCAGGCTCGAAAGAGGAGGGCTTCACGATCTGTAATACACAGTCGTTTTCTTCCTTCTGATTCTTTCCTTTTTCTTTTCTGGCTTGTGGGATTCGCCAGTGTTTGTAGCGCCACGCCGTGTATTAATGCAGAGATGGCCAATTAGTGTGATGACACGTCGGCGTGTGAATGCATTGTCAGTTCTGGGTTCGGCTTGACCCATGGCCAAAGTACCTGAAGGGAATGTCCAAGTCTGTTACGAGTTACACACCCCCTTTCATGTCTCTTGACGGGGTGGCTAATCGTAGCTGGTACAAGAGCCCGTACAGAAATACATGAGGCTGGTCAAAGGTGGACACCGTTGCATTATCGTCTTTCGGCCAGCGGTTGAACAAGAGCCCATGATGTGACAAACTGATCCCGTTGACTGTACTTCGGTACTGGAGTGCGATATTGCTCGAACTGAGAGAAGGAAAAAGACAGGGAAGAAGATAGAACAAGGCCTTGATCGATTGCCCAGACCTATACCCGAGCTCCTCAGGTTTCCATATGCGCTCAACTACCTAGAAGTATGGCAGATTTACTACAATACTGCCATCGACTGGGATGATTCATTGGAGGCAGTGACTTCACGTGAACTTGGCGTCTCAATAGTATCCTGCACATCAAGTGGTACGCGATGCCCCATGTCCACTGAGGCAGCAGTCCATGTCGTCAAGTGGGGGTTAGGGAGCAAAATAAGATGCTTCAGAGCATGCCTTTGGAGGAATTGTTGTTCTCTCGCACCGCGCCGTTGGTACCAGTGGATCACTATGCACCTGCTAATGATCACTGGACCAGGAGTGTCAAGTACCTGCCTCTGGAAGATGCGGTCGGTACCCAGGCTTTTTATCTCCTCTACGACAAGGTATTTTTGGGAGAGTAAGTGTCCTTCTACAAGGAATTGTAAGTACCTGTTTGAATTGTAAGTCAAGAAGACGACAATATCATATCATCCACGTGAACATGGATCCACAATTAGTGCCTGGTGGACACCCATGGACAAGGAGATGTCGTCTCGGAGCGCGATTGGTTTGCCACCTTAATATACAATCACGAAGCTCGAAAGAACACGCACTTATGTAATTGTGCGAAAGTTTTTTTTGGTCGAATCTTTCCGAGCTAAAGAATGATGGGGGCAATTTTGCGGAGGCAAAAACAAAACTGCAATGACATTCATTACATGCAGAAAATGGAATCGCATGGCTACTGCCACGTTTGTACCACATGGCGCGAGTGAGGCAAGAGAGTTACAAGCTGCCTCAGTCGGCGGAAAGTCCCATGGCAGTAGAAAGGCACAAGGTTTCTGGGGAACTTCTTATCGTCGAGTGGCATATGCCAAGTATCCCGTCTCGCAGCAAGCATTAATGACCTTCTGGTACAAACATGCATAGACAACAGGCATGGCTTGTTTAACCATAAACCATGGTGAACAGCATTGACCACTCGATTTGAACATCAGATGGTATAGAGCACAGGCACTCATAGGGGAATTCACTGTACGCGTCGGGTGTCGCCAATCGCTTGGAGATATGAACCAAGTCGTGCCAACAATTCCTTGACGCCACAATGGAACAGCCCTGGACGATCTCCGAAAGGGCGCCAAGCTATTTTTATTATTCCTAGAGAAGAGACCTTTTCTTACAAAGCAATGTGGGTTGAGAAGGGGAAAACTTTCGTAGCCCTTCGGAGCAGAGTGTCCATGGCCCCAACGCCATGACAAACTAAAAAAGGGAATCGATGTATCATTGTGCCAATGAAAGCCGAAGTTTGGGAGGGATTGAAGATAGTGAGTATTGTAAGAAGAGACGCTATTACCGCTGTGCTGGTAAAACGCCTTGCAGAAGGATCGTCCGTTTCGTCAGCAATTCTTTTCTTCTTTCTTTCCCTTTGCGAGGCAGCAAATGATACTAAAGTTGGCAGCTGAAGAACTTTCCCTGTTTCGACCGAGTATGGACCGGGCTTTTCAATTTGCAAATGGCCATGACCTCTCGGGAAAATTATTTACGAGATCGACGTTGTGGGAATAACAAAACAAAAGCACGACGCATTGCCAATGATTTTGGGGGAGACTACCTCCTTATAAAGGTACTCTTGGTGTTTCATGTTGGGGGCGCGTTCAAGGTCTGCAAGATCTGCGGGAGATAAATTGATGGGCACTTAGCAAGACGACGGAAATGTGTGATATTTGATGAAATGTCAAAACTCGGCCCGGCGACATTCAACTCCCCGCTAACGCCTCTGGTTGGTATTTTGTGAATTATAATCATTGTGAACGCCTTTCTCACGAGAGAGTCATTTTGGTCCACAAACGGAACAGGCCTGCCGACGGGCTTAACCGTTCATGGGGTCGGTATCAATGGCATCATGAAATCGAGATCGGAATCCGAGCCTTTGGCGTCCACAAGAGAATGGGGTATTTTATGGGATTGTTGGTCACTGGCTCGACTGGCTCGACTGGCTCTTGGCTGGTCAACGGCTCGGCCGTTTTTTTCTTTACTGGGTGAGAACAGCCCAGAAAAAAAAGCCACGTTTGCACCAAGTAGGCATGGACTTGTTGCTGGGGTGTGTGAAATGACCACAGATGACTGATGGCTGACTAGGACTGCTGCTACTGGCGTTCCGTCCATGACCGGTCAAGTACTAGTTCAACGGCCTAGGATATACATGATCAATTATGCGAAAAAGAGAGCCACTTTACCCCATGTTCATCGGAGGCGTCGTCTGTGGAAATAAAGAAAAGCCACCGCCAACTGTTTGGTTATTTGAAATGGCAGATGTGGTCGGCTCAAGGGTCACGTTGCCCACTGTTGTGAAAGGCCTCTTCTCCATCTTCCGGGTCATCAAAGGAACAGCTCTAGGCGGCCGATCATGCATACGTCTTGGGGCAGGAAAATTCCTCTGGGTGCTGTGCTATGTTAAGAAAAGTATCATGACTGATAAGTGTCGGTGGGGTCCAGGCCAATGTTTAAGATGCAGTGGCAGCCAAAGGTTTTCTGGCAATATCTGCAGGTCATCGAGATGATGCTCGTACACCTTCTTTTTGACTAGTTCCCGAATCCATCAGAGGCCAGATATGGCAGCTCGAACAAGCATAGCTCCAGCCTGATGACTGGATGACACGGACAGTAAAGAGGGGACGAAAATTTCCCGAGTCCCCCAGCCATGGACCGTGTCACTTGTAATCCTTTTTGGGTGTGCCAATGTATAGATAGATCTTAAGTAGCGGTGGGGAAAAGCTAGAATATGCACTGACTGCTCTTGTGCTCATTTTCAAGCAAAGTCCAAGACCAAGCCCAGCGTCTACATGGTACGCAAGCGACACTTGCTGGATCCAGCACAACGGCTGGGCTTGACGTGAATGCCGCAGGCTGGCAGGCAAGCAGGCAGGTTGGCAGGCACATAACAGACAGGCTAATTAGGCGCCCTGGCTATTCGCTTTGATAGGCCGGAATGGCCAGCATGGTGCCATAGGAAAGCTCGCTAGTGCAGACACATCTCGGACGTTTCCATTCAAGGCTTGGCCTAGCCCATCAGGAGTTATTGAGTACCGTTGGCAGCACTAGAGGTTGGAGTGTGTGTGTATCGTTGAGCCCGTCTCCCGGGACAGACAAGGCCGGGGCCACACTACTGGGACTACATACGCAGAATGTCATGATCTATAGGCAACAGTGATGTTCCTACCGGGATCTGGTTCTATGTTGATCATCGAGCGAAAAAGGAGGCGAGTATGCAAACGAAGGAAGAAGATGCTATTGGATGCCGGAGGCCAGCACACGACTGTGCTCATAGGGCAGTAGGGCGTAAAGGCCAAAGCATGATTCCAGTAATGCCGTTGGACTACTTTCGTGCCTGAGATTACAGAGTGCTTGCAGCGACAAGCTCTGCGCTACCTGCTGCTTCTCATTGGACAATTGCCTATAAGGCGCCCGGCTGGCCGAAGACGTAGCAGTAGTCGCATGGTGGCGAAACGTCTTTTTTTTTCTCCCTCCCACTTAGTTTTGGCTATATCCTAGTGGCGTAAGGTCTGATGCAGATATCAGGTCATTCAATATGTCCAATTCAGGGTCCAAGGGTCGAAAGGAAGCAAGTATCAAGGTAACTGGCGATAGCCGCTACTATTCGCGTCAAGACAAATAGATATTCACGGCGGCGTGTGGGAAGCGAACAGTTCCGAAAATGGGTGACAAGTCCGTGGTTTACTTTCCGAGTGACTCTCGGGGTGTCCGGATGTGACAAGATGTTTTGTATGCAAAGAGGGATGTTTGAGGGACTGCGGCTCTGCTGATCGGCAGCCGACATGAAAAATCTGAAGGGCTGAGGGCAGAATACGATGCCAAATACGCAGATAATCTGTGATAGCATGCGAGCATCCAGTGGTTTCCTGGGGATTGGGGGTGGTTTTCGGGTGGCAAATAGAACAAATTTACCCATGTACGTTCCTGTTCGATGGGTAGCGGCATTGGCAGCTGCAGCGGGTGCGTTTGAGGCTGAGCACTGCAGGCATGTCGATCACAGCGCCGGTACTATGGTTGTCCGCCAGCCAGCCCGTTCCGTCCCTTCGGCAGGCATTAAATGATAGTGAGATGCCCAGATGCGTGCCAAAAAATGATCTTATGATGGCAATCCGGCAAATAGATGAAGCCGTCCCATATGTACCTACTTTGCACCATTTTGCGCGGGAACTATGCGAGAAACAGCGCAATTGGGCTCATTAAGCATCACTCGCAATTGTTGTGCTGTAGCATCATACTTTGCGCTTGCAAATCTTGATTGGGAATTAAAGTTCTCGATCTTCTAGGATCGGAGTTTTTCGCGGAGCAGATCCTGCGGGCACGACAATCATCATATAACCGTTTTGGTTGAACCCCATCACAAACCAGCACATACGGGAGCAGACTCTAGATAATCAATATCTAATAATAAGATCTGATAGAAAGATAGAGAAAGAATTTCGTCAGCATTCAAGGTATCGGCATATAAGCGAATCTGTGGTTGCAGAAAAGGGTCGCATTGATTCGGGTAAAGTGTGGCTGGTGGATAACATGCATGTGGCTGAAACTGGAGTAGTGGGAGCGAGACAAGCAAGGGTCTTGGGGAACATTCGTGCCAGTGATTGCAGATCCCTCCAAGGAAGGCACTGATTGCCGTAACCTACCTGCCATGCCAACTAAAAATAAAGAAAAGATTCTGCACAACGAACCACTTGGCTTGCATCGAAGAACAATTAATTAATTCATTACAAGAAAAAGAGACTTACAATAGCGAACAAGAGCGAACAAGCACCGACAAATGCCGACGACTACGACTACGTCTACAACTTACGTTGCGACTCGACTCGTACGTACAGCCTACTACGTACAAGTACATACACTACAAATCAGGGGAGATCGGCACAGAAATGGCGTCGTTCGCAACGGGGAAAGCTCTGCGCAGCTTCTCCACATATGACGCCAGAGCCTTTTTCTTAGCAATGGCATTTCTGCAGATTCCCATCCCCGGCCGAACGGCCAAGGTTGCGAACCCCATCTTTTCATGACGTCGATCTTGGACTAATTCGGCCGACGACGATGTCATCTCTGCCGTCTTGGACACGAACGCATCTTAATTCAAGCATAAGCCAGCTCTGCTAGGTGCGAGAATTGGATCAAAGTCTCTGATGGTGAGAAGAAATTTCATTCCGCCGTATCGTATGTATCTGGGCCTGGTTGCGACAAAGATTTTTTGAAGGGTTTACAAAGTACCGGCTTGACCGACAACGACGACGGGTTCCAGTCCGTTCTACTATCCCCCACGCAGTTCGTTCTCGGCGACATTGATTCCCGCATCGAGTTCTCGGAGAGTGGATGTGGATTCCAGCACAAAAAATCGACCTGGACAAGCCAAGTGTCTGCCAAGTGGGGGCTTCACTATTACAAACCACCACCACCACGCCCACAATGGAGCCATTGACGACATTAAGGACGCGCCTAACGAGCCGTGTGTAAGCTACCGGCGGATAACGCTCTGACGTTTTTTTGTTAATTGCAGCATCTCCGGCCACGGGAACTTCTTCCACTGTAGATGCTAATAAGGTATACTACCACTAACCAAACACCACTACTACGTACACACCATACGACAGACGATTGATTCCCACTACGGAGACCCGGCGGACTTGCGTGGGTGTGGATGCTGTCGAGTATACCATTACCCACGTCTACTCTGTAAATGACCGCGAGCGTCTCACTAACGCACCACTGGTACCTGGCTCCCGGAGATTCAAATGATAGACTGGACTTGAATTGCCACGGACTATTGCTTTGCTTGCTTTTCAATCTTGTCCGCTAGAGCTGGGTTTATTGCGCTTTTCCACCCCTTCAATCTTTTCTTCATCAGTATGCAGAGCCCAGCCTAGGTATGCCGACTTGTACTACTGCGTGCGCGCGCGCGCATCGAGCGCATCTGTCTGTCGACAAGAACGACAGACGACTACCTGGACCCTGCTTCCGGTATCATCATCTAAAAACAGACCTCAGATAGCCCACATGGCTCGCGCAGCAATATCCAAAAAGAGTTGATCGTAGCCGCGCTCGTCTCTCATGTTGCCATGGATTGTTTGGTGCCCCGTTCGACTATTGCTTTGGCTGGGCCGGTCCTGGTAGGAGACCCCTGGACCCTGGACTCTGAGTCGAGCCGTCGGGAAGTACCGCCCATTCTACGGCACCGCATCTCACGGTCTCTCGTTCTCTCTGGACGGTTCCTGGATTGACGTATAGCCAGCGTCATCATTTTTGCCAACAATCAATTGTTCTCTGCTGCGCGGACAATTCTTGACCATGCCAGCTTGATGGGTTTTATCCAGTTACTGTAGCTAGTGCTCTGCGCGCGCAACATTGTTCTCCCTGGCCATGAACAATTGGTTGCACCATGATGCCCATCCATTATTGCCATGGTTCAAGATGCGTAATTAGCTTTGCCATTCAGCAAAAGCATGCCAGCATGCCGCCCGGCAAGGTACAAACCTAAGCAGGCCCAGAACAAGTGTGGCTGAGGAAGGGCCAGTATTATGGTGTGGTTTTGGCTGTCAAAAAAACCGCTTCCAAGTGCCAGGCTCGTCCTCCTGCTTGGCTACCCTACTGCTGGTGCGGTTGTGCGACCCGGGCCCGGGTGGCAAATCAGCAAGACAACGCGGGTTAGGTGCTAATGCAAATTACCACATTGGCAACCCCCGGCTTTCTTTCTCTTGACAAACTGTGGCTTTTCTCAACTCCGTTCACCTCATTGGCTCCTGCATGGCCCCCAGGGGACTGGGGGCTCCAACTTCTTTCTACACAAGATCGTCACTCTCTCTGGTTCCCTGCCTTACTCTTCCAACCCTGGCATGGTCAAGGACCACAAATGGAGCCCTATGGCCTACCCAAGCTACCAGCATCCGCCGGGTCGCGACTCGTCGGTACCTGTCCAGTCCCTGCTCGGGGAAACATGGCCCTGACGTGGGTCATTCTTCTTGTCATCTCATACCTAATGTAGAGCCCATAGCACTTCGGGTAGCTAGCTTCAATGAGAGGCAAATGATAGTCGGCTTGCACATGTCTCCCCAAATTTAGTCACACCTCGTCTTTCTACTTACTAGACTCCCGGTCTGTATTTTCGCCTCCCGCCTTGGACTTCCTATCTAGATACTATTCTTCCTAAACCACCTGCATATACTCTATACTCTCAGCGGCCTCCCATCAGACATACCTCGGACAGTGATACTGTTGGACTGTCCGTCTTGCCATACCGTCGTCTGGTCACTCAACACTTCCAGAACCCTGGAGAATCACTCTAGACGGAGGAGCACTTACACGCAACCCTGTAAACAGAGGCTTCGGCACTCATCGTTGCCGATACTCTTCCCCATTGAAAGCCCTATCACACCCTTGCCCAGGCTCAGCCATTGGGGTTTTCTACGCCACACCGCTTTCGAGGGTTATTGTTAGCACTATCCACGATTTTATATCTCTCAGTTTCCGCCGCGTTAATTCTCTGGAGTTATAGCATACCTCCAGCACAACTACAGGACTTCATCTCTCTCAAGTCAACAAGAACTTGTGCTGCTGGTCAGGCCAAATGGGAGATGTACCACCGCCCTCGAGCTCACCGAATGCTCACTTAGGCCAAGAAGCCTTTGACAATTCCATCAACGCGTCAATAGCTATTAGCGAAAGTCAAGCGGCTTCCATTCAGGCAACAGGCGCAAACGCGCAGGGCTTTCGGTCACCGTACGAGCAACAAATCGACCCCTCTCAGAATGCTTTTTCTGCCCAGTTCGACATGACACCACAGCAAGGCACTGGTCATGGACCTATTCAGGGCTCTTACAACATGAGCGCAATGGCGAATGCGCTGCCGCAGCAGCATACGTTCCGGAACAACTCGAACAATGGCGGGCAAGCACGATACAATCCCAACGGCTCGTCCTCTGGTGCTATGCCCTCGGTAGCTCAGTATCCAGGACAGTCAGGCATGAATCCTATGGCTGCTCAACAGTATTACATGGCACAGCACGCGCCCATGCAGAATTACTACAACGCTCAACTCCCACCGCAGCAGCAGCAGCAGCAGCAGGCTGGACTTCCACCGCGACACACGATGGGTTATTACACCAACCAGCCCATGATGAACCAAGCACCACAGCCGATTCCTGCCGGATACTATTATCCTCACCCCAGCCAGTATCCGAGCCACAATGCGACAATGTCAGGAGGCATGATGCAGAGTCACTATATGCAACACGATCCTCGCGGAAACTCTCCAGCATACCAGGCCGCCAGCGCTTATGGTATTCCCGAAGGTAGGTGTTGAGAGAAGACGCACTGTAGGATCGTGAGAGACAAGCCACTGAGACCGACTTCTTAGGCACCAACAATCGTCGAGCGAGTCCCAATGTTGTTCGCGGTCCGCCTCGAAAGCCGCGACAGAGTGGTATGTTGGATGACCCACCTTTATGCACTTCCTGTTACTCGACCCAGAAAACTTACTTTTGACTAGGCCATGCTATATGGATTGGAAACTTGCCGCCGCAAACCGACTTGATGAATTTGGTTCACCATGTGTGTAACGAAGCTTCTGGTCTCGAGTCTCTATTTCTCATTTCCAAGAGCAACTGCGCTTTTGCGAATTTCAAAGACGAACAAAGCTGTGTCCAAGCGCAGTCCAAATTACATGACTCGAAGTTTCAAACTGTCCGACTTGTTAGTCGTCTTCGAAAGAGCACGGTCGAAGGAGCATCTGGGCAGACTGCTCCCACTGGCCCTTCAGCGACATCACCTAAGGCGCAGACGGTGCCACCCGAGCCTGTGAACCACGATGCGCCATCGACACCCGCCGAAGCAGAAGTGGCCGCCACGGCAATCGCCAAGCAACCGAAAGAACAGTCTGCAAGAGCGCCGCTTATTGAGGGTGACCCACAGCAACAAAAGGACCGCTTCTTTATTCTTAAAAGTCTTACCATGGAAGACCTTGATCTGAGCGTAAGGAATGGTGTTTGGGCGACACAATCGCACAACGAAGAATCGTTGAACAGTGCATTCAAGGTGAATATCTACAGGCCATTGATCATGTTTGTCTATTCTCTGGTTCTAATTGCGTCTATGTAGGCCGCCGATAATGTTTATCTCGTCTTCTCAGCCAACAAGTCTGGAGAATACTTTGGGTATGCAAGGATGCTGTCTCCAATAAACAACGATCCCGCCGCAGCTATCGAATTCGCCCCGAAAGCACAAGCCACAAATGATCTAGATTTACCCAAGGCGATCCCCACCGAAGCTACCGACAATTGTCCTCGGGGTAACATTATTGATGACTCAGCAAGAGGCACCATTTTCTGGGAGGTTGAGCGAGACGAGAGCGAGACACAGCAGCAGCCGACCGAGGACAATGATTCTGAAGACTCTGCGAGCGCGCGCAGTGGATTGGAGGGCGAACAAGGCAAATCTTGGGGCAAGCCGTTCAAGCTGGAGTGGCTATCTACTACGCGATTGCCGTTTTACAGGACCCGGGGTCTGCGGAACCCCTGGAACTCGAACCGAGAGGTCAAGATCGCCCGCGACGGAACCGAGCTGGAGCCTTCAGTCGGCAGGCGGCTAATTGGGCTGTTCAACCGCGTGCAGAGCCCAGCGTCGATTATTCCCATGGGAGCGCGCCAAAACTTGCCCATGGTCGCCGGTTACCCACCGGCGCCTATGGCAGGGCCCGGGCCGTATGCACAATAACACGTTTGCATTGTCCTGGCGACTTGAAACTTTGGGAGAAAGGCAGCAGGTTGAACAACCACATACACACAAGTCTCTCCAACCCCCACAAATCGAGCCAGTCTCGATTGGCGCCATGCTGAGCATTGGCACACTCTCAATAATCAGCCACCATGGACTGTCACCACTCATCACGGCCGCCGCCGCCACTACCACAACATTTTTTTCGATATCTCCGATTGCCCTGGAACGGTACGTACGCATTGGTCGACGGCCACGGCAGCGTCGGAAGGAGAGGCGAGGCATCATCTGTGGATTGTACCTTACCTACTGTGTAATTACGAAAGTGACTGGGGGAAACTAGCGAGGTTAATTCAGCGATCATCGGCGGCTGCATCGCCGCCGTCATGTCTGCCCAACATTGAAACCTGCATCACTGCGCCTTTTGTGCGTATCCACTTTGATGATGATAACTTCTGTTTTGGAACGTGAGAGTCGTACGATGTTTGTCAATCTGTCGTAAATCTTTACCCATCCGTCGCGAAGGCGCCAACGACGTCATTGCAGCACTGTGTATGCAAGCCATTGAAGCAATTTGGCATCGGCACTTCGAAATTCTTGGCCCATCATGATCTCTCTCGATTGTCGGACATGATCTGGCTGACGGACAAGAGGGAATAAAAGAGGTCACGTCACTCTTGGATGCGGTTGGTAAACGGCCGAAGTTGTTATGGCAAGTACATTTACTTACTTGGCAAAGCTTGGGCACTTTTTTTTCTTCGCCTTCGTTCATCGAGGGTTCTAAGGGGGGCCCCTCCCTATTCAGGAAGCATACATGCTGGACTTGGGGGATGTGTCCACCCTCCAGCGCGGAAATGATGACGTCACCGGCAGCGCGGTCTCAACCTGACACCAAAATCTGTAATCTGTACCAAAGTCTACGATTACACGTATCGATCTTATAAGATCGCCAAGACGGCTTTGAAGCACTGCTACCCGTCTTGGGGACATTCTACAGGTTGGAAATCAAAGTTTTACTCTAATGTACCTTGTATGCACGACCAGGACTGCATCAGACACTGGCTGATCCATCTGGCTTTTGGGTATCTCGATATCTATACCTCAGACCTATACATCATCCATCTTGGGTACCATGATCATCGTCGTCTCGAGCAGATCCTTTGCGCAAACTTGATGGTGCAATATGGCTTCAGTCGCATGTATAGTGGCAATTGCACGATTTTTACAGCCACGGCACATGTTTTGGGCATGCAGACAGCAGACCATAGTTTAGACACATGGGTCCTTTGCATGCCCAATTGAAGATCCCATCGAAATCCTAGTCATGGGCTCACTTGGCTCAATTGCAGTAACCTTCAACTGACAACAGATGTCAGCCATCACACTGAAACAGAACACCACACTTTGCAACAAGTACAGCCACGACAATCGAATACCATATCTCGCTTTCGATACATTAGGCGAATTGGTGTTATAAGCGCTTACACTGGTACACCCATAATAATTGCAGAAAACCATATTCCTCCATCTCCCTCGTTCTTGACCATGGACGCCAAAACACAACTTACCTTTGTTGTTTCCATGTCACGCACCGAGATTGATAAAAAGGGGTAATTCATCCCTCGTCACCGGTTACAATGTCTGAGCGCGCGTGCATGCTGTGATGCTACTGCATTACCGAATCTCGGTCTCGAGAGTGCGGGCAAGCAATACCCGCCCCCAAAATGCATTTACCTGCCCAGTGGTGCCAGCCGAGCCAGCCAGCCAACCAACATGCATCAAAGCCGGCAGCGAAGCGACACAAATCAAGAAGAGCTTGGAAGGGACAGAAGAAGAAGCAAATACAAAATCGGCACCAATTGCCTGCCGTGGTCTTGCACATAAATCCGAACAATCCGAATACGTCCTCCTCCAAGCCACCTCCACGGCTGCTTTGGGCATCAAGAACCTCCCTCTTCCCTCCTGTTGAAAAGAAACGTCGTTGGCACAGGAGTTCCGAGCTCGGGGACCCCACAGCCCGTGATATGGCAAAAAACTATATGCGTGTTGAGATATCGCGGCCTTTTGTTTCTTTAATTGCTTACACGCACTTGAGCCGCAACCTTAATCTTATGTAGCATAAAACTCTAAACTGTCTCTCAGGGCCAAGGCCCAAGGCCGCGCAAAGTCCAAGATTTTCGTTTTGGTTTGACATGTGGTTCGATTTTCCAACAAACATTTCGGCATGCGCGCATCTGACTGACAAACGCCACAAAAGGGAACCTACCACCCCCTTGTCTTGCCTGTGGTCGCATTCGCACACAGATTGTTCATATCCTTTTTCCTTCTTCTAGTGTCGTCGAGGATCTGTTGCAGAATGCAAGTATGCATATTTCATGGGTCTTCACATTTCCATGTTTGGCGCTGCTTCTACCTCTTTAGCTACAGGGTACATGTGGGTGGACACGTGCTCATAGTAATGATTCTTAAGCTGTGATGCAATCAGTGAATATCAATAGATATCAAATATCAACCTAGAATATTTTATTCTCCCGAATTTGAGTAAACAATAAGTGTTGTTACAGTCAAACTTGGGAGAAGAGTTGGCCAGCGCAATAGAAATCTGTTGACTGATCGCGTGCTACTTTTGTGGGCCTGACAGAATACGAGCCCGACAAGTCCAACATGGGCTTCGTGGGATTAAACGAGTAGGATGTAGCGGAAAGTGATCAATCCACCGCAATGCACACTCAGCAGGCTTTGGAAGAAGAATGCAGCCCTACGAGATGCTTCCATCCCCAGATTTGCCAGAGTATTCCAGTTTACGAATGATCATATTCCAGTGCTAAACTCGCTGGGGCCAGCCTCTAAGCGGAAGAGAGGATCCTGGCCAATGACAGACATGGAAATGGGTCTGTGTATGACCAATCAAAAACGTTCTTGGGCTGATTTATCCCACTTATTCTGGATACTTCTAGGGTGTTCCGCCAAGATGTCCAGTAAGCTGCCGCGACTATTCCAGAAGTGTCTTGAATAATCACGTTTGTTCTTAGAAACCAATATACGCTTCTGTAATCCACTGGCAACGTCGCCATGAATCGAGAATCGTAAGAAAATAGGCAACAATGGGTGATTTCTCAGTGTTTCTGGAAACCTGGGGAATGTGCAAAATGACAAGATTTTGTGTATAAATCAACGGCCTCAGACTGTGTTTCAGTGCTTTCCTTCATTCACCAGAACACACAACAAAGCAAATACAACACTCACAAACAACTCTCTACTATAACTCGCACAAGACAACATTTGCAGAAGATCTCTTTCAAGACTTCTACATTCGCATCTCCAAATCACAAAAATCACAATTTTTTACAACCTCACAAATTCAGCCATACTACCACCAACACACACAATGGCTTCCTTCTTCCGCCCTCAGCACTACTACAACGTCCCCGAGCCCAACTTCCAGGGTCTCTTCCGCCTCATTGACGATTTTGACCGCTACAGCGGCCAGTCCAGCAATGGCGCTGGCCGGGGACGCAACGGCCTCGGCAGCTTCTTCACCCCAAAGTTCGACATGACCGAGACCGAGACGGCCTACGAGCTGCACGGCGAGCTGCCCGGGATCCACAAGGAGGACATTCACATGGAGTTCACCGATCCCCAGACCCTCCAGATCCGCGGCAAGGTCGAGCGCACCCGCACCGAGGGCAACCCGCCCGCCGGTCTGCTAGAGGGTAGCAGCGACGCCAACAAGTCGGACAAGGCCATCGCCGAGCACGCCGCCGCCGCTGATGACCACGCCTCGGACCACTCCTCGCACCGCGCCACCGTCGAAGACGCTCCCGAGGGCGACGATGATGATGCCGCCTCTACCAACAGCACACCTCAGGACACTCCCGCCACAACAGTGGCCGAGACCGTCAAGCCCTCGGCTCCCGTCAAGCAACAGGAGCAGCCCGCTGCTCCCAAGCAAAAGTACTACCTGGTCGAGCGCAACGTGGGCTCCTTTTCGCGCTCCTTCAACTTCCCCTCCCGCATCGACAATGAGTCGGTCAGGGCCTCGCTCGACAATGGCATCTTGACCGTCACGGTCCAAAAGGCCAAGAAGCACGAGTCTCGCCGCATCGCCATCAACTAAAGAGCGGAAGACTCTTTCTTTGACGACCAATCACCAAACATTCCCTTCTTCTCTCTGTTTATATACGCAACTCAGCATCTCACCTTCTCTTATTGACATGATTTGAGGGAGAAAGGACGGGATCGTTTCTTGTACTACTTGTTTCTCTGGCATTAGCGAAACCACTCTTGGGGGAAATTCTCTTTGCATGGCTTCTGGCGTCTCTACGACAATACTCTCTGCATTTTGTTTTGTTTTGCATTGTTCTGCGACGGAAATGAATATGGGCTCTGGGGGTTTTGACATCCTGTAACAGAATTGTAATTACATAGAAGGATCTGATACCAGTAATTCAAGTCATGAAAACTTTAATCACTCTCTCTTAATAACACGTGAGAACTACTACATACGCGACCAAAATGCAAGCAAACGATGATACTTAACACTCACTCTGATCCAATCGAGCACTCACAATGCTATGGACTTTCTCTAAGAAAGACTAGGAAATCCTGGTCGATCTGTGTGAATGATGTATCGCCCGATTATTTTGGAGCAATCTTTGGGCGCGCCGCATTTTAAACGAGCATCATAGATGAACTCTGTGGGCTGGCCTGCGAGAGCTCCTTCAGATTGCTGATGAATGCGGGCCCAACAACCCTGTACTTTGTGATGTATTGATTGCTTCCAGCGTGCGCCAATATCATGGGCACACTCATGCCATCCAATAATGCAACCGTGTGGCCTACGCTTGTACCAGGCTCACCGATGCCAGCCAGACCAGTGTCAGTGAGAAAGATCGAGCGGCCATCCAGGTGCTGGCACCATCTTGTTGCGCCGAGAATAAGAGTTTCCTTTTCCTTTCCAGATATCACTCCAAGCATTTCTTTGAGCTGACGGCGACCAGTATCACCATTGTTTGAACTCTGGTTGATGGAGCGTAGAATTTGGCACCATGGCACAAAATGCTCCGCGAATATATTGGGAGATGGTTCTCTCTTCCTCGTATAGCTGATTTCATAAAAGCCGCGACCACCACCAACCGGGGGTCCAATGATATTGCCCAAGGTCCACTCGGGGAGCAAAGGGCCGCAGAGGGCATGATATAGCGCTTTTTTTGCAATTCTCTGTTTCCGCGCTGCCATAGTACATTTGGCAAAGCGCCACAAAGCTCGAATGAGGACTTTATCATAATCTCGCTGAATGTCAGGGACTTCCGTCGCCTGAAGCCTGGGCATCGCACCAGTGCAGTGGGATGTTACGCCCAGGATGATGCCTTTGGTTATGATGTCCTTGGGATTCCTGCGATCAACATGGAGCAACGAATTCGACCGCGGTCTGACCATGGTGGCTGCTGCCTCGACCCACGGACCTCGATGGGAATTATCCCAGTAAATGGACCAAGAAGGGTCGTCGAGACAGTTGTAACCATTTTTGAGAGGATTGAGGCCACGAAGGCCACGAGCTTGCGTCAGATATCCTATCAATGTCGGGTCCCAGCGAAGCAGATCATAGAACAGCTCGTTGTATATCTCCACTTTGTCTTTGCGATAGTCTGCAGGAGAGAGGTCGAGACCGATACGCTTGAGTACACCGTGCATGGCATAAGACCTATCCTTAGGATCTGTGGCCTTGCGCAGCCCTATGGCATACACAACTGCTTTGACAGAATCGGATCGATCGATAGTGACCGAGGCCGATTTCCACATGGTAAATTGCGGGCGCAACCTTCCGCTGTGGTGACATGCGAATATCATCCAAAAAAGGAACATGAACATGTTCGGGAGAGCTAGTAAGGTAGTTTGAGTGTCTCCTGTGAGCTTCAGTACTACTGGCACGCTGGTGATAACAGCAGGTACCCAGAAAGGTGCCGTTATGGCGATGCAAGGGTTCAAGTATTCGATCCAGAGACGGAGACAAGGTCTCTCATTCAGGAGAGTTTGACCTTCTTCGAGGAAATCGGCAAAACACGTTCCAGCTGGCAACATCCAGTCCTTGCCTCTTCTCCAGGGCGTTGGGCGCTTCAGCTTCATCCAAACCAAGACCAGTTGGTGCACATCGTGGCCCTTGGCTTTGACTAATTCAGTTCGCGGAAGCAGGTCTACCTGGAGTTCTTGTTTCCTTCTCTCTTGTCTTTCTTGGAGAGCAGAAGAGCCAACGACGACTTGTTGCCAATCTAGACCAGGATTGTTGCCCATCAGCAGCGTGGCGTGGTTCGCGAGAACGATTTCTTGATAGCACCACGCTCGCTGGAACCATTCTATGTTGTTAAAGAAATAGTCCAGATCCATAGTTAAACCATTCGTGCAACTGCTATAAGGATGGACTGCAAGTGACAAGGCGCAAATGTTAGTGTGTAATCAGGTCGTCTAGCAGCCAGTGATCACCTACATATCATGTTTTTCGCGGATGACATAGAAGCCCAGTAAGCTTTCATAAATAATTTCACGGCCGCAGCCATGATGGCCAACTCATTCCAGTTGCTTTCCGGCCGCGCGAGTGAAGCAGCCAATGGAAGAAAGTCGAAAAGAGAGGTGGCAGGGTTGCCTCGTATCCCACTCGCCTGTAACAATTCCCTGAAGTCGCAATTCTCCGGACCAAGCCAGACAAAGACACGCTCAGCAAAAGTATAGATCTCTCCCATCAAGGGGATCTGTTTGTTTCTCTCCGTAACGTTGCTCTGATCGATGCAAATCGAGTCCACCCAAATAGTTACGCGACCGCGTAAGTCTCGCACTCTAACAAGGCCATCGTAGCAGTTTCGCGAAATCCGCAGCGGAGTATAACAAGATGGACTTGTTTTGATCAAGATCTGGGGTGAGTCTGCCCGCTGTTCCCCCCAGACATAAGAGAGCGCCAGAAACGGCTCTTTGTTTGTGAGAGACACGACGCGCAGTTCACCTCTCAGCGGCTCCTGCTCGTTTCCAGACACGGACGTGGAAGCCTCAATATCCAAAACCCTGATTTCGCCAGCGCCCAAGGTGCCGGTAGGGTATATGTTCGTTGCCGGTGCCGCATAGTACTGGCTGTAGTCGAGACTGGCGGCAGCGCCTGCAAGTTGTGCAACACTGCTGTTCCTATCAATAAGTCCCAACTCCATGACAAGGCTGACCAAAGTGATATTGAAGAAGTAGGGATTGAAAATTTGTCTGCTCTCACAAAGCCCTCCCTCAGTGATAATGGTGTTTCTCAGCGGCAGGTAGGTGTCGCACCAGTGTGTCTCTGTACCAGTCTCGCTCAAGCTGAGGTGGCATACCAGTGTAGGAATTGAGGGAAACCCCCTTTTTTGAACAGATGCTTGCTAAGAAATTGAGAGCCTTCCAACCAATCGGGTCAGGCGTTGTCGGCAGCATCATCATCATAATATACTTTGTTTGCACCATTGCCATTGGTTGATTCAGCTGGGGCGCAGACCAAGCTGAAGCACATGTGCGTCCTAATTTGAGGCTGAAGTTTTCTGATTTTCCACTTTAGCACGATCTCGCCAATCTTGCAGTTATGGTCGTGGCAAGATGACTTCGAATCATTCGAAAGTACGTTTTGACATGAATGCTTTTCGTTCAAGTATAGGCTTTCCTCAAAAACTGATTCATGACGATGGAGCTATCGCACAGACGGACACACATATTGTGTTACACACAAGACATGCACATACACAGAAATTACCCATATATTACTTATATAGCAGCATCGCCAGTTAAGCCGACCAAAGGATGAGCTGCCGCCGTCAACAGAGAACTTGCTTCAGTGGGTACTTTGCTAACCTCTCACACTGGCTCATAGGCTCACGGGCATATCAAATCGCTTGTATCGATTTTACTACTGTCACGATTCCAATCATCGGCAATCTTGCATCACAGCCAGATTCTTCAGAATGACCGTATTTGTACTCAATGCAATCCTTATTTTATGTCTCAGACTTTCTCTCAATAAACACGGGGAGAGCTCTTTGCCATGAGCAAAAATTGCCAAGGTCCATTTTCGAGGCCTGCAGATGTCTGCATCCATCGCTTCATGTGGGGGCGGGTAGCTAAGCGTAGGGATAATAGTGATATCCGAAGGATTAGTATTACAACCTTCAGCAAGTACCCGAAGGATCGGTATCACGCATGAGCGAATCAAAACGGAGACGACGGACTTGATACAGCTTTATTATTCAAGGCGTCAAAGCCTGGAAAATACTATGATTGGGGCTGTTCCACAACATCTATCCATCGGGGACGGAAAAGACGCCATGACAAGTGGAAAACAATATAAAACAAATGCCAAACACCATGCTGATCTCTCTACTACTTCGCGTATGCCAATTCATCGTCAAGTCGGGTATCGTCTCCTCGTGCATTAGGTGTACCTCGTGTACTGCGTGGCTTCTCTCGATCCTGCCAATAGTGGACCGCGACCAGAAAAAAGTACAGGAAAACAAACGAGTCACCCGTGCAACAAGTGTTGCACACCTGAACATGGGACCCTCAGGGTCAACCATGGGGGTGGACTCTTTCAGGCGTCGGGTTTTCCATCGTTTATGCTACAATGCTTCTCCGATTTACAGAGCCATGGCGAGAAGACCAGCAGCGACAGCAATGGCACCGTTGGGGAGGTGCTGAATACCGGTAGGCATGGCGCCGGCCTGGGAAGTCGAGGACGAGGAGACGGAAGAGCTAGCAGCGGTAGCGGCACTGGTACCAGAGGAGGAGCTGGCGGCAGTGGTGGTGGTCGAGCTGCTGCCGGCGACCTTGGTACCGCATTCGTCGGAGATGGTGGTGGTGCAGTTCTTCTGACCACTAGCGCTGCCAGTGTTCTCACTGATGCAGTCGGAAAAGGCTTGCTCGCAGATGTACTAAATGTTCACATGGTGGGTCAGCGGCAATTCCGGGACTAATCGGTGATCTTTGCCAAAGAAGGTCGTGGGTTGCGGTACTCACGTAGGGCAGAGAGTCCTGGTACTCGTTCATGTCGGGTTCCGTGCCATCACTGCAAGTGCAGCTGTAGTCAAGAGTGGTCTGTTATTCAAGTTAGAAAATGCACACATATTGCGAAGTTTCGAGAATCAGCGCATTGACTTACAGGTTCGCAACTGTTCTCACTGGTGCTGCAGATCTGACCACAGACGTTTTTCTCGGAAGTACACCAAGCAGCTGAAATGAAGAGGTGGTGTTAGCAAGTGTATTGGTGCTATACCGAGTTGCTGACACGGACGAGTGTGTAGCAGCCAGGACAAGAGCAGAGCGAAATACGCACCTCTGGTGGAGAGAGTGACGGAGTCAACGTCGATCGAGAAAGTCGAGTTGCCAGCAGAGACAACAGTCAAAACCGACAGGGCGGCAACGGCAACCTTGGTGGCGAACATGTTGACGAGTAAATGTGATATTGGAATTATGGAGTAGAGAAGGCGTGTGAATACAGTTGTCGCAAGAAAATGCTGCTGAGAGTGACAAACGCGGACTAGTATTCGCGACACTCGATTAGCTTTGGGGATCTTAAAAAAAGTTGACGATGCTCTTTTGTTGTGTCGTTGTTGGGGAGACCGGTGCGTGGACGACGCAAGACGCAAATAAATGCGAAGCAAGTAGAGATCTCTCAAGGTTGATTGCTTCCTCCAAATGCAAATGCGACCCAATGCAACAACAACAACAATGAGAGGAAAGTGTCAGTCTGCTTGGCGACTGTATTCTCACTTACCTGCTGAAAGAAATTGGAAAGAAATTCGAAGCCTCTGGCTCTTCTAATCTTCTCTTCTGCTACTGTGCTTGAATTGACGTGCGACCGGAAACGATGGAGGAGGAAGAGGGAGGGAGGGAAGAGTCACGAATTTGAAGCATGGGCAAGTGCGAGGTTAAACATTCTGCGAGGAAAGAAACGACGTCCGTCCCCCATGTATGATGAATGTACTTACTACCTACATCCGCATCCGCCCACGATGCCGCCCTCAAACCGGCGGGCCACTGACACCTGAAAGGTACCTCCATACATGGATCAGATGCATGCATGCAATTATCTTGACCTGCCTCCGCTATTCAACCCCCATACCTAGCCAAGGTACCAGCGAACTGACCTACCACTTATCTAGCCGAAATCCCATCCATGTTGGTCAAGTTGCATGGGGATGGGATGGGGAATATGCGCGAGCGAAAGCAGCAGGCGCGCGCGCCGTTCAAACAACAACTGCACAACAACTTCTTCTCTCTCACTCTCTCCCCTCGCTCCCTCTCACGATCTCCTCTTGCTTGCTGCTCCAAAAAACCAGGATGCGACGCACCTCTGTGCATTCCCGCTCTCCCAAACCCTGCTAGCTCTCCTGCTAGACCCTGTGAGACCCCTGCTAGCATATCAGGCAAAGTACCTAAGGTTTGCTGTGTCTCCAACCTCCCTCGTGCTGACGAGCGGTATGTAGCAATTGTCTGACTCTCCCATCAGAGTTAACTTCAAATGGTACGCTTGGTACGTACGTCTAGTGGCTGGCCTTGGCTGGCTTGCTGGTGCGCAGGCTCAACGAGAAACATTGCCCAGCAGTGCCCAGCAACAGGCCCAGTGCTGGGCTCGCTGGGCTCGCTGGGTGTCGTCGGCAGAGGTGCAATTGACCAATCATAATGTTCTCTGGATATCCTCTGGAGTCGTTGCAATTGCTAGAAATTCACTAGTGCCTCTCTAGCTCCCCTAGAAGCTCGATTTATTGTGGCGTCCTTCTCGATAAGACAGCTAGGCCTCCACCAATAGCGAGCGAGTCCCGCTGCATCCTCACCAGGAACAGGCCGGTGCCTCAGTAGACCACGCGGCTTCGTCAACTCTTTTCTGGCGCGGTCCCAGTTCTTCAGGTAAGCTTGGCTTGCTAGAGCTCGGGGTGCTGGAGCTTCAGTGCTTTCTTTTCTTTTCAAGAAAAGAGTTGACACTTGACCCTCCCGAACGACGGCCAAAGCGTACTACTTTCAGCTACCAGCTACTTTACGCATCAGCGACATCATTCCAGCAACGGCGTCGTCTCTCAACAGGCATAAGCTTGCTAGAGGCGCCTTCGAAGCTAAGCCCATATTCTATGTATCCGAATGTGCCATCACACCCAAAGAGCCGAGTGAGCTTTCGTAACTGCGGAGACGAGATGCACTATGTACAGCATCCTCTCGAAATCGGGCAAGCTGGGGTCCATCCCACAGTTCACATGACGAATGCACAACCGCGAATACGATGCGCGGTCCATCGTACAGCATGGGCAACCACAGGCACCTAGCTCGCCCGGTGGTCGGTAGCAGTGTGAGGGTGTGCCACTCTGTACTACTCCTGCCGAATATCCATGCCGTCTGAGATCCATCTCTCTGGGCTTGTGCTCGCTTTCGTTGTCACTGGGTTGCTTGGTAGTTTGCAACTAACAGCACAAGCATCATTTCTCTCTCGATTCAACGGCCCAAATACCGGCCAGGATTGCGCGAGATAAAAAACTATCAGTGCGACAGACCGGCATTCGATCCCATGCTATGATCCATATATCCTGGTCGCTGTGCGAAATTGAGGTCAACTAAAAACCAAGTCTGTTGCCCCGAGGGCCGCAACGGCGCTCCCTGGCTACCTGGCTCACAGCAGACAGTACCACCTTTACTTGAGAACAACTCAAAAAGTTTGACCGTGTCAATTTCGGTGCAATGATCCTCTTTCGCCTACCATTGGCGCCTCACTAGCCACAGCTACCACACCAGACGTGGAGGGCTCCAATCCCGTAGATCCGGCTTTAATGACCGAAAAGCTTGGCACTGCCTGATCTCACCTTATTAAGTTGGTGCGACCTCATCTTGTCACTCTCTTACATACATGAAACGGCAAGCAGATTGTGCCAAATATCATTGTTTGTACCACCAGCCCATGTGCTCGCATTTTTCAGGCAGATTCCCATGATCTGGTTGAGAAGATCGATGCTGCAACAAACCGATTGTCGTGAGCGGTGTCGTTCGAGTGGGTTGACCGCTTGACCTACCGTACACTACGTGTGCTGTACCTACCTCGGATCAACGATGATCGGTCGGCTCTGTCCGACGAGCCATCCGCTTTCAGATAAACCGTCTGGCATCTGCCCACAATTGGACAGAGTTTTTGACAGAAAGTGGAACAGTCGTCGCAATAGAGATGGATTCTCAGGTCGCCAGGGGTCCAGGAGCAAAGTTTCCAACTGCTCGCGGCAAACCTTCTGCCCTGTCGCTCGCGTCCAAGAGACTGCCGACCATCAATATTCCGTACTGGTTCGTAAGCATTGCCAAAAAGCAAATCCTCTTGGCAGCGATTTCCGCCCCATCTCTTTGCCAGCCTCCGCCATGACCGCAGTCGCCCAACCGTTTGCAAGCTAAATTGAAGACATCACGAGCTATAGGTTTTTCAATCTTTGCCTCTTACCGAAGGTGAGTCGTCTCCATCAACTAGTTCATGCCACCCACCTATGTGTTTCCGCCCCAGATTACGTACCACTGAGCAATCCCATCGGCCCAAATCCCCAATCCCTATTGTGCGGGTCATCTCAGTATGGCAGCTGCTTGCTACCAATGAAACCGCTTTTAGATGCCGAGAAACATTGAAATGTATGCATGCGCTCAGTCACACACACTCTTTGTACGAGCATGCATACTCCTTCCGGTAATTTTCTGCTGTACGACCAGTCATTCATCATGGCATCCCCCGGCACATGTCAATCCCAAGCAAACGAAGAAGGCCATATTCTACCGCAACTTGCTGACATGATTGGCCTTTTCAGTCAACAAAACCTGGTAAGGCGTCTACTGTGTATTGCATCTTGGCCTATAGATTAGGTATGCCTTGCGGGAATGTTCGCTGGCAACGCTTTGGTCATTTTTTGGACCAAGTGCAATGTGCATGCCCCAGTCTTCCGGTGACATATAACAATATTTCATTAGTGCCCGACTTACAGGAATTTTGAAGAAGCAGGCTCGTGGAGATCACAATTAATTTCAGGTCGATGGAAGCAAGCTCGGCAGGGTCCACGGAACACGGCAGTGGGCCAGTAAATCGTCTGCGCCGGCGCCGGCGCATCAGCCTTATTGTATCGTGTCCAACCCGAGAATATGATATCGCAACAAAGGCCGGACCATTAGCTCAGTGGTAGAGCATCTGATTCCAGTTCCCTGGGACATCCAGAAGGTCGTCCGTTCAAGTCGGGCATGGTTCAAATCCATCCGGTCGCATCCGCATTTGCTTTTGCCTTTTTGCCATTCGACCCGCCGGACCATAAGAACTTCTCACCGGCTCGTGGTAGGGTAGGAGTTAGCACCACCGCGGCTCGGCCTTGGGAGTATGTTGAACTCGGACCGAACGGAGATCGACATGCACTATCGAGGCGCGATAAATCACCCACACATCGATAACGCAAATGTCATCTGCCATTCATACCCAATCGTAACCGACAATCGATTCGACCCCGTTGTTTCTTTATTCTTCCAATGCTAGCTAGCCGTCGGGGTGGCTTGATGCTCCTTGGACCTGAGTCTGCTGATGGGGCTCTGCAAAGACACTGGGAACCAGTTTCGTGCCTACGTGAAATGTTGCCGCATTGATATTCGCTTGTCCTGGAGCTTCATGATCATGCCGTCAATCTTGGTCGATGTTGCAGAATGCTTGGGTGACCATGTCTCGACGAGTTTTACGAATACTGGTCTAGTCGACAGTTGACCTGGGTCACTGGTCCAGTCGCACTGCAGTTGTACGTATTGGTGTCTGTATTGTTGTCCATGCAGTTGTCAATGAAGTCCCTCATAATACCCAAGATATCGTCAATTAGCCGCAACCGGAGAGTCAAGACAAGCAAGGATTCTTGACGGCGGATTGTTTGCTGAATCTTTCTACACGTTCTCCAATGGCTCACATCGATGATAAATCCTTTGAGCATGGACGCGGTATATCTGAGGAATGCTGGCATCTGCTTGTGCATAGCCGGTTGGGTGTCTGTTATTATTCGGTGCTGCATCATAGTATGCAAGGAGGCTTCTTCAATGTTGGTCTCCACATATCACTGCACTAGCCTAACGGCCTCATCCGCAGCTAAGCTTGTTCGTTATCATTATCGTCTTTTGGTTCTTTGCTCAGTCTGTTAGAAAGCGTATGTATTTTGTGGCTCGTCAGATATTGCCAGCGATATCGTCTCTCAAGGATTCGATTCATCCAAGCAGATTTCGCTCCACCTCTTGCGACGAACTTTGAAACTCTCATACGGCACCCTGCATCGAAGTTCGCTCGTACTCATAGTCGACGGAGCTGATAAGGATCCGGCTGCACACATGAGTACATTCACTGTTCAGCAACTACCCAGCAAATACCAAAAGCTCCTGGCTCACGATACTGAACTTTGCACAGCCGACAATATTGGCTAATATGAAGTTTGGAAGAAATTTTGCCAGGCATCAGGTGCCTAGGTGGGCAGACTTCTATGTTGACTATGATGAATGGAAAGTTCTTGCCAAAGCAGGGAAACTGCAAGGTATGTATTCTGGCATTGATGAATCATTACTGTAAATTATCTCCTCTACTCACAGTCCAGCTGCAGAGCTCAGGAAAGCGATAGCGCGCAATACTCGGGAAGTTAAGACCTTTCTCCAGGACAAGTTTGAGGTTGTTGCAAGACAATTTTCCGTACTGGACGATGAATACGGTCTCGCAATAGATTGCTACGACACCGTAGCTATTTGCTCCATACCAAATTTCGAGAAGAAAGACATCTCGAGGTCTTTAACAGAAATCGCCTCGCTGCTCATACTTCTGAGTCGCTACGTCAGCGTCACACAAGCGGCCACAGATCGAATCAGCACCAAAATTGCCCGAATACTCGATGAGGTAGAATGTCTGAAGAACGTTCTGCAAAATGCGGCTGTTCAATGGGGACAGAGTTCACGGAGCATCAATAGTTTGCTGCGGACCCTCCATGTGGCTAGGCCTTACACTGAGCGCGGAACCTCCTCACCGTTGACGCGCCATGAGACCGCGAAATGCTCAGGTCACTTGAACAATGCAGTAACAGCTTTGCAACAAGATTCCATCAGTCAATTGGAAGAGTGCTTGCGTGATGGAGCAGCCGAAAAGAACGATTACTGTAGTCAGACGACACTTTTGATCCTGAGCAAGATTGGCATTCTCTGCTCAGCTTCAAATTGCCTCCCATTCCTGCTATCTCGATTGAGCACCGACAACGGACTCGGTCAGAATGGGCTCCTGAATCCATTGCGCGTTCAGACACTCCATGCTGCACGGCTGAAAGATGAGAACCACGCTCATCAGAGTGTTCAATTGATTCTCGACAGTCTGCCGCCAGTCCATTGGCCGGCAGTGCTACTAAGCCCGGACTCTTTGGGTCGAGTTCCGCTTCACTACGCAGCTTTTCATGGTATGACGACTGCCTGCAACGAGATGATTCAGTGTATATTGTCACTCGATCTTTCCAAAGCAGCAGAAAATATCCCAATCTTCCTTGTCAAGGATAAATTGGGGGAAACACCACTCTCGATTGCTATCGCACAAGGACACGACGAAGTTCTCAAATCCTTCCTCGTTTGGCTACACCCTTCTGGTGCACAGGTATTCGGCTACGGCACAAGCGAGCTAAAGGGAGTGTTCCATGGTATGGTCTCACTGGCTATACGCTCTCAGAGGCCCCATGTGACCGAACTCCTCATTGACCACGATCCTCAACTTGTCGCGACGTGCTCAAAGGCATCGGAACTGCTGTATTTGGCGTCCCAATTCGGCCACACATCCATCGTTGAGCGACTATTAAAGCATACCAATAGCATCAACATTGGGGAGCGACTACGAGGCAGGACATCACTCATGATAGCCACGATCTACGAGCATACAGATGTGGTAAAGCTCTTGCTAAGCCACCCGAGCTGTGATGTTTCTGTTCGCGATCGCGATGGTTGGACAGCTGTCACCCATGCTGCTTTCAAAGGCACCCCAGCTCTGATAGACCTTCTTCAAGATCATGGAGGCGGCATTGGTACATGCGCAACACTTGCCAAACCTCAGAGTCGCATCAAACTCCCTGCCAATCGTCTGGATAGGCAGAATCAAGGCTTTGATGTTGCTCGGGACTATAGCCATGTTTTCATCAACCTTGGTCATTTTGACATGGAGAAGGAGTCAGTGATTCTGCAGATTGAAGCTTTTCGTCGTCTCGTCGCCCCGATGCACGTTCCCGAAAGCAGTCTGACGATTGAGGTATCCGCCATTGACGGCAGTATTCCCGAGAAGTATCAACTCGCACTTCCGATTCTCGAGGACCTTTCAAATGACCCCTTAGTCTTCTCCACCAAGAACCCACGCTCTATGAAATTGATGTTTAGAGTTTACTGTTCCGTGCTTCCGCACAAGGCCCATGAGCCAAGCGCGCAACTCATTGGCTCGGCTTTGGTCTCGCTTGGCGATGCCCACAAGAGACTGGGACCATCTTTGGAAAGCCTGGAGAGAGACCATACTGTCTCTCTCATCTCCCCAGATGCTTTCGGGAATGAGTATATTGGGAGTTTGACTTTTACATTTGTGATATTAAACCCTTTTGTGTTCAAGGGATCACCGCCGACGCCTACATCCATGGTCCTCAAACGGAACGTATCATCACCTCTTGTGGCAGGTCATCGTGGTAAGAAATACGTTGTGGCAGATAATTCCTTTTTAACTCTCTTGATTTCTTTTTTTTAAAACCGAACGAGCTGACGGGAACCAGGCCTCGGCCAGAATTTTACAGATCGGGCTCGCTTACAGTTGGGAGAAAATACCATGGATGTACGCGACAACTTCTCTTTTACTAGTCACTTCTTTCAGTCCTTGCCCTTCGCTTACTGGAAATAGTCGTTCTTTGCGGCTCTGAATCTAGGCGCAGATATTCTTGAGGTAACAGTCTTTTGTCCATTCACACGTCGATGTCACTTTCTAATGATACTTCTCCTTCAGTTCGGTAGGTGACGTAGACCCTGCTAAAACGGCCCTCCAAGCCGGGTTATCAGCGAAGTCTAACAAAGATCAGATGTGCAAGTTACCAGAGACCTGATCCCGGTGATTTATCACGACTTTCTAGTCAGTGAGACAGGGACAGATGCCCCAATGCATAATATCACCTATGAACAGGCACGTTGAATTGAGCGAGAAATCTCTGAAGCTCTGAGGCTTTGCGCTGACTTGAGTTCTAGTTGATGGTGGCAAGCATAATGCAGGATAGCACGGCTCGCCCCCCTGGAACAGCATCCTCACTGATGCGGAAAGCCGATCTCCAAACAGTGCAACGACCTCGCGCGTATTCCCATGGTAGGGCTCGTCCGGACAATATTGACATAGTCGCGAGACTGATGTCTACTTTCAATTTCCAAAACTTTGGCTTCAAGGGGAACATAGGCGGTGAATGCATTCATGGGCCGTTTATCAAACTTGAACAACTACTTGTGGAAATTGACTCTTCTATCTGCTTCGATATCGAACTCAGTAGGTCACAAAAACCAAGAAACAGCCTGGCCACACATGGTCTCTGATACTCTGTCACAGAATACCCAATGCTTTTCGAGGCTCGAGACTTTGACATGGATACAATCGCCATGGAGCTCAATCTCTACCTTGACACGATACTGGACATTGTCTTCAAGCACGGCAAGAACAGGCCAATCTTCTTTTCCTCCTTCAGCCCAGAACTATGCTTCGTGCTGTCCAACAAGCAGCAGATATACCCGATCTTGTTTCTTACCGAGTCGGGATACATACCCACGCGAGATATCCGCGCGACCTCGTTCCAAGAGGCGGTGCGATTCGCCAAGAAGTGGAATCTTGAGGGCGTTGCGATACGCTCGCAGCCGCTCGTCGCCGCACCGGAGCTGATTGATCTGGTGAAGAGTTCAGGCTTGGTCTGTGCCTCGTGGGGAGATTTGAACGACGAACCAGAAAGTGTAAAGGTAAACCTTCACTTCTTTTATGATGGTTTCAACAACCATTTCAGAGTCTCTCCTTCGCCTTCCTGCACTGACTGCCGTTCATGGCAAAGAAGCCCCTGTGTTTATTCCTCTACAAAAATCACACGACTGACTTCTTTTACGCGCAGCTTCAAGCCGACTTTCACTTGGATGTCATCATTACGAACAAGGTCGGAGAGGTTGTATTAGCCTTGGAGCGTCCAAAGAATTGAGTTACCTGGCGAAGTTTTGAATCAACAGCAACGACCAGAAATTCGCTCACGTTCAGGTAAAGACGGTAGTTAGCCGAGATCCGATCATGGACTTTTCTTGTTGTACAAGGCCCATTGGAATAAAACTGTTATGCTTCCGCACACAACTCTTCACAATTAAGCTAATTCGGCAATCTGATGCGGCAATTCTTTATCGCCCTTCTTGCATTAGAGGCGGCACGATCCGTTTCCTCCTTGCCTTGGCCAGGAGCGGTCTTGGCGCTCTCTATCCCCTGGGCAGATCATGGTGTTATCGCGTGGGTCCTGACGCCTGACGATTCGGCAGTTGTTTGTCCCTCGGTCCCATGCGTGTCTAGATGTCATCGTCTCCTCACGCAGGAGTGCGTGTCTACAACAACATTCTCATACTTCATACCTTGGCCAACATGTCTATTCCTTTGCAAGCAGACGACTTGGGTGTCGACGCAGATAGGCTGGGGCAGCTTCGCACAGTGTCCTTGAACAGACTCCAGTCTGCCTCGGCGCCTGAACAAAGCACACTGCTTAAAGCATGTATGGAAGACGGCTTCTTCTACCTAGACTTTACTCAGTCTAGTCTATCCAAAGTCTTGGAAGACGTGGAGTCAGTTTTCAACTTGTCCGAGGACCTCTTCAATTACCCTCTCGACATCAAGACCCTATTTGATGTTGACAAGGTATCGGACCTGAAGGTCAATGGCTACAAACCAAAAGGAAGAAACATTGTGAGCAAGAGCGGCCAGAGCGATGGGTTCGAGAGCTGGGTGGTAAGTTTTCATGATCGACTTCAATCATACGAGTGACAATGGCTCACTGTTCTTACCAGCTTCCACGAAATGGACTTCTCCAACTCTCGGGGGATCCATTCACATACCCACCAGTGATTGCCAGAGGTATCGAGCCCCTCCGCAGTCTGCTGCAAGGGCTCAATGCTGCGGCACATGTGATACTGGGCTCTTTATCGAGCTCCCTCTCACTACCCGCGGGCCAGCGCTTTGAAGACTTCCAGGGCCTGTCGCGCCCTTCGCCGGATATTCTGCGCCTGCTCAAGTACCACGCCGACCCGGACGCCAGCTGCGTGCCGCAGACGCCGCACACGGACCTGGGCAGCCTGACCTTTGTCTTCTCCACCACGCCAGGCCTGCAGGTCTTACCCGCAAGCACGAGCAGTGGCGACGGCACCGCCGCTACCGAACCATCGGCGCATTGGCGATACGTGGAGCCGCGCCCCGGCCACGCCGTCGTCAACATTGGCGACTGCCTCTCCATCATGACCAACGGCCTGCTGAGGACGGCGCTGCACCGCGTCGGCCCCGTGCAGGGGCGGCCCATGCCCGAGCGCTACAGCCTGGCGTACCTGATGCGGCCCGAGGACGACACGGTGCTGCGAGTTCTGGACAGCCCATGCATTCCTCGGCCGGAGAAGAAGTGCGCCGAGAAGGATGACGAGGTCACGAGTGGGGAGTGGATAAGGAGGAAGTTCAAAGCCCTGAGAGGCCAAAACAATGGTGGCAATATTGATCGGGTCTTGACGGGAGGCAGGGGCGTGTTGGTCTGAAGACGAGAATGCGTGATATCGAAGCAGAAATGAATGTTCTAGTTGGATGACCCCTATACTTTCATGAGACCGTGTCAGCGACTCTGTACACCACATAGAAGCGTTTCATTCACATACCAACTATATTTCAATGCAGCATGCCAAAGTATGAGGATTGATATGAACGCATTGGCCAAGTTGAACCCATAAGTGCCCGAGGGGATATCATTGCGCCCGTATGTGCTCAGGCAGGCTGAAAAAGAAAATGCCGACGCTTCTTCGTCAATGCGTCTACCATATTTTCGAGACACCAGGCAATCTCCTCGAATCTACCAGACCTGCAACATATTACCTCAACGACGTTGCACTGAACACACGGTAGAGACGAGTGACTCTCACTCTTTCCCCTTTGCTGTGCCCGATCACCTGATCGGCACCAAAGAAGGGTCAGTCTCTCGTACGTAGGCAGATAGCTAAGCCTTCATGGCTTCGACCGATGGCTTCGACCGAACAGTTGGCCGGGAATTTCGATCGTCCGCCACCAGTCTCCAGCCCAAGAAGGCGTCAGGGCGTCCAAGTTGGACTGAACCTGGGTGATCACCCTTTCGCCGTAGATGAGCACTTGCCCAACAGGTCGGCGATTGTTTGTTTGTTTGCTGGGTCTGATTGATTGTAGGAAAGTACCAAACAAGGTACGTATTCTTCGACACTCTTGAAGGGTGTGCGACGTGATGAACCTTGAGAAAGCCACTTTGTGCTTGTGAATAGCTCATCTTACCAACTGAACCATCGGTGGCGACTTTTCCATGGCCCGGGGCCTGGTCCAACGACGTGCAGGAGTTGAATGAAATAATCCAAGATAAGTCTATCAGCGCTTACAGTATCGCGTTCTTGGCTGGAATTCTTGGAATCGATGTCGTAGGGCCAAGCGTGGTCTCACGGAATCTCGTCCCGATGATGTGTCCCGTAGATCCCGGCTGGGCTTTTTGCCTTGATTCTGCAAAATGTGGTTGCAATCCATTGCCGACCGAAACCATGTGGTCAGATCTCCCAGGCCCTGCATGATACTAGCAAAAAGAAAAAAAAGTGTCCAGCCATCAACTATCATCGTAAACGTGGCCCAGATCACACATTGGACACACGTGGATGCCATGATGCCAATGACACCCATAGCGATTAGCAATGAGGCCAGCCCATGCAACCGGTATGCGCATGCAGCCCTCACCCCCTGACCCCTGCGCCTATCATTCTTGCAGATTTCTCATCATCCCAAAGTAGTTTGATTGCATGTGAGACTTCCCAGATGTGGCAAGGTCTCTGCTTGGACCAGGTGGGAGAAGATAGTCTGGAAAATAATATGAAAGATTTTCGGACTTCAGGGGGAGGACTCAACGGTTCTATTGTCTCTAGAGCACCGAAGTGCTTCCAGGCCACTTTGGCATCTTGGATGATATCTTATCCGTTATTCTAATAGACGTAAGCCGACGAGTTGTGCTTAATGAAAACTTCTCCTTCAAGAGCAACGATTGCAGTGCTATTTTCTCGGCACGACCGCATCTGATACGGTCTCGCCACAGTGACAATGCACAGCAGAATGAATGGAGAGAACTGCATTACGACATATCGATTGCATACTAGCATATCATAACAGTTGGGAAGGACGATATAGGTATGATTGGTCTCAGGTGCAGTGATACTTGTCAGATCATTTGGAGTAACTTTGCCGAATGTCGCTCTAATGCAGGGAAGGATTTTAGCCATGCTCCCCGAAAATAGCTTGAATGACTAGAACTGGTTGTACCATGTAGCTGGTAGGTGCAGATGCTACTCTGGAGCACGGCCAGGGAAAGATTCCAGGAACAATTCGGTGTGAATGTATTGATGCCGAAAGGAAGAAGCCCAGCTTCGGCGTTGGCAGTGGTCATTGTTCCTACACCTCGGCAGCACTAAATTCGCACCCGCCAACAAATGCTATCCAAAAGTAGCTTGGAAAACTAGAATTGGTTGTGGAGGCTGAGATCTCTTGGGTGTCTGCATTAGGGGGATGTATGCGACACCAAATCTCTTCCCTGGCCTGTTCACCAGGGTCAGCGCTGGAGAAGTATAGCATCAAATCTGCTGTATTTTTGATTCTCCGAGGCTGGGAGCTATGCAAGGGGAGCTTCTGTCAATTTGGAAAAGATCATAGAACACTACAAGGTCGTGGTGATAAGGTTTGACGAACACCACAAAAGAACTAATTATCGATGCACTAAGAGAATACCAACAGTAAACGAAATATCTATGCTAGAAAAGCAGCCGCGTTCTTTTGAAAAAAACTAAAGGGGTGGATAAGCACGCCGCGTCCCGGAGCTTGGCGGCCCGTAATAAACAATCTCTCGGCCACTGGCTCGACTGTTGCGCGCGGGCTGGCGTTCTACCATCTTTGCGCTGGGCGACGGAGTGCTCCTGCTGGCCACCCGCTCGTCCCCGCACGCCACCAGGCTCGAGATGGGAATCTCGAATGCCCATCGCGAGAGGCGTCGTGTCTCGGTACGCTACCGTGCCGGCGGGCTGAACTAACCACCAACGAACCGGTACACTTGGCTCAATCAGGCTTACGACCACTGTGCTAATGCCTGGTCTTGTCACAATTCACCCGAATGATCCAGCATTAGGAAGGTTTCCCCATTATTCATGTTCTCGATGGAATGTGACTGTTGCGAGCAGTAGCTTCGGTGTCTAAGGCACGGCAGCTGTCATTTCTTGGCGCACCCAGCACCCAGCACACAAACCCTCTTTCAGCAGTCGAGTCATTGCACCCGTTCTGACGTGTGCAGCATAAACCTGACATCGCTAGCTTGGTGCAAGCATTCGGACAAGACGTAAACAACACGTTTGTCCTTGAGCCACTGACGAAATATGTACTCTGTCGATAGGGGTGTTTCCTTCAGGCGCCATCCACTACAAGCGAAGAACAGAAAAGGAAAAAGAAAAAGAAACGTGCAAGTAGGAAGAATGCCAAATAGTTGATTGACAATATTCATGTGCGCGACCAATCAAGGATGCCCATCAAGGATATAATCCTCCCAGTAAAATTACCATATGGATTAGGTAGCTTAGCCTGCTCGTTATAAGATGAAGACCTAGAAGGGGATGTCCACATAGCCATTATGTTACTAAGCTATTTGCATAGTACTCGTGAATAACAATCAAGGCTTTCTTCTTTGGACCTAGTTTATAGTCACAAATTGTTGCATTAACCTGATCGAAGCACGCTCGGAACATCCATGTTCTGTTGAGCCACCCCCGACTACGTATTTCAAAAACGGCTAGCTACTAGTGCTCCCTGGGCGTTTCTAGCTTCCATTCTTCTAGGTTGACTACTCCCACAATCCGAGAACTTTGTGGGATGGACGACCCCAAAACGATACAAGCACCAGTGATCGGTTTGCCAAGAACAGAAACGATGTCAACACTAATATATGGTAACGATGGACAACGAGAAGTCAGCCTTTGTTCTTGGCAAGCCCATCTCCGAATGACGCACCCTGGCCTAGCACCAGGCACTCAGACCTACCACAGTACGTACTGTCGTTCAAATTTTCATCTGAATTTTCCAGAGAGCACAGTCGGGCCGTCATACATGGAACACTTCTGGAACACTTATCGAAGCTTCCGTAATGCGACTGCCGCGTCCTTGCCGGGGGCATGTCTCTGGTTGCATCTAATGGCAGGGAACAGCTGGCCAATGCAGGTCTCTGCCGTATTTCAATATGCAAGTGCCCACAGATGAAATCCAATTTCAAACATGCACATGGGAAACCCAAGAAGGCAAAATAAATCGGTATCAATACCGACGATACCGAGGATCTGGTAGCGAAGTGGTATGGGTCCGATAGATACCGATAATCAGTGCCCAAACCCCACTCGGACAAAGATCCGGAGGTTTAGTATACCCCGTCAGACTAATGTAAGCGATCCTTCATCACAGCCGTTGCGAAGAAATGTTTTGTAGATCTGTGGACCCAAGATCTTGCATACTTTCAGAGTACCCACACACTTATGCCCAACCAACAGGTCCCGAAACCGAAGGTACATAGTAGAGTATTTGCAGCTATTCTAGTAGCAACTACGACGAGTAGCGAGCACGTGTCTTGACTCACTTGGTCGTTTCAGTGATCGTAAGGTATCGGCAGCAGAGATTCTGATCACTGGTTGCCTCCTTTACCAAAGCACTGGAATCGATATTCAAGGGGTCGATCAGCCCAAGGAGCGCGCTTGTTATCTCTTTGCTCTAGATGGAAAGCCACAAACTTTGTTTTCGAATTCGCTGACGATGGACAAGCGATTATCCTCGTTGGGACAACGGCTCGTTACTAGATGCCGCCACCCTGACCAGGGGTGAAATGAAAACAACAAGCCACACCGCTGAAGGGTCTTTCGTAGGGCTCAAATCTGTAATCCGACAGGTTCTCCGACGCTCAGCTTGCCAAGAGGGTGCAATCCAGGCTGCATATTACCCCCAGTCGGTATTTCTGTCGGAGCTAACACCATGGAAGTATGCTTCCAAAATCTCAGAAGAGGCACGACTCGCTTTCATTGTACCAATTCAGACTTGTTCCTGGATCAAGAAGTTAAATGGGCAGACCGAAATGTTGAAACGGGCTACCTGATATACCGAGGCACAGCTAAATAACGATCAAGAAGATCAGCATAAAATATGCACATTCGGCCGAACACTGCCCTCCACAGCGGCTGTTAGGTCGAGCGGCCACTCGATACATGACCAGTCTAGACGCGATCTGCTGTTCTCGTATACCACAGTAGTACAATGATATGAGAACCACGAATCGGTCTGGTTCCTTTCCGGAAAGTCTTGGTAATATCCACCTTTACGCGATGCTGAATGGCTTCAAGATCGACAGGCACTTAGTGTCGGACGAACTACTAGAGAAGCGGCTGCGCCAGGGATCACACAGACTTGCCGGCAAGTGGTCCTGGACAGATTGCCGGGCAGCTGAATCGGTAGAGTTCACCTCGGAGCTTAGTCAGGAGTTGGTTCGCTGCTGGAGTCCGAGGTGCCAGACAGAATCTGCATGTGCCAGGTGCTAGGCGGGCTGCAAGGTCCCAGCTTCTCTCTAGGTGGCTTGGACCCTCGAACTCTAAATATGGGCGTTTCTGGCGTATAGTACCGCCACTCATCCCGTACTGACTCGTTAGCCCGACGGGACCTGTTCGCATGAACCACCCGGTCCGGGCACTATCCAGTAGATCCCAGCGAAGGGACAAGCCCCTTGCCAAGATGCGAACCGGGTGCCCTATACGCTAAGAGGCGAATGAGAATATATACATGTTTCAGAGTATTTCGTCGTCTTTTCGAAATTGACTGTCGTGCCCAGCAATGTGAGACATCCAATAACTTTCATTTCCTTTATTGTGTTCGATTTCTTTATTCATTCATTCCATTTTCACGACAGGCACAAGTCGCGGCGATGAGTTTGCTTCCATCCACCTTTGTGCTCCAGGAGGTCACGCCCGACGATCTCGCCATTGCCTCGCTGGCTTTTGGCTTCACCATTGGATTCGGATGGCTCACATGTTGGACGGCCGCGAGGCAGACATGGCGAGCGTATAAACGGAGCGGCGTCGATGTCTGGCGAAACGGATATATTTGGATGATTTGGCTTGAAATTTCTGTTTGCTTGTCGTTCGCTATCATTTGCTGGCTGCATCTCAAGGGTCTGATACCGCCTAGGTAAGGCAACTCATCTGATGAAGAATCTTGATCGATGTGCTAATCAAATCACTTTTTACAGTTTCGCATTCTACTTCTGCATCCGTAAGCAAACCTTCAACACCCCTCAAGAATCTACATCGAGACTAACACGTCAAAGTCACACTCTGGGCTCTCCAAGTACAGTTTTTGTTGCAGATTATCATCAATCGTTGTGCCATCCTCGTCCGAAATCCGAAGCTCGTATGGCGTCTCAAGGTTGGCGTTGCTTGCATCATTACAGCCATCAATATCTCGGTTTACACAATCTGGATTCCCGCGCGTCTGCAAATATCGCAAAACTACATTCACATCAATGAGTACTGGGATCGTTGCGAGAAGGGAATCTATCTGCTCATCGATGCAGCTCTCAACATCTACTTTATCAGCATCGTTTCGAGAAACCTGGTACACAATGGTCTCTCAAAGTACAAGGCTCTGTCTCACTTCAATATGTTCATCATTGGTTTCTCACTGGCCATGGATGTTCTCATTATTGCCATGATGAGCTTGAACAACACCTTTGTGTAAGTTGACCATCTTGTCATATGAGCGAGTCATTCGTCTGCTGTCATCAGCGGACGATGACACGAACGAAATCAAAATCATATGCTAACAATCTTTCACAGATACATGCAGTTCCACCCGTTGGCATACATTGTCAAGCTCAACATTGAAATGTCCATGGCCGAGCTCATCGTCAAGGTCGCCAAGGCCCGCAACCAAGCCAACGTCGACCACGACTCCCCGATGATGGAGAACGACATTGGTCAACACTCGTCGCACACCAAGTCGCGCACCAGAGTCGGCGCCACCGCTCTCAGCAGGCGCGACCGCTGGTCCGGCGAGCGGTTCAACACGGAGGCCCGGGCCAACGGCATCGAGCTGGGCGACATGATGAAGAACGAGATCGAGGAGCGGCAGGGCGCCATTGGCGAGTCGGACCGCGACCGCAACATCTACACGACCCGGGAAGTCCACGTCGAGTTCGAGAACGCGTCCCACAAGTCGGGCAACAGCGAGTCCCCCAGCTTCTACGACGCGCCGCCGGGGAAGAAGCCCGCCGAGGAGGACGAGCGGCCGCTCCAGAGGCATCAGACGGGCGCCGTCCACGTCAATGTCCACAGAGGAAACCAGCCCGACATGTAAAAGGAAGGCGCGCGCGCGTACGCAAACTCACGGCATCAATATCTACCACTTCTCAGTATATCCATACATTAATATAGAACTATTTAATTTGTTAAAATACTTCGCCCCTCTTCCCGCTGTGCATGAAGTCCTGGCTGCCGCGCTTGATATACCTTGAACAAGAGCCTTTGACTGCGCCATCTGCGCAAAGGAGCATTTGATTTATTAATAAATCTTTTTTTTTTTTTAGAAAGAAAATAATAAAAAGGAAAAGGAAAATTATTATATTATAAATATAAATATATATATAAAATATAATTTAAGCTGGACCTGGATCTGGAGCTGGACTGGCAGCTTCGATATACATCGGAGCCGGGCAGGGCGCTGTACGTTGTCTCCTTTGCCCTTCCTCCTTTGATTGCCAGTATAGTCGTGGCATGCCCGACAAAGCACACTGTGGTCACCAGTTTCGACCTTATTAATAAAGCTCCACTGCAGTGGTTCTCCGCATCGTTCGATTGATTCCGCGTCTGTATCCCGATATTCGGAGTTCGTGCAGACGTTGCCGCTTGGGTCGTTTTTTAGTCGCTGCCTCGCAACAACCTCCGGCCCACGATGTTTCCCTTCAGCTCGTAATCGTAACACGCCTTACAATACCGCTGTTCTTTATGAGTACGCCATTGGAGACCACCTTTGCCTCGCATTTGGGCTAGCTTATTCGTATCTTGACAATCGGGTTACTGCATATTAGAAATATTTAATTTGTTATAATACTTCACCCTCTAATGTGTGTCTGTAGATGAAATTCACGCAGGGGAAAACATCGAGAATGACGAGCCGGCTTCTAGTTTAATACTGTCAAAACCCCAGGATGATACAGCTTATTAATAAGAAGCGAGCGGAGCAAGTCCGTCGCTTCGCTAATAGCAGAAATCTCTGAGCCCTGTATACTTCAGGTACATTCGTGATTTCGTCTACAAAGATGAATCACAACGACCGGCCCCGCAAGCCTTATTAATACGAAGCGAGCGAAAGAAGAGCTTCAATTTGTTAACAAAACACTTGAGCCTCAAGGCGTCCATTCCCTTCTGTAGCTATTCCCTTCTGTAACTCAACACTGCTGGTGTCCTTCATTCTCTGGCTGTTCTGTGGCGGCTGTATGCTCGTGCCATGTGGGAAATGAAGCCGGATCTTGCACCTCCACGTGGCATTTCCTGGGAACCTGTCATCGATGATGCAGAGCCAACGCAAGAACGCAACTATTACGTAAGTAACCCTCGTCGTTTTCAATTATCCATGCCGGCCAATTCTAGCGCTTGGTGCTCGTTATCAAGGCCATCGTCTCGACAAATTATGGGAGCATACGTGCTTGCCATAGATTTGCTAGAAATGTCTACAGAAAGTCATTCGAGAGGGGGGATGGAGGAATTTCGAGCCTGGCAGTGTCAATGGTAGAGGCTTGAGAATGGGAGGAGCTTTCCCCATTTACTGTAGCAGAAGCTTAGCTGCCCAGGTGGTCAATGTAATAGATATTGTCTCATGCAGGGTATATCAGGCGCGGCAGCCAGGACTTTCATCGACTAGTTCTGCGATTGTGGTACCGGGCTCCTTATGAATGTTGTGCACTGCACTGCTGGTAAACATCATTATTAATGTGGTACGAAATATGGATGCAGATGATCAAGGAGTATGCATTTATTATGGAGCAAGCTAGAAGGCCACAATAGCTATCGAGGCGATGGGAGATGGGAGATGAAATGAGCACCATGCATCAACTAGGGCTGTGGGATCACCGACTGAGCAATGATGAAATAAATAATCAGGTGAGGATAATGATTTCTCTTCAGTTTTATAATATATGCAGTAGTAAAGGTTGGGGAGTATGGGCTCAAAGTCATCATCATCATCGTTGTCGTCCTAATTAGGAGCCAAATGTACTCCGAGGGTTTGCAACGTAATTTGTCTGTGGATCTTAAAGGCCAACCCCAGTAATCCCTAGACCCGCTGACTTTCACTTGACTATGGTCACCACCTAATAAGCTATGTTTAAGGGTTCATAACCATGACAGCGTTCAATGCCGCTGACGACACTGGTAACTACAACTATGGTAAGGACGTGCTCATAAATATGGATAATTCTCCTATCAAAGAGCTACCACTATCACTCCCCAGCTTTGTGACGAGAATTTGGAGCATCTTGCACATATGTCAGACGAAAAGGGAAAGAGGAGGGGGGGGAAGGCGGCATGTTCCTCAGTTATGTTGAGATGCATCTGATTCTATCTTCCACCAATCTAGATATACTGAGTTTCGGCGACTGCAGGCGACAATGGGCACCTTATCAGCGGATTCACTACAATTGAGAATAATTCCTCCTGTGAGCGCTGTCAGCAGAACGATTTCTCCACATCAAAGCCTCCACAAAGACTCGTCGACATCAATATTGCTGGGGGTAGTGTGCTTGGTTATAATGAAAACCTGTTTGTCAAGGAACTGTCGAGGCCCGTCGTTCCATGGTGTTCGATTCTTCCAGAACTTTGCGATTGTAGTGCATTTTTCGATAGCGTCTCTCGCTCCGACGATGCAGTCAAAGCTGCCGAGATCCGATGGATCGAGCTGCTGATCATCTGGTATATTATCATAGTGGCCGTGTTGGTCTTCGTCCTGACCGCTGTAGGCGTGAAAGTTCTGGATCTCCTTGAACCTGCCTGGCGTGCCTCTGCGGAACGATTTGATCCCTGTCGACAGTTCAGTAATTGTCCTTTCGATTTAATGATGCTAAAACTCACGAATGGGATCTTTCCAAAATGTGGCCTCGTTCCAATATGACTTGAGCGTAATAATGGTAAGATCTTGCGGGTTCTCAAGCCTGCGCTGGCAGTGACCAACAGCGAAAGAATCTTGAATGACGTGGAAGCAGCTGCCGAGGGCACGCCTACCGATCTTCGGATTGTCATAAGACATTGTCCTGCCCATGAGCAAGCGTTGGAAGCTGTCAGATCCCCGTGGGGTGGTCGAGTCATTGAAGAATTCTCCGAGACGAGAGTTAATCGAATGCTCTGGCAAGACGCCGTCGGACACAGACAGTCTGTACATGGTCTCCATCCAAAGCATGATTTTTCTCTTGCTCTCTGAGGGTTGTTCATTCGTCTTGCATCCCATGGAGTGGAGGAATTGAAGATCTTCAAAATGAGATCGGTAAATAATGTTGTCGGATGAGAACTTGAACTTGATTTTGTAATCGCTCCCCCACGCGAGACCGGTATCGAAGGTGCCATTGTTTGATGAAGAGTCAACGAATAAAGAGCAGGCCGGATCATCGTTCCAGATGACTCCACGAATGAACTCCCAAACATCAGGCCGATCTACATTCCACCACTTCCCGAGGATCTGGTCATAAGTCGTGCCTCTTTCTAGTTCGCCGGCGTTGATGAGTGCAGCAATCACCATATTCTCGTGAACGGCCGCCCCAACTTTTGGAACCTTACCGGCTAAGACCTTGTAATGATCAAAATGAGTTTCTGGAGCCCTAGGACTTTTCTCTGCGAAGACGGGATCCCGTATGGCCATGAAAGCCTGCACAGCAAAGGTGGATCCCGGGTTTGACTCAGGCTCACCCCTTACCTTTTTGATAGGCTGTGCCGCCACGATAGCCTGTAAAAATGGTAAGCATTGAGCTTTCTCAATATTATTGAGAAATATACGTACACCGGCAAAGCGTGCGCCATCTTCTTCATCCTCCACCGACCAGAAGAGTCGATCTCCCAAACCAACCTCCTCCGGTTGTACTTGGCCTGTCGCAAGCTTCTCTACCACATCCGCAGCCAGAGGCTCATCAATTGGAGAAACTCCTGCCTATGTGGGGTGATTAATGAGTATAACCCTTGCTGAGCGTGTCGACAAATTACCTTGATATCGGCGAACTTGAGCTTAGGGTCCAAATGGATCCACACAATCAGCTTCTGGTTTCCGAACTCGAAAGTAAGGAACGCGGAAGCATCTTTTGCGTCGGCGAGCTGCTCAAGTTCAATGAGGATTTCTTTGGAGGTAGAGGCCGGCGAGATGTTGCTGAGCTTGAACTCTTTACCGATCTTGCAACCTCGCAGGATGGGAGGGCTACTTTCGGAGACCTTGAAGTTAATAAAGGACTCGTTGATATATGTAACTTTTATGGCGCTGGGCGGCGCGATCTGCTGCGGCATGGTGAACAAATCAATTTGAGAAGAAATGGGATCACTGGTCCAGTCCTCGAGCAATTTGAAGATGGCGATTTGACCCAGAACTCATTGGCAGTGGTGGAAGTAGCTGTCCTTTGTATACTTTCGACTGCTTTGGAGGGGTCACATCCTCTCGACAATGAGTGCTGCTGAAGCATGATTGAGTTCTAGATCTATGTGGTAGATTGAGCTAGTGTCTCTATCACGCAGTCAACATCCCTCTATAGCTTGCATCCCATGATGGTGCACGGCGCTCCGTGAGTCTAGAGCGCCACCCCCAGAAGCTGTCACGCTACGCTAGGCTGCATTCAACGAAGCTTATGCGCACTATCGACACAGGTGGCCTGGAGTGTTCTGGGGCCCCAAATTTGGGCGAAGCAGCTGAAATATCGTTCACAGCTGAATGTTTACAGCTGAATATAGCGAGCAAGTCATGATGTATATTGAAGCAAGATGGCAGCAGTATCTCTCCACTCTGCCCGCAATTAGTCGAATTTCTCATTACTGCGAAGGTAATTGCGCGGATCTTCAAATGGCATGGATCTGCACTGGCCAACATCGAGCCGTTGCCGCCGTCCATAGTGCTGGACGACACCCTCGGCTGCGCCCACTGGTGTCCATGAGCTTGCAACCATATGCGCGCATATGCTACCAATCAGAAGTTCCTGCGTATATGGACCAAGATAAAGGAACTAAAGATAAATTAACTAAACACTATGGAATGACGTTTGGGAGCACGCACATACACACATGAGCTCCACGTAAGCCAACTCCAGCTATAGCGAGCTTGGCAACACTGCCGTGGGCTGCTGGTTTAAGAGACATAATTTGTATGCGACGAACAAGTCCTATAAACCGAGCTTCGATTTGGGGGCTCGGATGAAATAGTCATATCATGCAACAGAATCAAAATGATTGAGCCGTGAGTCAGCAATTTTGAATGCACCAAGCAGCTAACAGGGAATATACAAGCGTGGGGAAAGAATAGAGAAGAGTACGCAAAAATTGCAAAAACATACAACACCGGGGATTCCCCAGTCGTCACCGACCTGAGTACTGATCCGGCGGCCTATGGACATGTCTACCTGGTGAAAGTGGCCCGTTTTTGCGATAGCCTGTGACACGGTAACCTGTAGCTCTTGCACCGCGCTAGTGGTGGGGTAGCTTTTCCGTCAAGAACGCTGGGCATCTGAGGGAAATACGGGCATTCGGGGGTTATATGACAGTTCTTGAAACGCTCGCTTTAGCTGCGTAAGAATCGCTCTGCTCCAATTAGATTTAAGAACGTGGCCGTATGGAACCAACGATGAAATGATCCGACTAGAGTCCCCCAGCCTCAACTTGGCTCCGCAACACAGCGACTATCAGAGGCGATGGCGCGAATTCTGCTGTGCACTCACACACATAGAGGGCCAAAGGCATTGATCAATAGTCGAACATTGCGTTCACGGTCTAAAATGGGACTTTGGATCATTTCTTCTCCCAGGTGGAGGCCCAGTCACAGCTGGCAGCTGCTCTCAGCTGGGCTGTAGCTGATCACTGAGACGCTCTGTATTCTAGGCGACATCCCCGCAGAATGTCAATGGTGCATTTTCATATCAAGCACGGGAGTTTTTCTATATTATAGACCACGAATAAAACCACTGCCAGCCGAATAGTTTCTTGAATGCTTTGTGTCTCAAGTGTCACGTATTAGACCTGATGCGGCGCATGTGCTTTGCGGAGGTCCCTAGCACAATCATTTCACTGGGCTAGGTTTCCAATTGTGACCGTGACCGAATACCTTGAAAGGAGACGGATTTACTGGATTTTGCTGGTCACACGAGCATAATGGTTGGCCTCTGGCTCATTTTCATCTGTTTTCATTTGGTGTGTCACTTGCTCATTCATTCGGTATCTTCCATGCTTACAGCGTAGTAACCGTGCAGTTGCCTTGAGAGCTTCTGTCTCGGCTTCTAGTAATAGGCCTCTATAGAACGTCTTAAGGTGACTGAGACTTCGCACGAATATATGTCTTTCCATTTTGGCCAAAGCCTCTTTTTATATGAGCCTAAACTGAGGCTCGTCGGCTACAAATGCCGCAAACAAGTTTTTGCCTGCTATCTCTTCGTTAGTGGTACCAAAAAATGCCCGTGCAGTTACGTCGGTTTCATCCGATATAAGAGACTCCATATAGAAAGCAGTGACTGCTTTTCGGATGAGTGATTTGCCGCCCATATTTTGTCATCCTACGATATGATTCAGACGAAAACTCCTTGGGGCAAGTCGTCGGAAGACTGGCTGATGTTCTGGTATTCGTTTTCAGATATCACCATGCTTGTAGCCGGCACCAGGAGCCAGAGTAGCTGGGACGTTGTCGAAAGCGGCCGGCTTCGAGGGCAATTTGCATTTGGCCTTGCTGTCGCCTCTAGTCCAATAGTAGCTTTGTGCCCGTTATATATAGTCGCTTGTACCACGTCAGACCGATCGCCGCCGCTTTGACGCGTCGGTATTAGCTCCAGCATTGAGTAGTATTTGCACAACCTCCTGGTGTCCTCCAACTAAAGCAGCTTGTAGCGCATTGCCATATAGTCCGCCTTGAGTGTGGACGTTGGCGCCCTTCTCAAGCAGCATTTTTACAATCTTTCCGTGTCCTATCGCTGAGGCAGCTTGTAGTGCGTTGCCGTATTCTCCGCCTCGGGCATTGACATTAGCTCCTGCATTTAGCAATATTTGAATAATCTTGTTATAACCTCCTATTGAACCCGTCTGGAGAATACCCAAGCTGGCAGGTTTGGCACTGCTCACTTGAACGCCTAATGCCAAATGTATTTGGACATAATTTTCCTTTCCCATATATACTGCACAAAAGAATCGGTTTATAATCTTATCGATGGTGTTAACTTTAAGCAGCAGCTGTACTATTTCGAAATAGCCTTTAGTTGAAGCAGCCTGCGGAGCACTGCCGTATTGTCCGCCCTGAGCGTTAACGTCGGCTCTATTGTCGAGCAGCAGTTGTACAATTTCCCGATTTCCTTTGGACGAGGCAGCCTATAGAGCATTGCCGTAGTGCCCGCCCTGAGCATTAACGTCGGCCCCTTTGTCGAGAAGCAGCTGCTTTCGTTACTTATTGCAGCACTTATTCGCAAGCGAAGGCCGTTGCACTGCACAATTACCGAAGAAGTGGGCTATTCAAGATCCGTGGTTGGGGAAAAAGCCAACGCGCGTGATACAGAAGCGAAAATGCCGGCCCGCATGAAGGCGGAGCCTACAAAGTTACATTGGAGGGCGACGATGGAGCGCTTGCACGGCACAGTATCTAGAATCGTACCTACTGTGATATGATTTAGGCCAGCAGGCTCACGTCCATCAACCACGATACAGCGATGATCCAGATAGTTAGGCTTATGGGCATCAAGGAACTAGGCCAAAGCGTTCATCTAATTGTAATTTGGTCCCTTCTAGTACTTTCCTTTTTTGAGAGAGAGGCGGGACAAAAAAAAAAAGGAAAACCGGAACGATGAGCACTCACAATCTGGAACAGAAACACCGTCTAATGGATGACAATTCACTCGATTCGCAAGAGTAAATGCATACCACGAAGTCCACTGTAGATAAGCCTGATTCGACTGCGCCCATTGCTCTTGCTTCCTAGCTACGCCGTAGAAACCGGCCGGGTGGCAGGCGAAGCATGAGCGATCAGCAGAAACAGCAACAGCAATTCCGCGACGAATTGTTGAGGTACTTGGCCACGCTTATACAGCCACGATGCTATGTCCTACTTCTTTATGAAGGAACGCAAGAAGATTGCCATGTTATTCCCGTGTCGATAAATGACTCTGCAGACCCAAGCGAGCAATGGCGTGAAGCCAAGCGAACCATAGATTAGATGGGGCATATTGCAAACGGCCATGCAATGAATAAATCTGGCTATGAACGAGTTAAAAAGATCATTCGCGGTAACAATGATCACTCAAGGAAATCAGAGTTTGCGCAGTCCCTTTCTTCGAGCGAGTCCGCTTTATAAGCGGGACGGAGCGAAATTCCACTATTTGCCCAGCGATATTCGATCTCTCCGCGTTGGTTTTGCGGTGTTCGGATTTTATATTTTAACGCGTCCGAATAATCCGAGCCTGCGTTTATAAATTTAAATCAACATCACCATGGTTTCTGCTATGAATGATGATTCTAACTATAAAGGCATAGTATTTATACTACCTCCTTTGCTATACCATCGTTAATTTCATCGCGGAAGCCCCACTAAATAACACAATCACCATGATTAAGATCGATCAACCAAACGCTCAAGTCCTAAATGTGGCCGTCATCGGGGCTGGCATAGTTGGTCTGCAACTCGCTCTCGGCCTGTCTCAAAGATCAATGCATGTGACTGTTTACGAGCAGGCGGTGGTCTTACAAGAAATTGGGGCCGGATTTGGCTTCTTCTCTACTGTGTTGGAATGTCAGAGGTTCCTGGATCCTCGCATTGCCGAAATCGTCACCAAAACTGGCATCAAATATAATGAACCAGTCCGTTGGATCGACGGCATGAGCAAAGAGGACTATTCATTACGGCCGCAAGACCAGCTTTTCGATGTGGAATTGGATTCCGAAACTGATGTCTATTTAATGCATCGAGGACAATTCTTGCAAGAGCTAATAAAGCTATGCCCGAGCAGTCAGATCAAATTGGGCAGAAAACTCACCCATATCGAGCAAAGCGCATCCGGTGGCCAACTCGTGCTTCAATTTGAAGACGGTTCTTCTGCGCAAGCTGATGTCGGTAAGTTCAATTGAATCAAATTTTAACAAGGTACCTCATTAACAGAAACTGTCCGATAGTCATTGGCTGCGATGGAATTAAGTCTCGCACTCGTCAGGTCGTCCTCGGCGACGATCACCCAGCTGCACATGCTGGATACGCCCACGAAAGCGCCTATCGCTGTCTCGTGGACTACAATGCTGCCATTACTGCACTTGGTCATCTTGCAAGAGGTCAGATGATGTATCTCGGAGAAGGTGCCCACATTATGACGTATCCCATCGCCAATCACAAGTTTCTCAATGTAGCAGCCTTTATCCGCGATGATGGAAACTGGCCGGACTCCAAAAGATCGACGATACCATCGGGCAAAACAGAGATTCTGCAAGCATTTTCGGCTTTCGGCCCTGCGGTACAAGCTTTAGTCCAACTACTACCGGATCAGACCAATCGCTGGGGCATGTTCGATACATTCGACAACCCGCTTCCTACGTTTGCCTCCGGTTCTATCGCCGTGGCCGGCGATGCGGCTCACGGATCTACGCCACATCACGGAGCTGGAGCCAGCATGGGCATTGAAGATGCAGTCGCAATTGCAGCGCTGTTGGGAAAGCTTAACCAAGCTCTTGACTCGATCGACACGTCATACCAAAAAGCGAAAGCAGTCGCTTATGCCCTGACTTTGTATGACGAGGCGCGTCGAGAACGTTCGCAGTGGCTTGTTGCAAGCAGTAGGCTTCAAGGTGAGACTGTGAAAGGGATGAACCCTCAGGTTGGCAGAGATTTCCACAGGTTTCATATGCATACTGCAGCGCGTGTGTCCCAGATTTTGAATTTTGACTGGGGAAAAATGCATGAAGCTGCCGTCACGAAGCTGGATACTTGGCTTTTTCAAAACTTAGTGACAAAATAGTTCTGGTATCGAATCGCAAATTAATGCAAGGTGGATATCATTCAGTAGATCGTAGCCTTTATCTTTGTAATAAATAGCATAACTATGTGCTATAGGCGACCATGTTTGAGTTTGGCTTCCAGAGAAGGGCACACTGAGATCGTGAGAATACTTCTCAATCACCGGTGGCGCGGCTGGGGCGTGTAGTCGGTCTCGTCGACGGTGAAACTGCCGCTTTACCTGTCTCCCTGGGGCGACAACAACCCGTTCGTGCTGACCAACATGCGTAAGCGCGACCCCGCCCTGGCGGGCGTTATGCACTTTGGTGCCGACGCCCTCATCAGCACTTCCCCGACCGCCGTCGAGACCGTTGTGGCCCACGGCGCCTCGTGGACAGGTATGGGTAAGAAAGACGCTTAGATTGATCACTGACGTAATGGCTGTGTATGTAAGTGTGGGAATCCGTCCTTGGCACACATGCTGTGGGGCTCCTGGCCTCCGTATTGGTCACTACTGCGCCTCTGCCGTCTGTCCTGTTTCTTTCCAACATGTTTACATTTGTTTGCATTGTCCTGCAAGGGTGCTTCTTCGTAACACAAACCTAAAGTAAAATGGCTAATACAAAAAGAAACGTTTTCAATACTTTCAATATGCATTTAAATAATATCGTCCTCTAAGATGTGGTAGATTGACATACCGTCGCACCGGATTTGTCTCCTATAACCAAATGAGCGACGTGTCTGCTTTGCCGTTGGCTTGGCGAAAATTAGACTTCATATTGCCCCAGAAATGTCTGGCTCGCTAACACAGTCAACCCCGAAAGACCGCTTAATAATACAAAATGTCTCCGCACCACACGCTAGGATTACTGGCATTAGCTGCTAAAACCCGCTGTAGGGCCTTTGGCCCCAGGTGATCGGCGGTTCGTACCCTGCAAGTACTACTGCTATGACTTCCAAAATTCAGAATTCGCCTTATCTAGGCAGGGTCGAATGTGCAAGGTCCAGACTTTTCATGTCTAATAGGTGTATTTCTTTATTGTTCCGGCTCCGCATAAATGTCTTGGTTGGGCCATCGCCGTTCCCGCCCGCCATCTTGTGGGCGACCGACAGCACGTCGCCCTAAATGAGTAGGCATGCACGGTACGGACGAGTTTCTATAGGGTACATCGTAGTTACATGCTCGTATCGCAGCCGCTGTGCGAAGTATAACTAAGGAGCTCGGTGGTTCGGTATATTCGCGGAACTAGCAAATCTATATCAATATACCTATTATCCCATAATACATCGCACTTTTATGGCTAATACCTGTTTATACAAAATCTCTCTACGCAGTCATGTCTATCCAATTAATCATACTTGCCATCGTGGGAGTTATTATACTCCAGCTGCTTCGCCCACTAATAAGTCCACTGCGACCTATCGGCGGGCCATTCTTGGCGCGCTTTACTAATCTCTGGTACGCTTGGCGTATACAGGCTGGTCACTTCGAATTTAATAACATTAAACTGCACCAGAAATATGGTAAAACTTCTCCTTTATTACCCGCGATAAAGATATTTTGATTTCACTAATATCTCCCAAGGAAAAATCGTCCGCTACGGACCAAATCGTTTCAGTTTCAATGATCCAAAAGCTTTGAAAATTATTTATGGTCCAGGTTCTCAGTTCCGCAAGTCGGATTGGTATAATGGCAGCAACGTGCCTAAGCCAATGGCCTTTGAGAGATGGAATATATTTGCGACCACGGATTCTAAACAGCACTCGGAGCAGCGCAAGCCGTTTACCAATACGTACTCTATAACGTCTCTAGTATCCTTTAAGCCCTACGTAGACGAGTGCGCTAATATATTTGAACAGCGACTTGCCGAGGTCGCCGGCACAGCGGTTCCTATTGATTTCGGCCACTGGTTACAGTGCTACGCCTTTGACGTAATTGGCGACATAACTTTTGGGGAGCGCTTTGGCTTCCTCGATAGCGGCCGCGATATTGGCGGTGTTATAGCGGCCGTGGATGCCTTCCTCGATTATGCGGCCACGGTCGGCATTTTCCCCAGATTACACCCGATTCTTTTTAAGCTGCAAACTATGCTCGCGGATGAAAAGGGATCGGGCTTCAATTATATCAATAATTTCACTCAGGAACAAATCACTAAGTTCCGTAATGAATCCAAATCCTCCGAGAAGGCCGCTCTGCAGGATGAAGGTTCTATGGAAACTATGCTGGCAAAGTTCTTCAGAAGAAACCAAGAGGACCACGAACGTTTCACTCCCTACCACATTTTCACTGGATGCGCACAGAACGTCGGAGCCGGGTCCGATACCACAGCTATTAGTCTGTCGGCCACCTTTTATTACCTCTTAAAAAACCCCTCGACGTTGCAACGGCTCCGCGAGGAGATTGTAACTAAGGCAGAGCAGGGTCAGCTATCCGAGAAGCCGACGTTTAAGGAGACTTTAGATATGCCGTATCTGCAGGCGGTTATTAAGGAAGCTCTGCGGCTACATCCGGCTACAGGTTTCCCTTTGGAGCGTGTCGTCCCCGAAGGCGGCGCCACAATTTCTGGACGCTTTTTCCCATCAGGAGTAGGTCGATATATTTCCTAGTATTGCACGAATTTAAAGACGATCTGCGATATTAATTTATGTATTTAGATTATTGTCGGTGTCAATACCTGGGTTGTGCAGCGCAATCCCAGTATCTGGGGCGATGATGCAAACGAGTTCAGGCCAGAAAAGTGGCTCATTAACGATTCCGAGACGCTTTCGTTCATGAACCGCCATTGGATTCCGGTAAGACCCCTTTACGTTAGGGGAGAGTTCCATAAAATATAGGGTAAAAAACTGTATTGCTGATTAAACCTGGCGTTTAGTTTGGTGTTGGATCTCGGGTATGCATCGGCAAGAATATTTCACTACTCGAAATGCAGAAGCTCATTCCGAGGGTCGTCCGAAAGTTCGATTTAGAGATTAATGGGCTCGGCGACAAGACGTGGAGCACAAGGAACCGCTGTTTTGTAAAGCCACGAGACTTTCGGGTTCGGGTCGCTATGAGAAAGGCAGAATAGATGGAGTTAAATGATTTTGGTGCACCCCTCGTCGCGATTCGACAGAAGAGCATAACCCATCAGAAGTCACTCGAGAAGTGCAACCCTCCCGAACGGGCGTGTGGGAATTACAAGGGATATCAATCACCACAGCGCGAGTGTCATCCAGCAGATTTTACGTCTCAAACAAGACTCGAAAAGCTCTACTGGTCCAGTTTCGTTCTTTTTTGTGCAATCTGATGATGAGGAATCTACGAGCGCGAATTCGGTTCTCAGATCTCTCTTACGACAGAGGCTTGAGGGAATGGAACTTCCATCAAGGATGCAAGGCATATCAGCATTAACTTGGTCTGATATCTCTGATCTATTTATGCAACATATGCCGTCGACACAGACGTCATTCATCTTTGTATTCTTTAAACGATCTCCGTACCGTTTCAAATATTATATGATTGCCCTTTCATCCCATTTATAAAGCGATCGCCGCAAACAATGCCTAAGCTTAGTTACCCTAGCACCTTCCACGCCATTCCGCTCCTATGTTCACGATCTCAAAACTGTTAAAACTCCACTTTTTAGCGAGCGTGCCCAAACATGCTCGTTAAGGGGTGCCTTCTATCCCAACCTCCTGCTCCAGACAATAGTCCCCTGAATTAATGCAAATACGGAGAATATAAGACTAACACTAAATAGGTATAAAATCAAGCGCTCATCATCACGAGTTTGAGAAATTATCACAGTCATCGTAGCGATAATGGCTGTAGGTACGAGTGCTACCATGTATACTGTAGACTTGAACACTTGCGAAGTAAAAATGTGTTCTACGAGAGGATCATGCTGTTCACCTACCTTTTCTTCAACCGTCAAAGTTGGAGTATTGTTCAGGATTTGAGACAAGGTATAAAATGTTGTGGAAGGTTGACTCGCGTCGCAGCTCGGGGGATGTTGAATATTTGCCACGTGTATGGATTGGATTCCTATAACGTGAAGTTAGTGGATCGCTCAAACTTTTAGTGCTATATACGATATTTCTGCTCACCAGACACTAGTCCTATAATGGCAAATACGGGCTGAAAAAGGAGCAATAATGGAAGGATTTGGCCGAAACCCATCGCGAATTCCTCAGAGGGAGCATTCATCATTAGAATGGCTAATTTGAGCGTGCCCTTGAGTAAAGTCAAGAGGAGGGTAAGAATAGTGGCCATAAACGAATCCCATACCTCCGCGACCGCCAAGAAAGTGACATAAAAATGGATGATGATCTTGTATTTGTACAAAGACCTCCTTTTATTCCGGTGGCTTTGCAGTGCGGTTTTTAAGTGCTCCTCAAGCCAATGTTCGATTTCTGCGCGGGCCCTGATGCACCATTGGCGAGTAATACGGAGTCGTGGGATTATGTGCCATATGAAGAGAAAGGCGATATTGGCATAATTAGCAATTGATTGGATTGGTATTCTGGATTCCAATCTATTGGGCCCCAATGTGTAATAATAACGAAAGAGGTCGCTTTGCCAGTATGCACAGCGAACTGGCACCGCATCATAAGGTTCCGACATCGATATAAACAATGCGAAGGGTAGAAGTATCGATATAGCTGACATCAAGAATAGCCGCACCTTCCATGGTGCATTATGGTTGTTGAATCGCCCGCGCAAAATCGACAGCGTGATTAGATGCGCCGTCGAACTGACCCAGGCTAGGTATACCACGAAGTTCCAGTGGTAAGCATCCAGGTTAAATACCCAAGCTTGGATAAAACCTGAGATAATAATGCCCAGACCTGTTACAATTTGTTGATCACAAAGCGCCAGGGTAATCTCTTCGATAATCGCTTTGCCGGGTTTATGCGATCTTCGACTGTGGCCGAAAAAGAAATATTTGTCCGCTCGCCGGATCTTATCTTCGGACAAGTACCCACGCCAATAAGCAAAGACCATAAGAAAAAAAACTGCCCATGCCGCCACCAGAAATGCTACGATGACCTTTGCAAGGTTAGCAGTGTAAGTTATAATTTTCAAAAAGTCAAGATCACTACTAACACCAAGCCCAGAGATGTCTGCATTCGGGATAACTGCCCCATAATCAATATAGTCCTGGCAGGTGGCGTTCTCCCAGGCTTTCCAAGTGATCACCGTAGTATCTACATATTTAATCGAGGTAGACGCAATAGAGGTAGAGTAGGAAGAATATGACGTGGATGTGGTAGATTGATATCCTGTAGACCAGGTTGTTGCTGTAGAACGCAAAATTTCCGATTTAGTGATAATACGATCCATTATAATAAGAGCGCGGTATTCGTAGTACTAATGAAGACAAATTCTGAGTGAAAAGTTTGAACGGTGTCGTTTATTGTGTACCGTAACGAGATCCTAGTGAGTGTGACTTGGTGAAAATTTAAGACTACTCAAAGGGCGGGTTGAAAGTTTTATAGGGCGTCTTGCTGGCATAAGGGATCTCACGATAAAGCCTGCTGAATCAAGCAAGGGTAGGCAAATAATGCCTGAAGAGCAGCTGCGCCTCAATGCCATCAGCATGGCTAGCCCCAAAGCCGCTAGAAGTATTTGAAAGTTTCGCTATCTGTTGCCAAAACTTTTCCAGCTTCAAATAATCTCAGAATTAATTTCCACTTGCACCCTAAGATCGAATGTACTTCACAGAGCCTTTGTGTAGCTGATACAGGATGGCATTTGCAGCTGTGTTACTTTTGTTAAGAAGAATCAAAAAATACTGCGACAGATAAACCCCATAATTCAACAGCATTGGAGTCAAGAATCCTTCCAAGGTCAAAGAACCCATACTATTGAATAAAGGGAATGCTTTCCAAAATAACAACATTATGCTTGCCGACCTTTCCAAGCACGTATGCGTTGTCGTCGTTGGCGGGCAGTTGGTCTGCATCGTCGTGTGTTTCGTCAAGAAATTGCTTGGCGGCGACGAGCTCTGCCCCAATGGCACAAATCCATGCGACTGTGTATATCGTTAAAACAGACATGGCTGGTGGTGTTTCGTGGTCTTGCGATGCGATATCATTGCCCAAACCGAGATATAAAGGCTTTGCGAGGAATGAATGCTTCAGGACGATAATTTGAGGACATCCAGCAGATTCCTTTTAGAAGGCAGCAACCGATTTCCGTAGTTTTTGACGCCCGAAGCATTCCAGAGCCTCGTCACCAATTGCCTTGGTGGCAGTGCTACAGCTGCATGGCATGGCGAGACCTGAATGGCTAACGAGGACTGAAAATGCCTTGCAGCGGGGTGAAAATGCATCGAGCTGCAATATCGACGAACCAGATGCGATTCTGGTCCACCTTTTCTTTCCCTTTTTTTGTCCTGCCACGATAATCGGTGTTTCTGAACTCACGTAAACCCTTTTGCACGTCGCTTTGCTCAGTCCACAGGCAGCGACAGAAGTTCTCAACAAAGACTAGAGCAACTCAAGGGTGGCCGTCGTACATATCACCGAAAAAAAAGCTTGGGGCAGCCAGCATTGATCGCTTGTCCCCATTTTCAAACGGTCAGCACACGTTAGTCGTAACGCCCGTGCTCTCGTAGGCGGTCTTTTCGTTGCCCAAACCCCGCTTCTTTGCTAGAGAGATTGTGGCCGCATGCCAAGCAGCCAGATCTATGCCTAAAAGAGCTAGATCCGGCAGCACCCGCTCTAACCCCACTGCTTGTCCAGTTCATTTTACACTTCTGTCCTGTGCCACGACTACCAATTCGAACACGCCAAAGAATAATTAAACAATTCCCTAGACGTGGAACTTGCACAGTCATCAATTCGTCACCGATCCGACTACTGGGCGGGCGGTCTATGGATATGTCTACCTGGTGAAAGTGGCCCGTTTTCGCGACAGCCTATGACACGGTAATCTGTAGCTCTTGCACCGCGCTAGTGGTGGGACAGCCTTCCGTCCATAACGCTGCTTATTTCCACAGAATATACGGGCATGAAAGCGTTATGGGACAGTTCTCAAAACGCTCGCTGCAGCTGCTTGAGAATCGCTCTGCTCCAATCAGATTCAAGAACGTGGCCTATGGAACCAACGATGAAATGATCCATATTACAAGCAGAATCGACCCACAAGTACGTCCAAGAGTACTCTTTTCTAACGTTCAACTGAGCATCCCGGTCACAGCTAAACATCAAACGCGATAGCACGGAATACAGCTGTATGCCTGCATAGCAGATGGCAATGGTCAATTATCGCGTTAATGATTCGAAAATGATAAGTCTTGTTTGAATCGTTCCTCCCAAGTGACAAAGCGTACTCAGCTGGATGCGACAGTATTTCCCCATATGTGGTCCTGCCGGCAATTGTTCCCAGCTGGCCATTTTGGCTGGGGTTCATTTCCGCAGTGTCTTTTTGAGCGCGCCCGCACATTTATCTTCCTGTCAGTGGACCACGCTCCTCATTCACGTCAAATCAGTTGTAATGAGCAGATTATCGAGATTGTGTCTACGACATTTGCGACCCACTGAAGTCAGTGTCGGGTCAGCGTGCTAATCTTGCACAGTTATAAACCCCAACTGCGATCCATTCGTAGATCACCTTTTAAAAGCGCGATCCTGCCCGCAGCTGCCTGGGGTGAATGGCGTTCCCGCGCAAAATCTCTTGATTCGTTCCCGTAGCGTACTCTTGCATTTCCATCCACATAAGAGGCTATTTAGCGTGTATTCATGTCAGATCATGCAATGCCTTTTTGTTATCTAGATTGCAACTCCCTTGAATTATCTTCAACTTGAAATTGCGTGCTTTCTAGATACTTCTGTCAAAACCAGATCTCCAATCCAAGCTAGAGTTCTAATCAAACAACCGACTATCTATCAGACAAAGTCAAGGTGTGGTCATCTGCCAAGCAATGGGCGCCTACATCAAAACAACCCAAACACATAGCAAAGCTACCAGCACAACAAATCTTGCATTTATAGTATGCCTTCTCCAGACTTGCCAAGCAAACATCACAATAGCCGCCTTTCGCAGCAAATTTCGTAGGTGATCCAGTTGGCGAGTCCGAGGGCCCTGCAGGACCTGGGTGCACCGCAATGTGTTCGACCATATGCATATAGCCCTGCTTGTGAGCCCGCCAGACGGGCGTACGGCCGAAATGATTTCCTACCATTAGGGAATGTTCTGAAATAATATCTCTCATCATTTCTTCGTGACCACATTGTACAGCGACAGAAAGGGCGTTTCAACCGTAGATGTCTTGGAATTTGGGCTGAAAAAATTCCGGAATTTTTTGAGGATTGAGAAAGACGTGGGATCTCCAGCTCTGATAGCGTAGAATAATGATGGCCTTCCAAATAAGTCTAACGCACATATCGCTGCCTTGTTCCGAACAAGCAATTTGACAACATCAGCATGTCCTCTGAACGCGGCAGCATGAAGTGGTGTCTATCCATTCTAATCCTCAATTGTGTAGTGGGAGCTCTTGTCGAGGAGCAGCTTGATTACTTCAGTATGTCTGTTGCGAGAAGCAGCAATCAGTGGCGTCCATCCGTGATTGTTCATTACCGTCCAATTGGCACCCCTGTCGAGGAGCAGCTTGACCACCTCAGTATGTCCGTTGTTAGAAGCAAGATTAAGTGGTGTCCATCCGTTGTTAGAAGCAACCGCGCACTTGGCGCCTTTATCAAGGAGCATCTTGACTATTTTAGCATATCCGTTGCAAGAAGCAACAATTAGCGGCGTCCATCCGTCATTGTTCGCTACCGTCCAGTCGGCACCCTTATCGAGCAGCAGCTGCGCGATCTCCTGGTGTCCTTGAAATGAAGCTGCCTGGAGGGCGTTTCCGTAATCTCCGCCCTGGGCATTAACGTCGGCCCCATTGTCGAGCAGCAGCTGCGCGATCTCCTGGTGTCCTTGAAATAAAGCAGCCTGGAGGGCATTACCGTAATATCCGCCCTGGACATTGACATCGGCCCCTGCGTCGAGCAGGAGCTATATAATATCTCGGTATCCTCCGAATAAAGCTGCCTGGAGGGCGTTGCCGTAGTCTCCGCCCTGGACATAAACATTGGCACCATTATCGAGCAGCAACTGCACGATTCCCTGATATCCTCTAGATAAAGCAGCTTGCAGAGCGCTGCCGTATTCTCTGCCTTGGGCGTTAACTTCGGCCCCGTTATCAAGCAGCAGCTGCGCGATCTCCTGGTAGCCTTTAAATAAAGCTGCCTAGAGGGCATTACCGTAATATCCGCCCTGGACATTAACGTCGGCCCCTGCGTCGAGCAGGAGCTGTACGATATCTCGGTATCCTCCGAATAAAGCTGCCTGGAGGGCGTTGCCATAATCTCCGCCCTGGGCGTTCACGTCGGCCCCGTTATCGAGAAGCAGCTGCACAATTTCCCGGTATCCTCCGAATAAAGCAGCCTGGAGGGCGTTGCCGTAGTCTCCGCCCTGGGCGTTAACGTCGGCCTCGTTATCGAGCAGCAGCTGCACGATTTCCTGGTGTCCTCTAAATAAAGCAGCTTGTAGAGCGTTGCCGGCGGCACCCTTATCGAGCAGCAGCTGCACGATTTCCTGGTGTCCTCGCAATAAAGCAGCCCACAGAGCGTTGCCGTATTCTCCGCCTTTAGCGTTAACGTCGGCCCCTGCGTCGAGCAGCAGCTGCACGATTTTCTGGTGTCCTCCATGTGAAGCAGCCTGGAGGGCGTTGCCGTACCACCCACCGCAGGTATGAACGTCGGCCCCTGCGTCGAGCAGCAGCTGTACGATATCTCGGTATCCTTTAAATAAAGCTGCCTGGAGGGCGTTGTCATAAAATCCGCCCTGGGCGTTAACGTAGGCCCCGTTTTCGAGCAGCAGCTACACGATTTCCTAGTATCTTTGGAATAAAGCAGCCTGGAGGGCGTTGCCGTAATATCCGCCCTAGACATTAACGTCGGCCCCTGCGTCGAGCAGGAGCTGTATGATATCTCGGTATCCTCTAGATGAAGCAGCTTGCAAAGCGCTGCCGTATTCTCCGCCCTGGGCATTGACGTCGGCACCATGGTCGATAAGCAGCTTGGCCAGCTCGATCCGTACGTCATATGATATCCGATAGCTTTCTAATCCAATATGCAACGCTGTCATTCCGTTCTTGTCCGCAGCCAATACGCCAGCACCGTGGTACGCTGAGCATGATAGGGGTGCCTGACCGGAATCATCTTTGGCGCCGGCGTTCACTACCTTCGTCTTGAGAAGCAGTTTAACCACTTTAATATATCTATTCTGGGCTGCACGCTATAGCGGTATCCGATTAGAATTATTTTTGGCGTCGGCGTCCACTGCTTTCGTTTCGAGAAGCAGCTTAATTACTTTGGCATATCTATTTTGGGCAGCCCACCATAGCGGTATCTGATTAGAACCATTTTTAGCGTCGGCGTCTATTGCTTTCGTTTTAAAAAGCAGCTTAAATATTTCGATATATTTATTTTCGGCTGCGAACGATAGCGGTATCTAATTAGAACTATTTTTGGCGTCGGCGTCTATTGCCTTCGTCTCGAGAAGCAGCTTAATTATTTCGATATATCCATTTTCGGCTGCGAACGATAGCGGTATTTAATTAAAACCATTTTTGGCGTCGGCGTTTATTGCCTTCGTCTCGAGAAGCAGCTTAATTATTTCGATATATCTATTTTCGGCTGCGAACGATAGCGGTATTTAATTAGAATTATTTTTGGCGTCGGCGTTTATTGCCTTCGTCTCGAAAAGCAATTTAATTACTTTGGCATATTTATTTTAGGCAGCCCACCATAGCGGTATCTAATTAGAATCATTTTTAATATTGGCGTCTACTGCCTTCGTCTCGAGAAGCAGTTTAATTATTTTAGCATATCCTTTTTAGGCAGCACGCTATAGCGGTATTTAATTAAAATTATTTTTAGCGTCGGCGTCTATTATTTTTATCTCGAAAAGCAATTTGATTATTTTAATATATTTATTTTTAATTGCCCATTATAGCGGTATCCGACCGGAACTATTTTTAGCGTCGGTATCCACTTTTTTCGTTTCGAAAAGCAGCTTGGCCATATCGGCATATTTATTTTCGGCTATGCAAGACAGCGGTATCCGACCGAATTTATCCTTGACGTCGGCATCTATTATTTTCGTTTCTAAAAATAATTTAACTATTTCGGCATATTTATTCTAGGCTATACGCTATAGCGGTATTTAATTAGAACTATTTTTAGCGTCGGTGTCTATTGCCTTTATCTCGAAAAGCAATTTAATTATTTTAATATATTTATTTTTGGCTGCCCATTATAGCGGTCTCCGACCGGAATCGTTTTTAGCGTCGGCGTCCATTGCTTTCGTTTTAAAAAGCAGCTTAATTATTTCGATATATTTATTTTCGGCTGCTAATAATAGCGGTGTCCGACCGGAATTATTTTTAGCGTCGGTATCCACTTTTTTCGTTTCGAGAAGCAATTTAACCATTTAGGCATAATTATTTTCGGCTGCCCGCCGTAAAAGTATCCGATTAAATTTATCCTTGACGTCGGCATTTATTATTTTCGTTTTTAAAAATAATTTAACTACTTCGGCATATTTATTTTAGGCAGCCCACTATAGCGGTATCTAACCAGAATTATTTTTAGCGTCGGCGTCCACTGCCTTCGTCTCGAAAAATAGTTTAATTATTTTGGTATATTTATTTTAGGCTATACGCCATAGCGGTGTTTAACCAGAATTATCTTCGGCGTCGGCGTCCACTGCCTTCGTCTCGAAAAATAATTTAATTATTTCGGTATATTTATTCTAGGCTGCCCACTATAGTGGTGTCCGACCGGCACTATTTTTTGCGTCCTGGTTTCTTTTATTCCATACTGCAGATAGTATATATCCAAGCCCAAAAATGGCTGCAAGGTGTATTGCTACCATCCCACTAGGCGCTCTTTGGCTGTATTCTGAGTATCGCCACTTCGTATCAATATCAGTAAAATATGCTTGGACTGATGCATCGATATGGGCAGGTTTTCCGAGAAATCCAAGGACTTCCTCACATCCAGGAGCTGCTCGTGCATGGCTACCCCAGTAAGAAGCCGCGTATTGAAAGAATTGATGTTCCTTGAGACGGTCCTTAAACTCCTGATCGCTCTGACAGCGCCCGTCAGCAAATTTCTCGAATGAGAGATATGTAGTGCAGGTTGTTGCTAATTCCGAGTGCGCTGCAGGAAACCATTTGTCTTGCGTGCTTTCGAAGTATTTTTGTGTTGTATAATGTACTAATCGGACGACGCTGCTCGCTTCATCGATTGTTACCAATCCTGCACATACGGAAACCATATCATAGACCTGCGTAATATTATCCTTGTCCAGCTTTATTTCACCAATCTTAACCGCAAGCGCATGCTGCAGCTCTGTCTTGGTGAGTGGTCGTTGTCCGCATGTGATCCATGCCAGCACTTGTTTCGCTAGCTGGGCTTGCCCTTCGAGCTGGCATTCTATTCGTTTCATGGCGCCATCATACGCTGCCGTGTAGCTTTTTGAGCCGATTTTCAGATCCTCCAATGCCTTCCGTAAGACTGCAGGATTATATTTATCCATGAGTATATCACAGTAGAGCTGAGCTAGGAGAAACCTGATTAATTAGCATAGACCGGCTAACACGTCATGACAGACTTACATTCCGTCCACTATCTGACTAATGGTCTGCGTAATCTCGTCTTGTAAGTCGCTTCTGTCGGCAATAAATCTGGGAAGTCGTGATATTGCGCCTTTCAGATATCTTCCGATATCTTCCTTACTTGCTCGTATCTCAATCATCAAGCTACTCAAGAATTCCTTCCTGATATCAGGCATATGCCGAGACGTTGCAAAGACGCTAGTGCCTTGCTGAGTCTGGAGGCCGAAGAGCTGATGGAGCAATCTTATTCTGCAACCGTCTGCCACCTGGCATTCATCCAGCGCATCGACGACGATAAATACCCTGGCGAATGTAGCAGTCACAATTCGAAGTGCCGTTGAAATCTCTTCCAAAGTCGGTCTGGTTTGATTCTTTCCATGTTTCTCATGGAGCTCATATAGAACCTGTGGTAGTGAGGGACTGTTGCGGGCTAGTTGTTTCAGCAGGCTCGACATTAGATGCTCAAGTCTTTGCTCCGCCTGACGGTTGAAATTGCAGTAGACGTAGAGCACCGCGACGTTGACACTATCAGAAAAGCGGCTTTCAAGGTTGTCAATGACGATAGACGAGAGAATTGTCTTACCAGCTCCGGGTATGCCAGGACAAAATAGTCTTTGTCCAGGCTCTTTTACCCACCTCTGGTATGTCTCGCAGTCGAGAAGCCACTGCCCTGTGCCAGGCTGTCGTCTGCGTAGATAATCGGAATGCTGCGGGCCGTAATCGACAGGCGTAAGCCAATTTAGTATCTCCTTATCTTGCTCAATTTGCATTATCGCATGTGTCTCTTTCACTGTCACCTGGGTCCCATGAACTGTGCTTTGGATATCATTGACTGCAAGACTCTTCTAGTAAGTACATTGGATGACATGGCTGAGAGGGCAAAAACGCAAGTCGTATTTACTGACCCTTATTCACCAATTCCCTCATCCGTGGCGTTTCCGTCACCTCATCGCCAGGCACCTTAACAAGAACAGCCTTACAATACGCTGCCGCTACCGCCGCCGCGTAGGAGTGCCACTCATCGTGCTTATAGGTATCGGCATAGTCGCTAATACCACGAATCACAAAGCATGGTAGCTCGTCCATAATCCCCGCTGCCTCCATCTCGAAACATATCGCACTCTCGTATCCTCGCCGGAGCTATTCACGGTCCGTTAGATTCTTTATTACGCCACCGCCTGACAAAATAAGCCCCCGGTGCGTGACAGGCTCGTTCGGGCGTTGGCGCGGTGGGCGGGCAACCACATTCTTATCCTCCGAAGCCTCACACGCGCTACAATCGGAACCTTTCTACACGTGGGGAAACGTGCTATCGAATAAAATATCTTCGCTATCAGGCCGCCGAAATATATCCTTTTGCCTAATAATGCTTTTTAAAATCCTTCGGATCGGAGACTTATTCCGAAGCTCGTCCCCCTCCAGCGCGCGGATGGCACTAGCTAAAATCCGTGGCGGCTTATTCAAAACGCCTTTCCGTTTAAACGTGTCGGCCTCGTACTTTCCAAAGTCGTACTAAATAACCCCAGGGTGGTCGTCACGGGGCGCGCTAATGGCAATATCACCCAGGCGAATATCCAGCTTATTGCTGGGGATTCCTGCGCCGATGCCGACCATCAGGGCAAAGCGGACATTGGGAAATTGCTGGCTAACATATGCGGCACAATGGGCAGCATTGACCGGACCCATCTCGGCCGGTTCGGCGATAACCACATTATGGGCGCCGATGCTGCCGACAGTATAGACGTAGCTTTGCTTGCCGGAGGCTCTGCAAGTGAACTCTTTATCTAGCGTGTACCGAACGGCGGTAGACTCCTCAACCAGAGCGCAGAAAATGGCGACGCTAACATCGTCTAAAGAAATCTCTTAAAATGCTTCTTCTTCGGACTCGTCTAACACCTCGTGTGAGGCGTGCTTACTGGGAGAACCCATGGTACGTGGTCATGCGAGAATGAGTCGATGACCGTATGATCAAATGCAACCCGGGAGAGTGGCTCCAAGGAGTTGAAGACCAAATATTAAAACAGCGACACTACAAAAACAGATGTATTAGGATGCCGTAGGAGGCCTGAGCTGGGCTAGGCTGCTGCTGCCTAACAGTATATGAAGGTCGGCGCGTATCAGCCGTGCGACAAGGAGCGCGTCCAAAGAGAGATTGCAGGCGATTGATCTGAGCTTCAACAGCTTTAATTTCGCTATTGCGTACTGTTGCTTTCCCCAAGATCGCGGACTACGTAAGCGACTTACTCGGAGAATGTCTTGACGCCCAAGGCATTCCGGAGCCTCGTCAGGCTGTACGCTTGGGTGGCCATGCTGCAGCTGCATAGTAAGACCTGCATTGCTCATAAGGACTGGAAGAGCCCTGCAGCGGAACGAAGATGCGCCGAGCTGAGATATAAGCGAACCAGATATGGTTCCAGCACACCATCTCTTTAGAGTCCTGTTACGATAATTGGTGTTTCTGAACTCGAATAGCTAATTTCCTGGGGCACGCATAATTTTGGTAATTTCCGAGCTGTTGCGCCACGAATCACTACCGTGGCAATGCGAAAATCTCAAAACGTCTTATTCAGTAATTCACGTTTGTCGCAATGGCCGCGCTGTATTTTTAAAGAAACATAACTCGATTGGCTATCGAAAGCAGTCTTTCTTGGCCAAACCCCGCCTCTCTGCAAAAAGACAGCGGCCGCATACTAGACAGCTAGATCTATGCCTAAAAGAGCTAAGTCCGACAGCACCCGCTACGACCCCACTGCAATCAAGCACATTTTTACACTTCTATCCTATGCCACGACCCCCGATTCGGAACACGCAAAAGAACAATTAAATAATACACTGGCCGTTAGACACTTGCACAGTCATCAAATCGTCACCGATCCTACTACAGGGCGGGCGGTCGCAGGACATGTCTACCTGGTGAAAGTGGACCGTTCTCGTTATAGCTTGTGACACGGTAACCTATAGCTCTTGCACCGCGCTAGTGGTGGGGCAGCTTTCCGTCTATCACGCTATGCATTTTAGGGGGGGAATACGGGCATTCGAGCGTTATGTGACAGTTCTTGATACGCTCGCTAAAGGTCGAGTAGCGCTTTGCTCCAATCACATTCGGAAACGTGGCCGTCTCGCACCAAAAATGAAATGATCTGTATATAGAAATGGTTCACAAGCACAGCCTAGAGTCCTCATTCTAAACGTTCAACCGAGCATCCCGAATACCTTCGGCGTTCGGACACTGGTCACTCTCGATCGTGATCTTGGCGTAATCATGCTCAGTATTAGGTGTCATCGCGTTGTCACTTAGTGGAGGAAGTTTGACTTGGGGCCACAATGGGGTTCGCGCAAACGGTTCAGGTATCAGGCAGCATAGTACCGTACATTTGGGCCACTGTAGTCCCACGCTCACCAAGTCACAAACTTACCATGTAATTCCGGCTCTATGCTTCTCTAAATTCATGAAATACTGTTTCTGCTAATTATCTACGATGCACACAGTCTTGTAGAGGCGGGCGACGCGTTCATCAGCTGGGCCAGATAACTGGATTGAGCTATTTGATCAACCCCGCGTTTCGCAAGGCTTGTCGAGATGCAGGCTAACTCAGCCACATTGCAGCCTACAAGGCTTCGCTATTTATCCCCACTTGACTGTCCAGCTGTTGTTTAGACACACAAAACTCAATCTGCCCCAACTGTTCACCCACCTTAAAGATGCGCCTACTTCAATTAACAGTACTAGGAGACCTAACGTTTACCAAGGACCTGATTGAAGGGAAGGATGTCATCCCGCCATACGCTGTGTTATCTCACAGGTGGGAGGAGAACCACGACGAAGAAGTAACCTACGAAGACGTAAAGAAGACAGAAGGAATCCAGAAACGCGGATATCGGAAGATACAGTTCTGTGCAGAACAAACGCGACGTGATAAACTGGGGTACTTCTGGGTGGATACATGCTGCATCGACAAATCGAACGCTGCCGAACTCTCCGAATCGATCAACTCCATGTTTCGCTGGTATCAACGTGCTGCAAAATGCTACGTCTATCTTTCAGATGTGTCGTCCGGTCCTTCCAGCGAGGAAGAGCCTCTGCAATCGACCTGGAAGCAAGCGCTTCAAGCCAGTGAATGGTTTAAGAGAGGGTGGACGCTTCAAGAACTTATCGCCCCTTCTATCGTTGAGTTCTACTCATCTGGTGCAAAACGACTCGGCGACAAGCGATCCCTCAGCCAGACTATTCACGAAGTCACTGGGGTTCCGATCCGTGCTCTAGAAGGAGCCCCACTCTCAGAGTTCAGTGTAGAGGATCGGATATTCTGGTCAAAATCACGAACAACGTCGAGACCTGAAGACAAAGCATACTCACTGCTAGGAATACTCTCAATTTCCCTAGTAGCCAATTATGGTGAAGGTGCTCAGAATGCGTTTGAGCGTCTTCGTTCCGAGATTGCTATGCGTTCACCATTGAAGGTACTTGCAAAGCTTCCGGCAGCCGATGGAGCGGCGCATGACTCTCATGCCAATGAGCATGACACCCAGTGTCTTGAAGGCACTCGGACGGAAGTCTTAAGCGAGATCGTCGAATGGGTGAGGGATCCTTCATCGAAGGCAGTATACTGGTTGAATGGTATGGCAGGAACTGGGAAATCGACCATATCACGTACGATAGCCAACAAATTCTCAGAGGAAAATAGCTACAAAGCTCGCCTTGGAGCCACTTTCTTCTTCAAAAGGGGCGAAGGCGATCGTGGCAAAATGTCCAAGTTCTTCACGACAATCACTAGTCAGCTCGTTCAAAAACTACCCGAGATAGCCGTGCATGTGCAAGCCGCTATAGAAGCCGAACCTGCACTCGTTTCCAAGGCCATGCGGACACAATTCGAGGCACTCATCGTAAACCCGGTTTTCGAGGTCTCAAAGGATACATCTCGCTGCATTTTCCTCTTCGTCATTGATGCTCTTGATGAATGTGAGCGAGAAGAAGACGTCAGACTTCTCATCAAGCTGTTATCGAGCTTTTCAAGAGCCACGACCGTCCAGCTGAAATTTTTCTTGACAAGTCGACCCGAGCTCCCTATCCGTTTAGGCTTTAACGCTGTGACCGGCGAATATCGAGATTTCATCCTCCACGAAGTGGCAGGACCTGTCATTGAGCATGACCTGGCAGTCTACCTTCAGCACGAGCTCGAGCAGACTCGGTTGACCTTCAATCAAGACTTGCCGGAAGAACGAAGATTACCCACAAATTGGCCAAAGCCAACAGATATTGACTCCCTTGTGCAAATGGCAATTCCTCTCTTCATCTTTGCTGCGACTACGTGTCGATTCGTATCCGACCGCAAAGGCGGCAACCCTGAAAAGAAGCTACAGCGTGTACTGGAGTTTCGTTCCGCACAAGCGTCCAGACTTGTGGCCACATATATGCCTGTACTGGAGCAACTGAATATGAATCGCTCGCCAGAAGAACAAAGCGAGACTCTGTTGCAGTTCCAACAAATTGTGGGGCCGATAGTTGTTTTAGCTGAACCTCTTAGCTCCAAAGCACTATCACACCTCCTCAATATCGATTTCAGTGAGATAATGGGTCTTTTGGACTTTCTCCACTCCGTTCTACAGATCCCACCGTCGCCCGGACAGCCTATTCGGTTGCTGCATCTCTCATTTCGGGACTTTCTGGTCGATCCGACGAGGCAGGGCAAATCATTCTGGGTGAATGAAAGAAAAGTCCACCAACAGCTCGCCAAACAGTGTCTACAGGTGCTGAACAGTTCCTTAACGAATGATATATGCAATATCAAATCTCCTGGAACGCTCGCATCTTCGATATCTGCGTTCCAAGTAAGAATGCATATATCGCCAGAATTGCAATATGCGTGTCGATTTTGGACGCATCATCTCTGTGAATCCCTCGTTTCTGACGTAGATACTGCTGACATATGGGAATTCCTCTCGCTACACTTCCTTCAATGGCTAGAAGTGTTGAGTTTGATCGGCAGACTCCCTGAAAGCATGGGCATGGTTCAAAGCTTGCAGTCTCAAATAGTAAGTCCAAACAATCAGGAAGCAAGAACAATAACTAAGAGCAACCAGCCAGAAGACTGCCACAACATCAATGACTTCTTATCCGACTCAATACGGTTTATTCAAGCGATGGGAACGAACATCGAGAATGCCCCGCTCCAGGCGTACTCTTCAGCCTTAGTATTTTCACCAAGTCGAAGTATTATTCGCACTTTATACCAGAAAGATATCTCAAGGTATATCGATTTAGAGCCGCAAGTGCCATTCTTTTGGAGTGAAAAGCAGAGGACGCTCGAGGGGCACAAGGGCAGCGTCTCCTCGGTCACGTTTTCACCGGACGGTCAGCAGATCGCGTCGGCATCGTACGATAGTACTATTATCATCTGGTCGGCCGCGACGGGCGAGAAGCAGAGGACGCTCGAGGGGCACAAGGGCAGCGTCTCCTCGGTCACGTTTTCACCGGACGGTCAGCAGATCGCGTCGGCATCGTACGATAGTACTATAATCATCTGGTCGGCCGCGACGGGCGAGAAGCAAAGGATACTTAAGATGCACAGGGACAGCGTCTCCTCGGTCGCATTCTCGCCGGATGGCCGGCAGGTCGCGTCGTCGTATATTAATACCATGATCCTCTGGTCGGCCGTAACGGGCGAGAAGCTAAGGACACTTAAGGGGCATAAGGGTAGAGTCTCCTCGGTCGCATTTTCGCCGGACGGCCAGCAGATCGCGTCGGCGTCGTACGATTATACCGTAATCCTCTGGTCGGCCGTGACGGGCAAGAAGCAGAGGACGCTCGAGGGGCATAAGGGCAGCGTCTACTCGGTCACGTTTTCACCGGACGGCCAGCAGATCGCTTCGGCGTCGGACGATAATACCGTGATCCTCTGGTCGGCCGCGACAGGCAAGAAGCAGAGGACGCTTAAGGGGCACAAAAACCGGGTTCATTCGGTCGCGTTCACGCCAGACGGCCAGCAAATTGCGTCGGCGTCGGACGATAGTACCGTGATCCTCTGGTCGGCCGCGACGGGCAAAAAGCAGAGGACGCTCGAGGGGCATAAGGGCAGCGTCTACTCGGTCACGTTTTCACCGGACGGCCAGCAGATCGCATCGGGGTCGTACGATAGTACCGTGATCCTCTGGTCGGCCGCGACGGGCAGGATGCAGAGGACACTCGAGGGGCACAAGAGCTGGGTCTCGGCCGTCCGCAAAGAGCTCGACTATACCGTGATCCTCTGGTCGGCCGCAACGGGCAAGAAGCAGAGGACGCTCGAGGGGCATAAGGGCAGCGTCTACTCGGTCACGTTTTCACCGGACGGTCAGCAGATCGCGTCGGCGTCGGACGATAGTACCGTGATCCTCTGGTCGGCCGCGACGGGCAAAATGCTGAGGACACTCAAGGGGCACAAGGGTAGAGTCTCCTCGGTCACGTTTTCACCGGACGGTCAGCAGATCGCGTCGGCATCGTACTATAGTACTATTATCCTCTGGTCGGCCGCGACGGGCAAAAAGCAGAGGACGCTCGAGGGGCATAAGGGCAGCGTCTACTCGGTCACGTTTTCACCGGACGGCCAGCAGATCGCATCGGGGTCGTACGATGGTACCGTGATCCTCTGGTCGGCCGCGACAGGCAAGAAGCAGAGGACGCTTAGGGGGCATAAAAACCGGGTTGATTCGGTCGCGTTCACGCCAGACGGCCAGCAGATTGCGTCGGCGTCGGACGATAATACCGTGATCCTCTGGTCGGCCGCGACGGGCAAAATGCAGAGGACACTCGAGGGGCACAAGGGCAGCGTCTCCTCAATCGCGTTCACGCCGGACGGCCAGCAGATCGCGTCGGGGTCGGGGTCGTACGATGGTACCGTGATCCTCTGGTCAGCCGCAACGGGCGAGAGGCAGAGGACGCTCGAGAGGCACAGGGACCGTGTCTACTCCGTCACGTTTTCACCGGACGGCCAGCAGATCGCGTCGGCGTCGTACGATGGTACCGTGATTGTCTGGTCAGCCACGACGGGTGAAATACGCTACGTTTTGCGAACTCGACTTGTTACTGACCTGAGGTTCAATTCTTCTGGTACGCATATTCTTTCCAGCCGTGGAGGATGGAATATTATGCCTCGAGACTGTAATTTATTAGAAGAACTATCGCCTACTCGCCCAAATGACAGAGACTCGCGCGGTTGCGGTATAAGCTCAGATAACTGCTGGGTTTTAAGGGACGGGCAGCATGTTTTATGGCTTCCAGTCGAATACCGACCGTCCGTATCAAACGTTTCTGGTAAGAGCATTGTGTTGGGCCTTCCGTCTGGGAGGGTATCAATTCTGCGCATTGTCTAGAACTATAGACGCATAAAGCATAATTACAATATAATACTCATACGCTCATCTTTCTTCTCAATTTTTCAGCATTGTCATCGGAACATCAATCTTGCCATCAAGATCTATCATCTGGAGTCGTCGCGCGCCGCTCGTGATAATTTCCTCTGCAGGGAGGCTGCAAATCTCGCAACGACACTGTCCCATTGCACGACGCCAGGATATCGATCGACCGGTACACTGACAACGACATCCCCGAGCCGCACTTTTGGCGAGACACCACCGTCAATACCGACCATCAGCCCGAATCGGACGGCTGGGAAGGCGCCAACCATATGAGTTGCGAAGGTTGCAGCTGGGCCGATGCCGATCTTGCCCTTCGGCAAACAAGCAATCACGATATTGAGCCAAGCGTGTATGAGTTCGGGTCGTTGAGCGGTTTCGGGAGGTTCGGGTGTTCCTCCTCAAGCATTGCGATTGCGGACGTCTGCTCCTTAGATAGGGCGCAGACCCATCCGACAGTGTATGCATCGTGTGTGCGCGGGTTCGTTGCCATCGTTGACTTGTCGGTCAGAGTGCATTCGGCGGTTGTCGATGGCTAGGTGACGTTTCAACTCTGGATTCGGTGCCATAACCAGGCAGTTTAGGCGAGGGGTCAAAGAAAGTCCTTCGCAGCCTTATGGCTGATTCTGCTGCGCTTCATGCATGATGCGGTCGTGGCGGTGATTGGCCAGCAGCGTACATGGCGACTGCGGGCGGCGTCTCGTCCACGAATATCATTTGCGCAGGGTCGCAACAATCTCTATCCCACTCAATGCAACGGTAGATGTGGAAAAGGTTCCGATGAACACACCCAACCGCGCAGATGTAGGCATTTCATATTGCTTGGAGATGTTTGCGACGTACAGCGACCATGTGACGCCGGTCTAGACGAAATGGAATTCAATTGCTAGTGAGAGCAGCCAGCGGACAATATTAATCACCTATCCCCACTTTCAAACGGTTAGACCACGTTAGTCGTAACGGCCGTGCTGCGTCTTCAGGCATGCGCAACGTTGAGTCTGCGCTCTGCCGCCGAGCCATGCATAATTCTATTCGGCTGCGCTAGCGGTCTTCTTGTGTGAGATGAGCATGTGGTACATTCTTCCGCGAGTGCTGACAGCGTCTTGATCAAGTCCGCAAAGTTTCAAAACTTGCCACACGTCGGAGGTAGGCTACGTGAAAGCCGAGCAGCTCAATGGAAATGGCACTAAGCTCAACTTAAGGACCTTGGTCTTCATCTCGACGGCCTTCGGAGGAGTTCGAAAAGCTGTTGGTATTGTGACCCCATTGAGTTTGCTGAAGAGACGATGCTACCGGTCGAGGAGGTGAAACTTCGAGACAGGCATTTCATAAGGGTTTGAATCGGTCGATGCGAACTCGTCAAAGAATAATAGTCGAATGAAGACTCGGAGGGTCGCTGAAGGAAGGCTTTCCACTGATTTTGATTCGAAGAAGGCGCGACGCTCGAAGGGATTAGAGTGCTGAAAGCAAATCCAGAATGATTTGTAGCTCTACAAAGAGCCAGTACGAAGATTTGCCAAACGCGTGCTGCCTTGCCATTATGTGCCAGCTAACATAGCGAGTCGGATTCGAAAGAGACTTTCTGATTGTCGCATATGAAATGAAACGGGGCACGGATCGTCTCTGATGATCTTGAGACGCGCTGGATCTGCCATCACAGCGCGATGCAATGAGGAGATGATCTAGAGTTATCTGTACTTTGCAGATACGAGACTTCAGCAGCTCTACAACTGGAAATTACTGCAGTGGGGGAAAGCGGGGCCTACGCAAGCGCGAACTGCCCGTTAGCTGGCTGCTGTAATTCTCAATGAAACGGGCCTTATCGCAGTAGTACCCATACCGTCACCCGGACGTTCTAGGAGCGAAAATCAGGCTTGCGAATACTTAGGGATGCACGCTACAGACGGGGTTTACAGCGGGGCGTAACCTTCAACACGTACAAGGCATAGAGCAACGTTATCAGGTTCACCCCTGCCTCTGTGGCTAATCTAGGCGAATGGTAGGCAGTTTTGTCCATTCACACCGGAAGTTGCTCATACACGTGATACCACTTGATTATCACGCGAATAGTTCAGCACATGCATAACTGACCTGCAGGTCATAACGCTCTAAACGGGCTTGTGTCTAGTGTTTTGTTCATCCACGGGGTACCTATAGTCTCTGCGCCCACTGCGATGCGAGCCTGAGTGGCAAGCTATAGGTTAGCTTTATTAACCGCATCGGTTGTGCGTTTCACTTCGTTGGAAAGCAAGATCAGTCCATTACAATAAAACTGGGAGGCGACAGAGGTCGCTTTTTCTTGGAGCATTCATTGTGAACGCGACTCGCACAAGAGCCACCCATTTACCGGCGTTCGCTTGACAGCTTCATGTTAAGATGCATGCCGAACGGTGGATAAATCTCACTTCAGTTCGTGTGAAGGTGAAACATGATTCAAGGAGCGTGTGAGAGATATCTAAGTCGTTGCTACCAAAACATAAAGGAAAGTTTCCGAGAACCCAAGCAGGCGATCTGCGGCAAGTTTGACCCATATAAGTGCGGTAGTGATCTGAAATATGTTGTTCTCGCGATTGATTGTATAATAAGTGTCCGTTCGTTCCTCTTTGGATCAGTTCCATGTGACCAGAGCCTATTTCCGAGTGAAGTCAACACCAACCATGCGAGACTTCCAAATCTCTTGTGCGGTCTATTCACTCAACTGCTTTGCTGCTGCCTTCGCAATCCGACAAATCAGGCTTGGGTCTTCTCATTGAAATGGGGTACAGCTTCATACAACAAAGAGCAATAGAACAAAAGAACGCAGTGAATATGTGTAGACCGAAACATCGACGGATCGCAATCTTCGCAGCTGATGAGACAAGGTGGAAGACATCCTCATTGTCTAGAAGACGGGATGTCGTGCCCCCAGACAACATGTCGAAGAGGGTCTCTTTGGTGATATTGCTGCCTCCTTCAGAAGCACTCATAAGCGCAAGGCCGATTCCACGGTATGTGAGTTCCGATAACACCAGTGCGAAACAAAGCCCTCCCATTTGAGCCATGGTGAAGAGAGTTACGGCACTGACTCGGTGTATCTCGGGGATATAGCTAAATCTGTGTCGCAATGTCACATAAGCTATTGGAAGGAATGCTTGGTACATAACCCCAGCTCCGAAACCGACAATGGCCTGAGTCCCAGAGAGAATGTTGACAGACATCTCCGCAGGTCCGACCTGATACCATATGCCTCCGTATAGCATGAGAGTTGGGCCTGTGGAGAAGACGATTGGGTAGGGGACTCTCACAGATAGCCAATTGGAGAAGATCATTCCAGCGATGAGCCCAATAATGAAAGGGGTCAGGCTAACCGACGTCTGGGAAACACCCTTGAGCTCGGAAAAGAAAGCGTAAAGCGGTGTGCAAAAGATGACTGCACCGAACGTTGCTGAAGAGAGTGCTGCGCACAGAAGCAATAGCGCCAAATTCCTTTCATGGGTGAATATAGACCAGAAAGGCTGTTGCTTGAACTGCTCCCCACTCGAGTTTAAGCTGTATTGTCGACGACCAGCTCTGTGATAGACGTATGTGATGAAAGACATCACACACAGCAGCCAGATTGAGGCTATGATGCTTGCTGGCAAAACTGTTGGTGGCGCAGAAACATAGAAAGCAATCCCAAGAAGAGCCATCGTAAGGGCCCATATGCAGTTTCCGGTCAGGTCGCCTTTTCGATAAACATCCGAAACAAACTTCTTGAGACCAATTTGCTTTCCATTCCCTTTCAAAGTGAAGGCGGCCTCAGTGCTCTTCAGTGAGGGATATTTTGAAAGTATCAAAGTACCGGGGATGGATAAGAGCGGTATCTCCACGAGAAATGCCTGAAATTTGATAAGCATGGAACAAAGTTATATATGACATCAACACGTACCGCTCTCCAAGTTGTGTGTTTGTTTGCCGCAAAAGCCTCGCTAATGTAAAGACCCGAGAGCAAACCCAGCGCATAGAAACTCCAGACAATCCCTTGTGCAATCGGAGACTTCTGCGGGTGTGTGCATCGAATATTATAGCAAAGAAGACTTTCGTTTGTCAGCAACACAACAATCAACTAGATCATGATCTAACTCACAAATGAAACAGGATCGCCGACCCAAAAGCCATAAGTAGGCGACCGCAGATGAATGTCGATGGGTCCTGAGCAAAGCCAGCCAGAGAAACCCCGAGCATGCTGGCAACGCAGGCAGCAGAACCCAAGCTCCTCAAGCTAGACAGGTTGACCAAGTCTCGAGTCATCGGCATCGCGGCGATCATGGCAAGTGGATAAGCAATGTTAGTCAAGGACAACATTCCCGATAAATGGAACGTTTTTCGAATTGGCTGTTGAAGACTTGCAATGTTGATGACCTCGTAGCCTGTTGGGTTTCTTAGCATGACATCTCCTCGTGCTGGTGACTTCTTACCGCGAACGAACGATAGCACAGAATTGCCAATAAGCACTGCAAGCTTCATATCGACAACTCTGTTTGCCGACTCTCGATGGTGTGACATCTCGTATGAAGTTTCGATGTTCAAAATATTAAGTGTTGTAAAAGATGAGTATGCTCCAGAAGGACGTTGCAATGTTTATGGAAAGTTTATGGATAGTTTATGGGGAGTTTATGGGAGAGTCGAGGCCCATTTATACTTGTTGGTACGAAGTATTTGTAGTTTTCCATGCTGATCTTTGTATACAAGACCAATCAGCGATCAGACACTGCGAATCAAACCACTGACGTAGACGTAGTACGTATGGTAATGATAACATATTCTAAGCGCTTATCTCCTAATTATCTTTTAAGACCCTAGTATAGGTACACAATACTATGGTATGATGGGTTATAAAGGGCAGTGGTTTAGGTACCGACTTCGAAGCAGGGGTTTTTCCGGCTTTTTGGTGCGAGTAGAGCTTTGTACCACGCCCTTGTCAACTACCTGCCCCACTGCCTTCCTTTCGGCCTGACACCATAGTACAACCATGTTCAAAACTATGGGGCTTTGTGCATATGGTCTCGCGCATTGCACGTTGGTGCAACTCCAAACTTTGAAAAGCGGGGAGTCATCTTGACGCCCATTCCATGCAAATCCGTATACCTGGACCACATGGGATTGGGCGAGGAACGACACTCCCTTGAATGAAATCCTGGCTGCTTTCGTTGCGCACTGACATGCGCTATGGGCGTACGAAGGGTTCGAGTACCTCCATGGACTCGAGTGACGGTGCAGGGTCAATCAGCACTATTCTGAGTCCATTCAACCAATAGTCACAGATAAGCACCGCATATAGAACAACCTATTTCAACTTCTAATAATAGTACTCGAGCTTTGAGATTGATACGACTCTAGCTCTGGATGGTTGGATTGAAAGGCCATGGTAAATTCCTTGCCCAGAGATAACGCGCCAAAAGGCGCCTTGGATCGAACCCGCGTCTCACATTCAGGAACAAAAAATCGCATACACCGATGCATAGAATCGTCTACTTATAGTCCAAGGACCAGATATTGACTCTTCACGTCTCTGGAAAAGATACCCTATGTACTAGCTAGTGACGTGGGACTTAAATTGGGGATGGATTGTTGGAACATTCAATTATATGCCATTATAAAAGTTATAGCACCCGTGCTTCCAAGCAGTATCAAATGGAAAAAGCAATACACTCGATTATAATTCATGTGTCTACGTATTGAGTCGATAGCCATGAAATCCACTTGCGGAGAACAAAAGAATGAAAGAGCAAGAGAAAGAGCAAGAGAAAGAGCAAGAGAAAGAGCAAGAGAAAGAGCAAGAGAAAGAGCAAGAGAAAGAGCAAGAGAAAGAGCAAGAGAAAGAGCAAGAGAAAGAGCAAGAGAAAGATAAGACACTAGTTTTGCCATCCCCTTGGGCTTATAGTGTCTAGATCATGATTCGTCTTCCCCAGAAGGTTCTTTTGTCCAGCACTATGCATGTGTTTATAGCATAGTTTCTCCGCTGTCTTCTTTCCCCATTTAGTCGCCATCATAGATTTCGAGAATAATGCTGGCGGTCGACTTGGGTCGTAGAATGGGATTCCCAGTGCGTGAGTATGATAAGTTTTGCCCCATTTCATTTGGAAGACAGCTATCGTCAGAAAGTCCTTGGCCGTGCACTCTTCAAGAAGATCTTGTCCGCTCGCTACAGATAGAGTATGGTTCGTTGACTTGGCGTAGTTGCGAATAGTGCCCATTGTGACTTCCAGAAGACTGGTGGAGCGATCTTGAGGACAACGCCGTCCTATCTGCAGTACCTAACAGAATATGTCTTCAATGTCTTTTGGCCGGAGGAAGGCAAGATAGCCCGTTGCAGGCACGTGTCGGGAAATTGAAAAGTTCAAAACCGCTTGACTTTTTGAGCCAGTTCCCTTCCGATTTGTACCACTATGTTTTAGGGGCTATCTAGGTTTGATGGTGGGCCGGAGCCACTAATTTGGTTGGCTGATCAGGTCTGTAGCGACTATAGTGGGAGCCGCTGTGGGGCTTGGGAGGGTACATTCCCTGCTGGAATTGCTATAAGCACTCATTGCACGCCAAGTCACTCAATCGTGACGAATTATGTGACTTTTATTTGCAAACCTTCCCACCGCCGTACAATTCAACAATGCCAGAAAACAAATTATCGCAGAATTCAAAAATGAGTAGTCAAATTCAAACTGACAATAAGTGTCGTGCGCTGGCCAACACTATCACAACTCTTCGAGCCCCACCAACAATCAACTGCGTTTGTGAGCTCAATCTTCAATCACAAATAAGATCCGAAATCTCGCTGGGATATTCAAACATATACCGTTTTCCGAAAAGCATCAAGCACATACGACCATAGGCGCTAGAATACTCGGCATCCCGTCCGCTCTGCCCTAGATAAGCTGGCGACCGCCGGATCAGTACTCAGGTCGGTGACGACTGGGGAATCCCCGGTGTTGTATGTTTTGCTTTTTGGTCAATCTTACGTGGAACATCGATCTCTCGTTTTACCATTGATAACACATGCGCTTCGCTTTTTGTCTGACATATGGCATAATATGATGTTATATGATCCTCCCGTATTGCAGCTAAAGCTATGAAGTATTGACGATTCATTCATTTTTCTATTAAAGCGCAACATGTCTTCGTAGTCTGAATGGCTGCTAAATTACGCAAACCGTCACATTATTGGTCGGTATGGAGTTCTGCAGTCTCGAGACTCAGAAGTAGACGTCAAGCCCATTTATCAGAGTTCAACTGGCGTGTAGTAAGTGAAAGCATACGACTCGACTTGTACAAGACTGTGCTCGGATATGTCGCACATGTTAAGCCATCGCTCGTCTTATAAAACTCGGCAGGCTTGTCTGCGAGCGACTCAGTCTGCGTCTCGACTTATCCAAGCGGGCATCCTAGCTGCTAATGCGTCAACAATGGTGGTAACGGCTGCACCGTGTCGGAATCTGCAATTCGACGCTGCCTGCATGATACTTGATACGCTCAAGAGCTTGGAAACGACCTTCCTGGATAGTTTGCTGTAAGGCAAGGAACATATTTGCAAAGACGGGGGCCGCGTCGCCGGGGCACCGCACCAATTCGAGAGAAACGAGGTTTGGCGGGAGCATCTCGACAAGCCGTTGCGAACTGGCGCAAGGATCATCCCGCCTGATGCACACAAACATGGAGTCTACCACAAGAGACCGTAACGCAGTGAAGTCTGCAAGACTCGAGGCGGATCTGAATGTACAGGGAAAGAATACCTTAGCGCGTAGATCTAGATGTAACGTCTCCAGGCTATGTCTGAAAGCCGCGAGAGATTGGCTTGCTGCGAAATGGTCGAACTGGGGGTCACTTAATTGGCCTGTACAAGGTGAGCTAGTTTCCTTCATGGTAAAATGGTTGGATGGGGTTTCGTACGGGCGTTGGAAAAGCATGCCTGATCTGGTTCGTAAGCTTTATATATGAATTCTCTTAGATCCATGCACCTAGATAGGATGGCACCAAGTGTCATTCGGGATACCCAGCTGTCTACGATGCGCAATGTTCCGACCAGTAATTTTGGAGATAGAGGCGGTTCGATGCTTAAATATCTGTCCGAGGAGGGGTTAAAATGATTGGCATCCAACATCCGCATATCTAGTATGGGAATTCGAGCAGCCTGATCTATTTCCCCATAGTCAACATGTCTCAGCAAATTGAAAAAGTACTTGGAGATGTCCTCGGATAGGCATCCATTTAAGCCCTGAACGTGCGAAGACCAATACGGGAGGGAACGTGCTCGAACATCCAACGAATACTGCTCAAGATTTGGGAGCTCGTTGGCGATGCAAGCAATTGTCTTCCATGGATGCGTCAAGGCTTTAACTTGGGAGAGGTTCACGTAGTAGGCGTACATGTTACACTTCTCACCAGAGCGGCGAGGTCGCGACGTTCCTTGATGGTTCGCAAGAAGCTGCCAAGTTGTGAGTTCCATTTTTCCAGGACAATATCTGGAGATTCATCAAGTTCTTTTTCGCTGCGTCGCGGGAGGAATCGACGGTACAAAAGAGCCTGGGCGACGTGCTGAAAGCTTTTGCATACCAGGCAGAGTGAGGAAAGGGTGTCTTGGCCAAGTGGTCCCGAAGGTGTTGGAAAGCCTTGATTGAATGCTGCGCTGTTGGAATCATAAGGCGCGCAAAAGTGGTCGAAAATAAGTCTTAGGATTTCTCTCGGAAGAGACTGGAACTTCGACGACATTATGCTGTGCATGTCATGACGTTAAAAACTCGATGGGATTGCAGTTCTTAATATTCCTGCAGAAGTTTGTGGCTGCCTGGAGCTCCATTGACTCAACGCTGCTCAGGGTCCACTGCAGGGGGTTCAGCGCTAATTTTTACCCCTCGCTAGTTGCTAGTTGCAGTATATGGTTCATTATTGCGGGGCATTCAATCTGACAGCACTGGCAGAGCATATATTGGCAGAGCGGTTCTTAGATTTACAATCTTACTTCATGTTTGATGCCTCTTCAAGTAAATATAGGCATAAACTTGTCGTTCGTAAGAATTATCCATGATGCATGGCTCTGTGGAAAAGAAGCACCAACCTCGCCTCATGAGCCCTACAATGCCATGCTGCCTCAGCGCGACCGACACTATCGGCATTATCCATCACAACCGATTTTTGCCCGAAGGATTTGATATCACCCTAGGCACCATCGCCAAGACCATCTGCCTCCATATAAATTTCTCAAATTCTCGAAGACTGTTCCTCGGCTGCTGTTACTTCTCCAAGCCCCACTCACATAGCAACAGTGCCTAGTTAGAGAACAACATGTCTGAACCAACAGCCCCCACATTCAATCAGACCGAATGCATCGCAGCCATAAGTGGCTACTTTGACTTTCTGACCTCACTCTACCTAGACGAATCATCTATTCTCCGACCACCACCGGGAGGCTGGCCCAACATCACGCCGGAGACAATGCGTGGACTCGGCAAGTCCGATAAAGTCATCAACCTTCCCCGCCACTTGCCCTACATTCGTACCGACGGCGAGCGCATCCACGTAGCGCCGTGGGTCGAGTTTGCAAACTGGGCCGACACGCCCTGCGCGTCCGACGAAGACGGCGAGAACGCCAGGATCTGCTCGGAGCCGCCCGAGTACGTCGAGGGCGACGCCATCCCCGCGCACGTCATTGGGTTGACATCATGCGAGAGCCCCGAGTTGGGAGGCTACTTTCTTCTCGACACGGAGCTCGGCGTTATCCATTGGGTCGGGTGCTACGGCGAGCTGAGGAATGAGCAAAGCTTGGCAGACGATCCCACCTTAATTAGACCCATTTTCTTTGACGAGGACACGATCACCTGGGAAGAAGATGGAGAGGAGGCAGACTGGAGGCAAGATTCCCCTGCTTGGCCCATTCCCGAGTTCTTCGAGGTGCTCAAGGGGCAGTACAGGAAATTAAGTTTTGTCCCTCTTGATTCCCAAAGGGTCAATGATGTCTACACTCGATCGGGGCCCGGCGAGGGGTGCGTATATGGGGCTGGTGCAAGATGTGTATCGCCAATATGGATGGCCTGATAATGATCAGTTCAGGAAGTCGGATTGTCTGGAGGCTGTCGAGGATACCCTGCAACAACACTATCCGGGCAAGTTCTTTTGACAGCGAACTTAACGAGAAAATAGTTTGTCACGCTAAAATAAGTCTCATAGGGTCATTGCCAACCTTCTGTAAATCTAACGATAATGATTCATTTTTTTTGTAAGTGGCAACTTCGGAAGCACTTGCCGTTGTTCTTTCTTTTCCCATTTCATTTCTTGCTCTAGTGAACCAGACAAGAGAAGACTTGAGGTAAAGAATTGAAATAGTGAAAAGAAGTAACAGTCTCAAAGAAAGAACGCCGGCGTTTGTTGCAGTGTTTAGCGGAAAAGGAAAAGGAGAAGAAAAGGGATCGACACGCTATATTATTGCACTTTATTTTGCTATACAGATGTGGCGAAAGCATGTTTTCAGACCTGATGCTTACCAGATAGTGTCACAAGTTGGAACTGTAGTAAGACTCTCACTTGAGCCAATAACAAAGGGGAATAAAGTGATCATAAACGCAACGAAAGTAGATTGAGTTGATCCTGTAGAGCTACAAAAGAGATGCGCTACAGAGCTATCTGATATACCCGAGCAGGTGATCTTCGGTGGGTCATACTACGTCACGTAACACCAACTTATACAGTGTCATGAGGCAATCATCTAGGACTTATACTGGGTTTCGTCATACTCATGCAGGAGGTTTCTTTTTTGCCATCCGCTAGATTTACCAGGGTCTCACTATTGTGACCGGCGGTTATGATCAAGCCTCGATTGAGTCCATCGAGCCAGCGATCGACCATGGCGGTATTGATGGCGCCGCCTTGGTGCCAACGAGCCTGAAAGAAATCAGCGAATCCCCACGGATGCTCGAAAAACTATCAAAGCTGAAATGGGTCATAGCTTCCGGAAGTGAATCTACCCTTCACTAAGAATTTCTGACCACCTACTAATTCAAGTTCCAGCGATGCTGCCCCAGCAGGTTGGCGATCTCATTTCCAAAAAAGTCCACCTGATGAATGTCTATGGTTCAACAGAAGCCATCAGTACTGCTTCTACTGTAACTTCGACTGAAATTTCGTCATCGGCTGGAACGTCCACTATCTCGCAGAGTGGTACGGTCCCAACCTGCAAATCTCTTTCCTCCACGGTTAAGCTGCACAACCGAACTCTTACCACATCCATCCATCCACACCCGCCCATCCACACCCATCCATCAACAACAACACACTCCACACACATCCATCAGCTTTCATCAATTCATCCATCGACAGACTTTCGCCATCAAGGCAATCAGCAGCTGAAGATCTCTTCATCTACGGATCTTCATCCACGGATCTTCATCCACAGGCCAAGAGCCCTTCCCATCACCAACGGTGTGCATCCGGGATGAACAATCATCTTCGTCAATAACAAGCATCTTGCTCGGCAGCTCTCATGCCAACATTGAGCAGTAAGTCATCCGGGTTGACGCTTCATCTTCGTTACTAACAAGCGTCTTGCCTTAGCCGCTTCTCACCTTCATCAACAACAAGCGTCATGCCTTGGCCGCTCCTCACCTTCGCATCAATGTCGGACGCGGAGCGAGCTCCCCGTCCCAACCCTGCCGAGATCGACGCTGGAGTTGCAGCTGGTGTCACTGCCGATCCAGGGACTTTCCAGCACCATCACACACTTTCCCGAACTTTTCCTCGGATATTTTCTCTATGTTCGAAAAAAAAGTGCAGACAGGGAGATGATTTGTATGGCCGTGAGTCCCCTCTGGTGGTCATCATCTGTCCCGCTCGCGAGCTTGCTGTTCAGATCTTCAATGTCGCTCGCAAGTTCTGCTACAGAACCATGCTGCGCCCCGTTGTCACCTATGTTGGTGTTCCCTTGACCAGATTTACCAGCTTTAGAGAGGCTACGACATTCTCATTGCTTCTCCTGGTCGCCTTGTCGATATAATGGATCGACCCTCCGTCTTGAGCTTGCGTAGAGTTCGATACATGGTTGTCGATAAAGCAGATGAGATGCTTTACTCCGATTGGGAGGAGGAGTTTAATAAGATTCTCTCCGGTGGCGGTAAATATTAGTCTGTTCTAGGCATAGTGGTTCACACCCAAGCTGACTTCCATAATAGAATAGGAGGAGGGAAATGTGAAATACATATTGTTCTTAGCCACCTTTCCTACTTAGATCCGCAAATTGGCCAAAGATCACCTAACCGCTTCATACCTGCGTATTAATGTTAGACGCGTCGGCAGCTCCCACGCTAATATTAAGCAGTAGGTCATCTGGGTTGACAACAGCATAAAGAAGCAGGCACTATGCGATCTTCTTTATTCGCTAGATCCGGGACGAACAATCATCTTCGTCAATAACAAGCGTCTTGCCTTGGCCGCTTCTCACCTTCGCATCAATGTCGGACGCCTCGACAGCTCTCATGCCAACATTGAGCAGCAATCTGCCAGGCATCCACAGAGCCCAACCGTCCGCTATCAGGCGAAAAATCACCGTCAGCATCTGGCTCGACAACAGTATGAAGAAGCAGGCACTGTACGATCTTCTCTATTCCCTGGATCCGGGACGAACAATCATCTTCGTCAACAAGCGTCTTGCTGACGAGCTGGGCGACTACTTGTGATGGATGGCGGGAATCACCTTGGTCCTCTGCACACGCTTGACCACCTTCCTTTTCGGTTACGAGTCTGTCACGAACCTGGTGGATTGTAAGCTGGTGAGCTCACATGGAGTCAAAGTCTTGTGGAACAAGTAGTCGTCTGCTGCTATTCTGGCCCCGAGCCCACCGCCGGCGCCGATGCAGGCGACTGGGGCGCTGGAAGTGGCGACGCTGGTTTTGGTGAGACCGAGACCAAGCCCGCTCTTCTTCCTCTTCCCTTCGAGCATCGCGACGCTCCCCCTCTTCCCTTCGAGCGTCGCGATGCTCCTCCTCTTCCCTTCGAGCATCGCGACGCTCCTCCCCCTCCTCCCTTCGAGCATCGCGACGCTCCTATTGCTGAGTGGGAGAAGACCACCGTTGATCATGGTGGCATTACCGAGTACACTCATCGAATTGGTCGCAGTTATGGTCAATACGAATGCATGCCCATGGGTGCATCCGATGAGGAGATTGAGGGTGAAGATGCTGGTACCCATATACTAACCAAGCAGAACTCTGCGCACTATATATCAAGATAAGAGTACGGAAAGAATAAAAAGAATGAACTAAAAGAAAAGTATGAAAGAAATCTATTATAGATAACGCTGTTTGCTTTTTTTTCTTTCGATTCTACCCTTTTCCTTGAACACTGGTCGTATCAGGGGCGCCGGCAAAAGTGATGCTAGAGGTTAGGGTGGCGAGACCACCACTGACGAAGGCGATTCGGCTTGATGGGGCGCTGACGGGCGATCAGATCTTTCTTGATACGAAGTATATTAAAATGTTGAGGCCGTCAAAAAAGCTTAATTCTAAAGCGCCAAGGACCGTTCCCGGTATCAAAGGCCTATAACAAAAACGCATATCTCCTGAAGCTCCCCGACGGTTCTCAAACTTTCCCCGCATTTCTCTGACTCTGTCATGACAGATACTGTATGGCACCAGCCCCGTCCCATGGGCATATAGGTCCTGGTTGTGATCGTTCCCTTATCACTGACCAGATTTCTTCAACAACAAGATCAGCAGAATATTTCGGTGCTGATCCTGCTGCCGTGCTACCAATTGCTTTGTCTCTGTTCTCGAAGTAAGCAGGCGGTGGGGGGGGGGGGGGGGGGGGGGGGGGGGGTCGACGAGCTCGACAATGACAGCGAGATGCTCTTCAGCGGCCCCGTAGATGCTAGCGCTCTTGATGCGGGCAACCTCCCCCAATACTTCTTCCTCAAATTAGGTTGGAAGGTACTTGTAGCCGTTGGCCATGACGATCATGTCGTCCGCTGGGCTGACATATTTCCAGGTATTCTTTCGTGTAGGATGCGGAGTGAAAAGATCGCCCATTTTTCGTCTATCCAAATCAATGAAGCACCAGAATACACCTTGATTGAAGCTCAGCGCCGGATCTAGGTGTTTGATGTATACGCGTTCCAAGAGTTTGCTCGCCCTCTCCTCAAATTGTAGATTCGCCAGATCTGGATGAGAATAAATATACTACCTGGATCGGTGATAATTACGGTGCCACTCTGCAACAACGGTATCCTGGCAAGTTCTGTTGAGTCAGCACCAAACACTTTGAGAAAATGGCCCATTTCGCCGGAACCGGTCTGAAGATATCATCACTGCGATCTCACGATAAAGGTAGAAACAAATTAAGGCAGCAAAAGTCTTTGTATTTCTGATGTAGGGCAGAATTGGGAGCACTTGCTGTCTTCTCTCTTTCCCCATCTCCTCTTTTTGTCTCGGTCGAATGTACAAGAGAAGACTTACAAGCACGCCACATGGCTCTCTATTTTTGTTCCACGACATGGACATGGAGAAAGCATTCTTGTCGTCGCAATGCTCATGGGAAGTTCTCACAACTTGAAATTGTAGCAAGATTTGGTTGACCCAAACATAATGTATTATATCCTCCATTCTGCTGAATACCGTGACATCTGATCAAGAAATAAAAGAAAAATCTGTATGATCCTCGCCTTGCGCTAAGATGCGATGCGATTGACACAATCTTCGGATCAAGAACAAAGGAAAAAGCTATCGACTTTTTGAGAACTCCAAACCACCAAGCACCATCATTATCCTATGAACTCACAATCAGTCTAACCATGAAAACTACAACAACCACCACCAAATCCAGATTCCAGATTGAGACAGTCTCAATCTTCTACGAAGAGAAAACAACTACCACACTTCCTTCCGTTGCTGACGCGACAGCCTCGGCGCTTCCAGTAACGCCACTAGCAATGAAATTCGAACCACCGCCACCGGCTGCGGGAATGATGTGGAACCCGCCGGTGTACTGGTAATAGAGTGAAGCACCACCACCAGCACCAAAGTATCCACCACCACCACCGCCAGCTCCACCAACATCACTATTCGCATTTTGAGGGTTCGAGGCGCCAGCACCACCGGTGTGTCCATTCCCGGCGAAACCATTATAAGCATTCGTTTTGTACCCTCCAAATGTGCCGGCAGCACCAGCGCTTGACTGGGTGGCACCTCGGCCTCCTCCAGAATAAGAAAGATAGCTGCCGCTGAAAGTCGTTTGACCACTAGGTAGGATGTAACCAGTCCGTCCAGGGCCTCCCGGCCTTCCAGCATTACCCACATCATTGTTATATGCCTGATTCAGGGTATTGGGAACGGAGGAGACTGATATTTCTCCACCACCACCGCCGCCACCGACAGCAACAATATCACCCGCCAAGTAAAGAGCGGATGCTCCTCCACCTCCACCTCCTCCATTTGGCGCATCGCCACCACTTCCAAAAGCGCTGGTGCCTTGAACCTCTGTTCCTCCCGCACCTCCAGCGATTAGTCGAACAGCTTGCCGATGGTTGTCAGAGCTGTATAAAAGGAAGTTTGCTGCATCAACCTTGTCGAGCATGATGACCCCTCAAACCCCCTGTGTGCCGCTGTTGCTTGTTTTGCACTTCGGGGCCAACCTCCCAAGCTAGAGTCTACCGTCGGAGGAATATGAACTAGATTGTGCCGTCGGAGCAACATGAGCCAGAGACTGTGGTAGCGCGCTGCGTGGTTTGTGCGCACCCATGGAACCCGCGTCGATACATTTCTTACATGGCACCGATACTACATGGCACCCGTGTTCGTGTTCGATCGCAATCTACAATTTCCCGACGAAAGATCAGTCTATACAGTGAGGGCGGATTGCGCGATCAAACAAAAAACAAAAATGATAGAAGGAAGTCATGATGAATGATATAGATAAATATTTGATCAAGAATTTGTACATGATTATGGAAATAGTGGAAGTTGTGTGTATTCAAATTCATGGGGAAGTCGAAAATAGAGGTGGCTGGGTTTTATTCCAACGCCGACACCAAGCCCGCAATGCCGACACTACCTGTGCCCACAACACCGACACTACTTGCGCCCATGAACGGCGCTCGAGAGCCTAACACTGGGCGCTCAGACTAGTGTCATGTACATTATCACGCTGGAACGCGATACCTCGTCAAACAAATTTTTCGTGTTGAAAACTAGTGCAATAACAATGTTCGGATCCGGTAGAGCCTGTCACTGCTCTAGGTAATGCTTCGTAGTCTAGTCGCTGGAAGCTCACCCAGCAGCTGGACGGCGTGCGTACTAGTGAAACGTAGGGCTGTTGACTAAGCCATGGAAACCTTTGGATGGCTACACGCGCATCGCGAAGACTAGTACATGGCAGTCACAGTGCTGTAAGCATGTCGCTTAGGGGTCGCGGCAGCATGAGCAGCTATGCAGGGTAAGTAACTGTAGGGGGTAGCCAGGTCTCTTCCCTATATGTGTGGTTGTCAGGAAAACCTTAGCTAAAAGGAGTGACCCTATTGAAAACTCACTTTGCCCTTGTGCTTCCTATATCAAATATGTTCGGCTGTGCGGCTATTCGGCAACATGACTTTTATTCGTGTTTGTGACAAACTTCAAGCCGGACCAATTAGTCACCTTTGACGTTGAATTCTCCTCGTACAGTTAGAAAGCGGACGACATGAGAAGCGACGCACACGAAGAAAAGTGAGCTCAATGCACATCACCTTTGTTCGATACTACTTCATTGGCATGGGTGCATTCCATAATTTCCGGCGACAACGTACTGAGCCACGATCACTACACAGAGTCGATCGCCACCAATACGGCTACCGTGCAACGCGCTGGAACCTGAGTACCAGAACATCTGAACATTACCTCGACTCGTCTCATCCTTCAGTACTGCCACACGTGTGGTCACTGATGGTTCATTAACCGCGCAATGTGAAGCAACCAATCCGATCATCCGACCATTCCACCAAACAGTGATACCATCGCATGCGTTTACCGCCATTTAAGAAGAGGCGCCGATACTGGCGTCTGACAAGCTGACAGTCTCCGAGAAGAATCCTCCAGTTCCAGATACCAAGTCGACCTCATGTCGTTTCCTTCATCGAGCCGAGAAGCAGAGACAATGGACCAAGATCGTCTGAGCGCGATGCCGTCAAACATGCCGTCGAGAAGTTAGTCAATCACACGAGAGGCTTGGCGTCCGGAGGAATGCGACGTCCAACACCGTACGAACTTGAGAAATCTCCCAGTCGTTTTCAATCATTCTTCGGAACATTCCGACAACGATTCGCCACTCATAAGTGCTATTTCGCCAGCTCAAATCGAAGCCCAAAGGACGCTGCATCCTGGCTGACCAAGTCTGCACATATTGAATTTTGGATGACTGGAAAATCCCCACGCTCGGAATCGGAACACAAGGCGGTCCATAAACTCACGCGCAAAACGTGCGCCTCTTTCCTCAGTTCAGACTTCGACCTAAATGTGATAGTTACTATCAGACCGGCAAGGACTTTTGAGTCTACCTCCAAGTCGTTCCCTCACCCGCATGCGTCATCCAAGAGCTCTCGAGCATGACTGACGCGATGGGCGATGATGACTCTTGGTTATATCGTACTCTCGTTACACAGACGCTTGCCAATATGTTGCGCGACCGTATGCAAACTCATCGTCGACGGTTGAGCATGATGTCGCCACAAATCTGCGCATGCTGGCTTCCGAGCATGACAGTATCTCAAGAATGTTCCAAAGGAAGATCACAAGGATCCGTACGCCTCACCTTCGAAGGTACAGCGTCGAAAGATTTCACACAATCCCCTGTCGAGACTCGATCCCACTGTCGCCAAGCCGAGACGGATGAGCAAGCAGATCAAAACAGTGGCCCGCAAAAGGAAACTGTGGGTAGAGGTAGACTTTCTTCGCCTTGATCCGGCGCTGCTCTTCTTCAGAATTTCTCGAATCCGAGCCAATATCACGGGGTGCTGTGATCGCGCACGTAAGGAAGAAGTATGACTTGATTATATCGAGTTACAAAAGAGATGTGCTGAAGAGCTATCTAATACACCCAACCATTTGATTTGCAGTGGATACTACCTACGTCAGCGGCACAGCTCCAGCTGCCGCTCCGACTTGATTAAATGAGCATTGCTAATGTTAACAAACTGACTCAAGGTTTTCAATTATCTCCATTCTGCGCCCTATACATCTCCATCCCCCCACTTGTGATCGAACGACATGCGAACAACACACTTGGTGACTTGTCGGCACATTTTCAGTCTTGCTCAAACTCATAGCCCTCGGGACGCTCCATCTCATTCACGCCGAAGAAACGCGACGTACCTGCGACTCATGTTAGAAGGCATCCACGAAGATGAAGGCATGGCAAGACGTACAAGAATAGCCCTTCCAATCAAAGTTCTCTTTTGGGTCGCAGTGGCACTTGAGGTCCAGACGCTTGTGCGTCTCGGTGGGACAGTGAGTGAAGGGATTGTGACGATACGCAATCTCGTCAAAAAAGTGTATTTCACTCTTGTTGAGAAACAGTGCCGCAGCGATCGAGTATACGGGCGCATCGCCCCAGCGCTTGTAGAAGAAGCCTCCCGCCTTGTCCAAGAACTTAAAGTAATCTAGGTAGGCTTGGCTTCGGAAGAAATTCAAATCGGTAATTTCGAAAATAGACCACTATATCGAAAAGGATAATTAGCAACTACGACCGATCGTATAACGACGGAATAAATATTGCTCCCAGCACTTACAAAATAACACTTGTTATACGTTAATCCGCCCTCATCGCTTAAGAAATCAAGAGTGTTATTTCGAGCAATATACTAAGGAAAGCTCTCTTTAAATTTCAAAATAGTATCCCATAGGCTGGCGATCGTCTCGATATACTCATAGAGACTGATGACGAAGCTATACTTAATGCCTCTCTCCTTTATAAAGCGAAAGGGATCAAACGAAATATCATAATAAAAATCAACACTCGGCTCCACGCGCCAATAATAGTCGTACTACTGCAGAAGCGGATAACGAAAGAAGAAGCCGGACTCGAAGCGACACATATGCCGATAGCTCTCGGAGCCGGCGTAAATTACCCCCTATGACTGCATATCTTCTCGGGCCCTCTTGGCACGCTCCTAGTCAATCTATTCAGGGTAAAACCAGTGCTCGCGTGGGATAATACCGTACTATACTTTCCCCGAGACCAAGGCGCGGGTGACTTGCTTAAAGGTCTTATCGAAGGGTTAATCGTTAAGGAAGACCCAATCGTAATTATACCTTTTATTAAAGCGGTCCTCAACTTAGCGGATGGACTTGGCAATTTCCCACACGTCTGAGCTGCGTGCCAGAGAGACGAAGGTCGCGTTAATACGATTACGAGGTAGTATTATTAGCTTTTAAGCTTCGAACTATGGTGCACCGATAGTAAAGGCACCTAGTGATCGGTGGTTTGTAGGCAGTGTGTGCCCTTTGCCGTCTGCTTGGAGAAGAGATACCGCCAGGAGTGATTGTCGATTGGTGTCCGCGATTAGGATGAAAGCTACCACCTATTTTTGTTAGACTCCCTCCAACATCTGTTTTGCCACTTTTTTGAGAAGTGCTATTTATAAATACGTATGGTAACATGAAATTGACCTACTCCTAGTAGCAAGATTGTGAAGCGCCAGGCATTGTTGTTGTATGCCAACATATTGAATGCAAACACCGTGAGGATATGAAAGTGTAACTGAACCTCTGGCTTGCTGATCGAGATCAAGAAAATGCGAAGGATTCGAGATATATAAATGAAGTGATATCTCAAGATGAAAAATCGGGAATGCATGCTTCCTTTGCTATCTGTCTTTTTTCTGACTATCTCGTAGAAGCATTACGCATGCTCATGCAGGGTTATTGAACGATTTTTGAACCTGAACCAAAGTTTGGGTTTCTTTGATCTTGACAGCACCACTTTTCTCGGCTATGATTATGGCTTAGCCTGGTATACTTTCTTTGATTCTCTCTTTAACTTTATTTTCCCCCCATGCGCTAGAGCAAACCTTCGTGACAATCTTGAGCCGTCCCTTAGGGCTATAATATTGGTGTCATCCCCTGAGTACTTAATATTATCTGGGGAACTTGTAGTATGAATGGGAAAAGGTCCATGCCATCCATTTGAGGCACTATAATATGAACCTTAAATCGAATTCACGTACCGTTGATTAAAAACTCCCTTGTGTAAGACTTGCCACCCCCTACCGCTTTTTTTTCCGCTTCCTCTTGCTAGCCATAGACCTTTTAATTTTAACACAAAATTTATGGATTTCGCCGCATTACATGATATTAGCCGATGGTAGAATAAGAAAGAAGGCTACAAGTTTTATTGGGGTCATAATTTGCTGCCTTTTTTAGATCCAGAAATCAAATACGAATTCGTTTTCCTGGATTTATCTAGGGTCGAACTTTTGGATTCCTAAATTAATACGAAAAGATTTTCTGCCATAACATCTCCACGAGAAGCCGTTAGCTTGAGCGCATATTCTGACAGATTTTATGCATCTCTTCTGGGGAGTAGTAACTATATATCTGGATTAGGCGTCGACCTTTACGACTTTACATAATCTCTTAACCCAGACGATTAGAGGATGGAAGCTTTATGCAGGGTGTTACCAGAATTGCTTAGGTCTTTTGCCCTTAAAATTGGCTATAGGGCCCCTTCTCGAAAACATTATGACGTAATGCTACTCGTTTACTGCAATAGGAGGTATTTAATATTCCTGCTTCGATTGTGTTCTCTTTTTGCAACTTATAACTGACACCATATAGTATAATAGCAGGTTGACTGCACAATTTAAAAATCTCTGGTCTCAGCAACATGACTCTCGAACGCAATCTCCGGTGGTACCAGAGATAACGTTCACAAGAATCTACACGCGGAGAACCACCCGGCGATGGCTTGAGAAGTTTGAGGAGCTGCGCGGTGACCTTGCTGGAGCGAGAGGTTACCAAAAAGAAGACAAGCAAAAGGCTGCAGATCCCTGGCCAGGATTCCGTTAATCGTTTGTGAAGCGCACTGTTGCATATGAATAGCTTCTGTCGAGCATTAGGAGTCAACTCTTAGGTATAGATTGCGGGTTCCCGCCGCTAGTCATAGGGGACTAATCTGAATTGTGCTGTGACTGGGCTTGGACGATTCTAGCCGAGCACTCATGAGCCACCAGGAAACAATTATCGATTGCTCCTCATTGATAGCATCCAATGGGAAAGGAATGACGACAGTTATGAATCTATTGATGAGAGGAACTGTAGAGCAGATAGGAAATTCCATGTCTGATCCATGAAGAAGTCTCTGCGATCGACAATGAAGTGTTTGGCAATTGCAAAGAGACTAACAGACGCGCTCATGCGCTCGTGCGCTCGTAACCTGCTATTTACCGGGAAGAGCCACAAGCTCAGCCTAGAGGGGGGCTTCCTATGGAGGAACTCACAGCATGAGATCATGCGTCGTGATTAATGTCAAAGTAGAGCAATATACTCCTCAACGAGGAGATGCTAATGCAAACGCAGATTCGAGGTAAGAGTGTTTCACCAGCTCCGTCCCCGGCTCCAATGACCCCAAACACAGATTCTCCGAGAGAAGTCCGTAAGAACCCCGGGCAAGCGATTCTCCTGGTTCTCCCAGCAATAGCGATTCAACGAATACTTACTATGGAAGGAGTGTACTTAATAAGACAGAAGTCTTCCGAGTCCTTCTCAAGCGCTGTATGCCTTTGGTAAAAAAGATTACTCATCAAACAAGCACGCTCCTCCAGTCAAAACTGCTTCGCGGCCACCCAAAGCTTACCACTATGCAAGGCAACTGGAGGATGCCAATCAAAACAACCAGCTCTTCCTCGTTTACCTGTAAATCCGTAAATCCGTATATAGGTGGGGACATTCTCCACTTATATACATACCTGGCTACCCAAGATCTGTACGGATCAACACAATGTGAAGAAGTCAATGTAACAAACCGACAATAACCTACCACGCGTTTGAGTGGGGACCAAGTAAGAATTGGAGAAAACAAAAAGAAATCAGCCAACAAATCCGAGCACAATGGACAACAAAATTGGCAAAAACATACAACACCGGGGATTCCCCAGTCGTCACCGACCTGAGTACTGATCCGGCGGTCGCCAGCTTATCTAGGGCAGAGCGGACGGGATGCCGAGTATTCTAGCGCCTATGGTCGTATGTGCTTGTATAGTGCTGTTTGTGAGTACATATTGCAAAACTCTTGAGACAAATGACGAACGTATCAGTATTGAACCTCAACAAATGCGGTCACCTATCGATGTTGGCTCTGTAAGCAAGGGAATTTGTCTTCAATGAGATGCTTATACAATCTTCTGCGAAAGGCGAAGTAGGCCTCGCTACATCCTTTCTCCATCTTCCGTACCTGTAGTATCACAGATGACATTTTTACAATGCAAGGATCAGTCCCTATGTGGCTGATGTTCATGGCTGCTTGCCAGTTCGCACGCGGTGACGGTCGAGCCAGGGTAAACAGGTTTAGATATCATAGTATGCCTGGCACCTTCCTCATAGTTAGGATATAATTGTAGTTGCACTCCCAATAGCGAGATCTGACCCACGAATGCTTCTTTCACAGGTGGTGCAATTACGTGATGGAGCCAAGTATTCAACAATGTCGGAAGTCACGATATTTGCGACTTCCGCGGAAGCAATCGTACGAGATTTCAGATGCACATCCAATTCATGACTGCAAAGAGGCTCATGGCTCCCTCGAGTGCTTTGCTCCTCTTTCTCCTTTCTTCTCCAGGTCGCATCCTCAACTTCTCGACGGCCCTATAGTATCGCTAGCAGGCACTGCGGAAGATTCTGGACGCTCAATTGAAGTCAGTTTCTCTAGTAACTCGGCTTTACTTTGCGAGGGTCTGCCGCCGCCTCCCCCCCAACCAAGGAGGCGAGTGTACAAAAGCGGCGCCCCGGAATCTCTTTCCGCTGCAGAGAGCCTGGACACCTGATCAAACAGTGCGAGGTGAAGCTGCCACCACGTTCTGGCTGTAAGTTGATGCATGTGCTTTGTTTTGAGTATGTCTTAATGAATTGTCTCAACAGCCTCCCCGAAAACAAAGGCTTTGTCTTCATCAACACAACTGCGACGGACGCTGCTGTTGCCGCGCTCGCCAGCACTGTTCAATTTGAGCCTGGCATGGATACGGGGCCACCATTGGAGGACAAAATCATGGGGCCTGAGGAGCCTGAGGAGTAAGAGGCATCTGATGACCGATGGGCTTCTAAGTAGAAATGGAAAGGGAAGTGATAAAATAAAAACTTGTCATTTAAACTAGCGTATTCCTTTTCCCATTTCCCTGAAATTAAAATAGATAAAGCAATACACTTAGTTTTAAATTAATTTCTTATTTCTCATATTCCCCAGAGATGAGTTATACAGAATGATTATATTCAACGATAAGAAAGCTAACGGAAATATATACACATTCAGAAATCTTTATAGTCTTTCGATACCCATGTGGTTCAAGTAAGCCCGAATGAAGTCCTCACTGAGTATTGGCGCAGGATAATCCTTTCCTCCAAACACATGCTCCCCGACCCTCAAGCCCTTAAACATATTGGGAGCTGTTTCGTCTATGTAGTTGTCAAAGACAGCTGCAATTCGAGCCAGGGGCCCAGCCGGGTGTGCTACGGCATGGCCCAGTGCCCGCTGCTTCCATGTATTGAAGGCCACAATCTCCTTCCCGCCACTGAGTGCACTTAGCAGCCTGAAAAATTCATTGCACGTCTGAGCGCGGTCATTGACAAAGTCATAATCACGGCCCATTCGGTGCAAGTCTTGGGTCATTACCGCCGTGATAGTTTTGCTCAGATAATCTACAGGCAAGACGGCCGACATGTCAGCATCCAACGACGGGAATGCACCCAACTCCAAACTTCCTGAGAAGAAGTTGTGCAAGAAGTCACCTTGATCAACCCGGAATCTTCCTGTTGTGGTAGAGGCCGTGACGTAGGGCAAACGGTAAATGGTTGTCATCGCCCCGCGCCATCGGGCCGCGGTCACCAGCCTTTCAGCCATGTACTTGGAGGTCCCGTAGCCGAATTCTTGGTCTTGCTCGGTCAGACCAAAACCCAGATGGATGGGCAATGTGGATATGGTTGAGACAAAATGGACTGCTTTGGCGCAGCCGTAGGACGCCAAACGCAGAATCTCGTGGGTGCTGACGATGTTAGGACCGACATACTCCTCCAAAGGCCGCATCCAGTCTACTAGGGCTCCAGAGTGGCATATAGCATCCACACTATCGGCCAACTCATTGAAACAGTCCTCAGTCAGGCCGAGTAGCGGTTGAGACAAGTCACCGACGACTGCATTGATCAACGTGGCGAACTCTGGTTCCCACAAGCCATATTCTTCCAAAGCCATTGTTATTCTTTCCAGCGCCTTGTCCACATCGTCGGCGCGCACCAAACAGTATGTCGTAATGCCTTGCCTGACCAGCTCGTGCAAGACGAAGGCCCCAACAAAGCCTGTTACACCTGTGAGAAAAACAGACTGGGGACGGGTGATGCATCTGATTGGATCCCGAGAGACGTTGTCAAATGTGAAGCTGCTATCAAGATAGCCCTTACGAATTGCGGCCATATCCAGACGGGGAAGGTCAAATATCGTAGTGACGGAAGTATTGCTGCTTGATACGGTCGAGCTGGAAGAAGTCTCCGTCTCACGGAGCTGCGACAATAGGAACTGGCTGAGTATTCTCAGATTTGGGTGAACCATCGCGATATTGACGGACAGGGTCAGACCCGTCAGCTTGGCCAGATGGTTGCGCATCTGAACGGCGGTCAGAGAGTCAATGCCAATCTCTTGCAAAGATCTGTCAACATCCACATCAAGTGGATGTGTGAAGCCCAATGCCTTGGCAACTACTTCTCGCACCATGCTAAGCACGATACCGGAATGCTGGTCATGTCCGGTTTCGCTTAGGGTTCTCCACAGGTCCCAACTTTGAGAAACCTGCGGACTTTCATGAGCCAGGAGTAAGCGAAGCAATGGAGGTATGCCTCCTTGTTCCTCAACGAAATTGCGAAGTCGTCTCAAATCAAGAGCTGCTGCAATAGTCAATGCACGAGTGCTGACAACAGCTTCTTCAAGTAGATCCAATCCCTCCTCAGGCGCTAAAGTGTCGAGACCAAAGTGAGCGAGGTGAGAGAGCGTGTGATGGCCCAGCCTCGATGCCATGCCATCTCCTGACCATGTACCATATGCCACCGAGGTGGCAGGCAATCCTTGGGCGCGCCGAAGATACGCTAGAGCGTCAAGGAAAGAATTAGCAGCCGCATAATTAGCAAGTCCGGGCATGCCCATTACCCCGGAAATGGAAGAGAACATCATGAAAAGGTCAAGATCCATGTTCGAAGTCGCCTGGTGTAGCACCCAGGCTCCGTATGCCTTTGGACCGAGCGTCGTTGCGCACCGCTCCGGGGTCATGGCCAAAAGAACGCCCGAGTCTGCCACGCCAGCCGCATGCACAACGCCACGCAACGGCCGTTGTTTGCTGAAAATGGCCATAATTGACTCAACACTTGGTGGATCAGATGTATCGCTGACAAGCACAGTGACTTTTACGCCGCCAGTGGCCAGCTCGTTCACGAGATGATCGGCGCCAGGTGTCTCCATGCCGCGCCGTGAGGTCAGCACCATATCATGAACTCCATGGTTAGTCGCAAGCCAGCGCGCCACACGCGCTCCAAGATGGCCGAGTCCACCTGTTATCAGCACTGCGCCATCTCGCCGGAGCAGGGGTCTCTTGGACGTTGAGTTCAACAGCGGCCTTACCCGCTCCATTCGTGGCGCAAGCACCTGACCTTGGCGTATGGCACATTCTGGCTCGGCACTGGACAAGAGCGCTGAGGCGACGCAGGTAATCGTATCCTCATCTAGGTCTACCAGGCGTAAGCGGAGTTCAGGATGCTCGCTCCTGGCAGTCCGCATCAGGCCCCATAGAGGCGCTGCTCCGAGGTTCATATTCTGATCGTCGGGCTCAATACCAGTACCTATCGCACGGCGAGTTACCCAAACGAGCGGCGGCGCAAATTGAGTCTGGGCTGCCGTCTGTAGTTGAGCCAGCGCCTTGGGGACATGGTCTTGTACCTGCGATAGGACGTCTTCATCAGAGTCCCACACACAGATCAGGCCATCCAAATGTTCAGCGTCCTTGAGATGATCAACGTCCACCAGTCGATTTCCACTTCGGGAAACAATCTTTCTCAAAACCTCTGCCTTTTTCGGGCTAGATATTTGGGTCATTATACCCCAGGTTCTTCTGGTGATCATGTCCTCGATTTTCGCCGGGTGCCATATTACTTCGAACCGAAGCCCTTCCTGGACCTTGGGCAGGATATCCTGAGAAGCTTTGCCAAGGTTTCTGAGACCATGAGTGCTTTTCGCGCCTCTACGAGCATCATAATATCTCTGGAAAGGGTAGGTAGGCAGATCTATTCGCTTACATCCGAAGGGCTCAAAGTAAGCTGTCCAATTGATTGGTACGTGTCGCACGTGCAAATCTGCAATGCTGCGCTGAAGAATCAGTACGTCGTCTCTGCCACGCATAAGAGACGGTGCCCATGCGAAAGATCCACTTCTACTTTCATCCTGAAGGCACTCTGTGCCCATGCCGCAAAGGATCGGCTGCGGTCCGAGTTCTAGGAATATATCGACTCCACATCGACTCAATGACTTGATGCTGTCACTGAAGCGAACTGGTTCACGTACTTGACGGACCCAATACTCTGCTTGGTCCATATGGTCCACCCTGGAACCACTGACACTGCTGATCACACTCAGATTTGGGGCATTGAGATTTAAAGTTTCGGCGACGGCGCGAAAATCTTCCAGCATCCCATCTACAAAGCGGGAGTGGAAAGCGTGACCAACGATCAATGTCTTAGTCTTGCAGCCTTGATTGGAAAAGTGGTCTGAAATGCTTTCCACGGCTTCTCTTTTCCCAGAGATAACCGTCTGCCGCGGTGTGTTGTAAAGGGCAATATCGACCGCAGCACCGTGGCCTAATTTAACTATGGCTGTTGCGACTTCTGCAGCAGTGGTTCCGAGCGACACCATTTGAGTATCAATGTCGGCCTGAGCTTGCATGAGCCTGCTGCGAGCCATGACCAGCCGACAAGCATCGGAAAGATCGAATATCCCAGCTACATGAGCAGCGACGAGCTCACCCAGGCTATGGCCGAGCACGAAGTCCGGTCGTACTCCCCAACTTTCCCAGAGCCTCCACAAAGCCACTTCCAGGGCAAAGAGAACAGGTTGCGCAAAGTCGGTACGGTTCAATAATGCGGCCTCACGAGTGTCAGGATCAGCCCACATGACGTCGAGCAGCGGAACTTCAAGATTCGTGAAGTGTGTCGCAACCTCCTGGATTGCATTTCGAAAGACTGGGTATACCTCACACAGGCCTTTGCCCATACCTGGCCATTGGCTTCCTTGGCCTGTGAAGAGCATGGCCACTCTCGGCGGCCCTATGGTATCGCTAGCAGGTACTGCGGGAAATTCCTGGCGCTCAATTGAAGCCAATTCCTCTAGTAACTGTGCTTTACTTTGAACCATCAAGACCAGTCTCCTTCGAAGATGAGTGCGCGTTGTTGCGAGTGAGTATGACACATCTTGAATACGCGACTCGTCAACGCTGATTAGATACTGGCGAAGGCTTTTAGCATGGGCCACCAGGGCTGCGTCGCTATCACCTGAGAGACAGAATGGCATGGTAGGAGGCACAAGCTGAGCGACGGTCTTGGAGTCTTCGACAGTCCCCATTGGTTCCGATAATTCTTCAACAATGATGTGGGCATTAGTCCCACCGATGCCAAACGCACTAATCCCAGCACGACGCGGACGGCTCCCCGTCGAAGGCCAGGGCATTTCTTCCAACACCGGCGTCATATTCGCAAGCTGCCAATCCACAGCGGGCGTAGGCTTGGTAATGTGTAGTGACTCTGGGATGGTGCTATTCTGCAGGGCTAATATAACCTTCAGTAGACCTACAAGACCTGCAGCTGCTTGGGTGTGACCAACGTTGGACTTGGCAGAACCGATCAGGAGAGGCTCTACACCGGAACGATTGGCACCAAACACCTCTGCCAACGCCGTAGCTTCGATCGGGTCTCCTAGCTTTGTACCAGTACCGTGGGCCTCGATATAGTCAATGTCGTTTGGCTGCAGCCCGGACACTGTCAGTGCCCGTTGTATAAGTCGTTGCTGAGCCGGGCCGCTCGGCGCCGTCAAACTAGCACTACGCCCGTCGTGATTGACCGCAGTCCCGCGGATCACAGCATGGATCCGGTCGCCATCTCGTTGGGCATCGGAAAGACGCTTAAGGATGACAACTGCAGAGCCTTCAGACCATCCAGTCCCCTCGGTGTCAGCAGAAAAGGCCCGACAACGAGCATCTGGCGACATTCCCTGCAGCCGACTGAATTCGACGTGTAGCCCAGGGTTGAGCATGAGGGTGACACCACCTGAAACGGCCATGTCACACTCTCCCTGACGTAGCGCATTGCAGGCCAAGTGAGTTGTGACTAGCGAGGAGGAACAGGCAGTATCTATCGTCAATGCCGGACCCTCGAGCCCAAATTGATAAGCGATACGACCAGACATGGTCCCACCTGCGGACCCCGTCACTGTGTACCCGTCAAGGTCTGACAGGTCTCGAATGGCTGTCTGGTTCAGAGATTGATGAGCGAGTATATTGCTGGTGCCGACAAAGACTCCAGTCTGGCTACCTTGTAGCTTCTCCATCGTCAGGCCTGCGCGCTCGAATCCTTCCCAGCAGGTCTCCAGCATCAAGTACTGGGCAGGGTCCAAACTGCGTGCTTCTTTGGGTGAAATACCAAATAAAGATATGTCAAATAAGTTGATTGATGGAATGAACCCGCCATGTCTGCAATATGAGTCATCGTTTCCACTTCCACCCCAACGGTCCTCGGGGACATCGCTAATGGCATCTCCGCCTCGCACGAGAAGCTCCCAGAAGTCCTCTGGATTGGTGATACCTCCAGGTAGCCGGCATGCCATAGATACTATGGCAACATCTTCAGTCGCGCTCAATTGGTGCTGCGTTTTGGTGTCCTTAGACACCGATTTACCAGGAGAAGCCGACAGGTATGTCGCCAATGACTTGATGGTATAGTGCTCAAACAGTTTGGGCGATGCAATCGACCGTCCCAAGAGGTCCTGCAGCTCCCTCTGGACGCGAACTATCCGCAAAGAATCTCCTCCAACTTCAAAGAAACTGTCATGGACACCAAAGAGGTCATGGTTCAAAGCTCTTGACCAAATATCGCGTATTTGATCTTCCAATTCGGTGGCCGGCTTCACGATATCTGTTGTATTCATTGCTTTGAGTGGATCCGGAAGAACCTTGCGGTTGACCTTGCCGTTTATAGTTACTGGGAATGCTTCCATTTCGACGAAGAAAGCCGGAATCATGTATGCCGGTATTCTTGTAGCCAACCAAGGACGTAGCTCACGGCCGACGCTTGCCTTGGCCCTGGCTGCAACATTGCCAGCCCTTGCCTTGAGTACGCAGTAGGCCACGAGCCACTCATCGTGAGTAATCACAACTGCTCCAGAAATGTCTTCATGCTGGAGAATCGCGGCTTCGATATCACCCAGCTCGATTCTGTAGCCTCGGATCTTAACTTGCCCGTCTATCCGACCAATGACGCTCAAGCCCCTACTCGTGACCATGCGTGCAAGGTCGCCAGTGCGGTACATTGTACCGCCATGAAACGGATTATCGAGGAATTTAGAACGGGTAAGCTCTTTCATCTTACGATAACCCCGTGCTACGCCAGCGCCTCCGATATATAGCTCGCCAGGCTGACCGAGCGGCACAGGTGCCTGATTCTCGTCGAGAACATACAGGTGGCCGTTTGTTATTGGCCGTCCAACGATTATGTTCTGTCCGTAAGACACGTTCCAGATGCTTCCATATACAGTCGCCTCTGTCGGGCCGTACATATTCCACAGCGCATCGCCGCAGGCTTGGAGACGATCCGCTAGCTGCCGTGACAGTGCCTCGCCACCGCAAAAGATTTTTCTGAGCCGTGGTTGGCCTTGCCAGCCCGAGTCAAGCAGCATCTGCCAGATGGCGGGCGTGCCTTGCATGATGGTGATCTTATGACGTCGCATGAGAGTCACGAGGGCGGCCATGTCTTTGATGTCTGGCCCTTGTGCAATGACAAGTGTCGCTCCACAAAGTAGGGGTAGGAAGAGCTCCACCACAGCCATATCAAATGATACAGTGGTGATGGCAAGCAGCCTATCTGACTCGCCGCATCCAGGTTCCCTCTTCAACGACAGCAAGAGGTTTGAAATACTCCCATGAGTGACTTCAACGCCCTTGGGTCGCCCCGTTGAACCGGAAGTATACATGACATAGGCCAGATCGTCGCTCCGCGTGGTGAGCCCCAGGGATATACCATTGATTTCACGATGTATCGTACGTAGTAGATCACTTATGTCAAGACATACATCTTCCCGGGAGCCGAAGGCTGCGTATGAGCTGTTGCACATAATGACGAGCCTCAAACCAGCGTCTTCCACCATCTGTCTGATACGCTCGGAGGGAAGTGCGGGATCAATAGGCACGTAAGCGGCTCCGATTTTCCAGATTGCCAGGAAAACTGGGATGAGGTCGACAGAGCGGTCCAGCGCCACACCAACAAGGTCGCCAACTCCAATTCCCCTGTGAATGAGCTCTCGAGCAAATCGATTCGCGAGAGTATTGAGCTCCCGGTATGTGAGTGTCTTGTCGCCACTGATTATGGCGGTCTTATGTTCATAATTCTCGACAATTTGGTCGAGAAGTCGGGGTAGACACAGCCCCAAGGTTTCCGGATCATGAGTTTCGTTAAAGTCATGGTCTGTTTCGCAAACATTTTGCGATGAAATTTCCATCTTCTTGTTTTCCTGTAATAGATTGAATTGGGATATTCTCGGTGAACAGATAGTTGAGAGATTAACAGTCAGTCTTGATATAATCAACCAAGCTTATCACGACATTTTCGGATCCGACTATTCGAAAATTCAACGGCATTGAGTAAACAGCTAGTTCAATATGGTTGCATTTGTAATTGTTCGGGAACCAATAGGAAAAGCCCCGTCTCAAGCCTCGAGATTTCGGTAGTGGGTCTCGTGTCTAGGCCTATGATAGGACTTTCAACGCAAGCAGGGTATCAGGTACCCTATACTTGTGATAACTCGCTGACGTGTTATGGGGCCACACAGGACTATACGAGACTTGCAGCTATCCGGCTTGATATAGGTGATATCGAAGTCTTGCGAGGTAGAGGAACCCTGGAAAGTGAGTCACAAAGGGCCAAGAACACATCCATTGCAAATAACGTCAAGCAAAATGCATTATCCGGGGTAACCTAGTGGCATAGACCTCCACTGCAGGATCTAGAGGATTTCGTCCCTTGATCCCCTGCATCAATCACATGCTACATGACCTCTCAAAGTGGCTCACCGAAAAAGGGACCTCTCACTCAAGTCAATTGCGTTATTTCTTTAACAATTTCCTTGCTCTGGATCACGCTACACTAACCTTTGTTACATCTTCACATCTTCAACTTGAAGCCTTGTATTTGTGTCAGCCTTGAACACTGGTCAAAATGGTTGTCGTTGCAGTTGCCGGGGGTCTTGGAGATCTAGGCCGCCTTATCGCTGAGGCTATGATTGAAACTGGCAAGCATGAAGTCTATGTCATGTCCAGAAAGGTACGAAAGTACTCCCGTACACGATTCAATCTGCTGACCAGACCCATCAGACTGGGCCAGAGAGTCTCGTTCGAACCTCACCCCGGACCGGCCAGCAATACTCTCCTCTCATCTGTACCGACTACTCGTCTGAAGAGTCCTTAGTCCAGCAGCTTGAAGAGCGCAAGGTCAATGTCATCATCTGTACCTTTATCATGGATTGTGACTCAGCTTCGGAAGCTCAGATTCGTCTCATTCGGGCTGCTGATAAGTGCGCCGGTGTGAAACGTTTCATCCCCTCTGAGTTCAACGTCGAGTACGAAGTTGGCGACGACGTACTTCCTTACCCGGAGAAGAAGTTCCATCTCGCCGCTCGGCGAGAGCTCGAGAAGACAAGCACTTTGGAGTATGCCTACATCTACCCCGGCATGTTCATGGACTATTTTGGCCTGCCAAAGGTGGAGAGCAGCCTTCGCCCGCTCTGTTTCTTTGTTGATCCAGAAAGAGGTCTAGCGGTGTTGCCGGATGATGGGGAAGCTAGGATGAGTATGACCTTTACGACGGATGCTGCACGCTACATAGCTTTATCACTTGATCTGGAGAAATGGCCCCGGATTCTGACAACTGTTGTCAGCACCGTCTCACTCAATGAGCTTGTCCAGCTTATCGAGAAGAGTCTAGGCCGTAAGCTGCAGGTACTTTACCAGCCCCTGGAAAAGCTGCTCAAACATGAGGCGATCGACCTGCCGACCAATTTGAAGATCGCAACAGAGTACCCAGAGCGGTTTCCCGAAGGATTGGGTCAGCTGCGAGGGTTGATTGCCGATCTCGAGGCTGGCGTGGCACTTGGAGCCTACGACCTCAGCAAGTTGCATGGGCACCTAGACCTGGCCAAGGTGTTTGAGGGGGCGGCCGCGGCGCCAAGAAGAATCGAGGACTTGGTGAAGGAAGCATGGAGTGCAACAGCTCCTTCTGAATGAATGAAGCGAAGCAAACGGCGAGTTTTGTCCGCTGACATGAAGTTCGAATGAGACGTCGTACACCAAACCCTTCCTGGCCCCGAAGTTGCCGGGGTTGAAGACTTGGCACACCTAGCGCTGATCCTACAAACCAGAACTTCGGTGAATAAAGGAATGACATCCATGAATCCGCCCACTTGGTAACTCCTATAATTGTGTGGAGACATGTGCGACCCGAGCAGCCTAAGATTCTAAATCCCCGCTTTGGTGCATTAGCAGCTAATATCCCGGAATATTTATCAGTAAGAAAACGATGCACGTATCGTGTAAGTGCGGATCCTGAAGGATGAACACTATAACACAACTCTCAGCAGTCGTTCACATGCTGATGTGCGCTCAATGTGGCGACGAGTATTCGTAATCGTTTTCAGAGTCGAGGTCGTGTCCTTTCTCGAGATACCCCCTCTATTGACCGGCATGTGCTAAGCATATAAGTGGCCTGGGTTGGAAATGATGACCGCCTTTACCCATGCGTATTGCCACATGCACATTATCAAATAGTCCGCCGTCAAATCCCGCTTGACCAGAACTAGACGCGATGACAACCAACGTACCCAAGCTACAGCGAGTTCAAGCCTCTAAGGGCTGTGAGGCTGTGCTAAAGGCTGTCCGTGAGGATGGTGCCGTCATCATCAAGGGCCTCTTCACCAAAGACCAAGTCCGCCGTCTCAATGAAGAGGTTCAGCCTTCTGTAGACAAGATGGGAACGGGCTCCAATCACACGGAAGACTGGGTCAAGGAATTTCATGGCGACAACACAAAGCGCCTGAACGGCGTGGTCGCGCTCAGTCAGACGTTTCGCCATGAGATTCTGGAGAGCGACTTGATTCACCAGGTGTGCGAGGCGATCTATCTCAAAGACGCAGGCGGCTACTGGATGAACTCCGCCCAAGTCATTGATATCGGACCCGGCAGTAAGGCGCAGCCGCTGCATCGGGACCAGTGGCAGTTTCCCATCTTCACACGCTGCGGTCCCGATGCGCCAGAGGCCAGCATCAACTTTGTCGTGGCCCTGACCGACTTTAGCGATGAGAATGGGGCCACCAGGGTGATTCCGGGAAGTCACAAGTGGGACAATTTTAGTGAGAATGGGACGCCCGCGGACACGATTCCCGCGGAAATGGAAGTTGGCGATGCTTGCTTCATCACGGGAAAGGTTGTGCACGGCGGCGGCGAGAATAGAACCAAGGACTCTACAAGGAGGGGCATCACCCTGGTTTTTCAGTGCTCATACCTCACACCTGAGGAGGCGTATCCTTTCATCATTAGTAAGGATCTCGCTAAGACGCTCAGCCCGCGCGGTCAGCGTATGATTGGCTTCCGATCCCAGTTTCTCAAGGACAGTCCGGGTGTCTGGAAGCGCAATTATGGAGACATGGATGAGGTATATTGTTGAGATCAGTAGTGTGTTCGCGTTGCCATCATGGGATGACCTTTTGCAGCATAACATGGTTTGAGATAATGATATATCTGTGCGTTCTGTAAACTTGTGGTAGTTTCTTAATGATAGTGAACAATTCACACCTGTAATTGGATGTCTGGTGGAAACGCCAAGAGAATATGGTTCTATGAACATGACATAAATTTGACTTAGGTTACAGCTTTGACTCAGGCTTGCGCTCATCCACTCCAAGCCCTTGCAGCAGCTTCTCTCCCACTAGCTGCAGAAAGTCATCAACTTCAGCCTGTGAGTAATACGCAGGATTATAGCACGTGTTCATAGATAAGCGCCCTTGCCAAGCCCACATGAAGCATTCTAGCCAGGGGCCCATGACTGTATCCCCAAACCAGACATCCTTGACGTGCCAGGTTCCCTTTCCGTCTGCATCTGCGTAAGATGACGCGATGAAGCTATCGACAACACCCAAGCTCGAAAGCGCCGGTGTTGTCTCCTCGAGCGGCGTTTTGGTGAATTCGGGAACCATCATGCGGATCATGGGCCCGAGCGCACTCCAGATTTCGGCGTCTGCCTGAGGCAGATCTTGCTGGTAAAAAGTTGCAAGCTCTTGTACCATTTGCGAGAAAGTCTTGTTGGCCGGCTCAAATACGTAGGGGAGCACGCCGTGGTGGTTGCTGAGGGAGTGGACATCGGACAGGCTCTCGTCGACCGCGGCCGGAAAATAGCGGCGCAGGTCAAAGTTGCCAAATGCGGCAAACTGCGTGCCCGCGCGGGGCGCCCCGGGCGGCAGCGCCGCACCAGCGTTGCGCTGGGCCTGCACCGCCTGCGTCGCCAGCACCACGGCCACGTGCCAGGCCGCCGTGACGCTCAGGCGCTGTGCTTTGCAGGCCGCAACGATGGAGGCCGTGGTGCGGGCGCTGAGCTTGAGCTCAAAGGACGCGTTGCGCGTCGAGCAGGGGCCGAGAGGCTGCGCTACAGGCACGTAGATGGGCGCGCTCATGGTGAGGAGCGGTGCGAGTATTTCTAATGCGCGCGCCTCTCCGCGACCCGGCCTCTTCTCCGTCAGATCGAGGAGATCGTCCGATCGGGGTGGCAGACGGGCTACCTCTGACCCGTCTATCATGAAGGTCGCTTCATGCTGCGGCACCGAGGCAAGGTTCTTGAAGAAGCGATCCCAAAAGTTCATGGCCCCTCGTCCATCGAGAATGTGGTGTTCGCCTTGCATGAACAGTTGACCCTCTTCGGGGAAATAATACATTGTCATCTGTCTTGTCTTCACCATGGTCTTCCAGTGCTCGGAAGAGGTCTTGTTTGGGGCGACGATGAATGTAGCAGCGAGCCAGGCTTCAAGCTCGGCGCTAGATGATGGAGATGTGTAGGTTTTGCCCTCAGGGAGATTCTCCGCCGCCAAAGTTGGGTATTGCTGGCGTATTTGCAGCCATGCTTGACGAAGTCGAGCGGCCAACTCATCATGGGTCACTTTAGGCCCTGGGGAAGACGGTTGGTAGCTGAACGTGACGTGCGTGCCTATGAGAAAAAGGCCCGGGGATCCAGGAGGCACTGAGATGGCGTTATAGAGAACTTCTTGAAAGCCATAGGGCTGAGTGTATACGTTCGGGGCAGTTTCCTTCCATGATGGATGACATCTGACTTTGTTGGAAGACGACATGCTGCGGTGTTCACGGAGTATTGATTTTTCTCAGATACTTCCAGTCGATGCAGATGATTTGAGCCTCGGACTTGGTGGAGACCGACTTAATTATACCGCGTCGATACATAAGATTTGTTCCGATTATGCAACTTGACTGATGCGTGCTTAGCATGTTTGATCCTTCCATGCATGGAGAACGGCGTGCGGAGTGATTCTTTATCGGCCGAGTCTTACTGCAGTGTACTCTCCATATACTCTCAATCCATGCCATGCTGGATTATACGAACCTCACTGCATATGGTTGCATCAGGAACGAGATCCCTGGCTCTACTGTCCCAGAACCGCCTGGCTGGGAATTTGGGCGCTTCTCGGTAAGCAATAGTGGAGATACCTGGCGGGGCCAATCATGATGTCTGGGGATCATACAAACCGGGGAGAAATCCCATGTACAGTACATTACTATAACAAGTCACTTGACCTGGCCAAGACTGCCAAGGGTCATGAAGGATTTTACGAGAATGCACTATCTTTACTGACTACATCTTCGGGTATCACTCGAGCTCATACTGAACGACAGACTGGGTGCCGTGCGAGCGAAAAGAGACTCCAAGGAGGATCACCAGGAAGTCTTACAGCAAGTTGCTGTGTACCTGGCAAGAATAAGTGCATTCGTGTCGGTCTGTTGACTCGGGCCAGGCCTAACCAGCACTCGACCTGCTTCTCAACCATAAGATTCCTGATAATGAAATTCGTTAAATAAAAAAGATTATCGACAAGTACAATGACCAAGCAGAAGCCTGCATACGGATATACTAGAATTGTATTTTCTTTTCTTTTTTGTCTTTTTTTTAATGATTCTCCTACATTCTTGATGAGATTTATATCGGAATAGAGGGAGTGAATTATTTTAATTAAAAGAAATCTTTTATATATTATTGATAATTCTTTTGTTTCATTCTTTTTGTTTTATTCTTTTTTTTTTCTGTGCTCTTCTTTTTGGTAATGAGCAGAGTTCTGTTTGGTTAGTGTATCCATGAAAATGGATGAGCATATGTGGGCGGGTTATCGATTGTATCGTTATCCCATCATTATTGTTGCACCTCGAAGTGAAAGAAATCGGCTCAGTAGTCTCAATCGCGAGTCTACTTCGTGCCATCGCCGAGTGGTACTTATCGCATATTATAGTGAGTAATTAACCATCTTCCGCTACTGCTTCAATAAAAACCTCAAATGAGACGTACATACTCCCAGTGTGCGCCACTGGCTGCCATTATGTAAATCAAACTCTGTGTGTTGTACCACCCCACTTTCAAAAGTCCAATTCGTGAAAAACAACCCCCAGACTCCTCCTCCTTGAGAGCCATTATGCATATGCTTGCATTGCCTGCAACGACGGCGAACTTTTGGCGCCCGGACTTGAATGAAGAGGTTGTGCCCCAATGTCCCGTGATCATTGCATCAGGGTCATCTATGAGTCGCATGGAATATACTCCCTCTGAAGCCTTTTCCAACATGGCTTCGAAGACAATAGTTGTTAGGTGTAGCGTTGGTAGCATTTGAGATCTAGGACTGACCACATCCGACGGCGTAGTGGCCTTGAGATCAGAAGGAGAGGGGTCAATTGGAACGGTCTCAAGCCATGGTCTAGAGTCGATTAGCTCTGAAGGAAAAGCCAGACGTAAATAATCCGAGAGTTTGGTTTGCGATGGCACACCGACGATATCTAGCCCCCCTTCGGCCGAATACTCGAAATAGTTAGCCCTGAATTTCTCCTCGCCATTGTCAAGGAAGTGTACTTTGGAGCCTGCCGAAGCCCAGCTCCATGATGGTGCGAATGGTCTCCCATTCGCGGGGAGTCTTGTAGGGGAATCTGATTTAGGATGCCAAGTCATGGCTGTCTCGGAGAAGCTCAGAGGGTGGCCGTGCTTGAACAAGGACGCCTCTGAGATCCTGTCGTTTTCATCAGTGGATGCCATGATCAGGCCTGCAAAGGCTTCCACTCGATCCTCTTCGAATTTCAGACTCCTGGAGGTATACTCTTCCACTGCACGAACAAATTGCCGAGCAGTGATTAGCTTTGTCGAACTTTTCCCACGCTTTTGCATTGCTACGTTGAGTTCACCAGCAATCAAAGGCGGCGTAGCTCCAAAGTCGCTCCATGTCGATCCCGCAGGGTCCGGGGAGAACTGGTCCCCTGTAGATTCCCTGTAGGTCCCATTGTCACAACTAAAGAAGATCTCAGTAGGAAACACGTATAATAAACGCCGAGAGAAGACCTCTTCTTCGAACGTCCAGCCCCGAGTGCGCCAGACGGAGGCATTTAAGAGGGAATTGAAACCCGGCTGCGCTGGAAGAAGGTGAAGTGTATCCCCTAATGTCCCTGCCGGTGAGTCTATCTTGAGCGGTGTCTCGCCTAGACGGACTGTGTGTAGCGATCCAGGCAGCCCGAAGTGTGCGCCATCCCCTGAAGCGGCTACAATAGTGAGGCTTGCTGCAGCAAATATGTCCTTGATATAGGGTATCAAAGCCGCCTTTTCATTGGCATTGCTCTGGTCTATGCAGATACGATCCACCCACAGCCAGTTGAATCCCAGAGATCGAGCAAGCGTAGCAGCATCACGGATCGTCGCCGGGTAGGCCGTGATGGGAAACGCCTTCAGTGATTGATCCGGCTCCGTTCCGCTACCCCATACATACGACAGGGCGACAAAGTTCTTCACCGATGAAAGAGTTTTTATATCTCCGGTGGAGGTGTTGATGACCCTCAAAAACCTCAGGGTAATCATTTGAACGATTCGTGAAGTTGGACCGTTTGCGTCAGGGAAATGAGAATGAACCTGATAGTACTTTGATAGCCATTTGCGAAAAATCGATTTATCTGGGTGGCGAGAAATTGGCATCCTCCGGATAATAGTTTGAAGAATTCGTGAGGTTGAGCCACTTGCTCCAGGTAAATGAGAATGACTGTGATCGCACTTTGACAGCCAATTACGCATAACTGTTTTATCCGCATGGCGAGCAATTGGCAGCCTCTTGTCAGGAGACAGTTCACCGTGTTTGATAATGTCAAGCATCCAGGAAGCCGCTGCTGACTTAAGCATAATGTTGTCTCCAACGCGGACCCATGAACGTGTCTGATCCTCACTTGAATGCACTTTGCCCTCTTCCATTGTTGTCTCTGGATCCTCGTCAGACTCGACCTCGTAGAAGAATTCCTGATAATTCTTGACTTCATGGAACCACACATGAAGCTGTCCAGTGCGATGGAGCCGAGTACTTTGGCGACTCTGAGAGGCATCGCCGACATCTGCTACCCACGCCAACTTTGGGCGAATGCTTACAGACTTGTGGCCTAAAGCATGCTCCTCACCTGTCCGACGCGCACAAACGACAATGATGTTACAAAGAACACATTGATGATTGCTCTTCGCATGATCCAGTTCGAAATCATGGATATAAACGGCCCTCTTTTCTTCATACACCTTTGCAGGCTCTCGATGACTCTCTTGACATGTTGGCAACGGTGCTATCAAAGGGCTTAAATCGATGACGGAGCAGCGGTCACATAGACTATGTTTTTGGAGAGGCTCCATGATGTCGAAACAAAGAGGACAATGATTAAGTTATGAATGCCGCCCGGGTTGCCAAAGTTCAAGAGTTTTGGGGATCGCCTGGGATGTTGAAATATAGGTGGTTGGGTGCGACCCACACCATCGCTACACTGTGTATAGTTCCTAGGAGCCCTTCCCCATCTGCTGTAGTATGGGCTTAGCTGCTCAATGCAATGAATGTTGAACATCCCTTTTGACATGAGCTCTCGTGTTTTCGATATCAAGACCTGGCATGTAGACGGACCAAAGCGGGTCATGTTTCATGTGCTGAACGCCCAGTGCAGGTTATCGGCAATACATAGCTTTCTCAGCATCATAGGTGTAAGGCCACTTGAAGAATCACGTGACGTTCTGAATCTCATGCATTATTGTACCTGTCGGGGTTCTTCCCAAATCACTTGGTTTGGACTCTGGAAATATTGCAGAAAGCAGGGAGCCATGCTATGCTATTGTAGGTCATGGCTCTGATTTCTGATTGGAAATACCCGCTGGTCAATTTTGTAATCCTGATCAATTTTTCCGGCTACAATCGTTTCAATTGCAATGTTTTGATCTTCGGTTCAGTGTGAAAGAGCTCTTTCAAAATCCCATTGATATTCGCATGTTGCATAGGACTAGCGACACCCTGAATGGTTGAGATACGATTCCCATTTACGCGCTCATACCCCAATATTTTTAGCGCAGGGAGCTGGTCGAGTGCCACTGATCCACTGAACCATGCCTAGAACTTTTGATCATACCAAAGCTAGGTACTATACCATCTGACTTATCCATCAACCCTACGAGCATTTCTGAAATCATGCTTCATCGACTAGAAACCCCATCTTTCTCCATGCGCTCACATATCCCCGCGCAATCTCGCCACTGACAGGTCCTTCTTTTGCCATGGTATCTGAGTGTTCCTGTGCTTTTTGTGTATTCAAGATCAAACCCCCGCACGACATTCGGGGAAAGTGGTACTCAAGAAAGTCAGCCATGCGCGACGCTGGATTCTCCGTGTCTATGAGGGGAGACCGACGTAGCCGCGCAATCCAGGCATCAAACGGAATGATCATGTCTGAAGGTATGTCAAGAGCGGAAGCCAACAATGGCGACATGGCCTTCCACGGCTGGCCAGTCGGGTTGTCGATGTGATAGACGGGGTACGGATCCGGGGCTTCCAGGTCTCCGATTTTTAGTAACTCCACGATAACCTTAGCGCTCTTGTCAACCGGCAGCCACATCAATGTCCCATTGAAATCTGGCCACGCTCGTAGTGCCTGAGCGCTCTTGACCAAGAAAGCAAAGTGCTCTACAGGATTCCAATAACCGCTCTTGCTTGAGCCAGCTATCTGACCTGGGCGGACAGTCATGGGTCGAAAGAGTCGAGGGTACCGGTGCAGTGTCTCATCGAGCATGCGCTCACAGGTCCACTTGGCCTCTGGGTAACCTCCTGGAAGCACCGCCGCCATGGGCACCCGCTCTTCCACTGCCCGCTCCATGCCTACATAACCGACGACGCCAATGGATGACACGAATTGAAAGCCTATTCTCCTGCCGGCATTATTGTTGACATGGGTGGCCAAGGACCGCGCCAGATCGAGAAGATTCCGTAGCGCTTGGAATTGAGGTTCGAATGCTCCAATAGCTCGTGTGCCACTCATGGGCCAGGCATTATGGATAATGTCTGTGCAATTGACTACAAGCCAATTGTACTCTTGCTGCGGGAGGCCCAGATTCGGTTTGGACGTGTCACTGTCCAACACGCGGAGCTTTGCGCGGGAGCTTGGCAATAGCTGAATTCCTCGTGAGGAAAAGGCGTCAGCCTGCCTTTTGTCTGCCGCCTTGCTACTTGGCCGATTAAGGCAGACCACCATCCCGACATGCGGATGCTGGACGAGCTGCTGCACGAGGTGAGCACCAAGACTACCTGTTGCGCCCGTGACTAGTACAACAGCGTTGCTGCTGCCGCCGCCGCTAGGCGCTACAGGGGCCTCCTGGTCACTGAGCGCAATGAGCTCTGGTGTAGACCAGCCTCTGGTGAATTTACTAACAAAGGTTTCAGCTTCCAACTCGCGTGCTTTCACATCACCTCGGTCTAGCTTCATTGTCTCCGTTTCGGCTGGACTCACCAGAGATTTTGGAAGTCGTGTTGGTTCTGGCGGACCCGAAGCCAGGGCCATGATGACCTTTTGAAATGCGTTTTCCGGCAGATTGCCGTCGGTCCAGTCAACATGGCCAAAGCCGGCAGCGTGCAGCTCCCGCTCCCAGTATTCCGCGGTTACAACAGCGTGTTTGCGCCCGTCGTCAAATAGCCACCATCCTTCAAGGAGACCAAAGACGAGGTCCACAAAGGGGACAACTTCTGTCATTTCCAAAATCATGACGAAACCATCAGGTCGCAGAGTCTCCCGAATATTGCGCCCCGACACAACCAGGTTGCGAGTCGCATGAACAGCGTTGCTGGCCAGGACAAGATGTTGGCCTTTGAGATCATCCGCGGGCGGCTTCTCAATATCGTGGACCGCGAATCGCATAAACGGGTATTGCTTGCCGAATGTGCGCCGCGCGTTGGCAACCATGGAAGGCGACAGGTCGGTGAATGTGTATTCCACGGGCATGTTCAGAGTCGCCAGAAAGGGGGCGATTATCAGCGTCGTGCCACCGGTCCCGGCGCCCATTTCAAGAGTCTTGAGCGTTTCGCCGGGCTGGTATGTTTGGACGCGCTCGACCAAGCGGCTGATGACCTCGCGCATTTGGGCATAGTTCATGCAATTGAACGTGTGCTCGCAGTACATGGCTTGAACCAGCTCTCGGCCCTCTGGTGTGCCGAAAATAACGCGGATGCCATCAGTCTTGCCACTCAAAACATCGGCCAAGCTTTGCCCTGCGTAATGGGCCATCCGGTTTGGTACGGCGAACCCTGGATGCTGGACGAGCAACTCATCGAGAACGTCCTGGCTAGACTTGGTGGGCGTCACAACATGGGTACGGACAAACTGGCCAGACTCAATATCTTCATTGAGTAGCCGAGCGTCTCGGACCAGGAATTGGTAAACGCATTCCATCAGGCGCTGATGCTGGGGGAGGAAAGGGACTCGTTGTAGGAGTTCACCTTGTCTGGCTGTGCGGAGCGGCATGCCAAGCTTCTCCATTGCTTCAACAACCAGGGCGACACAAAGGCGGTTGCTGCCAGCGATCTCTGTCTTATGGATCGTGTCGAGGTGGTACGTTCGCATCATCTCATCTGTCAACAATTTCACTTCACCAAAACTTTCCAAAATATCTGATCGGGACAGAGTCAAGTTGGTTGTTGCTGCTGAAGCGGCCTTGTTTAAAGTAGCGGGAGCAGAAGGCGCATACTTCTCTGCAGGTGTTGGGCATTGCGTTTCATCGGGTGTAGATATACCCGTCGCCCGCGACCCTTCGTCCGAAGATGTCGAGTCTTCGGTCTCGTCGCTTTCGTCGTCATTCTTGTCGCTCCCCCCGGCGCGTTCCAGAGCATTCGCCACGCAGACCACAAACTTGCGCAGTGTTGTTGCCTCCATCTGTTCTGTTTGATCAATGGTGCACTTGAAGACGATATCCACCTCACGGGCTAGCTCCATTCCCATGAGTGAGTCAATACCAAGGTCGGCCATTTCCGTATCCAGTGTAAATTCACTGGCATCAATGCCTGACACGGTGGCCACTAGTTCACGCACTTCGTCGGTCAGATCCCTCCTCCGGCTCGATTTGTTCTTCTTGCCACTAGTCTTCTTCTCCTCTGAAGTCTTGGAAGCATCGATAGATGAGGAAGTTGCAGGTATGTCGGATACTGGCAAATTTTCATGCGTCTTTACTGTAGTAGGTGGTGCCACGGCAAGCTGCTGACCCAGTCTGAGTACAGACTTGTCAGTCGTTAGCCGCGTCAGCATCTTGCTCATGGATTCCTTGGCAACTCTGGCATACTGAATGCCCAACATCGCTTCACACATTTGCCCTGTAGCGGCATCGAATACGAAGACATCAGTCATAAATTCCTTGTCAGACTTGCGCGAGTGCTGCGCCAAGACATGCCATGCTTCAGGGCCATGCTCCCGGCCGTCGGTCGGGGTATGGATCTTTGGGGACCGCATTCACACTTCGGCACCCGTAGCAATGTACATATCGGCCGAGGGTGCGTCGGTCATGAGATTGACCCATATTCCGCCGACCTGGCTGAAGGAATCACTCAAAGGGACATCCAGCCAGCTCTGTCCCTGGTGGCGCTTCTTGACGATGCCCGCACTCTCATGGGCGCGCCCAACCACACTCTTCACGCCACGGTACAGTTCAGGATAATCCACGATATCCTTGAACGCTCGGTAAACGTTGGGTCCGCGCAAGACTTCAATGTCATCTTGGTCGTCGTCCATACTCAGCTTCAAGAGCGCCTGGCACCGCGCATGCGTGACGAGGCGCTCGTATCGCTCAAACTCCTGGACAAACTCGGCATCTGAAGGCGACCGGAAATGCAGTCGGCCTTCAACATGCAATTGTACGTCCTTGTTAGCCGCGTCGGCGCTAGCGCTAAATAGCTTAAAATCCCATTGGCTTTTAGTGTTTTTGATGGCATCAAAGTCGATGTACACAGCTCGCGAGGTGTTGGAACATATTGGCGAGTGGTTGACAAGGTTTCGAAGAACGGGTGAGAGTCTTTCAGCCTTCAGTTCTGGATAAAGACTGAAGAGTGCCTCAATAGCCATATCGCTCTCGAGCGTGGCGGGACAAATCGGCGCTGTCTGCGCAATGATATGGCCGGAGAAGAAGTGTTGATACTTGTCTGATGCTGTATTAATGAGGAATCTTGGCCGCGCGGCCTTCTCATCCTGGTATCCCGCGAACGTAAACATATCCATTAGTCGTGGATCTTGTTGCTTTTGCGACTTGTCCTTCGCATCGACTACACCCAAGGTCAGACCACGTGCAGCCACGATCGCTTCCGCTGCCTTGTTGATCTCTTCAGACGGTGACTTTACGTGCAGCCAGTGGCGCCCAGATTTATCGAATTGATAAGGCGGCAGAAGCATTTGCCCATACTCTTGAGCTTGCTTGGGATGATGTGCCCAAAATGATACGCTCAATCCCTGCTTCCACAGTACGATAGTGGCATCAGTCAGTGCGTCAATGCTGCTCTTATTCTTATTATCATCTGTGATTCCCATGGCCTGGAAATGGTGTGTGCCTGTCGTTGTTGCTGTCTTAGCAAGTGCACGCGCTGCCATGACAATGATGGTAGAAGATGAGCCCGCTTCGAGGAATACAGCTTGCGGATACTGCTCGGATAACCGGCGAACGGCGTGATCAAAGAATACTGGATTACGCATGTGAGAAGGCACAAAAGTCCAATCCAGCGCCGAGTCTGATTTGATCTTGCTCGCATGTTGCACCGGAATTGTTGGCTGGCGGAAGGTCAAGCCTTTGCCCACGTCGCCAAGGCCATCGACTAGCTTGTCGACCAGCGTGGAGTGAAATGCATTGGTGACATTGAGTCGCTTGTTCTTGATGCCTGCAAACATGCTACTCCTGGTCATGAGCTCGGCAGTGGTATTCATAGCCTCAGTCGATCCGGCAAGGGTAAAGCTAGATTGGCCATTATAACAGGCGATGGCAGCTGACCCATCAGACCTACTATTCGCCTCTGACAAAAGCTCCTGGACAAGAGACTGACTTGCTTCCACCGCGATCATAGCGCCAGAGTCAGAACCCCAAATATCACGAACGAGCCTAGCGCGGCCAGCCACGAGCTTTACCGTATCTTCGAGGCTCAGAGCACCAGCGACGCAGAGCGCTGTGATTTCGCCAAAGCTGTGGCCCACTACCGCGGAGATCTTGCCGTCTAGGCCGCAATCCATCCATGTCCTGGCGCAAGAGTATTGCAACGCGAAAAGCATGAGCTGCAGCTTGACCATATCTTGCACGGGCTCCCGTGAGAATATATCGGGGTAGATGCTTCCCAGTCCCGCCGATTTGATCACGGCATCACAAGCTCACAGGTGCCATCGCAGCAAGGTCACGCTATCGTGCAAGTCTCGGTCGAGCCCGACAAACTTGGACACTTGGCCGCCAAAGCACAAAATCACGGGTCTTGATGCGTGGGTAGGACTGATGCCCATGCTTGCAGCATTGGCCTTCGTGGCAGTGGCCGCCTGTAGGAGGTAGCCCTTGAGTTCGGACAGCGACTTGCAGCTGAATACAAGCCCTTGAGGTAGGTTCCGGTTTGATTGCCGCCCCATACTAAATGACAAGTCCGCCAGTGCACGTGTGCCATCATCCTCAGTATGTGACTGTAGCCAAGATGCTAATTTGGCACTGTACGCAGCAATGCTTCTAATGTCGAGGCCCGTGATCCAGAATGGGAATCTGGCTGGCTCCCTCAATTGAGCCATGGCTGCTGGTGTGCGACTCAAGCCTCGAGGAGGCTGCGTTACAATCATGCTTGCATTTGATCCGCATGCGCCGTAGTTGTTGATCAAGGCAATCTTGCGGCTCTCGGTCCATGGCCGTAGAGAGCGCACGACTTCCATCATATCGTCTGAGCGTACCTCAATTTGATGGTTCAGCTTGTTGAAGCTTGCCTGGGCGGGAATGAAACCATGGCGCATCATCATTACAACCTTTATCAGGGCGATAATACCCGATGCACCTTCAGTGTGGCCGATGTGTCCCTTGACAGAGCCAAAGGGCAGCGGTTTGTCGCGAATGGGGCCGCCAAGGGCTAGACGGATGCTCTCGTATTCGGCAGGGTCACCGACAGGTGTGCCAGTTCCATGTGCCTCGACCAGTGAGATCTCGCTCGGGTCCAGTCCGGCGTCGCGAATGACATTCTTGAAGAGGTGTGACAGAGAGGGCGCATTGGGGACAAAAAGAGGAGTGATGTTCAGGTTCTGGTACACGATAGTAGAGGGAATTGTCGCCAAGATTGGATTTCCATCGGCAACGGCATCTGAGAGCTTCTTGAGAAAGACAAACGCCATGCCCTCGGCGCGGCAGTATCCGTCGGCCGCGTCGTCAAACGGCTTGCACTGGCCCGTATGGCTGATGAAGCTGCCGGCGGCAAGGTTCTGCATCCACAACATATTGGTAATGACATTGACGCCTCCACACAGCGCGGCAGTGCATTCGCCCGACAGCAGGTTGCGGCAGGCGGTGTGTATGGCTACTGTCGACGATGAACAGGCCGTATCGATTGTCACCGAAGGACCTGTCCAGCCAAAGTAGTGCGAGAGCCGCCCCACGATGAAGCTCTTGAGTCCTCCCGTTGCGGTAAAGGGTGTTGGCGGGTTGCAGGCAATATTGTGCTCATAATCAACTCCGCAATTGCCCAGATAGACGCCAACATGCAACTTGTCACGAGTGGCATCGCTGCTGGTAGTCTCAGTGAAGTAGCCCGATTGCTCAACTGCCTGGTAGGCGCCCTCGAGACAGAGACGACTCTGGGGATCAATGGCCTGGGACTCTCGGGGACTCTTCTTGAAGAATTTGTGGTCAAAGGCATCCGAGTCGCGGATGAAGTTGGCGTAGAACTTTTGATTCGGATTTGCGTCCGCGTCCTCTCGGTGCAGGATTTCGTGCTGTAGTCTGTCGCGACTGATGAGCTCGTGCTGTGAATCTCCCCTCTTGAGCATCTCCACAAATTCGTCCAAGTCGTCTGCGCCAGCAACCTTGATTGACATTCCGACAACCGCAATGGCGTTCGGGTCAAAGTCCATTGAAGTCGCATCCGTTTCTTGGAGTTGAGGCTCTTGTTGTTGATATGACTTTGGCTTTGAAGCAGTTTGGTCAATAATCACATTGGCCTTCGCGATGTCTTCGTAGTGTTGCTGCCGCGAACCGAGATGGCGAATCATAGTAGGAGGAATACAACGATCCAATCCAAAAGCCACAATGCGTGCATCGTGCTTGTATTCCATGACCTTCGAAATTGTATCATACCATTGGCATTGGGACACCAAGATGGAGTTCAAGACCATTTCAGTCATGTCACCTCGGTCTGGGGTGATTGGCAATCCACCACCTTGATTGTCATAAGTCAGCAGAGCCAGCTCTGAAGCATCCGCAAACTTCAAGCCCTGCTTTTTCCGACACAGCTCTGCAATAATATCGGTATGTCGCGCCCTTTCCGGCCCGGGCGAATGGATATGACCGTCAATGCCAATCTCGGCGACGGTGAGGCCCGCGGCGCGAAGCTGGCGCACGAGCGAGGGCGCCGTGCGCTCAGACGTCGTAATTGTGGCCCTCGCCTTGTCAAAGAGGACCGAAGTGTACGCCTCGGGGAATAGGGACGAGATGATGCTGTTCGTCTGTTCGTACTGCTTGGGGCCGCGCCACGCCGTCGCATACGACACCGACTTGCCCTTGCCAATGTTCTTGTCCCATACTTCGCGCGCATCGAGAAGCGCGCCGATGAACATTGAAATGCGCATCGCCGCTGCTCCGAAATTCTCATAGTCTTGTCGGTTGCGAGAGCTTGCCACTGACAAAGCCCCGAGCAGGCCTACACAGAATCCCAGTATCTCGACTTTGAAGCCATCAGCCTGCGATTGGCTAGCTACGAGGGCAGCCTGTAGATCATCCCCACGAGAAGCTTCTCGGAGGGGGGAAAAGTTCTCGAGGTATCGCCAATACTGGTCAAGCTGTATGGCGACCAAGAGGGGTCCAACGACCAGGTTGGGGAGAGTTTCGTCTGAAAGTGAGGCCTCGTGGCCAAGGCCGTGCTGAAGCCATGAGTCCAGGTCTGCAAGCAGCTCAGAGCCGGAAACAGCGCTGCCGATGTCCGGTATCTCATTCACCAAGGCGTCCCAGTAGGCGGGTAGCCCGGTTACTGTGTCCTTGATCCATTTTGAGTTTGGGCCTTCCGCCAGGGCCTTTAGAAGCGGCGCCAATGACTGTTTTGTCTGCGATAACACATGCCCACCAAATAAGAGGACAGTCACCGGCTTCGACGTCTTGAGTGTTGAACCATTCATCGTGCATATGGTGAAGGAGTTTGACAATGAGTAAGCGTTGAAAGTGAATTACAGGCAGGACTTTGAGACGAATTCTGAAGAAAAAACATCGAAGTACAGTCGCATTCTTGTGCACCTAGACTAGGTTCTATGTTCTTTAAGCGGCACCTCAATCGCAGGCGTTATACACATTTTACCTCTGCGATAGTGGCCGTTGTTACAATTAGATAGCTGCCTTTGCCCCATTACCAATCATCTTAGTTCAATGCCTCATACTTGTAAAAGAGCCTCAAGATCTTGCGCACCGGACATATAAAGATGCATGCATTCATATTTTGCTCAATTCGAGAGCTATGGCAGTAAGACGGTCTATCCCTTATTGTTCCTATTTCTGCAGGCTGCAGCTATACCTGTTGGACAGAACTAATCCTGAAACGCCATAGATACTCCGTTTGCCGAAACCATCTCGCGAACTAAGGCTTGCATTGTTGTGGCGTTTGTATTTTCGATGGTCAAAGAGAAGATTAACGACTCCGGCTTACCCGACCAATTACGTGCAGGAGCTGCGCTGCTTTTAAGTCCATCTTGGCTTTCTCACAAATCTTACGGCGAAGAGTTCTTCCTAGTTTTCGTGGCTGCATGTCATCCAACTCCGTATTATCTTGTATGCAATACTACCCTGCATGGATTCTATTGACCTATATACCCGGTCCTTTGAAATCCCGGTTGATGCTAACTCACCTCACCTGCTTCTGCAGTAACATATCTCCGAAAGAGGTATTACTGCTGGAAACACTTGTTGCTGCTGATCTTGACCGCTGCTTGACTTTAAAATAAAAAGAGCTGAATAAGAGAGGAAAGGAAAAAGTTCAACAAGCATAGATGGTATGCAATAACAATATCGATGATACCAGATTTCTACTGATTTTATATATGCAGGAAAGATGGATGAACCTGTTGAGATAGAACGAGGTTATAGTAAGTGAAGTGATTAATTAATTAGTTAAATATTTATACGTAGCTATAGATATAATAGAAATTATATATAGGTAGAGATAGTGGGTTATAAAATCCGAAATATAGGAGGCTAGGCTTTTATTTTAATATTCCCCCTCGGACGAATATTTTTTAAAATTTAAAAATATTTTATATAATATTTAAATAACTCCCTTTTTTATTTTATTTTAAATTAATTATGCCTATAAAAACCTATTATTTATATATAATTTAGGGAAAAAGGTTTATAATAATAGTTTATTTTTAGCGCTTTATAATTTCGATATAATAATATATTTTCTTATCGGCGTAATTTTAATATTCGACATCTTTTATATATGCTTAATTAAATAATCGTTAGAATAAAAATTTACGGTAGCGTTTTTAATTAGCTATTAAGGTATCGACGTTATATTAAAGGCGAATTCTCCTTTTGCGGCGAAAATAAATATAAAAGGCAAAAATATATGCTTTAAATAAATTTCGAAATTTTGGATTTTTAGCGATTATATTTAGTGGATTATAATCGTAAATAATTAGGTATTTCCCTTTTTACGGCGTAAAATCCTTAATAATAGCTATTGCGTAATTATATTAAAATCGGTTTTTTTAGGTTTTATAATTATTATCGAATATATAATTATCCGAAATTTAATTAAATATAAATATATCGAAATAATAAAGCTATATAGGCTTTAAATATTTAACGTTTAGGAATTTTAAAATTATATCCCGATAGCGGTAATTAGCAGGATTAAAAGCGATTTAATTAGCTTTTTTTTAGGCGTATTTAAAAAATATAAATTATAAATAAACGTAAAATATTTTAAAAATTAATATTATTTATAAAAAGAAAGGAACGAATCGTTATATTAATTTTATAAAGCCGTTAGGCGCTAAAATAAATGCTTAAATCGAAACGTAATTATTTATAAAGGATTCGGTAAAAATTTAATTTTTTTAATTTTTTAGGATTTTCCCTTTTTAAATAAGCTTATATCGTATTTAAAAAAACCCTTAAAATCGTTATTATTATATAAAACGTTATTATCGAATAATTTTTTTATTATTTTTCCTTTAACGTTATAAGGCTAATAATAAAGTAGAATTTTTTTACGTAATTTATAAGCCGTAATAAAGCCAAGCCTAATTTAATTAGAAATTTAATATATTAAAAGTAATATATATTTCGAGGCTAGGCCTTTTTAATCGTTTTAATATTAATATTTTTTATTTTTTATATTATTATCGCTTATAAATTTAAATATTATTTTAAAAGCTTAAAATTGCTTTATTAATAATAATTTTATAAATTTATTAGCTATTTAATTTTTAATAAAAATATATTAAAGCTTTATTTTTTTTTAGCGATTTTTTCCTTTATATAATATTATTATAAATCGATATATTTTATTTTTTCGTAAAACTCGGGGTTTTTAATAAAAGCAATAATTTTTTAATTATTTTTATAAAAAACCGTTATAAAAAGGCCGCTTTTTTTAATTTTAATTAAAAAATTTTATAAAAGCTTTCGAAGCTAAATAATTTTTTTAATAGCTTACGTTTAATTTATATATTTTGCTTTATAAAATAAAAGGGCTATAGCGGTTTATTTTTTTAAGCGCTAATTAATTATATTATTATTAAAATTAAAAATATAGCTTATAATTAATTTTTTATCGGTAAAATCCCCGGCTTAATCGGTATTATAATATTTTTTTAAAAGGTTTATAGGATTTTAATAGGTTAATTTTAAATTAATAATTTATTTAAGGTATCGAAAAACTCGTTTAACGGTTTTTTAATATTTAAATATTAAATTTTTTATAAATCGATTTAAATAGGAAATAATAAAAATAATATTAGGTTTTATGCCTAATATAGCGTATATTAATAAATTTATAATTCGAGCGTATTAATTTTTAAATTCGGCGGTAGCTAAATGTTCTAAGGTCTGATTGGGTAATCATATACCTTAGGCACAGGGAAGCGTTCAACTATAGGATTCGTAGAATCGTCTGGTATAGGCTGAAAAACGTGGTTTTATTGAAGCTTAAGGACAGAAAGAAAGTAAACTAATTACAGGTAGAATAACTCCCTTTTATACCTATAAAACCAACCAATAAGAACATTCTGGAATATATTATTAATTAAGTTGATTTATAATCAAGTTAATTAATAATACGGTTGATTTATAATCAAGGAAAGTGGTGGAATACTATAGAAGGTATTTGGGTGGGGCTACCCTATAGTGTTGCCACCGCAATGGCCACCACTTAGTGGGGCTTTACCGAACGTTAAAGATATCGTTAATAACCGATATCTTTACAGCCTTTATAGCTATTATAACGATTTATATATCGTTATAATGCTAATTTTATGCACTATTCGATGCTGTATAACATCCGTGCAACACTCCCCCTGTTAAACAGTATCGGTCAAGTTTAACAGTTTTACGAACTTTTGGAATTTATCCCTGGGAAGTGGTTTCGTAAGGCCGTCTGCTGGAATATCATTCGTCGATATATATTCGATACGAATATTTTGATTTTCGACTTCTTGGCGGACGTAATAATACCGTATAGCAGTATGTTTCGTCCTTTGATGATATTCGGGGTTATAAGCCAAATTAATGGCTCCCGTATTATCTCCTTTAATTAATACGGTATTAATATTAATACCGATTTCTTCGAGGAGATTTTTCAACCAAATAGCCTCCCGGGTAGCCTGCTCTAGCCCGTTAAACTCGGCTTCGGTGGTTGATAAGGAAATCGTTGACTGTCTTTTGGATTTCCAACTTATCGGTCCGTTATTTAAGGTAAATAAATAACCGGACGTAGATTTACGGGTTTCGTAATCCCCAGCAAAGTCGGCATCGGAATATCCTATTAATCCGGGTTTTATAGTCCCGTTATAGGTGATTCCAAGGTGGAAATGGGATTTTATATAGTTAAAAACCCTTATTACCCCTTTCATCGAAGTATTCGATGGGTTTTGCATGAATCTGGCTAAAAACGATACGGGGTAAGCCAGATCGGGCCTGGTTTGTACCATAGCGTACATTAATCCACCTAATAAGTGCTGGTATCGGTGGATAAATTCCGAAGAAGCCGGTTTTTCGTTGGTTTTATTAGTATACAACGATTTCGGAAAACCAGGACTTAGCGGTATACTGGATGGTTTTATATCGGAAAAACCGTTAATTTCCAGTAGGCGTTTGAGGTAAGTTGACTGGTTGATGCGAATGGTTTTCTTTTCCCGGTTTCTTTCAATTTGTATACCGAGAAAATACGAAACTGGTCCCAGGTCTTTTATTTCGAAATCTTTCGAAATATCCTGTTTTAATTGGTTGATTTTTCGTAAATCAGGACCAAAAATCAGGAAATCATCCACGTAAGTAATAATAAAGATATTAGAATCTTTATTATAATACGCTGATTCGTCTGAAATAAGTGGATTAAATCCGAGCTTTTTCAAGGCGTTTTTCAGTGTGATTTGCCATTGACGTGGACTTTGTTTAAGGCCGTATAGTGCCTTTTTCAACAATATAGCCTGGGTATTATCGTCTTTCCATCCGAAATTATTTAATTCCGGATTTTCGGCAAGGAAGTCGGATAATCCGGTTATCGGGGTAATAAATACTTCTTCGTTTAATTCCCCGTTTAAGAAAGCACCGATTATATCGATTTGTTCGATTTCCCAGTCGTAGTATGCAGAGAGAGCTAATAAAAGCCTCCAGGTAGTGGATTTTGTTCCCGTAGCGAAGGTTTCGAAATAATCGATACCGTATCGTTGTTCGAATCCACGTACCACCAGTCTTGCCTTATACCGCTCAATATTACCGTTTTTATCGGTTTTTCTTTTAAAAACCCATTTAACGGTAAGTGGGTATTTACCGGCTTTTTGGATTTCATCACGATCGATTGCCTGAAAAGTCCCTTTTCGTATAAGTTGCCGAAGTTCTTCGTGGGCAGCTTGCAGCCATTTTTCCTTTTCCGGCGTTTTTAACGCTTGTTTAAGCGTTTTCGGTTCAGTATAGCCGTTATCGATCGTGGAATAATACGAGATATCAGCGAATAATTCGTCGTATTTAACGAATTTATCTCGTTCTTCTTCCGTAAGTTTCGGAAGGACTACTTCGATATTCGATCTCGGAATATTCGAAATGGTATCGGATTCGGTGTTCCCGGGTAAGTTCGGTCGTTCGCTGATACCGGGTAGGTTCGGTCGGTCGATATCCATGGCCGTGCATTCTTCCCTTGACCGGAGGTTATAAGGGCTATTAATCCCTTGACTTTCGTTCTCAAATGAACCGATGGTTAAGTTATCCGACTTAGCGTAACGGTTAATATTTGCGGCTTCTGCCGTGGGGTTCGAGGTTCGATTCCCCGGAACGGTGGTTCGAAAGTCATTAGAATGCTGTGAATTCTCCGAATTGTGTAAATTCTGAAGATTATCCGAATCCTGTGAATTCTCCCCCTCTTTTCGATCTTCCGGTAATAATCGAATATGGGAGGTCCGTATAATTCGTGATTTATACGGTCGATCAGCAATATAGACGTAGTAAATTTTATTACCACTATAGCCGATTATCTTTCCGTTTTCGGTAATATTACCGAATTTATCGGAAGTGACCCGATTTTCTTTTGATTTATATACCAAAACAGGCGTTCCAAGGGCATGGATGGTAGATACGTCAGGCTTATTATCCCGTTGTAGCCAGAAATAATCGTAAAATTCCTGGTAAGGGGTAAGCTGACCGGACGATGTAGCCGTAATATTTACTAAGTAAACAACGGCTTTTACAACGAATTCCCAGAGGTTTTTCGGGAGTTGTAAATCGATAAAAACCGTACGGGTTTTTTCGATAATAATTCGATTCGTCCTTTCGGCAATACCGTTTTGTTCCGGTGTATACGGAGTAGTGGGTTCGAAAATAATCCCTTTTCCGGTTAAATAATCGTTTAATTTAACCGGGGAAAACTCCCTGCCGTTATCCATGCGAATCACATTCGGGTATCGACCGAATTGTGTTTTATAATATTCGATTTTCTTGGTAACGATATCGAATATTTCAGACTTTTCCTTGGAAAACTCCACGTCACGGAAGCCGGTTTTATCATCGGTAAAGCCGGTTATATAATTATAACCGGAATAGCTGGATAGGGTAATATATACCGTATCGATGCAAATTCGATATAGTGGTATATCTGCCCGATTAGGATTAATACGGGCTTGGTTACGGGTAATTTTACCCGAAAGGCAAGATTCGCAATGGAAATCTTCCTTTTTATTTCCCCCTTCGGTATACCAGCAGTTATTTTAGCTGTTTTAGCTAAAATATCGAAGCTAGGGTGGCCAAGGACCTTATGCCATCGTTCCGTAGCTGTGAGGAAATTCGAATTATTATTTAATAATTCGACTTCTTCGAAATCCGTAAAATTATCGGATTTCTTTACCGATTCCGGTTCCGGGTAAGCCACGTCGAGTATACGGGCTTTTTCCACTGTTTTTAGTGGATTTATGGCTAAGTAAGCCATATCGGGTTCCGATTTATTTGCTACGTGAAGAAAGAAACCACGTTTTCCTTGATTTAACGTAGCAAACGGACGATTCTTAGAATCGCAAAGTTTATTCCCGCTTATAATACCACCTTTCTGGTAGTGAAGCTGGCCGGACATAATATTTAGCGGAAATTCCGGAATGTAGAGTACGTTTAATAACGTAATTTTACGTATTTCCCGGTTAATTTGGAATGGAAGAACGATTTTTCCTATTCCTTTTGGAAATACTTTTCCACCACCCGTAATAACCGGTGGTAAACCGGTTTTTTCGGTGAATTCGACGAATAATTTCTTATTATTCGCAATATGCTTCGAAGAACCAGTATCGTATAGCCACCAGTCTCGTGGAACGGTATTGAATTTCCGATTATTCGGAATATCCGAAAAAGAATAAAATGATTCTTCTTCGGTGGTTTCTTCGGAATCACGTGGTGGTTTTCCTCGATTTTGTGACTTATTCGAGGAACGGGTGGATGAAGTCGAAGTATTCGGCTTATTCGACTTATTCGAATTATTCGAATTATTCGATTTATTCGAATTCCACCGTTTCTTTCCGCTTTTGGATTCCCATCGATTTTGATTGGTCCGGGAATTTCGGGACTTATTCTTATTACCCGTAAAATAAGAATTTCCCATTACCGAATCTGGATCCCGTCGGTTTTCGTCTAATATATCGGTTATTAGACTTTCCAAATCAGGGGGTGTAAGTAACCGTAAGGCACTTCTTTGACGATCTGCCCATATAGGGTAGGCTGACTGGAGGGCGGCTATAAAGATCGTCTTTTGATCGATATCGTCGATCTTTGCCCCAACGTTTAAAAGCTTGGATAAATAGCTTTTAAAACTGGAAATAAACTCGTTTAACGAGTTATAATTCTCGAATTTTATAGTATGGAATTCGAGGTATAGCTGCTGTCGAAGGACGGGACCGGTGCCTTGATAGGCTGATTGTAAAGTCGATAGAGCCTTATACGGATCAAGTTCATCGAAAATCAAACTTAACGGTTCGTTCGTTAAGTTTTGACGAATCAGAAGCAACGCTTGGGCTTTTTGTATCTCGGTTATACCGATATACGTTTCAGGTTTTTCGAAAAAACCGTCTATACCCAACAGCTTCATATATAACTGGCACGTATAGTGGATTTCCACGTATTCCAGTTATCCGAACCAGAGAGTTTCTGTTTCTCCGGCATTTGGCAACCGGATAAGGCACGTATAGTGCCATCCATTTTGCCTGAATTTTCCCGTTATAACGATATACAAATCGTTACAGACGGTAAAGGATTCGTCGAAATAAAGGTAAAGACCTTTAAGTATACGATAAAGTATCGTATAAGTGATCCGTAAAACGGGTAACGCTGCTTTCCTAATGCAGCAATCGGCCACTATAGCGGAATTCCGAAGTCTACACTAAGTGACTTATAGCTCGTTCGGGAGAGCGGCTATAGTTTTCGATTTATACCTTTTATTAAGGTATACAGCCTATAATGCAGTATAATGCAGTATACTGCCTATAATCGGCCACTATAACGCGTTTCCGAAACTTAAAAGTTAACCTTTTAGCCGTTATGTGGCTGTAACGGGTAAGGTTAACCGTTTCGGGCGTGGTTTATAGTTTTTCGATTATAAAGTCCGGTATCCAGGTATGGTATTATACCGGACCGGGCTCATAACCTGTTCTAAGGTCTGATTGGGTAATCATATACCTTAGGCACAGGGAAGCGTTCAACTATAGGATTCGTAGAATCGTCTGGTATAGGCTGAAAAACGTGGTTTTATTGAAGCTTAAGGACAGAAAGAAAGTAAACTAATTACAGGTAGAATAACTCCCTTTTATACCTATAAAACCAACCAATAAGAACATTCTGGAATATATTATTAATTAAGTTGATTTATAATCAAGTTAATTAATAATACGGTTGATTTATAATCAAGGAAAGTGGTGGAATACTATAGAAGGTATTTGGGTGGGGCTACCCTATAGTGTTGCCACCGCAATGGCCACCACTTAGTGGGGCTTTACCGAACGTTAAAGATATCGTTAATAACCGATATCTTTACAGCCTTTATAGCTATTATAACGATTTATATATCGTTATAATGCTAATTTTATGCACTATTCGATGCTGTATAACATCCGTGCAACACTAAATAATCCGCTAGGGGAGGATTTGGCTTATTTAGAATTATAAAAATATCGATTTTAGCATAATTTTTTATTTTAAAATCTCGTAGGATTTTTTTAATATAAGCCTTTTAGCCGAGGTAAATAGCTTATTTAGGGCGATTACGGCGGATTATTATATTTAAATAATAATTATATAGGCTTATATTTAATATATCGAATTTTTTGCTAAATTTGGCTTTTAAGGCTATAATATCTAATTTAAATAAATCGGTAATAAATAAGTCGTTAACGTAAACGGTTATATAAATGCTTTTTTTAACGAAAATACCGATATTAGCGTTTAATAGCTTAAAATTAAATTTTTCGAGGTAAATTAATATAACGACTACGGGCGTGTGCGCGTGCCGTGGCGTATATAATGGGATACGCAGGCGTATCGGCGGACGCCGATACTGCTGGTCTTTTAGATTATTAGCGCAATGGTTTTATTTGCGTGATTATTATTATAATAATATCGGCGTCCACTAATTTATTAACGCAAAAGGACTTACGTTCGATTCCCCGTATAATCGGGGAATAAGCGACGGTACCGTGCTAGTATCGGGTATAAGCGTTTTCGTACGGGCTTATAAAGCGCTGCTTTAGCGAAAATAAACGCTACGAATATCCTAAGGGCTAAATTATTATATTAAATATGCGTACTCTTGCAATTATGCCTAACGAGCCGGGCGTAATACCGCAGCCGACGTGCTAACGAATAGCTAGCGAAACCCTTAAGTCTCGAGGACGAGCCTCCGTAAAAAAAGGGATAATTATAATAACTACGGGCGTATGCGCGTGCCGTGGCGTATATAATGGGATACGCAGGCGTATCGGCGGACGCCGATATTACTGGTTTTTTAGATTATTGGCGCAATAATCTTATTTGCGTAATTATTATTATAATTAATAAGGTATTATATTAAATTCGGGGTAATTGCTTAAATCCGTATAAAGCTTTATTAAATTTATAAATTTAATCCTTTTTTTTAGGGTTATTACTAATAAAATATAATAGCTATTTTATATAAATTTTTTCGTTAATATATCCGTAAAAAAAAGCGGTTTTAACGTTTATTTATTCGATTTTTAAATTATATGCTATAACGATTGCGAAAAAAGCTTTATAATTTATAGGCTTAATTATTAAAGCAAAAATTTCGTTATAATTTATATCTTTTTATTATTTAAAATTTTTAATAATTTATTATGCCTTATAGCGCTAAATTTTATTATTAAAACCTATTTTTAGCTTATAAACCTATTTCTTAAATAGCGGCTTATAATGCTTAAAAGGGGGAATTAGCGTTTAAATTTTATTATTTATAAAGGATTAATATTTTTAATTTATAATTTATTTTTAAAATACCTAATTTAGTGATTTTTGGGTATTTTAATAGTTTTTAGGCTTTTATAAATTTATTTTAATAATAATTTAAGCTAAAAACGCTAAATAATAACGAAATTATTTTTATATTAAATAGGTTTTTTTAGCTAAATTTTTATTATTATACCGGATCGATTTTAGGCCTTATACGGGTGGTTTTTTATAGAAAAAAAGGTATTTATCGCTTTTTCGAATTAACCGCTATTAAGGAATTCGTAATTTTAGATTTATATTAAATATATTATATAATAATATAAATAATATATTAATTTTAGCTTATTTATTTTTAATTTATTTTATACCGTTTAAAGCTAAATTTAATTTTCGAATTATGCGTAGCGTTAAAGGCTTAGGCAATAATAATTATTTTAATAATATAAAATATATTAGATTAATAAATATATTTAAGTATATTAAATCCTTTTTTAGAATATTAATCGGAGCTTTTTCCGTATAAGCTTAGGAGCGCTTTCGCGAAGGGTTATATTTTTTAATAAATTATTCGATCGTATAAATAAGAATAATAAGGTTTAGGTCGGTACCGGGTAGGCCGTTCGAGGGTAAGCCGTTTAAGGGTAGGCTAAACGGGATATAATTAGGATTATTACGCTTTTTTTTGCTAAAAGGGCAGTAGCCGGCAATATAATCCTATTTTTTATCGAAAATAACGTTAGATATAATATAAATAATTTTATTAAAAAGCAGGATATTATAGCTGGAAAAGCCGTAATAGCTAATTATTAAGCATTTAATAAATTAATTTTATAATTTTTTGCTTTATTAGCTTAATATTAAGGTAAAGCCTTAAGCGCCGATAATTCGAAAATATAAAAGGTTAAGCTTTTTATCGTATTAGGCTTTATATAAAATTATATATAAGTAAATATTTAAATAGCGGTTATAAAGGTATACGATAATAAAAAGGACCGCTAGCTAATAGCGCTATAATAAGTTCGCCGAGGATAAAATAATACCGAGTCGTTTTTTAATAAAATGGTTAAACCGCTTTATTATGCTATTAAATTAATATTATTGCGTTTTAATATATTTTAGCAATATATTTTTATTTTTATAAAAAAATTAAAATAAATATAAGCTATTTTTACTTCCGCGATTAACGTAAAAAATCCGGTAGCGTTAAATATTTTATTCGAAAAAATTTAATAATTATTTAAAATTATTTAATAGCTTTTTGCTTTTTTTTATTTTTAATAAAAAGGCTTAAATAAATTATATAAAATTATTAATAAAAATAGCTTAATATTTAGAGTTATTATAATTTATATTAGCGAAAAGTTTATAAATATTAGCGTAAATATATTTAAAAAAACGTTTGCTTTTATAAATAATTTTTTATAAGGTTTTTCGCGAAGCCGCTTAAATATATAATAATTATAAAAATAAGCGCTTTTTATAGGTTTTATATTAGTAGATATAAATAATAAGCGTTAAATATTTTAATTATTTAAATAAGCTAAACGTTTATATTAGATTTTTATATATAAATTTTTAATAAATATAGCGGAATAAGCGTAAATAATTTTATATTTAATTTAATTAATTATATAAAAGCCGTTATATTAAGTAGCGTTAAAGATGCGGCGGTTGCTTATTTTATAAATAGCGCTTTATTTAATAATAATTAATTTAACGTTTTTATTTTTTAGATTAAAAACGGATAAAAGGTTTATATTTCCGTCGGGGTTATATAATATATCGTTTAATAATATATATAAAGTTTTATTTATAATAATTATAAAAAATTTAATAATTTTTATACCGCGTAATTAGATTATAATGCCCCTAATTCCGGAGATTAAAGGGCTAATATAAGGCTTTATATTAATAAAATCCTTTTAAAAATAAAAAATATTATTTAATATACCGGTATTAAATAGGATAATATTTTTAAAAATTTATAAAAATATAAAAGCCTTATTATTTTTTATATTTTTTAAGGTAGGAAAATTATTTAATAAATCGTTAATAATAGCGTTTTAGGGAATAAAGGCTAATAGCGTAATATTAAAAAATAAATTTAAAAAAATAATAAGCGCTAAAAAGGAGTTTACGGCGATATTAGCGGTTTTAGGAAAATTAACGCTATCCTGTTAAATAATGCTAATAAAAATATTATAGATTATTTATAGTTTATCGTTATTAGGTTCGCTATTTGCTAAATTTATATTAGCTTTTTCGTTTTTTTTTTATTTTTAGCTATTTCGCTTTTTAATGCGGCTTTCGCGCTTTTTAGCTAATTTATTTATAAATTTCTTTTTTAATTTAGGGTTTGCTTTTCGATATTTTAATATAACGTAATAACGATAATAATAATATAAATATTTTTTTTTATAATTAGGCTAATTAATATTTTAAAAATTATTTTAATTTAAGTTACGGCGTTAGTTATTTCGCGGGGCGTTAATTAAAAATGCTATAGGGCCTAAAGCGTTAAGCTTAAGATTTTATTTTTTAATTTTAATTATAATAAAAACAGTTTCGAAAAATATTATTAGATTAATATCGGTTTTAAATAAGCTATAATTTTAAAAAAAAGCGGTTTTAAAAATGCTATATTTTAAAAAAAAGCCGGAGAGGAAAATATAAATAAAAAGCGGTTTAGGAATTTTAAGCTTGCTTTTATTTTTTAAGTTTTTAAAATTTAATTTATATTTTTTAAATTTTTTAGCGAAATTAATAATATTATTTTTATAATCGGCGAATATAATAATAAATAAATTATTAATAATAAAATAAAATACGGCGTTACCGATTAATTTATAACGTTTTTTTAGCGCTTTTATTATATTAATAAAATTTTTTAATACGTTTTTATTCGTGGATAAAGGATTAAAATTCCGGATATATTTTAAAATATTAAAATCGTATTTATTAATAATTAATAAATAAGCTTTAAATTAATAATTTTTTTAATTATTTTTTTTATTATCGTTTATTATTAGCTTTAATCGAAGGTATTTTCGGCCGAATTTAGCCTAAGCTATTAATTTTATATAACGCTTAAATTTCGGGAATTAAAATAAATTATTTAATATAAATAATTAAGCGTAATTATTTTAATTTTAAATAATTATTATCGTTATATTACCGAGCTTTTTTTAAAAATAATAATTTTACCGCTATTTTTTATAAAGTAGTAATTCGAAAGGCGTTCGAAGTATTTTAAGTTTTAGGAGAACGTTTCCGTTTCGTAATTTAATATATTTTTTATTATAATTTTATTTTCCGAGGTTATTTAAATAAAAAGTTAGGGGAATTAAATAATATTTTAGCGCTTAAAAAATAGGATTCGCAGCCGAAATTTATTATAGGAATAAAAGGTTTAAAATTAAATAGCGTAATTTTAAAGCCGAATAAATTATATTTTTAATTAAGTAATAAAAATGCTTTAGGATTAATAATAATGCTTAAAAAAAATAAAAATAAAATTAAAAAAATCGAAATTTTATTTAGCGAATATTCGCTTTTATTATAATTTTTTTTAAAATAAATTTTAAAACGTAATATTTTTAGGGATTTTATTAATCGTAGAAATTTATAATAATCGATAAATCGGTAAATTTAGCTTAATAATATTGGCTAAAAGCGAAGATTATATTTTAATGCTATCGTAAATAATTTTCGTAATTTTTTATATATTATAAATAAGGCTTTTTTATTATTTAATTAATATAAAAAATGCTTTTATATTTTTATAAAAAGAGTTTTTAGGGCAAAATTCCTAAATAAATATAAATCGTATTTTTTTATATAATTATAATAATAATTATATTTAATAAAATTATAAATTTTCGTAAAACTTACCTATTATTAAGGAAATTCGGGTTTTTATATTTAATAGCCGTTATTTAGCGCTAAATAATAGCGTCGAGCGCTATAAAGCGCTAAATAGCTTAGCGGTAATATTAAGCGTTAATATAAAGCGCTAAATAAGCGCCGTATATTATTAATAAGCCGCTAAATATTTTTAGCGAAATATAGCGTTAAATTAAATTAATTTAATAAGACGTAAAATGGTAATTCGCGAATTAAAGGTAGAGAATTATAAATTAAAATTATATATTATTTTTAAGCGATATCCGGTTATTTAGTCGTTATTATATAAAAAAGAAAAAATATTTTATAATAGCCTTAATTTTTAAGAAATTTTAATATTACCGTAATAATAAAGAATTTTTAATCGATTTTTGCTATATATCGAAAATAAGGCGGTAAAGCCTTTATTTTTGCGGAATTCGGAGGAATAATGCAAAATTATTCTAATTAAAAATATAAAAGTTTTTTAAAAATAAAAATCGTAAGCTTTCCGGGCTTATAACCTATTAAAATAAAATAAGGTTATAATAAATAAAATAATTAATTAATTAGTTAAATATTTATATATAATTATAAATATAATAAAAATTATATATAGGTAGAGATAGTGGGTTATAAAGTCCGAAATGCAGGAGGCTGGGCTCCTATTTTAATAAAACCAAATAGCATGACGCGGGAGCCCCAGGCGCGGCGTCTGGATGTTGCCATTGTCGGCGGCGGCATCATTGGTGTTATGACAGCGATCGGCCTCTTGCGTCGAGGTATGCGTGTTAAGATTTACGAGCGCTCGCTGTCGTGGCACGAGATCGGCGCCGGTTTCGGCTTCACGGGCGTCGCGCGGGAATGCATGAAGCGTCTTGACCCGGCGCTCTTCGAGCTCTTCAGCAGCATCAGCCAGAAGACGAGCTCCAACGAGCACACTCGCTACTGGGACGCATTCCACCCGCGCACCAAGGACGAGGCGGAGGACGAGACCAAGTCGCTACTCTTCCAGATGCCCCAGGGCGAGTTGGACTTTTGGGGCGCCGTCCGCTCACAACTTCTACTCGGGATGGCTGCTCTTCTGCCCAAGGATGTCGTCTCCTTTGGGAGTCGTCTCGTGAACTACGTAGAGCAGCCAGACAATGGCAGAGTGACATTGCACTTTGCAGACGGCGGTATCGCTGAAGCTAATGTATTAATCGGTTGCGACGGTGTTCACTCGACGATTCGTGAGCTATTGTTCGGGTCTGAACATCCTGCTTCTCGTCCAATGTTTAGCCACGTCGTGGCATACCGTACCATGGTCCCCATGGCGCAGGGAATCGAGGCTCTCGGGAAGGACAAAGCCTTGAGCGCTTGCATGCATTGTGGGCCTGATGTGAACATGATGTCTTATCCGGTCTGTCATGTCCTTGCATATACTTTGTTCTTTTTCGCCAGTTCCTTGCGCGCATCAATCCAAGCTAATCATGTTCATGTGCAGGTGTTGAACGGCACTCTTCTGAACGTCGCCCTCTTTGCTCATGAGCCGTCAGAATTTCCCAATGCCGATACTATGACAGTGCCCACCACTCGGGACGAGATAATTCAAGTCACTGCAGGATTGAGTCCACATATCGGTGAGATCTCAAGACTGTTTCCTGAGAAGAGTGTCAAATGGGGAATCTACGACATGTTCGATAATCCTGCGCCAGACTTTACTCGGGGCTCGGTTTGCATAGCTGGCGATGCCGCACATGCCAGCAGTCCACATCAAGGAGCTGGAGCCTGCATGGGGGTAGAGGATGCGCTCGTCCTTTGTGAAGTCCTCGAGGCAGCCCAGAGTATATTGAGCGAGATTTCTCTGCGGAAGAATGGGCATGGTAGAGTGGAGACATCTACCTCCGATAGCTTGGTCGTCAAGCAAGCATTGCGTGCCTATGCGATGGAGAGGATGGAGCGCAGTCAGTGGTTGGTGCAAAGCTCTCGAGAAATGGGCGATATGTATCAATGGCGGCATGGACCGACGGGCAGAGACACCGATCAATGTCGTAATAAGCTAGCACATGCATCGCGGAAACTCTGGGACTTTGATGTTGACCGCATGATTGTGGGTGTGAGAGAGAAAGCGCATGCTCAGGCAATTTGAAGCAATGTAATCAGTTCTACTTTCTTGATTCTTGACCACACCAGAGTTGGCATTCTGAATCTCTACCCAGTTACCTATTGCTCAAAATTTTGAGAGTTCTCGGGGCATGTGTTTGTGACCTTACTACAATGCAGATACTGGATGATTATATTCGTGCCCGTTCTGGATTATATATACTCAATGCCATCATATGAACACTTCACGAACGCGTTATGAACATTTATACTAAGGAAAACCTTAAGCTATAATAAAATTTCTCCGAAAAGAAGCGAGGAACTCAACTATAGGCGAAAACAAGAGACGAATAAAAAAAGAAAAACTTATCAATTAACTATATATTTTAGCATTTATATATTTTCGCGTCATTATATCATAAAGGAATAAAATAAGAAAAGCTTATATTGACTAAATTGAGCAGTTTCGTATCGTTTTCACATATTTCTAAGTTTCTTTCCAACGTCCTACACTGAAGATATTTACACGAATAAGTGAATATGGCGACTTTTAGCGGAAAACAGGGTTTGCACTTAAATATTCCGGGTCATTATACCTCGATCCTACACTCAGTATCCAATGGCAAGAGTGATTGGCAGCGGGTTGTTTAACAAGGTCAACTATATCAGATGCACCGTGGATTGAATCAATGACGTCTGCTCCAGCTCATCCTTTGAAACGCCACATTATGGCAAGTAAGTGAATGTGTAGCGGACATGGCGATCCAACGTGAAAGGATTATGCACTTTTCAGGGATCATAAATAATTCACTCATATCCATTGTTCCAAGCAGATTCAGGCCGGTCCCGAACAGATCGTCATATCTACCTTGAGATAATGGTCGCACAGGAATCCTAACGCTGACGAAAAGCGTTGTCCACGGGTTGGTCGGGCTGAACTATTGTTGGAAATCCCATAGCTTCTGCATGTCGTTGAAAGCGAAAGCCGAAGTGCGATCTGCAGCCGCGGAGACACACAAAACTCTTCTCCACCTGTAAGTGGTCAGATAGGAGTTCTGCGGCCCGCTGCTGCTTACGTCCATAAGGTGGTAAACGCGTGCGCCACAGCTTATGGGACTTGGCCTAGTGTCGTCTGGACCGCTTCGCCATTTACCCGGACTGCCAAGATTTCTCTCGGGGATTTCGATGCCCTGCCCATTATGGTGGGCCAGTCATGTTGTAATGCGGCAAGGCCCCAGACGACGATGAGAAGCCCGATCGACGGTAGGCACCGCATTTGTGGCTTACAAGTAAGGAGCTGCATCAAGACAAACGCGCAAAACTGCATTTCCTAGAAGAATCAAGTTCACCCAGCAGGCCTTCTTGTCTCTCCATTGTTGGTATGGTCCTAATCGACAGAAGGATTCGTTATGGTTCTGCAGTCATACATACCTACATTTGCTGGTCTAGGGCGGGGCTTGCATGCAACTGGCGTCAGGGATGTACTCTGTAGGACTCGCCTACCAACGTGGGATATGCACTTCTGCTGATTAACACATGGTTTACTGAGTGATAAGGATTCACCGACAGTATGTCAGATCATTCTGGCTCGCCAAGCTTGGGTTCACGCCACTCAGCCCACAATAGAGGTTGTGAACAGCCGGCAATTGTTATACGTCCATTCGATCATAAACAACTTGTTTCGCTCCAGCCATTTGTATTATACCAGAAAACGCACATTATATTGAAAGAAATCGTTCCCGTTTGAAAATATGCAGGCCCCCGGATGGAGGCAGCAACCTGGGTTCGCATGCGAGGAGTGCCGTCAACGCAAGGCACGATGTGACCGCCGACAGCCGCGATGCAGTTCTTGCATTGACAGCGGAGCCGATTGTGTCACTGTGATGCAGAGACCGCGCAGAGGACCCAAGAAAGGCCAGCTCGATATGATGAGATCACGTATTGGTGAGTATTACGTCTATAATGCGAGTCGACCTGGATTGCCATTACTGCCCTGTGCATTAATTAACCATACATATTGCTGGGAATGGGCGGACATGCATCTTTTATTGACACTCTTGTACTTCTCAGCGGTGCTCGAAAGCGAACTGCAGAAGAAGATTGAACCGAGTGTCGGACAGCCAAGTCCAATGGAGATCGCTGCCCCAGAGGAATCATTCCGCAAAACATCAACGGCGTCATTGGAGAACTGTTCGTGGAATGATATCAACCTTATTTCCGATGCGTTCCTGGACCAAACTGCCGGCTCGGCGGACCCTTATCTCAACTGGTCTCAGACAACTCCTACAATGGATATTGGTAGTACATTTGGATCAAGCGAGGAATCGAACAACCAGTATCCCATGTTGACGCTACCCATGGTATTCGAGGATATATCAGATACAGAGAATGTCAGCGTCGTCAAGTCAGGTGATAGTAAAGTGGATATACCAAAATTGATGTTGGTCGACTTGTAGGTCCATGCTCGTTTGCATGTACCCCTGTACATTTCTTGGCACATTTACTGATCAATGGTCTATAGGGATGATGTGTACTTTGATATAGTCCACTGCATCTGCCCAATGATTCATCAAAGACAGTACTTCTCATGGGCGAGATACGAAACTGTCTCTCCGGCTCGTCAGTGTCTGAGATTTGCAATGCGCACTTTAGCGGCGGCCATGTCGCCTTCACATCACGATCTTGTCGACAGACTCTATACACAAACTCGTTGCCTGCTAGAAGAGAACAAGCCCGTGCCAAATAAGGACACATCGTGCCCTAAGTCTCCCGACCAAGCCCAGATTGAACTCATCCAAGCATGGCTTCTACTAGCTCATTATGAATCTATGAGGGTCAATGAATGGCAGGCTATGCTCACAGCTGGTTATGCTTTCCGTCTCGTCCAAATGGCACGATTGTATGAGATTGACAAATTCAAGAGTATAGCATCAGGTATAATAAGTGAAACCAGCATGGATGGAGACGAGTTCACTGGGTCAGAAGTCGGAAGGCGGACATTCTGGGTAGCCTACAACCTCGACTGCTTCCTATCGTGGCGTAGCGAGAGACCGCTAATTCTGTACGAAGATATGGTATGTGCAAAGAAAGCCTGCTAGACCCAGATGAAACAGCCAGATGAACTCATGCCAAATTTTGCGCAGGTGAATACTCATCTACCAGCACCAGAAGCAAACTTTCACAATGGTCAGCCCATTGTCACCGAGTCTCTTGCCGACGCCCTGAACTCCAATGAAGCCATCGGGACGTCGCCATTCGCCGAATGCATCGTTCTGGCAACATTGCCCAGTCGATGTATGGCGCATCATCGAGCATCGCTCAAAGAGAGCCAAACGGAACCACGCAGGTTCTGGGCTCGCCATGAGTGGCTGAGTTCCGCGGTGGAAAAGCGGATAGAGTTGCGTGCACAAAGCTCGGCCACCACAGCCATTACGACCGTGGAGCGTGATCCCATGCTCTTCTTCACTCACATGCTGGCGCATAGCGCCATTATCACCCTCGGTGTCACCGTGCGTGGCATGTCGAGGCAGAGGGCTGGCGAGCAGTCACTCATAATTCCCGTGCATGAGCAGCGCGCCAATTGGGCCACCACCTACATTGTACAGCTAGTCAAGGCATTTCCCTCCCTCAGCTGCTTCAAAGCTCACCCTTTTCTGCCGATCCCACTCGTCTCTGCTATCGGCGCCCTGATGGAACAGAATCCAAAGGAGGGAAACACGGCTGACGTTGATACTCTGCAGCATCTCCTCACGGACTTGGGCCACGTGAATAACCTGGCTCAGAAGATTGCGGAGACTTACACAGAAGCGCCACCATGATTGCGCTAGAAACATTGTCACGAACCTCTTTCTTGTACGACAAGGATATGATCGAAAGTTGGTCTTCATTGTACTAGAGCGTCCGGCTAGATATTCCCCTTGGAGGGACCATGTACTTCAGCGATAGCGTCGTATATAAGTTTCCCGTGTTTCTCATCTAGTAAAGAGATCCATAGAGAAGACTTCAAGATTTCAAGCATATGAATCCATGACCTGATTTCACATCTCTCAACCTGCATCCGCAGAGAATTCCTCAACCAACATTCATCTGCAACTGAAAATGTAGACAATGCTCCAATCATAAGAAGCCAGAGTGATATATGTGGAGGAATTATTTCATCGAGGGCATATTTTTGGAGATACCTTCGGTACAGTTCCGAAAAGGGGTGATCAGGTGATTTCAGGTCCTCCCATTGCAAGAAGATATGATTAGTAAAGGTCAGTACGCCAAGCCTCACTGCTTCGTCTAGTGTTCCCGCCTCAAATTTCATGTGGAGCACACGGTACATGACCGCTGTCATTGTTTCATAGATTGCTGCAGGCTCCAAAAGCATGTGCGTTTGTGTCCCTAGATTGGCCAGTAGACAAAACCTTCTCATCACCCCCCAGATGTCGGCTAGGTCTTGGTGAAGACTTTCCTTGAGGTGTCGATCACGGCTGCAGTATGCGCTATCACTAGCAGTCGAGCTCAACTGGGATGGGTACTCAGGCATTGGGTCGCTGAGCTTAGAATAGAATATCGGATCCGAATCAGCGAGCAGCGCGATGCTCAAATCACATCTGCATGAGCATCAGCACGGAGACATCATGATGGGCCAGCCTCGAATACTGTAGTACCTCCAGATTTCTACCAAGAGCTTTGTGTTGTGATCAAAGAGCTTCAGGCCTCCGCGCAGATCCGTCATCTTGCGCAGACCATGCATGTGCTGCTGAGAAATGGCGATGTGCCCGTCAAAGGCCGCAGCGCTAGCCAGTTTCAAAACAGCACTGATGGTAGCATCGGAGACTTTTGCCTCGTCATCATTCCCCTCCAGTCTCTGTCGCAGGATTCGGAGACCTTTCAGGTAGTGAAGCGTAGCCACCGGGTTGACCTTGTGCCGGGGTAGGCTGCGCAGAATCCTGTCGACAAAGCTTTGTATGGCAAAGGCGTTGATGTGCCAGGCTGCAGCGTCGTTGCCGGTGGGAAAGTACCATGCTTGGCCTGGAGGGTGAAAGCCGATTCCCGTTAATAGAGGGAAAATGATGCGCATGGCCACGCTAAAGACTAAAGAAGAGAAGAGTTATTCAAGGGTTCGATCAACCTAGTAGTACATCGTACGACAACATGGGTTCTGTATGGTATCTAACCCACCTTGTTGCATTTCCCAGAGTACCGAGGGCTCTATCTCCCCGGGGAAGTCAAAAAAGTGCGGGTGCAGGAAGGAGTAGGATGGTTGCAACCCTGAGAGCATGCTGATCACATCGTGAAAAGTGACCTGGGTCGAGCGACGGGCGGCCTCAGCAGCCGGAGCAAGGACAGAAGCGGCGGCCAATCTCTTGACTGTCTTTGCCTTTTTACCGCGCATGACGTGGCTTCTGATCAACTTTCGCGTGGCCTGGTCGGTCTTTTCGGCATTTGATGAGACAATGAATGGCATGTCGCACGATAACCGAGAACGTGCCCCCGCGGTGTCGGCCATTTTGGATCTCTTGGCGCTGTATGGTTTGTTTCCCTAAAGCGGTCAAGGGTCGATAAGCGTAGCATTAGATGAGGACGGGACAAAGAAATTAAAGCAAGGCCGCGCGCTCAGCCCCTTATGGAAAGTATGTGGAGGAAGGGAGGGCGAAGAAGGATGTCAGAGTTTGAGACAAGTCATATTTTGCCAATCTCACCCATCGATGACGGCCCGCATGTGGGGGTGCTGACTGCTTGTATGGCCTGAATGGGTACAAGGTACAAATTCTCAGGTAAGATGGGATACGTGCCTTGTGTAACATAAGCAGTCAGTCGAGCCAGTCTTGTCAGCTTGCCAGGCCGCCCCGGTGCCTGCCCCTGCATCTGCACCTATAAACCTTCCCGAGAGGGCGTTGATGCCAAGCTTTTACTGTATGCCATATCGGGTATAGCAGAGAATGGGGTCCAGTCCAACTTGGGACCGGGACTGAGACATGAGTCTGTCACCCGGCCAATGTATACATACCGAAAATCCGCAGTCAGGGTTCATTGGGGGGATAAACGGATTTAAGAGGTTTTGATTCTAGCATTGGTTGTAAATTTGCCACTCCATCTAAAATTGACTGGAAAATACAATTAGAAAGGTCTCCTTTGATACGTGCTACGTTTTTGACAAGTCGTGTCAGTGACAATAAAAGCTTTCTACTCACTGCTACAACGAGGCGGGAAGATCAACTTTGATGCTCCTGTTTCGTCAACAAAATGTCTTCTTCTAGGAAAACCGTCCTCATCACCGGCTGTTCGGCTGGCGGCATCGGCGCAGGCATGGCCGAAGCCTTTCACCAGGCTGGCTACCACGTCTTCGCGACTGTGCGGAATCCGGCCAAGGCCCCCCAGAATCTGACAAAAGCGCCATCTGTGACGATCTTGACGCTTGACGTTCTACAAGCAGACTCGATTGAAGCCGCTGTCGACAGTGTAGCCAAGGAGACTGGGGGACGTCTCGATGTCCTGATCAACAACAGTGGCCAAAACTTCATCATGCCCGGTCTGGACACGGACCTTGAAGATGCTCGCAGACTGTTCAACATCAATTTCTTCGCTCCTTTGGCTGTGCTGAAAGCCTTTACTCCTTTACTTGTTCAAGCAAGCGGGACCGTCGTGCACCAATCGTCCGCTGCGGGCCATCTGCCAATGCCATTCATGAGTGAGTTCTCCAATGCCTTTGCATATTATTCCAGCCAAGGGCAAGTCGCTGATGCAAGTCGCTCTCTTCTTCTTCCCAAACAGGCATGTATAACAGCTCCAAGTCCGCACTCATTATGGCAAGCGACATTTGGCGCCGTGAGCTGGAGCCCCTTGGAGTACGATCTCTTACCCTCATCACCACTAGTGTGAAGACTTCGGCCTTTGAAAACACGGAAATGCCGAAGATTCCTGAGACTTCTTATTATTATGTGATTCGCGATTATATCTACCGCATGGCGGACGGTCGCCTTCAGGATGGAGCGCCAGACCCTCTTACGTACGGTCACAAAGTCGTCAAGGCGGTTCAAAATGGTACGTCTGGGGAGATCTGGGTTGGCAAAGACGCCGGTATGAATCACTGGGCGTGGAAGCTGTTGCCAAGTTCGGTATTTGTAAGTTTTCTACACAACGCAACATTTGCGTCTGATTATTGGTCTAACAATTAATGTATAGGACTCTATGATGGAGGGTTTTCTGAAAGTTTCCGCCGAGATGGCAAAGGTCTCTCAGTCGGTAAAGACTAGGAAGTGATGAGAAATATTGTTTGGTAGAACAGCCGTTCTGTACGATTTATTGTGTCCCATCTGCAAACATGAGTTGCAGTTTTGAATGATTTAGTGCGTTATGGCCTAGGGTATCGCGTGACGTCCAATTCATTGCGCGGTCTTGATTCTTCGCCGAGTCCTGGAATTTGATGATTTTGCCGATAAATGCATGCGCAGCATGACAAGAGCTGTACGGGACTTTTTAGATCCGCTATTATATGCGTGTAGGACGGCTTCTTGAACCCCCTGCAGTGATCCACTGGATCGATGTCACGCAATGTCAGCAAACAATAGTCCGCACACCGCTATTGGTGCGCATGGATGGCAACGATCATGTATATAAGATCAAGAAACGCAGAGATGTAGTTCAACCACTCATTCCATATAATGTTCAGATTCGTGCGCCGAAAACAGGAAGCATAGACGACGATTGACTTTACAATTTCCCAAGCACAACATTATTTTTGACCATTATGCATATTACTACAGTCATCTTGATATTGCTTCTCCAATTCGGTGCTTCTGCATGCAATGGCACCGTGGTAGACTATGCACAATGCGACGTCCATACGGGCCCTGCTCCGCCAAATCTGACCTACCTCCTCACCGTTTCCGTAACGGAGCTACCCGTAATTAACATTGGCGATGGAGGACACGGCACCCGAATCTTCATTCCAATAACCGGCGGTAATTTCTCCGGTCCAAGTGTTCAAGGTCCGTTTTACACTTTTATTGTCCACGCGACACTGTTTGAATTTCCCCGTAAATGCTATTTTGTCCTAACCCTGCATATTATAGGCACGGTCGCTGGCGTCGGCGGTGACTGGGGGATCTATGATACCACCCAAACAGTCTTCTCCCCCGATGCTAAGATAGTCCTGACAACGGACGACGGTGCCAATATTCTCATGTCCGGCCGTGGGAGGTCTCCATGGATAGCTTACGATTTCGAGACTGGTAGTGAGAAATATGCATGGATGAACTCAGTTGTCGGCATCGGAAGAATACAGGTTGGGGATAACAATCTTACCACTGACGTCTTCCAGGTACGTGAAGAACTATCTCCTCGAACAATTTCTGTCATCTGACTGACGGACCAGATTGTATCTTGAAAATGAGGCGGCTTGCCTGCTTCCAAAATTGAAGTTTGTTTTCAGCCGCACTTGAGCAAGGAAGGCCAGGTCCTTAGGCGTCTAGATGCATTGTTCTTGTGCTACCGCAACATCTTTGCGAACGTTGTCGAACGCAGGTAGACTTTGCAATGATAGCCTTTCCCAAATCAGACAAGACTGTAATGAGACACACTAAATATACACGGTGCATTGCGTCAGGCTTTCTAAAAGAGCCGGATGGTAAAAAGTCCGTCAGCCTGCAGTTGTGCCTATCGGTGACGGAAACCCCGGTCACCATTAGGCTTGCTGCGCCACTGCTCGAAACTCATCACTCAATCGGGTCAGTGCCTATATGTCTTGTCTTGCGCCTTTCTATCCATCTCTGTGCTTGCGTAGTCATACGGCGCAGTGCTATACAAAAGCAACGCGTGTACGACCTAATTGACTAATAATCTACCTCAAGAGCTTTTTGGACGCCGCATTTACTAAACCTCTCCCGATGATTACCGACATGGCTTGCCTTTATTACCCCACAGTCTATGTCGGTTTAAGCCTCATCTGTCTGGGTGTCTATCTTACGTATCGTTTGGCTCTTCCAAAGCCAATTCATGGCATCCCACATCACAAAGGGTCGGCCAATCATATACTGGGTGATGCACTGGGCATGATTAGACATGCCCGACAACATGGAACTGTGTTCGATTGGATGGCAAATCAGGCGACGGAACTCAACTCGCCCATCTTTCAGTTATTTCTCAAGCCTTTCTCAATGCCTGCAGTTTTCGTGACGGACCCACGGGAAGCGCAAGACGTTCTTCTCCGCCGGACAAAGGAGTTTGATAGAGCTCAATTCTTCAGAGACGTTTTTGGCGGCACGGTGCCCCATTGCCATGTCATTCAGCCTACCAATGATAAGTTCAGACAGGGCCGCCGCTTACTGGCGGACACCATGGGCAAACCGTTCCTCCATAGAGTCGCTGCGCCTCTAGTCTACAGACGCTGCCAGAGTCTCATGGAGCTGTGGCGGCTAAAGAACAGACTCGCTGCCGGACATGCGTTCTGGGCTGCCGATGACTTGAGTCAATTTGCGCTAGATTCCATCTGGGACGTCGCCTTTGGTAGTCAGCTCAACTGCCTAGGTGAGACCATGGCACACATCAAGAGCCTTGATGAGCTCGGTACTCCGCCGCAGCCAAATCGAGACGACCCCATTGTATTTCCGAATGCACGTCATAATGCCGCCATTAGTGCCATGGAGATTCTCACCCACGGGCTCGATGTTGCCGTGACATCGCCTGTGCCAAGTCTAGCCCACTGGTTATTACGCTTAACGCCTTCATACCGCAGCGCCCGAGCTTACAAGGAGCGTCTGGTCCAGGATCGCCTAAGCGATGCCAAGGTGCGCCTCTTGGGGGAGGATACAAAGTCCGAAGCGACTGATGATCTTCAAGATATAACTTGTGCCACTGATCACATGGTACGCCGCGAATCTCAGGCCGCCAAGAAGGAGAATCGTGAGCCAGACTACGAGAGCAGACAGGCCAAGGATGAGCTCTTTGGTTTCCTCGTCGGTGGATACGACACCTCGGCGACCACCATGATGTGGTCCATAAAGCTGCTGGCTGACAACCCACGCGTTCAGGAGAAACTACGCGCGGTTCTTCTCAATACCTTTGGGGAGGCGGGCGGCGGAATGACCACGCCGGACCAAATTACGGCGACGCGGATCCCGTACCTCGACGCCGTCGTTGAGGAGGTCATCCGGTCCGCACAGACGGCCTCTTCTGCTACACGTATGACCACCTGCGACGTGCAGCTGCTCGGGCATCACATACCAAAGGGCGTCGACGTGTATTTCCTGTCTAATGGGCCAGGTTACATCTTGCCCAATGACTTGAACGAGAGGATCGCCGAAAGTACGCGTTCCGGCTCATCTCAAGACAATAAGCACCGGGTGATCCCAACCTGGGATTCCGGCGATATTGGTGTCTTTAAGCCTGAGCGGTGGATCAAGATAGATGCGGATGGGAACGAGACATTTGACAAGTACGCCGGTACTTCAATGCAGTTTGGAGCAGGTCTGAGGGGATGTTTTGGCAAGAATCTGGCTAACCTGGAAATACGCATCCTGATTGCAGTGCTTATCTGGACATTTGAGTTGCAGTCTGTACCAGAACGGTTGAGAGGGCACGAGGCATATGACAGCTTGACTCATAAGCCCAAAAAGTGCTATTTACGATTGAGAGAAATAGAAAGGGAGTAGCAACCTAGAGAAAGTCACAGGGAGCTCAAAGATTGGAGAGTAGACGCGGCAGATATCGGCAGCTTTCCAACAGCTCAGCAAAGTCTACCATGAATTTTGATTAGGTCTAATTGCCTGAAGAAATCTCGAAGACACCTCATAGGAAATCGTTTTGATGCACTTGATATGAAAATAGCCATTTCCATACGAAAAGTTCCAGGTGATGCGGGGTGGCAGCCTTGGGCGCCAGCCCCACCAGTAGGTACATACCTACCTATGTAGTCAGCCGGTGCAGTTTGAGCTGTGGTGAGCTTCACAGCTTCCTCTTCTCACCACCCATTCGGTAGCTGTCAACAGAGTTGATTTCCACCATCCATCACCAGGTATACCTGATTAGCGATCAAGAACCTCGGTATTATTATTATTGCACTGCATATCACTGCTGGTATAATAACCAAGCAAAAGTTTGCGCACGGATATATTTGAATTTATATATTTCTTTTATTTCTTTTGTTTTATTATAGTTTTATAATTTTAGTAAATATATTTAAAAAAGAAATCAAGAGCAAACTGCTTTACTTGGAAGAAATTTGTTATATAACTCTTTTCTAATTCTTTATATTCTTTCTGTACTTTTGTTTTTGGTAGTGCGCAGTCAGGCCAAGCGCATGTTCAGAATCGTGGAAGAACAGAATCTGATACAGGAATTGGTAGAACACGGCGTAGAATGATATGGCAAGGAAAAAGAGAATGTATAATGGGCCCATGGCCCCGAGCAAGCCACGAATGAAGATCATGATGTTCTTGAGAAGCGTGAACATCTCCATGGTGGGATGGGACGAGACGAATTGTTTGTTGACAATATGGTGGTGAAGTTCTGCTTGGTTAGTGTATATAAAGCTAAATGAGCGCATGGGCCGATAATTAAACGCCAATGCCTTCATTGACGAAAATCAAAAAAGAATTGAAGGAAAATAATGTCAAATGTGAGCTTCTTGTGGCCATTTTCCCGCTGAAGCAAATTTGGGAATGCAATACTAAGTTACCGTGGACGGCTGGCTGTCACAACTACACGGTATTTCTCCAAGCACCATTAACACTTGCATAACAGTCGAACCCCCAATCCAAGAATTCAGATAGTCTATGGTTCTGTGGGAGTCTATTCAAGTCTATGCATTAAATCAAAAAGAGAAATAATAAGTCTAGTCGTCTCTATCCATATATGATCCGAACTCAATCCAGCCTTTAAAATAGCTTGAAACCACCCGGGACATTCTTCTGAAAGACCCCAGCCGGGTCATACTTTCGGCTCACGTCCCTCAGCTTTTCCAGTGTTTCGGGGCCGTAGCCCGCAATCACATTTTCCCAGTCCATGGCATAGTTGAGATAAATGTAATCAAAGTGCTCGTCCAGCTCCCGGGACTTTGCTTCGATCCGCGCGATGGCTTGCTGCGCGACGCGGGTGGCGAGAGCGTCATTGGCGGTGTCTGCCCAGCCGACGGCCACGCCCACGATGATCAGTCCACCGCTGCTGCCCTCGAGGCCTAGCGAGTTTGTTCCTACCGCTGCCGCGTGGTAGGCGACCTGCGGAATGGGTTCTAGAATGAGTTGGGCTTGCAGATTCGTAACATTACCAAATGCCTGAACGCTCTGGTTCCATGCCTCATACGCGGCTGCCAGCATCTCCTGGCTGGAGCCAATGGAGGTCGTGGAAAGAAGAGTTCTGAAATGGAAAGAAATCGAGGTTAGCCCTAACTCCCATCATTTATGTTCAAATCTTCAAAGAAACGTACCGAAACCCATTGGGGTTATTGGCTGTTCCCTCATCCGCAAAGTTGGAAACATTTGCGGTGCGCAGCGTATCATTGCCATGCGGGAGGTCGGTGAAAGGCTTGAAAAAGTCGGGATATTCCACGGCCTTGGTGTAATGCAAAGTGTTGCTGACGCTCTGTCCGACGCCCGGAGTATAAGCAATGTTCACTACGAGCGATGCGTACTCGTCGTAGGGGTCAGCCGAGGCCAGATTCGCCGTCGCGAACAGCTGCTGCGGGATCGTGTCGGAGCTATAGTGTACCACGCCGCCCCAGATGTCACCCTGTTCGTGTGCCTGAAAGTCGATGCGCGTGACGACACCAAAATTGTTGGACCCGCCACGGAGCGCGTGCAGCAGGTCGGCGTTGGCGGTCTCGTTGGCATTGATCACCGTGCCGTTGGCGAGGACCACTTCAAAGTTGACTACTGAGTCGCACGTCCATCCGTAACGGGGGCCAAAGGATGAGATACCTCCACCGAGGGTAAGGCCACCAACGCCTACAGTGCCCACGCGACCACCTGCCACCACCCTATTGTACTCGACGAGTTCCTTGTAAACATGACCCCATCGTGAACCCGGGCCCACAGAAGCAACCGAAAGGTCATCGCTGATCTGCACCTCACTCAGACCTTGCAGGTCGATAGTGACGCCATTGGCGATATTGGCATCACCAGCCCACACGGAATGGCCACCAGAGCGAATGGCAAAACTGCAATTTGATTGAGCCATAGTGGCGACCGACTGCGAAACATCGGCAGTCGAGTTGGCCAAGACGATGCACGAAGGTGTGACTTCTGCTTCTTGCGCCGAATAGTATGAGAGAAGCGACTCATTGTAGCCCTGGCTTCCAGGAAATGTTACTTGGGTGGCCAGGACTGCTGCAAGCGCAGAACACTATTTCGCGATGAACATCAGCTTGACTGAATCGATAAAACATCCAGATATCAAACTCACGCAGCTTTGAAGGTAAGGCATCACGACTGGATTAACGCAGAATGCTGCGAACCACGAATTGCAAATAAGAAGGAAAGGGAGCCCCGCAAAATTAGGCGATTTAACACAGGAAAGCGAGTTGTTGGATGTTATGCTTGAGCCAGTCTATTTCTTGGCTGCAAACTCATATTATATATCTTTTGAGAACCTCACAGCGGAATTGAGCCCATCATGGCGGCGGGTAGGATTCACTTAGATTAGAATAGAGAGATATTGAGCCACCGTCGCTGAAGGATACGCGCTGAAGTGAGAAAGTTCAATGCCGCACAATCCTCAACCCGTGATGGTGGAACCAGCCGTTCGGTGTCTGATCCTTCGCAGCCATCTTGGGTACTTCAATTATAGCGCGCAATAATTGCTTAGACATGTGTATTTCCAGGCAGCCCAGCACCATCAGCCTCGTTCAATATAACCATTCCGTGGTCAGGTGCAACAGGTATAGAGTGAACCTGAAAATAGCCATCAGCAGGTGACGAACAAGATCCATCCAATGAGACTCGTTACCTTACTGCTTTCAATCCAATAGTCGCTCACGACTTATGGTGCGGCTTGCGCATAAGGATCATAGTTAGAGTCAAATGCGGCTCCGCGCAAATACCCGAATAAGGATTCTCAGCTGAATATAGGATGTGAGTCGAGAATGTCCTCATGGGCAGACTCGACTCAGGCGCTGTCGGGCACAGCGATATCACTAATAGCCAGTATGTATTGAATTTATGCAGAGTCTGATCATTCAGGATTTTGTGGGCGTCATCATCCTCGTTTTGTTCAGGGATGCTTGGCATCCAGTGTCTGTTTTCGGGCAGGATCCATCAATGACGCCCACCTCAATAGTCGGCAAGCTCGGTAGGCTTTCCGATCCTGCTAACACCTTCGAGAGATCTGGTTACTCTGATTGGCACGGCTCACCATCCTAGCCCACCACTCCTTTTCGCCTGGAAGCATATCACCTAAGCGGGCTTGAAGGAGTGACTCTCGTGCCATATCTGGTGTGATACAAGTCTTAATCGCCCGGTACTACTGGTGTGGCGCAAGATGTGTAAGCACTACACCATCATGCAGTTCGGACGTTATTTTCATCCGGACTTTAATTTGTCCGCATCCACTTATCTCCGGTGCAGAATGCGGATGCGATATCGGAAGTATTGGTCTGAAAGGCTCCCAAAGAGAACGCACCGGATAAGTAAGCGGACTCAGCACTGCTGCAGATACGGCAGTAATGTAAGGACATTCCGATAATACGGGGTTTCGTCGTTGTATGATTCTTCAGCTGAAGTTCTTTCATCGAAATACGGATCGAAGAAGTTTCATAGATGTTCCAGCCAGTGAAATGTGCATATCAGATGGCTTCGACGTAACAACTGCTTGTCTGGCAATAGTGAGGCCGTCACGTCGAAAGATCAAAGAATAGAATGATGATGGTTCCTGCTTTTCCTTGCTTGCTCTAAGTATAGTGTATTTGTCAAATAGCCTCATCCTCGGTATAAACGTCAAGCTAAACCTTGACTGACATTGCGCCTTCCAAAGCCTCAATACCTACCATAGAATTGAACTTCAATTTGTCACAATGGGGAGCATGATCAACGCGCCTGGGCGTGAGCCCATAGCCATCATTGGCCTTAGTTGCAAATTTGCTGGCAGCGCCAGTACTCCCGAGAATCTGTGGGAAATGTTGGCGGAAGGTAGGAATGCCTGGAGTGAAATTCCGACTTCTCGCTTCAACGCCAAGGGGACACATCACCCTAATCATGAAAAGCTCAATACGGTTAGATGCCCCGATAAGCTTTGCCTTCTCAATGCGTTTGAGCGCCTTTGGCCAGGGAACTGACATGCGAGACTTGTATAGACCAACGCCAAAGGAGCGCACTTCATAGAGGAAGACGTAGGATTGTTCGATGCGGCCTTCTTCAACTTCTCTGCCGAAACAGCATCAGTATGACTCACCTCTGCGGAGATACAACGTGAACTCGCTCTGAGACTGAATCTCATAGGCACTTGACCCTCAATTTCGGCTCCAGCTCGAGTCAGCGTATGAAGCTTTGGAGAATGGTAGGTACTATCAATGCTTGCATTGCCCGCCCTTCGCTCCGTCTCACTGTTGGGATCAATTGCTAAATATGTCTCAGCCGGTCTCCCGCTCTCGCGGATAAGAAACTCCAACACGTCTGTCTATGCAGGCGTCTTCGCACACGATTATCACGAGGGATTGATACGCGATGAGGATCAATTGCCGCGCTTTCTTCCCATCGGTACCTTTTCGGCCATGTCGTCGAATCGCATTTCGCACTTTTTTGACCTGCGGGGAGCCAGTATGACCATTGATACTGGATGCTCGACCACGCTGGTGGCGCTTCACCAGGCGGTCAATAGTCTGCGCAATCGAGAGTCCGACATGTCTATTGTGAGCGGCGCAAACCTGCTGCTGACCCCAGACATGTTCAAGGTATTCGGCTCGCTCGGCATGTTGTCGCCGGATGGCAAGTCCTACGCCTTTGACTCTCGCGCCAACGGCTACGGACGTGGCGAGGGCGTGGCGACCATTGTCATCAAGCGACTAGATGATGCACTCGCTTGCGGCGATCCCGTGCGCGCTGTGATCCGCGAAACCTTTCTTAACCAAGATGGCAAGACAGAGACTATTACCACTCCATCTCAGGCAGCCCAAGAGGAACTCATGCATGAATGTTACCGCCGGGCCGGCCTGGATCCACGTGAGACGCAGTATTTCGAGGCCCACGGTACGGGCACGCCCACTGGGGACCCCATCGAGGCCCGTGCTATTGCCGCTGTTTTCGGCGGGTCACATCGACAAGAGCCATTGCGCATTGGTTCGCTCAAGACCAATATCGGCCACACAGAGGCAGTCTCCGGCTTGGCTGGGTTGATCAAGGTGGTGTTGGCCTTGGAGAAGAACCAAATCCCGCCAAGTATCAACTTTGAGAAGCCAAATCCTAAGCTGGCACTTGAAAATTGGGGGTTGGAAGTAGCAACAAGCCTAGAGCCATGGCCGTCTTCGAACCCGCATCAACCACGTCGTGCATCTCTCAACAACTTTGGCTTTGGTGGAAGCAACAGTCACGTCATATTAGAGGGCGCAGAGTCCTTTGTTTCGCGTCCTGGCCGTTCTGAAAGAGGAGTGAAGACTGATGTTAGTGGTACAGTCCTTGTCTTCAGCGGGCGAGACGAGAAAGCTTGTCAACGTATGGTGTCCAATGTCAAAGAGTACCTCCAGAGCCACAAAACGACGCAAGTGTCCGAGTTAGTGCGGAATCTCAGCTACACGCTTGGTAACCGACGCACACTTTTCCCTTGGGTGGCGGCAGGGCTGGTACGAGTCCAGAATGACAGTATGGGGGGTATTATTCAGGCTCTTGAGTCGCCCAGCTTCGCCCCTGTCCGCACTCTTTCACGTCGTCCACGAATCGGCATGGTCTTCACAGGTCAGGGAGCGCAGTGGCACGCCATGGGCCGCGAGTTGATGGACTTGTACCCAGTGTTTACTTCGTCATTAAAGGAGTCCGAACGGCATCTGAAAACACTCGGCGCCAAGTGGTCTCTACTCGAAGAGATGCAGCGCAGTGAGCAGACAAGCAGAGTCAATAGCACGGAGCTTAGTATACCCATATGTGTCGCATTACAGATTGCGCTTGTCCGTCTACTGGAGTCGTGGGGAATCATGCCGACCGCTGTAGTAAGTCATTCATCTGGGGAGATCGCGGCGGCATACGCTGCTGGAGCTTTGACTTTGGGCCAGGCTATGACGGCGGCCCACTATAGAGCTGCGCTGGCAGCAGATCCCAACATGCGATTGGTGGGAGAGAAGGGCGGTATGCTGGCCATTGGCCTGGGTGCTACCGAGGCGCAGGAGTACGTCGATAACTTGGCAACAAGCGGGAAAGCTGTTGTGGCTTGCATCAACAGTCCGGAAAGCGTCACCATTGCCGGAGACGTAAGTGCTGTGGAAGAGCTTGAGGAAGTCTGCAAACAATCGAGCATATTCTCGCGTCGCCTCAGGGTCGGCACCGGTTATCATTCTCATCACATGCAACCAATCGCTGGACCCTATCTCGAATTTCTAAGGCAGCACATGCCGGACGTTGTGGACGATGACGAGGAACCAGATCTGGACACTCCTGCTGTCGCATTTTCATCAGCCGTCACTGGCGGTCGTATTGACAGTCTCAGGCAGATTGCGAGTCCAGAGCATTGGGTTGATAGCTTGCTGCAGCCTGTACAATTCGTTGAGGCGGTTATTGATATGATCCTCGGCGATCATGGCGAGTCGGGCGGCAGCAACGTGGACGTTCTGCTCGAGGTTGGCCCCCATACTGCTTTGGCTGCTCCGGTTCGAGAGATTCTGTCCATGGCCAACTTCGAAGGCCTCGACATACCGTACTATGGTTGTCTGACGCGCAAGGAACCAGCCGGTGATACTATGCGAGCCACCGCGGTAAATCTGCTGCTGGAGGGCTTGCCTCTCGACATGCATAGAATCAATTTCCCTGTAGGGGCATCACAGCTACGCGTTCTCACCGATCTACCATCATATCCCTGGAATCATAACAATAGACATTGGCAGGAATCGCGCTTGAACAGGTCGATCCGCGCAAGAGAACAGCAGCCTCACGCTCTCCTAGGTTCGCTCGTTCCAAGTATCAACACGGAGACCTCTACACATTGGCGGAATATCCTCAGGGTCGGCGACTCTCCTTGGCTGCGAGACCACGTGGTTCAAGACAATATTGTGTATCCGGGGGCGGGGTACGTCTGCCTAGCCATTGAGGCTGCCAAACAGCTCGCTGCCATTGAGTCCACTTCCACGACCAAAGAGATCACAGGGTATAGGCTGCGCGATGTAGAATTGCTAGCAGCTCTGGTGGTCCCTGACGATTCCAACGGGATCGAGGTGCAGACCAAGCTATACCAGGCGGACGCCAGAATTATCGGCGCCCGTGGTTGGAGGCAATTTGAGATTACATCTGCTACACTGGAAAGCCGCTGGACACTCCATGCCAAAGGTCTCGTCATGGTCGAATTTGACGACACGCCTGAAAGTGAGTCGAAATTGGAACTGCGCCCATTATCAGGATACACGCGGCATGTTGATCCAGAGGACATGTTCTCAAGTCTCCGAAGCCGGGGAATCTACCATGGCCCCTTATTTCAAAACACACTACGCATCGAACAGGATGGTAGAGAGGATAGGTCCGTGTCGCATGTGGCAATCGCAGACACGTCAGTACCTGATGACCTTCCTAGCAACACCGTGCTTCACCCAACCACGCTTGACTCAGTCATCCTTTCGTCATATAGTGCTCTTCCTGGTGTGGGCTCTGAGGAGAATGATGCCAAACTGCCATACTCTATTTCGAGTCTGTGGGTATCGAACAACATCAGCCATGAAGCTGGACACGCCTTTCAGTGTCACACGTCCCTATCACACAAGACTGCGCGGAACTTCAGAGCTGATGCCATTGTGTATGACGAGCATGTTTCTGGGGCCCGTAGACGTCTGCTTGAGATGCAAGGTCTCGTATGTCAATCGATGGGTCGCAGCCGGGCTAACTTGACCGACAAGTCCCACAACAAGTGGGAGGAAGAGCTGTGCACCAAAATTGAATGGGCGCCCGATCTATCACTGAGGCAGCCAAAAGCGGTAGAGAAGTTCAAGCAACAGCATGCCCGACCTGCTACTGATATTGACAGAGAAGTTGTCATCAGGCTCCGACGAGTGTCGGTCTACTTCTGCCATGATGTGCTAAAAGGACTTACCAATGAGGACATCACACAACTTGAGCCACACCATAAGAAGTTTTTAAGGTGGATGCAAGATCAAATCGATCTCGCAGCCTCCGGACAACAAGGGCCAGGTAGCGAGAAGTGGACTTCGGATGGAACGACAACACGCGAGCGCGAAATCGCCCTTGCTGCAAAGCAGAGTGTTGAAGGTGAAATGGTGTGCCATCTTGGGCCTAAAACACTATCCATCCTGCGCCAAGAGCGGCCCGCATTAGAAGTCATGATGGAGGACCGATTGCTTTACAGATACTATGCTGAAGCATTTCGAATGGGCCCATCATTGGTGCAGTTGGCAGCTTTGCTGCGCCAAGTTGTACACAAGAACCCTCGCGCTCGCATACTCGAGATCGGAGGCGGGACTGGCGGCGCAACGCGACATATGCTCAAGGCTATAGGAACGGCCGCAGATGGAGGTCCAAGAGCAGCAAGTTGGCACTTCACAGACATATCTTCGGGTTTCTTTGAGGCTGCCCGCACTGAATTCGCCGAGTGGAGCGAAATATTGAAATTCGACAAACTGGACATTGAAAAAGATCCAGCAACCCAGGGCTTTGACTTGGCCAGCTACGACATCGTGGTGGCCTGCGAGGTGCTGCATGCGACCAAGAGTATGGCCCGCACGATGGCCAATGTTCGCAGCCTCATGAAACCCGGCGGCACTTTGTTGATGATGGAGACCACGCAAGATCAAGTTGATATCCAATACACTTTTGGTCTCCTTCCCGGGTGGTGGTTGAGCGAGGAACCACAGCGGCAGTCCAGCCCGTCACTCACGATACCATTCTTTGATCCTGTCCTGAAAGAAGCTGGCTTTAGTGGAGTTGACCTGGATATACGCGATTGTGAGAGCGATGACATGTATTCAATCAGTGTCATCATGACCAGGGCGGAAGCTGAGCAGAATCAAGCCAGCTCGAGGTACTCGGAAGACACAACGATCGTCATTAGTCGCAAGGTACCACCTCCGTCCTGGATGATAGACTCCTTGAAGGGGGCCATTCGCGCAAGTACTGGTGGAGCTGCACCTGCTGTGTTTTCTCTTGAAGATGTCACAGACGGCAATACATACACTGGCAAAATTTGCGTCTTCCTGGGCGACATCATGCAACCCATTTTGCCCAGCATTGACCAGGGTACATTCGAAGCTATCAAAGCCATAACCAATAACTGCAAAGGCCTTCTCTGGGTTAGTGTTAGTGGTGCTGTCGAATGCGCGAGTCCAGATTCCAGCTTGAGCCATGGATTGCTGCGGACTTTGAGAAACGAATTTTTGGGACGTCGGTATATTTCTCTTGACCTAGAGGGTCCGATAGCTATGAGCTCTCTATCGTCAAGCGCCGTCTCTACCATCACGAACGTGATCGAATTAGGATTCAATCATGCTCAAGCTGGAAATTCGTCTCCCTTCGACTTCGAGTATGCCGAGAGAGATGGGATCTTGCTCGTTCCTCGGCTGTTCAAAGATCGGGAGCGTAATCAGTTGGTGGCACCCCAGCCGGCCCTGGAATGGGATCAGCCTGAAGCTATACTGAGCGAGGAGCGTTTTCTTCAACAGGACAGACCCTTGCGCTTGGAGGTTGGCATCGATGGCCTCCTCGACACTCTGGCTTTTGGCGATTATGATGTTGAATCCAAGTCACCGTTGGCTCCCGATATGGTGGAGATAGAGCCGAGGGCATACGGTCTCAATTTTCGCGATGTCATGGTGGCCATGGGCCAGCTCAAAGAGCGAGTAATGGGTCTGGAATGTTCGGGTGTCATAACATGTCTGGGGACTGAGGCGCAAGGCAAAGGCTTCAAGGTTGGTGACCCTGTCATCGCCCTTTTGCTGGGACCATTTGCCAGTCGGGCGCAAATTCCCTGGCATGGCGTGGTGCATATGCCACAGAACATGGGTTTCGAGGATGCAGCATCTGTGCCCATGGTATTCGGGACTGCTTATGTCGGTCTCGTCGATACTGCACGTTTCCGCCCCGGCTAGTCAATTCTTATCCATTCGGCAGCCGGAGGTGTCGGGCAAGCTGCAATCATGCTAGCCAAGCACTTGGGCGCGGGAGAGATATTTGTGACTGTGAGCTCGCAAGAAAAACGAGAGCTTATGAGCCGCCAGTACGGTATCCCAGATGACCACATTTTTAGTAGTCGCAACCTGTCCTTTGCTCCGGCTATCTTGGCAGCTACCAACGGTCGTGGTGTGGACGTGGTGCTCAACTCGTTGGCTGGTCCACTATTGCAAGCAAGTTTCGATGTTCTGGCAACCTTTGGCCATCTTGTGGAGATTGGCAAGAAGGATCTTGAAGGAGACAGTCTCCTTGGGATGGGCACCTTCTCTCGTGTCGCATCCTACAGCTCACTCGATATGATGACGCTCTTGAGATGTCGCGGAAACGATATACACCGCGTCCTTTCAGACATCTCTCGACTGATGCAGGAAGAAGTCTTGAAGCCAGTCTATCCTTGTACAGTCTACTCGATCGGAGATGTAACGAAAGCATTCCGACTTTTGCAGACAGGCAAGCACATGGGCAAGATTGTCTTGTCAATCAAACCTAATGACATGGTCATGGTTCGCCCACGGGTGGCAATTGCGGCACGACTCCGCCCTGACGCATCGTATTTGCTTGTAGGCGGTATTGGTGGACTGGGGCGATCCATTGCTCACTGGTTGGTGAGTCACGGAGCCAAGAATTTGATCGTCATGTCGCGCAGCGCTGGCAACGTCCGAAAAAGTGGTGCTTTTGTAGCGGAGCTGCGCGGAGCCGGCTGCCGGGTCCAAGCCATCAGTTGCGACGTTACAAAAGCCGGTGACCTTGCCAAAGCGGTCCGGACTTGTGAGAAAGAGGGCCTACCGCCGGTCCGCGGCGTTGTACATGGTGCTATGGTCCTGCAGGATTCGGTCTTTGAGCACATGACCCTGGATGATTGGCAGACATGCATTGGACCAAAGGTCGATAGCACGCGCAATCTCCACGTACAGTGGTCGCAGCCCGGCTCGCTCGACTTTTTCGTCATGCTCTCCTCCTTTTCCGGTATCCTCGGCATTGTCAGTCAGGCAAACTATGCCGCAGGTAGTGCATACCAGGACGCAATGGCGCGTTGGCGTTCAGCTCGCGGTCTTCCCGGTGTCTCCATTGATTTGGGTGCGGTCAAAGGTGTCGGGTACGTGGCCGAGACAGCGGGCGTAGCTGATCGTATGCGCGCGGCGGGTGAGACCCTGATGCTGGAGGAAAAGGCCGTGCACCGAGCACTACAGGCCGCCATTGCCCACCCAACGGAACAACCCCAGATTCTCCTGGGTTTGAACACGGGCCCTGGTCCGCAATGGGATGAGCAAGGAAAGTCGCAGATGTCTCGTGATGCACGCTTCCTCCCTCTCAGGTATCGAGCGCATCAATTTGAAGAATCGGGCATGAAGCAAGATCTCCCTGCTGGGGGGTCGGATGGTCATACTCTTGCCGGCAAGCTGGCTGGCGCAGAGTCTGCCGAGACTGCAGCGGGCCTCGTTGGGGAGGCCATCGCCGCCAAATTGGCCGTCATCTTCATGCTTCCTGCTCAAGAAATCGACCTGACCCAGCCGCCAGCTCAGTACGGCATTGACTCTCTTGTCGCGGTAGAGCTGCGCAATATGCTCATGTTACAAGCTGGCGCCGAGGTGTCGATTTTTAACATCATACAAAGTGTATCACTGGCAGCGCTAGCTCTTCAAGTAGTAGCGAAAAGTAGATTCATTCCTAGCCAGGATGCGCCAGCTTTTGGCACAGAAGCAAGATGATCTTTGGAGCTTAGGCCAGGAGTTCGGCGGATGGTCTAGAATGTCAGTGACAGGGAGAATTAGAGCTGTCAATTATATACCTTGTCATGTTTACACTTTATCACATACGATCATAGGCGCTAGAATACTCGGCATCCCGTCCGCTCTGCCCTAGATAAGCTGGCGACCGCCGGATCAGTACTCAGGTCGGTGACGACTGGGGAATCCCCGGTGTTGTATGTTTTTGCTCCTTTGTTGTGCTCTTCTTTATTCTTTCCCCTCTTACCGTCTTCAATCTTTTTATTCGTGTCTTGTTGCATACTACACAGCCTTTTACTGTAGCCCCCAGCTCGAGGCTAGCTACTCGTCAAGCATTATAAACTACATCAACCAAACTCATGTGCATACGGAAGTATTCCCTGTTCGTATTTAATAATCAAATGAGTTCGTCTATGCGAACAACTTCCAGCCGCCGGGTACGCCTTTCTGGAACAAACCCTCCGGATCATACTTGTGACTCGCGTTCCGTAGCTTTTCCATATTCGTTGGGCCGTACGACCCAATAGGGTCCTGGACGGTGTCTGCATAGTTGAGGTACTTGAAAGGGACCAGTGTCTCTCTGGACTTGGCGTCATGATCAATCGCAGCAAGGGCCGCCCGCAGGGTGCTCAAGATCTTCTCGTCGTCTTTCTTGTTCTCCCAGAATGTCAGGAATAGGATGCTGACGAGGGATCCGAGCTCTGGCTCCAAGCCCAGGACGTTGCCGCCCTCCGTGGCCGACTTCTGGAGTAGTTTGGCTGGATAGGGCTGTAGCGTGAAAGAGAGAAGGATGCCCTCGCTTGATTTGAGCGGCTCGATGGCGTCTTGGAAAATTTTGGCTGCCGCCTTGAGCGTGTCGGCGTCGGCTTTGACGGTTGTGTTCATATAGTTGGATCTTAATGCCAGGAATGGTTAGTGAGTGACGATGACAAGCCTATCATGAGAAGGTCTGCAGTCATACCTCTTCGGCTCGGGTCTGTCGCCGGCTTGCTCGCGGGCTGCGTCTGCCAGAGTATGGGTGCGGAGAGTGTTCATTTGGTCAATTTGTGGCTGTATGTCGAAGAACGGCTGTAAGACGGGAGACTTTTCGATTCCCTGAGTATCGTAGACCTCTACGCTTTCAATGAGAATCACCACATTTAATTATCACCCGCCCTTGAAAGGGAAAAGAAGATATAAGAACCCAAAAACGAAAGATGATTATCACCCACGGTTGAGGCACATGATTTGGGGGCCGAACATGGCTGCAAATCCCATACTGATCATCAAGTGCGTTTCCTTGGAAGCATCTGGCTTGTTGAGCTCGTTGGCGAGGGCCTCACATTGGCCGGGAAAGCTGTCACCGAAGTAATAGAGGGTGCCGCCCCAGACGTTGCCTTGCTCGAAAGTTCGGAAGTCAAATCGTGTCACAACACCAAGATTGTTACCGCCTCCACGCAGAGCAACCCAGAGGTCTGAGTTCTCTTTTGCGTTCGCATTGACTATCTCACCAGAAGCGAGAACGACCTCGAAGTTCACGACCTGTATGATGGTAAGTATGGATTGATTCCAAGTCAAAGAGCATCTTGAGGGAAGAAAATAGGTGGCATAATCTCTGGGATCCTGTGTCTGTTATTTTCTTTCTTTACCAAAAATGACGAGAGTAAACATTGGAGGAAGATCCGTGTTCAGATTTCCCGGAGGTATCATTGATAAGAACTTACATTGTCACAAATGAATCCTTCGCGCGACGAGACGAATGATAGACCACCTAAGGCATAGTTGAGCATCCAAACCAATACTAGGGTTGTGAAGATATGGACTTTGAATTTACCTGCTAGAGCCAAGCCTCCAATTCCTGAGCGGTAGGACCGGCCTCCTGAAAAGCCGAGTCCTCGCTCTACGAGCGCATCGTAGACGGTGCCCCAACTCTCACCACCGGCCACCTCGACCTCGCCATCCTTGATAAGGAAACCCTTCAGGCGCCGCAAAGAGAGTGTGATTCCTGGAGCCTCTATGTTTGAGCAGTGACGTGCCGGCTGCTGACCGAGGCCGACTATGGCAAAGGGAGCTGTGCCGCTCAGCGCAAACGGCTTGATCGTCTTGACAAAGATTGAGACTTCCTGGGCGGTCGAAGGCTGGACGTAGGCAGCCGGGGTGATTTCCGCACAGCCGGCAGATTGGTATTGGCCGCGGATCGCGTCATACTCGGTAGTCCCGGGCAAGGCAATGATGGCGCTTGGCAAGGCTTGCTTAAGCGCTTCAATTGCCTGTTTAGTGTCCATTTCCCAAATAGAGCTCAGGATACTTGGCAAGGATGGTTGAGGTGAGGAGATAAATGAGAAGCAAGACTTGAAAGGTGGATGAGCACGAGGGGGACGAGCGTGAAGTAGGCTGTTGTCGATCGTTGGTTCAGTGTAGACCAGGTCGACCTATTTGCGAAGGCATTGGCGCTTATAAGTTGGCACAGTAGATCTTTTCATGTTGGCAGGGACAAGGATGTCCACGACCTACTACCAATAACATACTTGCAGATTGAGGTGGTAAACTTCGGCCCCACTCCTTTGCTGGACCGCGCCGCCTTACGAAACAGTGTATCGAGGTTTCTACGTCTCTGACTGCTGCCATACCAAGACCGTCATTCGTGTTCATTTCTTTCAGCATGGTGGAAAGGGAAACAGCCATCATGTTCTCAAGTAAAAAAAAAAAAAAAGAAGTAAAAAACGTCTTGCGAATCTGCACAAATGGCTGTTGGTCCTCTGCCAGATGGATCTGGAACTGGCCAGCTTTGCAATGTGTTCTGCCGCAAATATTCGACTGCTTGGCTCCATCGTTCTTTTCATCATTGATAGCAGCATCTCTGGCTACACAACATGACTCAGAGGGGTTGAAAGCCTAAAGAACTAAACTGTCCTGCCTCATGTCTTAGCAGGGTCACTTCATATACAGTATAGGGCTGGGGGGGGAGTGGTGTAGGGCATATGTACGTTTTCGAGTGAAGAATAAGTCTGCAATTATAGCCAAAATTAATTATGAAAGAAGTATAAGGAAGAGAAAAGGTAAAAGCATAGAGACTAATTCACTCTATTATAATAATTCTTTTCTTTTTCTTTTGCATTTCTTTTCGTCTCAGTTTACCATTTTACTTTTGATTAAGAAATCAAAGAGAAGGTTGTTATAATACCGGTGCATAAACCCATGCTTTGTTATTAAATCTCATTTATATAAGATGTCGAAAGTGATGGGAGATGTGAATTTTCATAATGATTCAATAATCATATTTTTTCAATATATAAAAAGAATATGAATGTTGCACGACATTTACTCATTCTAATAAGCGTTACTCTATCAAGATCAATATCGTCATCACTATTAAGCTGATATTCCTGAGCAATGCGATTTAATACTCGTGGTCAAGGTATCCTGCTGGAGATTGGCAATGCAAAACTACAAAGTGATTACAGAATGTCCTGCTCTATGGAGGAATGATCTGCTTGATAGTCACACTTAAATTCTCGGGACACGCGATGAAAAAAATCGATCAAGAACTGTACCATGAGGCCTCGTCAGGTTAATTATGTACTCAGCCTCGTGTCACACCGGGGGAATAATATCCTGGCCCGTATCGTCGACAAAAGAAGCAATAATACAGTTTTATGTACTTTAACTGAGCGGGATTTATCCACTTAAGACATATTCTGGAGATTGACATAAAACTAATTGAATCTTCTAGCAGCTCAATGATGCATCACCTATCTAGGCTTTTGATTCTCAGTGTGATACGACCAGTATCCAAAATAAAGAGTAGAATTAAAGATGGTTTACTTCTGAGAAAATAATGTGTAAACAAACAGACTTGATAACCCTTCCCGTGTGTTACCCGAAGGGTGCCACAATACACCAGCCACAGGCGGCGCATCACAATGTATCGTTCACGATAAATGAGCCCGGGGAACAATGGGAATATCCCAAGAGTGGCAGTAGGCGATGGATTGATTATGGAGGTCGTAGAAGTGGAACAAAGCTATGACTATTCTCCTCAGTAAGACTTGATGACTAGGAATATTCAGTCCCTAGTAGTGACTTCTTTTATAATTCCCTAACTATATTCTTGGGCTTATTTTTGCCGCTTCCATATTGAGGAGTACAACTATGAATGAATTTCCAGTTTCGGGGCTCATATCGTATGTGTCGCCATCGGCCTCCATCGAAGACATATTGAGCCAGTCTCTGCCACTCATCCCAAGTGCACAATGTTGCCTGGTTGTCTTCTCCAGCGGCAATTATAATTGCCAGGCAAAGGGTATCGAATATTTTCGTAGTAGCAAGTACGAGTGAGGCGTTCCATGAGCCATGAAGCCCATACCTCCTTGTTGCATTGTCTTGTAACTTGGCGTTGTTGTTGCCATTATAAGCGTTGAGCTTTTCGAATGAAGTCTTGAATTTTGCTCAGAACCGCGGATTTGGCCGATAAGATGACCCTCCAATTTTGAGCATGGACATGGTCAGAGGAGTCCGAAAAACCGCGAAAAGGTTTTAGATGTCGCTTATATCAACTAATTCAATGATTTCGATGACAGCTTGCTGGTAGGGGTGAGCTTTCCGTAGAGCTCGGACAGAGTTGCGCATGACCTCCTCCCCAACACACAGTGTCTCCACCCGGTATTCCTCCACGACGGTGAGCTGTCCTGGCGTGCCGATGAACGGGGTTGAACTCAGGGCGGGCACAAATTGATCTGAGCCGAGTGTCTCGAAGCTGACCCGCGAGTATTGTCCTCCGGGATATGACCCCGCGCCGGCCTCGAATACGGCATTCTTGCAAACTTCGAGGTGGGACGTTGGTACCCGGAAGATCATCTTGAATTGTTTTTGAGCCATGATTCAAAGTGTGCCAGGATAGTCGGTATGTTGAGATCAGTGGCACGTTTTGTCGAGGACAGTCATGATAAGACGAGAGAAGAACGCAGTGGCTACGTGGGTTTTCGTTCCGATCAATGAACTTATAGCACCTCGCTGCCCATATTGTCGTCAAAGTCGGGGACCTCCATCTCAGCACGTCCGCAACCGGACAGCTGATAAGAAAACTGCGCTAAGCAATTTCACTATCTTCACGACACACTTGAAGCGCTTTTTGATACGAGCGCTGAATGTACGAAATTTTCTCTGTATGGAACTCTAAGAGATAACTATTAATGGCTTATTGGGTAAACGCTTTGACTAAGTCAGAACGTCTTGGCAGATATCGGGTGCGGGCCCGCGTCCGCACCCGCCCCGCCCCCGGATTTCAGCGGGTATCCTCGGACGCAAGCCGGTGGAGCGTAGTTTTGCTTATAATTCATTACAATTTCACGTTTATTTTATTTTCTCGCTATGAAACTTCGTTGATATAATTTTTCCAATATTAGAACTAACACACATTTGTTATATGCAATCAACTCTCAAGTTCTTTATTGCTGTGTGGAGTTTGTGGTCTCTGGATACTGGTCATAAAGAGACAGTCTTGCCGAGAGCCAAACTGCAATGATTAAATTGAAACGCATGAGAATAAGATAATTGGCCTTCTCATTAGAATACTCTTAGTACGCGGATGTAAGAAATGTTTCCTTTTCTCCGTATTGTGTCGGTTCTGTCGAAGACGTCATCATTAGGTACGGCTAGAGAAGCGTTGATCGGTTTAGGAACTTTAATGTAGCAAAGCCATGACAGGTTTCCTAAACATGGCCTCTAAATAAGTCCATTTCATTTATTCAAATCGAACTTCCGCCTTATCCTGACTATATCAATATAGCTGACTACCTGGGTCCACGCTTGTATACACAACAAGCCAAATCAGTAAACTTGGGTACGATTACTTCCACTTAAAGCACAACTCGCCAAATGGCCCTGGAAATTATTGCATGACGGGCCTCAAATAGTGAATCAAGTGATAGCGACACCAAATATTTCAATTTTTTCTCATATTAATGGTCCTGCGAGCGGATCGTTTATGACTCTATCAAAGTTTATCGCATTGACCGACAATTTCGTGCTTGCCCACGCGCTTAACCACAGGCCTTTCGTAGTCCGTTCACGATTATTTGCAGTCGATGTTGTAAGAAGCGTAAGGTATATTGTGACACTTTCCATCCAACGGAATGTTGGCATGCGAGCCATCACAGTTGACCTGCGACCAAGTGGTGACGCGGCAATTGTATCCGCTGGCCGTGATGGAAAAGGTACCTTGATCCCTCGTTGTACAGTCTCCATGGGAGTTGCCAGGATGCCCGGGGTCAGGGAGAACGAAATCGCTGCAGGAATGATCGCTGAACATTTGTACAAGGACGTAATGGTCGCGAAGCTCGTGCTGTGGTTTGATGTTTGGGGCTGCAGAGATGGTGGCGGCCAAGAGCGCGACGAAAGTGATAGTAGAAGTATGCATTTTGTTCTTCTGATTTGGAATCAATGGTGACCTTTCGTGACGAGTTTCTAGTCAAGTCTAGAGTATGGTCCGTTCGTTGTGTTGTTCTGGTGTGAAAAAATAGTCCAACTTACCAATATCCCTGCTGCGGAGGCATTAGATAAATATATACAACTTCGTGTACTAAAGCAGCATCGCAACTTATACTAATGGGACCTTTTGGATCATAGCTTGGACTAGAAACTGTCCACGGCGGATTGCGTTTTGTACGCCTTTCTGCCACTCAGCTTACTTCAGAGGCATTTTGCTCATCCGGAAGTTCTGCTTCTCTTCCAAAGTTGCACAGTCTTACTTTGTTGGTCTACATGCATGCATCCCTTGCAGTAGAACTTCTCTACCGTGCACTGTTCATCCTTTGTTGGGTTCGCTACAGATCTACATTTCTTTTCATGACAAGAGTACTCAATACTTGAAGCTAAAAATGTAGCAGCCTTGAGGACCACAAGGACCAAATACCAAAGGACAATATTGCTTCATGTTTATAAGAGCGTGGAGGTATTTATAAACCAAAGGTGCCGAAAAAAAGTCACCGTGTGAGGTAACACTCGACTCAACTTGAGACGTTCAGCTTATGGTGGCTCCAAAGCTTAGGTGATTGCAGCACAAGTCTTACGCTGACTTTGGCAATCGAGATAGTGAATAAATGTATCATCGCGTGACAAGGGATAGAATTTGTGTGGGAAGAACAAGTTGTATGAATTATGAACTTGGTTTTAGAGACTCGGGTAAGATGGTTAGGTACCTGTGTTATGCGACAGGTTCATGGTGATTGAATAGGTGGGAGTCAGCAATTCGGGCTGCACCGGCGGGCTAACAGAAAAGTCATTGGTGTGTATGGGGAAAGAATAAAGAAGAGCACAGCAAAAAGGCAAAAACATACAACACCGGGGATTCCCCAGTCGTCACCGACCTGAGTACTGATCCGGCGGTCGCCAGCTTATCTAGGGCAGAGCGGACGGGATGCCGAGTATTCTAGCGCCTATGGTCGTATGTATTGGTACTGCTATGTTTCGCGCAATATGAGCTACAAAGTCTGACCCATCGCACGGGATTGCTAAATAATCTTGCGTCTCAATGGGCACGGCGTCTGAAGTAAAAGAAGCCCAATGGCATCAGCATATTGTTGCTGTCGAGCTTGTAGCCCTGAATCAATCTTGTGCGGACCATGGGAGCAAACTTCAACAGCAGTGCGACCACGCGTCCTGGACATGGGTCCCTGATGCGGCTCTGTTGCGATGTTCCGTTTCCCGATCGTGTTGCAAGCCGTCCTCTTTGAAAGCTGTCAGAATACAAGGACTGGCTTGGCAAACACATCGGATGTACCTGAAACACAAAACCCAATGGTACATACGGTATCATAGCACATTTCCCAACGATTGATGACAGAAAATGTATGGTAGAAATGTCACACCATGGATGGTTGACAACCGAGTGACAACTGCATCCGGGCCGGGCCAAGCCGCACCCTGTCTGCCTGTGCTGTCTGTCGTCACATTCCAGTGCGGAGACAGAACAGAGTGGACCGACCCGATTTAACTCCGATCCCAGGGATGGTTGAATGGGTGGAAAATGCGGGGCAAGGAACATTTACTGACGAATCACTACCAAGCGAGCTGCGCCCCAGATTTGTCCCCTGTCCATGAAACTGCCAAGACTGATCCAGGCTCTTTCGAGGAAATTCAGTGTAACGAGCACGAAGATTTTCCCGTCATTGATCGTCCATCTTGGTCGTCGGTTCAAAAGTTGAGCCGGCCCAAGTCTCACAGCCTGCGCACTATTTTACCCAATAATACGACGCTGACTAGTACCGCAAGAGTCACGACCGAGGCTCAAAAGAGTAAATGGGCATATATTTGCCGTCGACCGACACTTGTCCCATATTGGCGCGCGTATTTTGGGGATGAACCACCAGACCAGTCGGCTGTTCCTTGCCTGCCCTTGCTGCCCTTGCTGCCCTTGCTTACTTGGTCTCCCCCAAGCCAAACTCGTGTGTACTGTGGAGTCGCTCGGATCCGTCAGTGTCAGCTGGTTCGGCGTTTCGGCGCTGCTGGTCGTGCAAAGGCATGGTGACGCCAGCAGTTTGCCCGTCGAGTCTCAGACTGATTGGGCTCTTCCACCAAGGATTATACTCACGCGCGGCTCTCCCAGATTCTGCCTCCCTGCAGCCGATCACTAGCTGATGAAAAGGATCTCGGTCTCCTCTCTTCCACAGCTTCTCGTTGGAGGAAATGCAATCCTTAGGGCCCGAAATGTTAGGCTAGCACTCTAAATGCAACCTTTTTTTCCATCTTGGAACCAGGAGAATGGCGCAGAGCCTCCCGAAAGAACTCTTTGCTCCGTGGAAGCTTCAAAGAAAGGGGAAATCGAACATGCCGTGGAAGACGTGACGGATAATATATGTGTTTGGGTGCCGCCCCCATCATGTTCCTCTTACTAACAGCCAGTCTTTCGTTTCCCTAAACGGTGTTTGCGCCAAGCCTTGTTTCTCACAATGTTGTTCAAAACTGCACTTCTCACCACTTTCGCTGGGCTGGCCCAGGCCGCCTTGACGTACCGCGGAGTAGACTGGTCCTCGGTTGCAGTGGAGGAGGCTTCCGGCATTACATACAAGACCTCGAGCGGCACTGCCGAGTCATTGGAGAAGATTCTGGTTGCCAGTGGTGTAAACACCGTCCGCCAAAGAGTCTGGGTCAACCCGTCCGATGGTAATTACAACCTCGACTACAACATTGCCTTGGCCAAGCGTGCAAAGGCTGCTGGTCTCAATGTCTACCTCGACCTCCACTACTCCGACACTTGGGCCGACCCTTCGCACCAGGCCATCCCGTCAGGCTGGCCCAGCGATGTTTCCAACTTGGCTTGGGAGGTGTACAACTACACTCTGGATGTCATGAACGCCATGAACGATGCTGGTGTCTCGCCCGTCATCGTGTCCATTGGCAACGAGATCACCGCCGGCATGCTCTTCTCTACCGGAAGCACTTCCAACATGAACAACCTCGCCACCATCCTTCACTCGGCCGCCTACGGTGTCAAGGACAGTGACCTGGCCACCACGCCAAAGATCATGATCCACCTCGACAATGGCTGGAACTGGGACACCCAGGAGTGGTGGTACACCAGCGTGCTCGCAGCAGGCCCTCTGTCGACCTCTGACTTTGATATCATGGGCGTTTCCTACTACCCATTCTAGTAAGTCCTCTTCCTCCTACGATACAGTGTCTCATCCCTAGACTTTTATCTATCAGGAGCCACCGCTGACATTCTTTGCCTTTCTTCCAGCAACTCGGCTGCCACGCTCGCCAGTCTGAAGACGAGTCTGACCAACATGGCCAGCACGTGGGGCAAGGAGATCATCGTCGCCGAAACCGACTGGCCTACCTCGTGCCCATCGCCGGCTTACGCCTTCCCCAGCGACCTGTCCTCCATCCCCTTCTCCGCTGCCGGCCAGACCACCTTTGTGCAAAAGGTCGCCGCCGTTGTGGACGCTGTCAGCACGGGAACTGGTCTCTTCTACTGGGAGCCCGCGTGGGTCGACAACTCTTCGCTCGGCTCGTCGTGCCCTTACAACACCATGTTTGAGTACCCCGGCACTGCGCTCTCGAGCTTGTCGGTCTTTGGCACCATCTAACGCAGAGGCGCGTCGTATATATCTTGGGGACAAGCCAAGTGCTCCTACCTCAACTTGCACATAGTAATCTTCTACTTCTTGTCAGATATTTGTGGGCAAAAGCGTATATAACCACACAAACTTGTCCAATTGAAACATTATATCGAAAACAGTCAATTCCAAGTAAATAATTTGCCCCCGAGTTTGATTCCCATTGTGATTTAATCTTTCCCGTCCCCCTTCTTCTTGTTTTTGTATCGGGTCGCGCCCCGTCCTTTGTCACAGCTGTCAAATCTCCAAAGGCATTTGGGTTATGTCTCACCTCTTTTTTAGAACAATGAAGAGGACGATGGAGGCAAGCGAGCTTAGTCACGCCCAACCTATCCCTCGCTGGAATGTTGACCGGCAGAGACTTTGCCGCTTGCGAGACAATGAAACCGGCACTTTTTCTGGTCGGATGGACGACCGCGGGGCATGCGTTGAGATATTGCTGCTTCTACTTCCCCAAGAGGCAGTCAAGCAGTCAGACCCATCAACACGAACCAATAATGAAGGACCTGTTCTCGTAGTTTTCTCTTTCCCAAAACTCTGGTTCGCACATCGCTCCACTTTCACACGACTGAAAGAGGACTCTTTCAATCTTTTTTGTGCATATTTGCCATCTCTGTGGCCGTCGTTCTTGTATACCGAGAAATGATGCCGCTGTTGAGGGACATCACCTCCGAGACGGGCATGGCCAGCCCGTCGAGGGCCCAGGTTACGACGTCGCCCATGATTACGACACCGGCGACGGCCCATACTCAGCACTTCAACACGGACGACTTCATCATGGGCCCAGACACATGTGGCTTTACTTCGGGGACGACAAGTAAGTGAATCGAGCGCTGGGAGCTTCTTCCCAGTCTGCGAGGCTCACAACCCAATGGAGATGCTAATCAGAAATCACAGTCACATGCACCAATCCATCGGATTACTGCCAAAATATTGGCAACTACCGTGGCTGCTGTGCGGGTGCAATCGATCAGTGCAGTGCCACAGTCTACACGACATGCCAGGAGGGCTTGGATAATGCTTACCAGGCTCATGTTCTGTATTGGTAAGTCAGTCTGTGAAAAAGGGCAAAGATTTTTCTCAGCACATGTACATCCTAAGCTGTTTTCATACCTGACATTTCCAAAACTTCATTAGCACTGGTGATTCGCCAGCTTGCATGACACATTATTTCACCACCGACGATAGCCCGGGCAGCACCTACACCAACGTCGCGTGCGGGACCAGCGACGTCTTTGGGCAGCTGTACCCCTATCCACCCGAGCTGATGCCCACGACGTCGGCAGCGGCGCACCCGAGGAATACCACGACGCCGTCCTCTTCTGGCAACGATGCAAGTGACAAGAGTAGTGTATCAACCGGTGCCATCGTCGGTGCCATTGTCGGCGCCATCATCCTCGTCATCCTGCTCATCATCTCCACGGTCCTGATCGCAAGGCGCAAGAAACTGCAAGCGCACCTCAACACCTCGGCGGCCGCCGCGGCCATGGGCGGTGGTGGTAACAGAAAGGGGAGTTTCATATCCGGCAAGAACAATCCAGACGCCCTGCCCGCCATGCCCAGCAGCGGCGACGCTGCCGAGGCCGAGCGCCGACGGCGCCTCCGCCTGTCGACGATTCCAGAGGCTCTAAGCCCCACGTCCCCAACAGGAGCGGCGTCTTCGCGGCGCGCAAGCGCCATCCTTGGGTCGCGCTTCAACCGAAAGTCGGCGCGGCGATCGTACGGGCCCGACTGGCCGCTGGGCTCGGCCGATCCGCTCGAGTCGCACCCGATGCCGCCGCCGCCGCCACCTCCACCATCAACACAGCAGACGCCCGACCCGGAAAAGCGGATGGATGACGAGGAGCCGCGTCAGACGCCACGGGGGCCCCCTCCATCAGCTCAGGCTCCGCGGTCGATCCCGACGCTCAAACTGCCCACGCAGCCGACGCAGTCGCCGTCAAACGGAGCAGCAGCGGCCCTAGTCCCCCAGCTGGAAGTAGAGCCCGTGAGCCCCGTCGACGACGGCACCCAAAGCGTCCACATCTCGCCCATCACGCCCGACTTGACGCGCGTCATGCTGACGAGCCCGCGCCTGAGCTACCACCCCGTCAGCCCCATGGACGCGGCGTTCAACGACGAGGTAGAGAGGCGGGTGAGCCGGCTCGAGGGGGCGGGACCGGCGGCGGGCCGATCGGAGGAGCCGGTGTCGCCCATTGACGACGACGATGATTATAATGGCGGTGCGCATTGGCTGGATAATCGGCTCAGTCTCATTTCCGTGCCGACGCGGGGAGAAGGTGCGGTCAACTTGGATGAGATTGTTAGTCCAGTGAGTCCCGATGATGAAGAAGACAAGACTGCGGAGGCAGTGACGGCGAAGAAACAGAATGTGAACAACGCTGAGAGAGAGGAGGAAGAGGCTCAGGATGCGGGTGAAGTAAGTCCAATGTCAGTGAGCCCGATTGAGAGTAGGAGGAGCAGTTTGGCGAGGTAGATCAACTCGTGCGTTAGTTTTGTATAACATAACCAAGGTTTGGGTGACTTTTTAATTCTCTTGGTTACTTGTTTAGGTCAGGAGAGCGGGAATCTTGGTGGATTTCTCTTGGGTCGACGTGGTTGAAGCGGCTTTGCGCATTGCAGATATACTTCTTGTACCTTATACTTTTTAGAGATTTTACCCGTAATGACATGTCAACTATGCCCTCTAATAACCGGACTTCGTCATTGAGTTCCTTGAGGTCCAATTTGAACTCGCAGTAATTTGAAATTAAACCATCATATACTACAATTTGGTCTCAGTCGCCGCCTTGGAAACAACAACCGTAGCATTCCCCTCTCCAAATGGTATCTTCCACCCCAATCTCTCGCGCTCTGCAGACTGTCCACCAATGGTGACCTCAAACTCAGATGAAGTGCCTGATTTCGTGTCTTCTGCCGGCGTCCTAACCCATATGACGACGGTTTCTGGCGCTGTAGGGCCATCGAGATATCCCAGAGTCAAGGAAACGGTCTGCGCTTCAGTGTCGTAAGTGAAGCTATCCAAGATACCAGCATCAATGGATATCTCCACTCCCAGTGGTCCAACGAAGGCCTTTTGGCGCACCGAGTCTCGAACCTGGACAGTAGTAGCATTGTCCTGCATAGTGAGTATACCTCCATAGACTACGAGGCCCAGGGACTTGTCTTCAGCAAGGTAGGTCCCGGAACCCAGCGTGAGGCCGACAAAGTTTGGGCCGTAGTCACCACTGTATGCGTCCCAGTACAAGTTTTGGGGAAAACCATGCATGGCACAAGATGCGAATCCGTCCTGGTCAATGTTGGAGAGTGGACCACTTGTCCCGCCGTACCCGACTCGCAGGAGGTACGAGTCTGTAGGGTCGTCGCGAAAGGCAGAGAGGGCTACAAGTGCATTTAAACCCGATCCATAATGGTGGATTTGGCGCTCTACTGTCGTGACCTTTCCAGCGACTCTGTAATAGATATGTTAGGAACGCCTCAAAGATTTTTACAATGCTGTTAGAAACATACCCGAAATCCCAGTACCTTCGAGCATTACCATTATATGCCCAGTGGGGTATGGTGGGCATGTAAGCCAAGACGGCATTTTGCGTCTTGTTCTTGAGTGTCGTTTCACCAAAATACCTGTTCACTATATCAACACTGTTGAATCAGGGATCATAAAAAGTTTGCATTACCTCGACCAGAAATATACGCCCTCTTGCCCCGTAGAATCCCAGGCCTGCTCACTGCCAAATGGTAAGGCTTCGGAGAGCCACACGTCCAAGCGTTCCTGCATTTTCGCCGTCAACTGGTCCGCCTCGCTTGTCCAGTTTTCTCTCCCCAGATCAGTCAGAATTTCTCCAAACACAGTCTCGCCCATGAGACCAGCGTCCCAATAACCAATGTCGCTCTGTAGACCCCTCATGGTGGTCTTGAAGGACTGGTTGAGATACCAGTTCCAGTCATGGACTTCGACGAGACTGGGAAACGCCCGCGCCACGCGGTACAGGGCCCAGTACGTGGCAGCCGGCCAGACATAGTTGTACGCGCGGTCAATCTCGTAGGCGTAGGCCTGGTCGCTGGCTTTGGACCAGTCATACTGCGTGCTGCAATTGTAGTCGGGCACGAGATCGGGTTCATAGTAAAAGACACTTCGCTTAACCGCAAAATCTTGGTCTTGTATCGATCCAAAGAGCGTCGTGTTGATGAAGCTCTCAATCTTGGCAATCTCCTCGGCGTCTGGCTGAAAGGTTTGTTTGATGGCGGCTGCCGTGTACCCGCCAGCGCCGCACTCGTCGCTCAGGCCGGCGATCTTGACTCTCGGCAGCTGCTCAATGATTGCGCCCAAGTCGTGATCATACCCCATTACGGAAGGACTCCTCCCGAAAGGATCGCTCTCTGGCGCAAACCATTGATCGTTGGTCAGATGTTGTCCCAAACCGCTAATCGCTTCTGAAGCTGGTTTCGTGATATAGTAGTGCACCGTTTGCTGCTTGCCGTCCTGGTACTGAATGGTCAAACGTACCCTACCCCAAGTATCATCGTTTGCCATGATTGTGTAGGTTTGGTTGCCAATGTCGGACACGGCAAATGCACCATCTGGTGCCGTGGACATGTTTGCAACCTCGGCCTGGTACTGTAGCTGTAGTGTTGCGTTGGTGTCTCGTGGAAATATGTAGCCTGGAATGCTGAGAACGGTAGGATTGCCGGCTTTTCTGACGGTATTCGCAATCCCGCGCACGCCCTCGTGAGCGAGCGAAAACCTCAAGCCGTACGTGCGCGACTCGCCCGGGTTGATCGTGGCAGAGGTCGGCTCATTCCAAGGGTCCGCATTTGCCCATTCATCTTCGGCATACGCTTTCGTGTGTGCTAGCCACTGTTAGAAGCCCTCCCAGCTGTTTGTCTGGATCTTGGTAGCTGTGCGCGAGGATTCCGAAAGGAAGCCATAACCCTCAAATGACGTGTTGTATAATGGGGTAATGACCAGAGCTGGCTGTGTGCCACTGAGCGGAGTGACTTGGAGATACCCTGCGTCTAGCCCAATGTATGGGTCCATCAATGAGCAATTCTCAAATGTGTCTGATGAGCTTCTCCCGGTGAAAATATTGTTCAACGCAGCTGGGAATCCCAAAACCCCGACCTCAATCACGTCGGAACCATTGTTCTGCAGGGTAAACTTAAGTCCCAGATCGCCATCAATGTCGAACCATTCTCTTTGAACGAGGAGCGGAGATGATGACAGCGTCAGTGTCAGGTCCGAGTCTAGTAGCGCTGTCGAATTGGTGGATGCCACGGCGCTTCGGTTCTTGGCTGAGTTGGCGTCCGTCCATGTTTCTGATCCATTGGTACGATATCGCAAGACGATGTCTCCCCATTGATATTCGCCGACTTCCAAGCGAGACCCCTCTAGCATGAGATCGTAAGGGAGGTAGTCAAAGGCTGCCCCAGTAGGTTTCAGCGACGCAAGGGTGCCAGAAGCCTTGACTAATTTGATATCAAAATTGTCAATGGAGACATCAATGGTGCCATTACTCAATCCAAGATCGTCCACGGCAAGGACGCTTGAGCACAGGAGCCCAATAATGAAGGAGATATGTCGTTTTGCAGATGCAGCCATGTTAAATTGGCAAAATCTAGGCCGCAGAGTTGCTGTATTGATTTGACTCTCTGATCAAGCCGTGAAATCCATCAAACGGCTCATTACAGATGCGATATCGAGTCTACTAAAACACCGCTCTATTTATACTACTTTTGATATGATAGATGGTGACAAGATGTCTTCTATCACACTTTCAAGGTTACGTAAAGACTTGGAAGCTCATCCAATACCATGATAGAGCGATCTGCTGAAGGGTCAGTCCATCTATGCGCACCAGTTATGGCACTCCTACTGCTTAGGAGAATGAGGGATCTCGTCAATTCATCAGTCATGAACCATGAAAGACTAGATTTTGATTTCCCCAATCCACCGAGGAGTGATCCATGCTGTTCGCAACTCGCGCCATTAGGGAGCGAAAGCAGGCGAAATGGCATTTCTGGAGTGACAATTACTGCGGGGATGCAGCAGCATATTTGGACGAGATAGCCAGTGAAAATTGAATAAAGAGATCAATCAAGCCGATGCAGGATTGTAGATGATGCACTTTGTTTGTTTTGCAAATTCCACGCTTGATTCCGTTGCATGAATTACAAGATGCATGCGCAGGGTTGATAAAATCGAGTCTATGAGGAAGAGAATCATTACATGCGCATGTAATGTATCCCTGTAACATCTCGATTGAGAAAGAATCGTAGAGCTGCAATAAATCAACAATTGAAAGAACTTCGAGTTTAGGTTTACTTGCGCCGACACCTAATGCACCTTCTTCCATATACGTATGTTCATGCCGATGCTTTGGGAATTCATTCAATTCAACCTTCGATTTGCTCCGAGTTTCATGAACAAGGTTTGGAGATCTGGGGCTGCTTCCCCAGTTTCCATGCATATAGATTTCGTCGTAGGCTACGATAGCAGCAGCCAGAGGCTTGCTCCTTCGACATTTTCTTCATCGAGTTCTACTCTGATTTGATGTCTCGTGATACACTTCAATTCTGGTCTCTTCAGTAATATCATTCTCGTTAACACCGGTTGCCCTTTATCGTCTGCGCAATATGACTCGTTCCAAGGAGACTGTTCATGGGCGTAAGCCAGTTCGTCACGTGACACCGGCTGATCGGGACCCCAATCTTGCCAAGTTCGATGTGTACACGGCGTTGGCTCACTATCGCTGTGAATATAATCGTCATGTCCCAGTCCGTCAAACAGACACGAGCATGACTAGGAAGGGTGCTACACCCATTGCATTTCGTAGGAAACCCATCTCTGGCCGCGTCCCAGTGCGCAACAAACAGTCACAATGGAAACCCAAGGGAGTATTTCGCTTCCTTGACCTCCCCGCAGAGCTTAGACACTTGATCCTGGAATACCTGGTGGGGGACCCCAAGACATCCCATAGACATGTGGTCGGCGTCCTCTCCGCCTGCAGGCAGCTGTACCGCGAGACCGCCGAGCTCTGCTATCGCAATGTCACCGAGATCCCTTGCGCCAACTACCCAGACAAGCCCTGCCGCAACCTGGTCGCGCGCGTCTACACGGACTATATCCAGCGGCTCTACATACGCCACCTGACGATCGAGTTTGACCTGGTGTGGCACATGCACAACTTCCAGTCGCGCTACGCCGCGAGCTTTCGGGACATGGTGACCCGGGGCAAACTCACGCACCTGACCCTACAAATCCAGGGCCGCCCTTTCCCATCGTCGCACTTTTGGGGCGGGCGCGACGCGGACGAAGACCGCGGCGGCGACGGCCCGGACGGGGTGGAACTCGTGCCGGCGGGGACCAGCAGCAGGCGCAAGGGCCAGCAGCCGCCGATCGTCGTCATGGCGCCCCGGTGGGTCGCCGGGTCCGGCTTCCAGAGCTTCCTGCAGTTTCTGCGCGAGGCCACCGTCACCGAGATCCGCCTCCTGGTCGACGCCTACAACCACCACGCGTTTTGGTGCCCGTTCCACCGTCAGCACTCCAACAAGCGCGTGGCTTGCGACGGCGAGTGGAAGGGCAAGCAGCGGCGGTCGCTGAGGGTGGACTGGGCACAGGCCGTCAAGGCTCTACAGGGACTGCGGCTTGCGGACCGCTCCCTTCAGGAGCTCCCGAATGCTTCCAACAGCCTTCGCAGATGAATGTCCCATTGTCTCTACTACATGCGGGACCTTGCGAGAAAGGGAACATTCACTCTACTTATTCATCATTGATTTGTACATAGTTCAACAGAAACATGGCATACAAGATTGGCATTGCCTCCATTATTCGATATTAAAAACTATTCCCACGTCTAAAAGCCACGCACGCTGAACGGCGCATTCGGGTTCGTCATCATCTTGAGGATACCAGCGTAGAGCTCCCTCCTGGGCGCATCGGCGTCGTGGTTCTTGACCGCCAGCTCGCCGACGGGGATCTCGTCCTTGCCCTCCTGCAGACCGGCCCAGGTGCCGTCGATGAAGGCGTCGAGCGGCATGCCAAAGTGGCCCTCGCCGCGGGCGACGAGATCGGGCTGCGACGAGTGCAGGGCCGTCTGCACGGCGGGCGGGATGATCTCGACCACCTTGACGTGCTTGCTGCCCTCGTGGTGGGCGAGCTGCGCGCGCAGCGTCCACATGAGCGAGTGCAGCGCCGCCTTGGTCGCGCAGTAGTTGGCGGGGCGCGGGATGGGCACAAAGGCCAGGCCCGAGGTGACGGTCATCAGCGCGACAGGCTTGGGTGCCTGCGCCTGGAGGTGGGGGAGGAAGGCTTTGATCATGGCGATATAGGATGTGTAGTTGGTGTCCAGCTCTTCCCGTATCGAGCTCATGTCGATGCTGTCAGGGTTGGTAAAGTCCAAGGTCCTCTGCACGCCTGAGTTCAAGATGACGCAGTCAATGGTTGGGTGTGCCTTAATGACGCTATTTTTACAAATTAGTATCATCGACAATATTTTCCACTGAACAGACTGCACTCACCTGGCAGCCCAGTCCTTGACTCCGTCCAGGTTCGTAATGTCGAATTGAGAGCCAGCTGCCTTGTCGGCGCCGTGCTTGGCCACGAACTCGTCGAGCTTGTCCTTGCGGCGACCAGTGCCAATGACGAAGACGCCATTCTCAATCATGCGCTCAGCCAGGGCAAGTCCGATGCCTGAGGTGCAGCCCACCATTAAAACTGTCTTGTACGTGAAAGCCATGTTGTCGCAGGAAGTGTCAGGTAGATTCCCAAGAACTGTCTTGCGAAAGGTCGGCTGAAGATGTTTGGCTCGATCAACTTCTATTTCTACAAACTCGGTGTTTTCTTTGTCCGGTGAAAGAGTGATTGGGTTGTTCTTGCCTTGACTGCGTGGGAACGGTTCAAATATATATTCTCAACACATCCAATAAACAAACCCGTCTTAGCAGAGCTGATAGGGATATATGTAATAGTAAAAGAAGACTAGCCTCAACTAATGCTGAATACTCCATGACATAATACACCAAAGGGGCCCCCACTGACACTAACTTGTAAATACCGATCGAGTTAATCCCTTTTCGGATTTGTGAGCAACGGGACGATCTCGCGCCCCGAACGGCTCACTAAATCCGCGTGTGCGCCCGGGACATAACGCTGGGATTGATATGTGCGTCCACGGTCAAGTTTGCCAAGCACTTCTTAACCCCAGCTTTTTCGTACGAGAGTTTCTGGACTGAAGCATTGGCGACCAAGTCAATTATTCTTCGTCACTTATCTTGGTACCAACGATTCTGCACAGCAGCCTTGTGTGATGGCAGTTGCACAATCGGCAGTTTGAGCAGTAAACTCCGTGGGGCATCACAGTCGTGCTGTCATGCTGAACAATATGCACCCCCACCAACCCCTCCACAAGACGCGATAAGTCCGATGACTGAGAAAGACAGCTGCGTCTGCAATACTCGACGGCTCGATATTCATGCTTGATTTGTTTGTGATTCAGGTAAACGTGTATACAGATCATTAAAGCAACATTAGAATAATTATCAAGTACATCTCCGGCGTGTATCCGTCATCATTCTATCGCCCACTAAACTTCTCAACCTTGACCGTCCGGCTCTCTGCGTCGCCGAGGAGCACCTTGGCAATCATGTGTCCCGTCGTCGTGCTCGAGGTGCCCTGGTAGAGCGTGTACGCGCCCGCGGTGCCGTACTCGGTCATGGCGACGGTCTGGTTGACAATCTGCTTGACCGACAGGCCGGACACGGACGTGGGGACGTAGAGGACGGCCGACATGCTCTTGTCGCCGTCGGGGTTGAGGGAAGTGAGCGCCGCGGCCCTGATGGTCAGGGATCGGCTGCTGGAGCTCTGCTTGGACAGGATGAAGATCTCGTCGTTGATGGGGTACGTCTGGTCCTCGAAGCCGAGCTGCGTGGTGCCCGGCGACGCAATGGTGCTGTTGTAGCTCCAGTACTTTGTCTTGCCAAACAGCGACGTGCCGCTGCCCGAGCTCGTGCCCGTCTGGTGATCCGCCGAGACGGCGCCGTCGGCCGTCGACGTGGTGTAGGTCACGGTGCTCGGGGGCGAGGTCGAGGTGTACAGGTTGCGGATCAGGCCCGACACGGACACGTTGCCCGCGCTGTTGATGTCGAGGGCCATGTCGACGGCCTTCCAGGTCATGGGGACGATGGGGTCCGAGAGCTGGACGTCGGCGGGGACCGTGTCGATCATGCGTTCAAAGAGCGAGAGGCAGGTGGCCTGGAAGGCTGCCTCCTCTGACAGCACCTTCATGGTTGCGTTGTTGTCGGACGAGTACAGACGGAGGTCTGATCGGTCGTCTTCGTTGGGGGCTGTTACCAGGAGACCACCCTGCTGTCCCGTTCCGTTGAGACTGTATCGCCATCAGTGTCTGATCTACTGTGCATTTCCTGTTGTCTTGTGTGTTCTTACTATTCGTTGACAACGCTCGAGTCGAAGTCGGCCGGTGTATCGTCAAATCCCACTCCGCCGTTCAGGCTATGACAAGGTCATGATCAGTACTCGTAATGTTTCGAGGCCACAATACCAAAGAAGCAGGCGCACTTACTTGTTACTGCTTACAACACTCTCGTCAACGATATCTGGAAAGTTACTGTAGTGGATACGTCCAAGAGAATGGCCACATGCTCTGTGATAATGTTTCAGTATACAGAAGGTCAGCCATTTTTGTGGCAACCACTCACGTCAGTATGATCGTTTCGGACTGGGAGAAGCCTGCGGCCGCAAACTGGTTTAGAGTCGTCTCGAGGTCTGTCGTCGGCTCTGGCACGCCCGCGGGGCCAGCCTCGAGGGCATCTTTTCTGCCCGCACGGAGGTTGATGCCGCCGACGGTGGCTCCACAGGTCGACAATGATGCAACGAGACCCTGGGATAAAGGTCAGCAAAGTCAATATCGCCAAATGATGACTCTTACTAGTGCAATGTTGTCTGCCATACTCAGGTAGGCGGTTATTGTCTAGCGAGAATGTTGAGTATGATAGAAGAATTGTTGCTGGACACAAGTCAAACTCACGGGTCCCATCTGTGTACAATACGGTTAGCATATAGGCTGTTGAGGCATAGGCTTTTTCTGGATTTTCAAACTCACGAATCTCAAAGTATCATCGATGAACTGTCCAGGGTTCTCGGCACGGTCACCTTCGTACCCAATGGAGCCGTCGAGGCCACTAGTATCAGTTATTAGTAGTGTATATAAACGGGGCTTGAAACCCAAAGTTGCTCACCCAGTACCGGCAGCAATATCTGCAGTGATGGCATCGTGAAATGCCAGTCGGACCCATTGGGCTGAGCTCTGCTCGCCTCTCTTGCTGCCGCCGCTGGCGAAGCCAACGTAGTTGCTGCAGGGCGTCACGGCATTGACGAAGCCGTCGCTGTTCGTGCCGCCATTGTCCACTAGGACGTGCTCCATCTCCTCGTAGATGTCACGAGGGTCGATGCCATTGTAGTACGCCGAGGCTGAACCCACAAGGAGTTGAGCAACGGGTAATATGCGGTGTAGAGAGTGCATGATTGTAAACGAGAGGAATATGAGTTTAACCACTGAAAGGCTGGCTCTTGCTGAGATATTCTGATGTGCTTACTCAGGAGCTGGTTCTTTGCCCGTTATATAGAACGTCCAGCAACAATACTCGGTGCTTCCAAGTCACATCGTGAAGGAGCTGAGCGAAAAAGCTCACGAGGTTGCATCCTCCAGAGGCCCGAGACCAATGAGTATAGTTGCAGACTGCACTTACTGCAGTTCACGCGGCTTAAGGCGGGTGGGATGGAACCCTAAAGACGCGCTTCTGGGCCCTTGCTTACTCGACCGTCGACACTTGACATGAGAGCGATAGCATCTTATCGCCCAACCGCCTTCACAAGTCGGTGATAAAGTCCGAAATACCGACATGTTCATCACGAATGAACTGGCACGGGACGCTGAAAATGGTCAGCAAATCTCGCCTATATTCTGGCTATACGCGCGTTTGGTCAAATAGTTCCTTCTTGGCAGACCCTTGAATACTACCGTCTGCATGCGGGCTAGGGATTACGGTGGCAACGTGTGGCGGCTATCAAGAATATACTCGTCAAAATAGGTCCTCACCGAATAGCAGGATAGTGTTTGTAATAGCTTCTGTCACGAATTTCTCAATATGAGCGCCGACGAGTCCCACAGCCTTGCCATTTTTGTTGATGCTAGCCATGATCTGGGCAGGTTCTTCGCGTTTCCCTGACAAATCAAGGTCGAAATAGGTATACCAGTTCGGTCGCTGCTGAAGTTCCTGACCTGTCCTCTACCTGACCTATACGGATTGCTGCCCGCGGTTTAAGCTTAAGTTGAAGCTTGGCTCAGCTTCTCTAGAAAGGCTGTCTGTGACTTGCCGATCCAATTGCCCAATGCAGGAGGTCAACCCGCACCTACACTACATTTCTTTTCCTCAGGAACCGCCTGCCGCGGACCCGTTGAGCCGGGATGCCTCAGGGTCTTTTGACTTGTGCAGATCTCTTCAGAATAGCAGTGAACACTCGTCCAATGAACCCGCCGGGAATGCCAATACGGTTGATAAAAATATATACTTACATGTGCGAATAGGGTCGGTAAACGGCACAATCTGGCTTTGATTGGCCCTCGTGTTGCAGCATGCAAGGTTCAGGGGCATATATCGAGTATGTAGGCGTTGTAGGTTGTGGAAAAACCCAACACCAAAAAACTGCTTGCAGAGTATCATGGATGGGTAGAACTGCAGAAGATGGTTATACGAATGACACCCAGCCCTACCGTGAATTCCCACCTCTAAACATTGAGCGAATCCGAGATCCGATCTTTCAGGGGGGCCGAACCCTTCCACGGCTCAAGCAGCCAGCCTATAAGATGGCCGGACGCCCACATTCCGAGAGGGTAAATAAAAAAAAAAAGGTCCGGTGCCATTGAGGACCTGGGAGTCGAAAACCGGGCATATAAACATGACCGCGCGGCCCCGAGTGGAGCTTTAATATCGAAATCCTTGCTTATTGAGGGGGTTTCGAGAAGGCGAAGAAGTTCGAAAAGCCCCGGCGGTTGTGAAAACCCGGCAAGGATAGTCAGCTTTTCTTTGAATCGGCCGGCAAAACAGAAAACGGAAGGTCGTCCGCTTTACAGCATGGAGGTTGGCAAACTTGGTACAGTAGCGCTTGTTTATAGGCCGTGCTTCCGCCCCGCGAATTCAACCCCGGCGCTTGACTAGAATTGAAATGGTCGCTGGTAATTATTCACTGGGCTTAAACCTGTAAGTTGAGAGTCAACGAGGAGTAGGAGGTGACTCAACTTGCGAGTTAATTTCCAAAGTAGCAATAAGATCCTTGATTAGTTTTGACTTAATTCTGGCGAATGGCTTGGGGATTTGGAAACGGGAATATACTCCTTCATTGCTGGCGAGGTGCAGTTGTAACTGCACTCCAAGATGCTGCATAGCACCATGTATGGGCGCCGCAATGATCAAGAAGTTTCTCTTTATTTTTCCACGACAAAACACGTGGTTCCTCTCGAAAATATGATCTGTCATTTCAAAGAGGGACGGACTTGAAGACGATAAGGGAGAAATTCTGTTAAGAAGCAATTGATCGCAGTTGCTTTTTACCTTCCCATGCATTTAGCATGAACGTTGCGAACTCGCTGGAAGCTTGGACTTTCCAATGCACATAGCGTCCTGTCAGCTCAGCCCGCTGTGGGTTCTGACTTCCCTAAGCTCTAAAATAGCATTAGTGTAGTGTAAATAGTGGCTGCCCCGCGAAAGGACTCAAAACTCTACAAAACTTATACTCAAATTGGTAGAAGACAGCTGGCCATTCAACGCTCAATTGGCGCATCATCTCCATCATGTCTGGAAATGGCAACGTCGAGGTCAAGCCATCGGGCAACAGCGAGCACGGTCGAGGTCTATTTGCCTCCAAGGACTTCAAGCCTGGAGATGTTGTCCTCTCCATCGACCGCCCTCTGGTGGCTGAGCTTGACATGGACCGCATGAGTGACAGCTGCGCTTGGTGTTTCCAGCGTGGCGCAACAGACCCAATGGAGCGCCAGGTCTCGGCTGCTATGGGCCTGCCGGCTGGGTTCATTGAGGTCAAGTCATGCACCGGATGCCGCCGCGTCTCGTACTGCTCCAAGAAGTGCCAGAGCAAGGCGTGGAAGGCTGAGCACAAGTACGAGTGCAAAGTGCTGGCCCCCAGCGAGAGGCCCGCCCTGCCCGACGCTGTCCGGGCCGTCATCAAGCTGTTGGGCCGCCTCAAAGCGGAAGGTGACAAGGACGGCAGAACCAAGGAGCTTCTGAGCTTTTTTCCATTCGCCGGAGGTCAGGGCCTAGAGGAGTTTGCCCGGCGCGACAAGAAGCTCTTTGATGATTTGAGCATGATGGGGTTCGCTGCGTGGAAGTATGTCGGCGAACCAAATCTGCCAGGCGTCGACTCGCAAAATATTGCCAAGGCATTCGTGTTCAATGTGTGTACCCAACTTTGCAAGCCCAGGTGCTATGGTCTCTACGTGAAAGCTGACACGATTGGTAGATTTTATGTAACAAATTTGGCCTCAGCTCACCGCTGGACGACACAACCCTCGGTATTGGCTTTGATCCTCTAATTTGCACATCCAACCACTCTTGCGATCCAAATGTCAACCTCGTCTTCAATCAGCCCAACACTGTTTTGAGAGCGCTCAAGCCAATCAAGAAGGGAGAAGAAATCTTTATGAAATATATCGATGTCACAAATCCCTACAGCGTCAGACAAGCTGAGATTCGCGACACTTATCACTTCACCTGCAAGTGCTCAAAGTGCAAAAAGGGTCCTACCAACAGCGAGGATATCTTTTCCAAGCGTGCCAGCGAGTTTTCACCCGAGTATCGCAAACGCGCCGACATCCTCGTGACACGACATGAGAAAGAGCTTGCAAAATTCATCGTGCCAGGAGGCGATGAGGCTGATCAAAAGAGACTGGCAGCCCTGCAGGCAGAGGCCTTCTCAGTTTCGGGCACACTCACAGACGTCAGGGAGCCTGACGTGGACGAGATCAAGGAGACACTCAGGATGTGCCTTGATTCTGGACTTTGGTCGTGGACGAGACAGCCGGTTCCGCGACTGTGCCATCAACTCTTCGCCAAGTACATAGCGACTGGCGATCCCTACGGAGCCTTCAGAATCGGTCTGAAGCTATATTTTGAGATATCCCCTAGCTTGTACCCTCAGACATTCTCGTCTGACCGGCTAGTCGATGCATGGGCAATGTCGACAGTCACAAATGTTCTCTGCGGCCCCGCGAGTACGGAGGTGTATGAAGAGTTCATGCAAAACGGCGTCGACCTGCGCATTGCCTATTTTGGCTTCCTCTTTGCCGTTCATGATGACATGCCAAAAATGTTTGGTGTGGATTCGCCCTTCGGTAAAGTCGTCGAAAGCACATACAGTCAAATCATGGCCGGTGTCACTATCCACGAGTCAGAGATTAGAGACAAGGTCAAGGCGCTGTGGCCATCGCTGGAGATGATAGGTAGGAGCGTCACTGTTCAGAGCCTGTAAAGCAAATACGGGCCGTTCTGGGTTGCGGGATAACGTTATGCTTGGGCATTCCATCAAATGGCCTATGCCTACGGCAAGTGGTGTACATTGCTTGGCAAAGTCACGTTGGGCCGCCGCAGGAACAAACTCAAAAAAATCTCGTGGACGGACGGGGAGATACATAGATGCCGTTTGTGAGACCACCCCCGACTGGTAACAGCAATCGAGCCAATCGAGCCTAAATATACTATAGCTTGGTGCCATCTTGGCGCCACAATATGGTACCGAACAATCCGAGGACGGGAAAAAACCATCTCGCGAGGAACCCGACAGCAGCACCTCTTTTAGACCTGATGATCTTGTCCTGTGCTTTATCATAAGTAGGACACAAGTGGTGGCACTAAAAAGGAGGACCGGCTGCCGAGAGCTCCAGAAAGTCATAGAAGCTGCAGCCAAGCCAAGTCACAACATAGATTACTGGGCTGCTAGGGAGCAAAAAGCTCAGCTGCAGGCAATAGAGACACACAGCCACCCCCAAAGAAAGTGCCCAAAGCAGCTCTGCCGTCACAACGTCATCCCTGGAACCTCGTGGCCCAAAGCTAATGGTCTCGTTCGTCACCTTCGTCACTTGCCTTGAACGGCGCACTCGCAAGCGTCAAAGAAAAATGAAGGGACGTCAGCACCAATCAAGGTACATGCAAATACCCCGAACTTTGCGTCCGTAATTGTGACATACACCATGGCAAACTTGAACCAGATCGACTGGAATAGATGGCGGTCTGGGCCTCTGTAAATCCAGTTTTCTTCCATAAGCAACCAACAAAAGTCCGGACTGGTGATTGTTTCTACTCGTAACAAATATCCTCATCCTCTTTTTTCTGTGTTCTTTTTGTCAAGAGAGGGATTCCGCCGAGCCCCCGGCCCTCTGCAAAACCGCCGACTCTTGTCGCTACCTAACCCATAGCTACCAACTGAGGGGTCCGTCCAGCTCACAGCTCTCTACCTAAAATCCATTTGGGTAAGACCAGTGAGGTCATACCCTGGTAGGCGCCAATCGATAAGACCGATTACGTCCTTTCCAGGCAGTGAGGGGTCCTAATTTCCCTCCCAAAAGTTCCAGTGCCCCCCTCTTGTAGTGGTCCAGCACCTATTGTATTTTCGTATTTTCGCGACCGGAAACGGGCAACAAATCCCATGCGCCATTAGAGCCACACTGGCATTCCTTCAGCCTACCGACGATAATTCAAACTGTCACTTCCCCTCAACCTTACTCTAACCCCACAAGACTAAGCACCGCAAGTCCAAACACACGAGAGAGAACATCATGGGCCTCACCGGTCACCGGCGACGAGCTGGTTCCAGCGCCAGTATGTCCCACCGCCCGTTTGCTTGTCGAGTCTGAGAGGGCCCCAAGTCCGGATACTGACGGAATCACCTTGCTCTAGGTCGGGCGTCATCCGCCGACGAAAATGAAAGCGACACCACTGTCGTTGAAGGTGAACAGGGAAATGGTAGGTTTGAACCATGCTCGCATGTATTATCAAGGTGTTGAGAGCTTTCTCTGACATGGCATTATATAGTTCTCGGTCACATCATCTCGCAACTGAGGCCCGGCGCCGATCTCAGCCGAGTCGTCTTGCCGACTTTTATTCTCGAGCCTAGAAGCATGCTGGAAAGAATCACCAAGTCCGTCTTGTCCCTGTGAAGATCTTGGCCACAGCGTTCACTAACCACTTTATAATATAGCTTCATGTGCCACCCAGAAATGCTTTTGCCGATACCTCAAATCGACGATCCTGTAGAGCGCTTCGCGGCCGTTGTCAAGTTTTACCTAAGCGGTTGGCACATTAGACCTCCGTTCGTTGACCCCCGGCTCCACCGCATCCGAGAAGGAGCTTGAAAACTAACATGATATAACAGCGGCGTCAAGAAGCCCCTGAACCCGATTCTTGGAGAAGTCTTTACCTGCTACTGGGACCTTCCCGACAAGACGCGGGCCTACTATATCTCTGAACAGACGTCACACCACCCGCCAAAGTCTAGCTATTTTTACATGGTGCCGGAACATCACATCCGGGTTGATGGCACTCTTAAGCCTCGCAGCAAATTCCTCGGTAACTCGGCAGCCAGCATGATGGAGGGTACGGCCGTCTTGACTCTATTGAACCGTGGCAAGGATCCGAAGAAGGGCGAAAAGTATACGTTGACTCAGCCAAACATGTATGCTCGTGGTATCTTGTTTGGTAAGATGAAGTATGAGCTGGGTGATCACAGTTTTGTGCGATGCCCCGAGCTGGGCCTCGTTGCCGACATTGAGTTCAAGACAAAGGGTTGGGTCAGCGGAACATACAATGCTATTGGAGGAACCATCCGAAATGAGCACACTGGCGAGGCACTCTTTGAGCTTAGCGGTCTGTGGAGCGATGAGATGGTCATTAAAGACCTGAGAGTGAGTTGAAAACACCAGCCGTACTCATTCTCTGCTTATTAACATTGTATAGAATGGCCACAGGGAGACTTTCTTCAACGGGGCTACAGCAAGGCCATCCAAGCCACATGCGAGACCTTTGGAAGAGCAAGATGATCGCGAGTCGCAAAAGCTTTGGGCAGCAACAGCACGAGCTGTCAAGGACAAGAACCATGAACTCGCCACCGATGAAAAGACAAAGATCGAGGACATGCAAAGAGAAGAGGCTGCCAAGCGCGCCGCCGAGAACGTCGAATGGCACCCAAGGCTATTCCGAGCAGTCAAGGGAGGTCCCGGTGGTGAGGAAGAGGGCGAAGAAGAGCTGGAATGGATCATCAATGCACACATGTGAGTTTCGGCTATATTTTTGTTTTGGGGTCGATCACTAAAACATTCCAGCGATGGAGATACGCCACAAAAAGTGGCAGAACAGGTCATGGCCATCTATCCGATTCTTCCTGGACAGAAATTCTCGGACCGCAATGTGATTCCACCTCACACGGAACATGCAACGTCGGCAAGCAAACCCGCCACTAAAGAGACTTCGAATGACTTGATTGACTTTGGACCAAGTGAGGAACCGGCTCCTGCCGTTGCTCCCGTACCAGCAGAAAACCCAGCCGTTGCTGCCGCTGCGCAGAACCACGCAGGCAAAAGTTCGACAGAAATTCGGCAACTGCTCTCGAGCACTGGACAGAAAGCACCGGGAGGCCCTCTGATTGACTTTACCACAGATATGAAACACGATCTGCCAAAGACACAGCCGGCCCAGGCGCCGCTCAAGCGAAGCGAGACCGAGGAGAGCAACGATGCATTCTTTGATGCCGAATCATGAGCCACGGTCAGCTTTGAGTTTCCAGAGGCCCGATACGATGCAATGATACGGAGTAGAGAGCATGACCGCCGGTGCTGGCAATAATGTAAAGCTCATAAAAGAAGCATTGAGAGATCGGCTCTAGACAGCGGTCAATTGCGCCAATTTTGCGCGGGCAAAGAATTTGTTCTTGAATACAGGTTACGAGACGGCGGGTGGGCATTAACGCGGACACATCAATACCATTTCACGCAGTCACGTTTCTTCATGCTTTTAACAAGTAAGCCCAAATATGGTTTAACTCTGTTTTGTTTTTTATCAACCTTAGGATTATGAAGTAGGACCACGTCGCATATAAGGAAAACACCAAGATCATGCCGACTTCTTTTCTCCCATGAAAACGATTCCGAGAACGCCATTCTTTTCCTATCGACAATGTTCTGCTTTTCTGATTGACTTGTCAGAGTCCCGTGATTCGGACCTGGAATCATTTCTCTCACGTACCATGAGACACATTGTACAAGAGACTGATGGGTGACGCGCGCTGGTTATAAGCGGCTCCGGTGTCTTCACCGTCGGTCGACGTAGTATATCTGAGGTGGCAGTGACTGCTGGCTTTTATGTGCCGGCCATATGCTGTAGGGTCTTGGTATGTGATCGTTCCAATGTTGTGAAGAATGCACACCTCAGCTGTGAATACATGTCTTTACGTCGACGTGGACCCAATTTGCCCGCTCGCTTCTCTCTGCTTGAATATTGCCGTTGGTGGAGATATATCCTTCTCAGTACGTGGCTGTTATGCATCTCGAGCTCGTCGAGAGAATCATCAAGCTTTTCCCTGTAACTTAGTACCGCTTCCTTGTGGGCTCCGGGCTGGGACTCCTGCTGACGCTCTTTGCATCGCGGCCGCGCTCCTTGAGCCACTTCTTGGTGGAGAGGGTCAGGTCATTGTCGAGCTCGGGACTGGGGTTCTTGCGGTGGATGAAATTGCAAAAGCCGCCACGGACGCACCCTTCGCCCGAGTTGAGGCGGCAGCAGGCCTCGCGAAAGTCGGTGACGGGGCTGAGCTCGCAGTAGATGGGGCGGCCGGCGTACCAGCGCGAGTTGAGCTCGTCGCAGGCCTGCTGGGCCGAGTCCTCGTACTTGAAGCGGGCGTAGACGTTGCCGATGAGGTGGTCGTTGGTGTTGTCGCAGACGACGAGCTCCTCGACCTCGCCGTACTTGCACAGCTCGCACCAGAGGTCCTCGTAAAAGGCGTCAAAGTGGTTGGCGCACTGCTCGGGCGTGAGGCGGTTCGGGTTCTTGGCGTCGTGCGCCGGGTTCTGGTACATGGAGGGCAGGAGGATGGTCTGCGAGTACGACGGCTTGACGTGCTTGCGCGAGCACCTATCGCCGTGCCGGCACGCGCCGATCTTGTAGTAGAAGGAGCAGTTGACCTTGTCCTGCTCCGTGCCGAAGATGGAGGCGAGGAAGTTGGCCATTGTGAATTATTAAGAGGTAGAAATATGAAGAGATTGGCAGTCGATTTTGGTTCGTGGAATAGAGCTCAGTGTCGTGAGGCTCTCGTCTTTTTTCCCTTCCTCTCCTCTATCGCAAGTCTTTCGTGTCGTGTCGGGAAAGAATACTCGAATCGATCCTCAAATCTGGTAATCGTCTGTCGCGTGAAATCTCGATATATCGACGTGAGAAGCGCAAATATCTACGATCGTCACTTTTGTATGTGATGCGACGTGATTTTTGTTCTGGTTGCGCGCAGGATGTTTGTGACAAATTCGTCTATGTTATGGTCGTGGTTTATCAAAGTTTCGATGGGCTGGGATGGCGAAAATGCCAATTGAAGCGCCTTCGGGGTAGCTGCTGGCTGACAAATGGTCTGTGCGTACGCCAGCTATGGGGAGGCGACTGGCGAGTACAATGTCAATGTAGGCGTGCAGTACGTACCGACCCTGCCTAGCCTAGATGCTTCTGGCAGGAACTCCAGGCTTTAGCCTCTTAGGCGGCCATTGGTAGTGTACCATAGGCAGTCAACGTGTAGTACACTCCTGTTTATAGTGTATCAAGATCGTCATCATGTCAATACAAAACAGATCGACAAAACAATTGGTGAATATCTCCAATTGGCACAAAATTATGTAATATTCACCTTCCAGAATGGACGTAGAATCAGTACTTGTGCTTTTATGTCTTGAGATCTTACGATCAGTTTTAAACATGAACACAGTACCGTACGGGGAAATAAGATCTGGGATTGAGTTCACCCTCGACCATGGAGCCAAAACTCCGTATTCATGAAACCATGTAACCCGGATCACCTCCGGAGCAGCTGCTCCCAATTTGTTGACCTGAATAGGCAAATGGTCCCAAGGTTCTGCTCGTGTCTTCTGATTGCCTCTCTATTCTACTCGCATGTGCATCGCCGGTCAGGTTCAATCACACGATGGCGCCTCATTTGGGGGTAGGAAAACATGTCCTAATGTTTTACTTCAGCCATTTACTTTCCTTTCTTCCTTCCAGAAGCCTGATTCTTCTGTAACAAGAGAAATGTGGCACATTTTAATGGCGGTTATATATAATTATACCCAGACAGCACGCTTCAATTCGACCACGTGCTTCCGTCGTTTCTGATAGGCGTCAACGCCATAGGAAAAGGGGTAGTGTTGAACGTTGAGAACCCAATCTCTTTGTAAAACTTTCTTTAAGTGGTTTTGTTTACTCTAGTCAGTTGTTTGTCCAGGATTAGCTGCATCAGATCGCCAAGACCTCGCGTGGGCACTTATTACTGTCTCAGCCTCATGCTCAGGAATGTTATAAGCTTAATCGAGACGAAGTCAATTATGGGCAGATTAGATAAACACAAGTTCTTTGAGAAGATCCACATGTAACATATTTTGCTCAGTGACAAGTAATAAGTAACAAGACTGCCTGCGTGAATCCTGCTAGGATTCGTCTCCCGTACACACTTACAAATGTATTTGTTGAGTTTCGAAGATGCGGCGAGGAATTTTGCAAGTGCTGGCTTTGAGCCTGGGTAGATTGGCATCAGCCAATTGTATTCGGGATAACTGCCTCAATCGTGAGTACTAATCAATTGGTTATTCCAAAGCTTTGTGACACTTGTACAGAACTCGACTGATTTTATCTCAGGCATTGACTGTGGTCCGGGGTGCGTTGCCGACTGCTCCAGGTGGCTCGCCGTCACCATCAGACCATCGCCCATGTAAGTGATTCTGACTCCTCAAGCTATACGATCTACTCATCCAATTGATCCAGTACTTTGACATCAACCACTTCATTACTCGGCAGCTATGAATCAATTATCACCGGAGCACCAGAAATGGTGATCTCTGGTGGCAACACAAAAAAGAAGAGGACTTGTAAACAAACAACGCCCTTTCCTTTCTATGCTGCTCTGTGTGATGATACTGCCCGCTATGCTTCGGCTTGTGGATGTCTCGGCGTGACGGCTACAACCAAGACGGCTTCCGCTCATGTCGTGACAGAGTATGTTACTATCGTATATACAACACGAGATGAATCCATTAGCGCAGTCGAAAACACGGCGTCCGCAAGTACAGCGCCTCTTAGTGCAGTGTCCACAAGTATAGCGTCTACAAGTACGACATCTACAAGTACGACAACTACAAGTACGGCATCCGCCAATACAGCTTCCACTAGCACGCTATCTACCAGTACCACGCCTATCAGCACTGCGTCTACCAGTACGGCGTCTACTAGCACAGTGTCCACAAATACGGCGTTCATAAGCACAACGTCCACAGGAGATGGACCTGTCCTCACTCCTCATACGGGTACACAAACAATGACCACAAGTTCAGCGGGAAGTGAAATCCAAAGTAGTACTTTCGACAGCTCCTCAGACATGCCGTCAGGTCTAACATCAGAACCTCCGACGACAGTTCGTACCAGTGCTTCGTCAACAATGGAAGAAGTTCCCGTTTTATTGACGGTTGTACCGAGTATTCCCGAATCCTCTCAAAGAAAACGACAGAATGACGATTCGATGGGCGGCTTCATAGGTGCTCCCAATACGGCAGGCAATTGCAGCGTTGGAACGCCCTTCAACTTGACCGACGGCCAGCTGTCCAGCCACGAGCAGGTTATCGGCACAAATCCTGGCTTGGCTTATATTGAGCTCATGACCTCATCCACGGGAAGTATCTCGACAACCTTTTCTATGATCGACTCAATGCTACACTGGCGGAATGAGTCATTCTTACAGCAAGAAGCGGGCTTTTGCCAGACTGCAGGCGGTCGTGTTTATGCCACCTTTACTTCGTCCGAGAGTTGGCCTCCAGACTGCTCGTCTGTTTCTATCATTGTTTACAAAGGTAAGGATCATACCTTTCACATCGTTCATCTTCATCTGACAAGTTTTGGAGCTCGCCAATGCCAAAATGGCATCATTGTCCCCGATGAAGATGTAGAACAAACAGATCCAACAGCCTCATCCTCGGCAATAAGCATTACACGGTAGGTCTTCACAATCTTACTCCGTCATGTTTGACTCGACAACCTTTGTCATTTTACTCCTTTAACGAAGTGCATATTATCTTGATTTCCTTCCGTATGGAGCTCTCACTTACATGTCGCGGGTAAACTGGTCAAGACGCACTAAGCGCTATATAGCCTGAGAACCGTTACTAATCTGTGGATCTGTACAGGACTGAGACCTCGATCAGTTCCGTTGTAGAGACAGCGATTACTCAACAAACATCGTCTTCTACGACCCAAGAAACCACCTTGAATACTCCGGGAGTCTTGACGTCTATAAGTTCGGAGACGCCAATAAGTTCCAATGATGAGACATTGACTTCCACTACTGGTGTGCAATCACCCAGTGATTCGCCATCTCTGGGCTCCGAAGTCTCTGCGGTGGTAACCAGGACACTGACACCACAACTTAATGTTACAACTGAAAGTACAGACATCCCTGCCGTTCCGACCCAGTCCATGTCTTCACTTGTTACCACAACGGCAAGCCTGGTAGCCACTACGGACAGCACCACTCATCGTTTTCAATCAAACGCAGTCTCTCCTGTCATCACAAGCGCTCAGACTGCGAGCTTCTCATCACCCACGGAAACGACAAACTCTCAGCTTCCGACAACATCAGATCAATCTGCGGAAAGCGAGGCGACCTTTGAAGATACTCAAGCTACAAGCTCAACAACAAGCATCAGCGTCAGCTCCACAATCACTGGTAGTTTGACAGGTTTGCCATCGTCATCATTAGCGACGACAAGCCTAGAGAGCGTCTCAGGAGGCCCAGTGCCATCTAACACTTCCATTCCACCATCGGTAGCCTCGAGCATCGATACTTTACAAAACGTGGATTCATCAACATCCTCTATCTCGCCATTGCCATTGGTCAGTCAGAATCCAGACCTTGCTCCTCAGAACACAAGTTTAGGCATAAGCACTGCAACAAATACAATCGAAGAGACCGTCTCGGCACCAATTGGGACGTTGACATTGTCAAACCCCCTATCGACTACGGCTGAGCCAGGTCTTCCCACAAGTGACACGACGGTACTCACAATTCCTGCCGGAAATACAGACTCATCAACAATTTCATCTCTACCTGGAATTGAAACCGCAGGTACTGTTATTACCGACTCCAGTATTCCGAGCACAACTTCGGACCTACCGCAAGCCACTTCACTGCCCTTGCTGACGTCGACTACTGCTGTGTCGCAAAGCTCTCCATCCATCAATGACCCGGACTTGGCCAGTGATGCTTCTACAAGTATTTCTGTCGCCATCACGGAAAACTCATCAACGGCTTTGGAGAGTACTCCTTTGATCACTTCGTCAAAACCAATGTCGACAACCTCTGACAGCTTCTTTGCCAGTACTAGAGACTCAACGACGGGTTTGGAAAGCACTTCTGTAATCACTTCGTCGTTACCGGACTCGACAACTTTTGACAGCTTCTTCGGCAGCTTTTCCGCCAGCACTAGCAGCGAGATAGCCACGTTCTCTGACATAACGGCGCCGCTTACTTCTAGCTCTTCCGCAATCTTCACATCCAGTACTATTTCGAGCGTGATTGCTCAAAGTGAGACTGTCATTAGCAGCTCGACCACAGACGCGAGTGATTCGGTACCCACAATCACAGTCGTTGGACCTGTAGGAGGTTCAAGCTCAAATGGGGATACCGTCTCCGACACAGCTACCACTTTAGCATCCGTCACGAGCAATTTTCAAAGCAACACACTCACCACGACTTCGGCATCGGGAGCCGATCAAAGTCTCGAACCTGAATTTGCCACTTCCGTAAATTCTGCAGCCGAGTCCTCGAATGCTGAGAGTTCGAACAATGTTACTAATAGCAGCGGCGCAACATCATCTATATCTTTCACTTCGCCTCCATCATCAGATGGTACCACGGTGGCCTCCTTGACATCAAGTGACAATATATCCAGTAGTACTTCTCTTCCGACTGTCACGACTCAATCCAACTTCGAGGGTAGTTCAACGACGGAATCCACATCGTTGAGTGGCAATTCAACTGAAAATCCTCGATCTGGGGCTAGTCTGACCCAAAGCAGCTCAATCTTGACACCCCCTTCCAGCAGCACACTGACGGAGAATATCACAGAGGCCCTGACTGTAGCCAGTAGTTCAACTATTGACCCTGTCTCAAGTACCACCGCCACTGAGAATGGTGTCACTTCGTTCCCAGTCTCGAGCATCTCGTCTCCTTCAACTAGCACCGCCACAGATGCCACTTCAACAGGTGGTTCTAGCACTTTGTCAGCAGAGGAAACAGAAACATCAATCAGCGTTACATCGGCTGACGTGTCAGTGAGCGAGTCTCAAAGCGAGCTTCCTGGTGCCTCATTTACCAGTTCTTCATCTATTGGAACATTGACAAGCTCCCAAGAGAGCAATCCTGCTACGGAGTTATCCTCCAACTCGGTGGCTGCCACTGAAACGGCAAGTATATCGAGTACCAGCTCGCTTTCAACTGACTTATCTTCTTCCGAGATAATGTCATCGACAAGTCTTCTTATAGCGTCAACTATTGCTACAACAACAAGTTCTGCCGAAACAGAATCACCATCACCCGAGCTGACGTCTCTGGGCTCAGCTAGTACTGTATCCAGTATCTTTGAGACACAATCATTCACAAGTGATGTATCGTCTCCAGGGCCTCTTGCAACTACTTCGACTGCCTCTCAGGCGAGCTCGCTGTCATCAGAGCTGACAATTGCAAGCTCATCGTCAGAGGCCAGCACCCCAGCAGTAACAGAGTCCTCGACAACGGAAACAGGTACAGTCAATGACTCATCAACAACAGATACAAGTTCTCCTGAAGGGCTATCATCTACATTTAGCTCCACGGCAAGCTCTGCTCGAGCGACTGAATCACTCGTGTCGTCCTCTGGAATCTCTCCTGCTGTCGCGTCGCCAGCCAGCACAGAAGTAGCGCCCGAAACGACAACGGTCCTGGAGAGCACGAGCACCGATCCGGCAATCACTTCAGCAACAACGACAACAGAGACATCAGAAACCACAGAAAATTCGATCACATCAACATTATCGAGTGCTACGGAGCCAACATCAGAGGTGGTGTCATCACCGTCATCATCAACAGAAGTGACTCCGGTAGATACAACACAGTCCTCGGCAGTGACCACATCGTCAGTGGATACAGCGACAACGTCAACGACAAGCACAACAGTCCCTGTAGAAACAAGCACGGGGACAACTGCAGCAGAAGTGACACCAACATTGACAGAGACGACGCCCACAGCTATCACGTCGGTAGATTCAACCACTATAGATACGACAACAACATCATCAGGTTTCACTGGCACGCTTACAGAAACTGATATTTCTTCAGTCGTCTCCTCATCTGCAACAACTCAATTGACAAGCATAACCGATGCTTTAGAAACAACAACCGCGTCATCATCGCTGACGATTTCATCAACTACAAGCTTATCATCATCCGAGTTGTCTACTTCCGCAACCTCTTCGGTCGAATCCCTGTCTGCGACAACTCCGTCAACAAGCACATCCAGTGACTCGGAAATCACAACCGAGTCGTCGTCGCTGTTCACTTCCTCAACTACAAGCGCGACTTCATCCGAATTGTCTGCTTCCGCGACCTCTTCAGAGCTGACCAGTACGACGACGACCGATTTAAGCACGCTAGTAACGAGCACAACGGGTGACATCTCATCAACAGATGATGCAAGCTCCCTCACGACTTCAGATTCAGGACTTAGCACAACTATTGCTGAAGCGACCATCTCTTCCTCGACAGAAGCCTCAACTTCGGATATCTTGGCGACCTCAACTACAAGAACTTCCGAAACGATCTCTTCATCATTGACAAGTACCTCATCAACAGGTCTGGAGTCGTCAACGAGTTCCATGATCACTTCAGACACACCAACCACTACCGAAACGACGCCCTCAGAAACCAGCACCACACTGGAACCAACAGCGACTGCAATACCCGACATACCCGACACGTTTCCCCGCAACTACTGCATCAAGATTGACAGCCCCGACCACAAAGGCTGGATCAGCAGCGGCTTCGGTCCCGGTGACCAGCTCTACTTCCGCAGCCCGCAAAACGCCAACGTGCCCACTCTCTACTTTGAGCGCGACGGCGACCTCAATGGGAGCCCCGACTACAACCCGCTGGTGGGCACTACGGGCACGGCCGCCAGCGAGCAGGCCTACGAAGGATGGTCCTATGGCTTCTTGGCCGTGCCCTACAATGACGACCCTGGGAGTAACCCCGATCCGGCCAGTATCCTCTTCAGCTCGGCAGCAAACGTGGACGCCTTTAGCGAGATCTACAATCAGATCCTGTGCCGCGTGGCTGGAGCCGCGGCTGGCTCCGCATTTACGTGTCGGGTACAGTTTGATAACGGCTTGTTTCCCGATTACTATCAATTCTTACTTGCAGCCCCTCAGAATGACCGGAAGAGGAAGAAGAGAGACCAACAGACCCACAAGAGGCAGTTTGAAGACCCTAATGCTGCCCAGGTCATGCAATTGGGTTATGATCTGGTTGACACGTACTCTCTGTATATTGATTACGATCCCAATTGTGGAACGTATCCGGATGAAGCTAGCTAAGCAGCTCTCGTGGTTGTGGGCGATGGTGGAGAACTAGACCGGCTCTAGGAGGCAAGGCGATGTCCTTCTCTGTGTACATGTATACATTTATTGGTTTGGCTGTCGTATATAATATGTTCGTGAGTGTATAACTATGGTGTTTGAGTGGAGATGATGAGGCGTCACTCCATATATTTTTGTAAGTATAATGTCATTAATCAGGAGACAATGCGTATGCCTGAAATAGTGACCATCACTCGATTTCCTCCATTATGATGTTACCGGAGGCTAGTACCATTCATCTGGACTCATGCAAAGTATCGGATAGAGAAAAGGCGGCACATCCTCATTCGTGTGGACCTAGCCGAGAAGTAATGAACTCAGTCTCCGATTGGACGATGACATTCGATCGATGGTCGAAAAGGCACATCGATTGGACGATGGGCCGCACGCACTGAGAATTGATTAATTCATGTCCGAATACTTTCTCAGTAAACCCTATGTCCTCAATACGTCGGACTCGGTGCATACGGTCATGATTCTATGATATATATCTGAGAGCGGGAACAACTTTTTCATGTATTTGTGTTTTCATGAAATACTGAAGCCTAAAGATAAGTTAAGTGAAAGATATCGAGATGGTAAAATTACCTGCGTGGGAAGTGTGAAATACCCGTCGTACTACAGGTAAGTTGGAAGAAAAATCCATGCTTATACTCTTCCTGCAATCTCATGCTTGACCTTTTCATCAACATGGCCCATACCTCCGAACTTTATATTATCTTAAAGCGGACTTTTGTTTCTGCTGAGTGTTGTAAACAGTGACTTTGACCATTCTGGGCATTCTCTGCAGCCAAAAGATTCAGCGGGTCGGCACGCTGGCCTAGAGTAGACAACTCGGGGTGGTTCCAGTCTTCAGTCATGATTGCCAAAATGCAAAAGCCTATTCGTTGGTACTTTTTCTGCTGTAAGTATTTGAGAACCAAACAGCCCCTCTCCTGTTCCCACTCGGACGATGACTCAAGTATTGGCACACAATATACTTTGTCCCCCAACTTGATATCAATGTCTTCTAGATTGCAATCTGCAAGGAAGATCAGGACATCCGAGCCATTCCCAACATCGTTCAGTGTCCAGGCCATCTCCACCTCGGTCGAAGAGGCACCGACATATTCCCAGTGGTTGTTCGCGCCGATTCTTGCAGGAATTAGCATGGCCTCAAGCTCAATGAAGCCACTCAGCACCTCACCAAATGGGTCGGATGTCTTCAGCTCGCAAGAAGCTTCGTATAGAGTACAAACCACTCGTAACACTCCCTCGTGAGCTAATGGATTGGGTTCCATTCTGGTAAAGCCCCAGAAGCAGCATTCGCCTCCCGATGAGACATCTATCGAAGCCCAGGACCAAGAGGGGGCGCGAAATTTCCGAGGCCGGCGACCGGTACTGATTTCCGGTAGCAAACCTCCAGGCTGGAGGTAATACCAGCATAACCTCTGAGGCAGTGATGATTTCCAAATACCTGCTAGGTAAATGTCGTCAGAAACCTCGTGGTAGATCTGTGCCAGGCCGGAGAGAGCGGGCAACTTATCTCGCTCGTTGGTCAAGAAACGTTTCGAGTAATGGTTCACTATGTTCGCCCACCACTTTTGAGCCGTCTGCGAGTCCGGGCGATATCGGCCGTACTCGGCAAGAGGTACACGCCAGTCAGCAGCCCTGGCGAGCTCACCACATTCGCAGTCAAAGGCCTCTTTGCATCTCCAAGAGATATCAAACGACTCGAATCCCAAGATCCTCGATGGGAGCACATATTCCTGGAATGCCCAGCCCCTCGTCTCGAGATCCGTCGGCGGTCCCTCATGTGAGAGCCTCTCCCTGATATGGACGACGACATCATTGCCATCGTCATCGACAAGGCTAATCCCAAAGCTTGTCCAGTCTCGCGCGGAGAACAGCCCACTCTCCATACTGGTGGTTATGTTGGCGCATATTGTGAAATGGGAGTTTTGGTAGATGTTTCCCATGTCTGAGTTCTCTTTTGCAAAGTCTAGTGCCGTCTCCTTCTTTTCCTGATCTGACAGACCAGGAACCTCCTGGAGGATACACAATGTATCAATCCATAGATAGTTGACAGACAAGCGTCTACAGACGACAACCGTATCTTGGAATGTTTTGGGAAGATCCTCCCACGGGATGTCATGCATGTGCTTTTGAATCGTTTTGACCGTACTTTGTAGGCGTTGGTGCGATTCATCGCCCCAACGGTGACTGAGACAGACATACGGATCCTTGATTTTGGTTTGACCGGTTTCAATCAACTGAATACGGCCCCCACGAAGATCCAACAGCCGTTTGGGATAGTAGGTGGAAGCTGTTCTCCCACAAGTCTGGTGCTCTTGTATACATCGACGAAGCCATGCTTCGGCACTGCTAAGCGCCCTGTCCGAATCTGTTCTTGGTCCATACTGGATAGGTTCCGGAATATCAAAACCCTGGATTCTAAAGCCGGAATGTTCTCCCGGGTCTCTGAATAGTTCAACGCTTATCCACTCCCCTCGAATAGCCAACCTGAGGCCGCCATCTCCTTTGTAATAAATGTGGTGCTTGGGTCCAAGTTCTAATTTGTCGAGTATCCGAGCGCGATCGGCGTCGTCTTGCGGTACTTGAAGGCCAGTGGGCAAGTGTCCGTCCACAACAGCAAGGATGATCTTCTCAAGCATACCACAGTGGCGGCAGGATTGAGCCGCATCGTGAATCTGGGCATATTTGACGTTCACATAGTATGGATCTCTCCGCGTGTCAACAATACATGGAGCCATTCTCCCCGCGTAAATCGGTTCCAATCTCGCGAGAGGATTTCTTTGCTAGTCGTGGAGGCTGACCAAAGTCGAACCGCTTACGCTTCACCCGAGAGACGCTACGAGGGATAATCACGAGGCAACCAACATAAGGCGGGGTAACGGCGGTGATCATTGATCAGGCTGGGTTGGGAAGCATGCATTATCGAAGATTCTGTATACCTGAGTACATCGCTATCCATGGCGGTTGATAGGGTAACCTGATGTGGCAAAGTCCATGGGTCCAAAACCGTTCTCAGCTGTACCTATCACCAGCGGAAAGACCTGCGAGGTGAGATACGGTACTATTGGAGTTATGACAAAACTGATTGACGCTTCGCGGACCTCCTATCAGAAAGTGAGGTTGGTGAGTACTGCTAATATCAAATCTCTAAATGGCGGCGAAAAGGTAAGTATACATTGTGAGCTTCGCCTGACGCAGGCGAAGGGCCGGAACAACTGGAACCGCATATGACGGTACCTTCATGGATAGGAGCTTGCTGGTCGATAGACCGAGCCTGGTTATGACCAAGAAATGTGACAAGCTCTTGTGGCTACCTGACTCACGACACATAACTCGCGCTGGCCATAGCCACGATTTACCAAATTACAAATTCAATGAATTCGCTATTTCTTTGCTCAACATCTTTGAAGTCCCGCGGTAGAGCTTTCGACCTGTTGGATTGTCCATTATCCTCTGGGAGGCTCAGAGCATTGATGATAGCCAAGTACTGCGAGCAAACAAAAGCTGCATGCGTCGAGATAGTTGCACGTTCATATGTGCTACCGACGAGAAGATCTGCAACAAGATAACGGTAGATAGCTATATATTGATGCTACTGGTATTTTTACAAAACTGATTGACGCTTCCCGGACTATTTATTACCAAATGAGTTTTGCGGATACTGTTACATATTAAATCTCTCAATGCCGGCCAAGAGGTGAGTGGGTAAGGCACAAACGCGCAAGAGAATACAACCGAACACAAGCGACACGACTAAAAATTATCCAATAACCATTCGACTTTCTCTTAGCTCTGCTGCGACATGTGCGTCGGTAGATTATAGGTAGCATAATCCGTGTGCACAAACGCCCGGTCCACGACGGGGACACTCTCGAGGACGTACTGCAGACTCTCGGCCAAATCGTGGCTGTCGCGCAGCGGGGTGCTGGCGTCGAGGACGATATCGACCTCGACGTTGAGCTTGTCGCCGGCGTGGTAGGCCTGCAGGCCCTGGATCTGGCGGATGGTCTTGGCGAAGCGCATGGTCAGGTACAGCAGCACGTTGCGCTGGTCCGCCGTGGCCGAGAAGCCCGACAGGTTCTTGATGTGCTCGAGCGACGTCTCGGACCAGTTCCAGATGACGACCAGGGACAGGAGTAGACCACCGAGGGCATCGAGCCACCAGATTTTGGCGTACCAGCCGACTGAATGTGATTGTTAGTAAAATGTTCATCACATTATCAGCAGCGAGTAAGAGTACATACCAATCGGGAAGAAGATGGATCCCATGTTGAAAATGACATCAGTCCATGCATCGGCAGCCAGAGCTTGTACGTTCGAATTCTTGACGAGACGACACCACAGCCAGCAGAGGCCCTTGATCAAAACAGTTCCTGCCATGATACCAATTGCAGGAATGCCGAGCTCGACAAGCTCGTGCTCAGGAGATGCGAGGCGCTGAATCGACTGCAATGCGACCTGGCAGAAAGAGGTGATCATGATGACCGAAAACACCAGAATACCGAGCGGCTCCAATCTCCTCCGGCCAACGGGATATTTGTACTGATCCTGTCTGCTGACCAACCACGTGGTCAGCCAGACAATGATGGTGGACAAAAAGTCTAGTACGGCATCGACCAAACTGGCCAACACGGACATGGAGGATACTGAAATAATGACAGCAATCTTTCCAGCCAATAGAATAAAATTTGCGGCAAAGTTGACATAAATAGCCACAGTGACAATGTTGCTACTGCTGTCGAGGTCGTCATCATCCTCGAGCCACGGGACCTCTGGCTTTGCACCCTCACCATCCCACACCTCGCCGTCCTCTTCGTCGTGGTTGCTGAACAGGGGCGTCGTCTCCGTGGGCCGGTAAATGTCTCTGGGTGTGCGCTTCACCTTCTTGATGCTCTTTCCTGCATCCTCGCCCGCGTGACCGTTTCCGTTCTCCTCGGTCATGGGCGTACCGGTTCCGCTCATCTTTGATCCGCTGCCCTCGATCAAGCTGCCCACGGCGCTCCTGTTGGCGCTGCCGGGCTCCTCGCGAATCGTGTCCGGGATCTCGACGCCGCGGAAATGGCTGGCGGGCATGTCATTGTACTCGTTGAGCAGGTCGTGCGGCAGGCTGCTGTCCAGCAGCCGGTCAATGTACAGGTACTGCTGGATGAGGTAGTTGGTGCGCTCGTAGTAGGCACGGATGGGCTTGCGCATCGAGGCCAGGTGCTCCTCGGGCACCCAGTAGCGCTCCCAGCGGTACCGCGGGTTCGAGTTGCCAATGAGGCGCATGCTGCGCACCGGCCTGCTCATGAGCACGGCCGAGAGACGGCGCTCCTCGTACAAGGACCGCCGCGACGTGGCGTCGTCCTCGCCGCCGCTCACGCTGCTGCTGCCGCCCACGGCGCCGGCGCCGTGGTAGTGATGAGAGGCCTCGTGGTGCACGCCTCCGCTGCCTCCCGGGTGGTGATGCGCCTCCAGATCCGCGGCGTCAAAGCCGCCCGTGTTGCGCCAGGTGGTTCCATAGCCCTGCAGCGAGCTGTGGGAGCGGTTCCGGATCAGGTGCGCGAGCGTGCCCTGGCCGCGCGGTGAAAAGGCTGGCGGTGCATCGTCTTGTAGGACGAGGTAGCCTTTGCGGTGCAGGCCGCTTCGCCCCGGCGACCGGGACAGGACCGACGGCGACTCGTGAGAAGACATTGCTTTGGTCCAGATACAAACTGCGCAAAGCAGATAAAGCTCTTCTTCCCTTCACGCTTTCCCAGCTCTTGAGCTCAGCCTGTGAAATGACGTATCTTCAGCTCTGATAAGAGCTGGACTGGGGTGTAAAATTCCTCCCGTCGAAGCAAGGGAGCAGACGAATTGCGTCTACCGGGAGCAATAGATGGTAATATAATGAGCTCGTACAGTATATGATAATAGCAATGAACTTGCACGATTGGCGTTTTGGCTCATCAATGGAAGCATGGAGGCTGCTTCTTTATCATGATAGTTCTGACATTGTTCTCTAAAAAGAGCTCGCTACGCGTTTTGAGATACCTAGCTTAGCTCGAATAGCTATCGAGTTTTGAGTGGTTGCCAAAGCTAAGCTAGCAGCACTTCCAAGCTGTTGCCAATGTGCCTATTACCCTATTGGGGGCAAAGTTCCAAAACGTGCTGGGGGGAAGCATTGGAGGTACGTGTGGTACTACAGTACTACTACGGGTACCGAGGGGGTTCAACCGCAGGCCACTTTTTGTGCAGATCTGCGCTGTACTCAAACAACCCGAGCCCCCCAGGATCTGCATGGTCTTTTCTAAATCTCAGGTCTACTGTTGCGAGCGATTGCAAAAGCAACGTCAAAGCGAAGAGAGAGAAGGAGAGGAAACCAGAATCAGACGATGAATAAGAACCTGAGAGGAAACATCAAGAGATGGAGCGGATGGATCTATCATTGTCGTGTTCTTTAAATTCTCCTGGCTCGTTCCCACTCTGCCACTCTAGGTACGCTGGCACTCGTTCTTTCTTCTACGCTAATGTAGATTTCATGCAAGGCTGCCGTTATTTTAGTACCAAATAGAAAAAAAAAAAAGCTCGGACAAGGTTTGGAGAGAAAATGAGCTGGTGCCAAGCAACCAAGTTTCCAGTTCACGAAGGGAAAAATCTCACGATCTACTGTTTTTGTCATGTGTATCCATTATTACGGCGAGAACATCTCGTGAAGAACGGGGAGTGGAGGTTTCCCACATATTCAAGCCCCAACTTTCTTGCCGCTCGATTTTTTTGGTGGTCTCCAAGGTCTCTTGTCATGCATGTGCAGGATGCTCACTCGGCTCAATGCCAAGGATCTTCAGGGTCGTCGTGTTTGATGGAGTCGCATTAATGTGGGAAGGGGGAGGACCCTTAAACTGTGTGCTACCATGTACAACAACTTTGGACGACTCTCTGGCTGCTTTGGGCTCTCCGTTCTCTAACAATTGCCAATCAGACGAATGTTTTGTTTCGTGCAGATTTGCTGGTACGCGTTTTACTATGGTACTTTGCATGGTCCATGTTACTGTAATACCCCCCATGAGTAGCCTGTATGTGCGCCACCACTCGAGGAAGCCCCATTATGGTCACAGACGGTCGAGGCGCAGTGCAGCGTGGGAGAAATCGTGTGCAGACATGTTATTAGTCATGTATGAACTTCTCTGAACATGACTTTTTGGTGAATGAAATCTGATAGCAGTGAAAAGTGTGGAGGTAAGGCGGAAATTCTGGGGCGTCAATCACGCATATATTACCTCTTTGCATACATAATCCAACGGATCCGAGCCAATGTGCTGTATCATGCACATTCAACTTACTTGCTGCTGCTGCTGCTGCTGCTGCTACTACTGTTGCTTATATGCATATGCCGAGCGTGGCGTTTTAATGTTAGGTTCGGGAGGCGTAGCTTATCTGAGCACATCGTGGGAAAGCGGGAAAGTAGTGGACAGCCAGACAAGCCAGACAGCCAAAGACAGCCCGGGGATGTTTCGTCATCATGGAAAGCCATGGGAAAGCGTATCAGACCCAAGTCACCCCAGCGCCCGTGGCTTGACAGAACTCTATCATGGCAGAAACACGGCTACGGCTTGGGTCTAGAATCCGTTGCAAGGAATAGATTTCATGAGGTGACACAAAAGAGGGGGGGCTCATGACGGGAACTCTATAAGCACTTAAAAAGATGAAGAATTCATCATCCATTGCGCGTCCGACGAAAGAAAGATGGAATAGAAAACATGCAAGATTCAACAGAGCTTACAATAAGGCTGCTGATATAATCCGCCGACTATCCGAGGCTTGCCTACTTACAAGTGTATCAAACCACCAAGATGCAGCTCAAGCTTTCTCTAGAAGTCTGAAATCCTGACCGGAAACGCAAGGCATTGGTTCGCCCGGCCGAGAAGCTTTCGCCCAAACCCCGCATACCACGCACGCCTTTTCCGGACCCGGTAGTATAAAATTTGTGTGGGAGGCAATAGGATCGTTCGCCGAGAGCTGCATATGGTGGTGCACACTACAGCAACCCTTGGCTTTATATTCGTTTAGGTCCATATATATAGTTGTACCTTGCTGGACAAGTCCAAGATATGCTTGATTTCTATCAAATGACTGATTCGGGGCGGTCGATCAGTCTTCTTGCCTCAGACTCTGAATGATTCTTCTTGGCCATTACATCATTGTGTCTTGTAAAAAATAAAGGCAAGGCTCTACTTTAGGCAATAACATGATCGCATCAGCAGATGATACCCTGAAGCAGCAGATAGACGGGGAGGCTAGAGTTGATCGCAAAGGCAATCGCAGCTCAAGCGTCTCTGTCAGCAGCCGAAATGGTCAACCACATGTGTGGAATCAAAGATTAGCTAAAAGGTAACTACTCTTTATATTTCTAAGGTTGGCGTCTCTTGAAAGCCACTTGGGGGAAATCTAGCACCAAAGACCTAGACATTACCTCGAAAATAAGCTTCTTGTGGCCTATCTACATTAGCCAAGCCAGCAGTAAGGCGACAATTTCAAGAGGCGCTGGCGATAGGAAATATACGCGTTTGCCGTCAGGGGAAACTTATTTAGCTGGTGCCTCTTTGTAGTCGACGGTTGTGGTTGAGTTGGCAACCACCTTGAACAGGAAACGTCCAAGGCAGCCCGCCCAATGAGCTAAAATTGCCCCTATTCCATGCATGCCGTGCCGTAAACCATGGACTTGGTTTTCCATGGTCACGGCGGACGCATGATGGGATGCGCTCCAAACCCTAAAAAGTAATCTAGTGCTGCTCTCAACTCAACGTGTTTAGCAAATGCTCAGCAATGCAGCACTTTGAGGCACAGTCGCCCATGTGATTTACGTATGCCCATTATTCGGCGGCGATGCGTGCAGTTTTGGAAGAAGAGCGTGTTACCACCAAGGCCCGCTTTGCTGGGTCTCGATCGTACGTACGTACTGTGTACCTATTGCCTTTCATGCTACGCGTATGCAGATCCGACTGTGCCCGTCTTTTCACGACGAAACTGTTAGTGCAATGCGAACTCGGGCCATCAGATAACGAGGACGGTCCAGTCTGAGAATGCCCAACTTACTCCGTACACTATGTACTGAAGATCGTGCAAAAAAGTCAGTCGCAAATTGACAAGATTGAAAAGTTGCATGACGTGTGCAGGTTCTGCCCTTTTGGGGTGTCGTCAATATTGGCTATTGACCCTTGTATGCCGTGAAATTTGCTCCGGCGCTTCGCCTCGATGACCTCTAGGTGAGCAATAGGATCAATAAAATGATCTTTTTTCGTTCATTTCTGACCCAAATTGGATAGAGTCGAGTCGAGATTCGCTCATTGTAGCAATGCCTGTGACTGGGTCACTGGGGTGATTGGTCCCACGTCAGATCAGATCTCCGACCGGCGGCTCGGCTGCACCTCCAGGGCTGCGGCTAAGGCGATTGGGGTAGCGAACGGCCGCTCTTGGGCTGATGTTGGGTCAGATTTAAATCATTCATCGTATGCGTTTCTGACCTGGGTTTGTCGGCCTTGTTGTTCGTCGAGCAGCCCGGCCCCCCGAGTCGTGTAGAAGAACAGATTGATGTATGTATGCTTCGGAGGACAGGACTGGGTTCTCTGCCCATTGATAGCTGAAATGATCTGCCTCATGCACAGCCTGCCCTGATAGCAACCTGCCGACAAAGAAAGTTATGGATGGTGGGGCTCTAGTGCTTCGCGCGAGTAGAAGTGGCCTGGTGGCTATTTTAAATCTGGTTTCCGGAAGATCGAGCGCAGAAAAACTTGGAAAGTCTGCGACTTCCGGAGTAGCAATGGGAAGGCAATGCTGAGTTGGGCCCCATGTGAATGGAACCTGAAGCGGAATACGAGAGAGCATTCGATGCTAGACGCCAGGGCGCTTGTCTTCTTGTTCGAACCATTGGGCTTGACATGGGGCCGCTGACAGGATAAACCGCTAATAATGAGAGTTTGATATTGATCGTTGACCCGCAATCTCCATATTGATCCCCACGCACGTGGTTTGTAGTGTGTACTCGTGCCTCAGAGGCTGAAAAGCAGCAGAGTTGTCCCCAGCAACAATGCAGTCGATACGATACTGTTCGTCTAGACTGACTTTGTTAGCAGCCCAAAGAGCATCATCGCCAAGAATTGACATGACTTTTTTCTGGCACAGAGAAACGTTCCCGTCTGCTCCAGAAAAACATCCCGAGCAGTGCCAATTCTTCGGGTTGGTTACAGCATGGTGAGTAACAGTGGGAATAACACAAAAAGTCGTGCAGTCTTGTTCAACGTGCTACTATTGCCGCCTTGTGATAGGTGCATGGGGTTTTGGGGGGCCATGGATGCTTGCCTACAGTGCGGTACCGTACGAGCCGAGGGAGAACTGTCCGATCAGGGGAGGGGGGTTTTCGGTGATAAACTCTTGATAGATACGGTAGGTAGGGAAGCAGTTGTAACATACACTAGGTACGTAGTATGGGGTAAACCTAGGGCAGTCGTCATAGACAAGGAATATCGAGATGATCTTTTTTCTCTCGACAGCATCGATTTGCAAGTTGCAAGGTCAAGCTGGAAATGTGATAATCGGGTGACCCGAAGTTGAACTGCTGTGTTACCTGGAGAAAGTTCCCGTTGAGATTGCTCTGCTTCTCGGGCATTGCGTATGCTGCCAAGCATAGGCGGACGCAGTTTCTACAGGTCGAAAACTGCTCGCCGTCTGCTGGTTTAATGGAAGCTTGTCTTTGATGCTGCAGATTAATGACCAGCCAACACAATTTTCTTATGATCCCGCGGCAGTGACTTGATGCCGTTTATTAAGAAGCAAACCATGCCGCCGTAAGGTGGTCAGAAGGGCTTACAGGGATCTTTTGGCGGCTGCAACAAAACGGTCTGCGTACTTGCGATACTCTCGGTACATTCCATGCATTTAGAATCACGACAGAGAATGTTTGAGTACTTGCAATCAAGACTCGCAGTCTCAATTCGAACGAGCATGGTGCTGAATAGATTCCATGTTCCGGCAGCTACTGGAGCCGGCCACTTGCATCGAATCGAGTTGGTTGCTCTCGGCAGAGCACTCTTTCAACGTCGAGATGAGATGTGGACACCGTGATAGTGGTGAAAAGAAGCATCCACCGGACTGCCAGGTGGTTGCTCATGTTGTACATACCATACCAAATTGGCAAACAAACTATAGTCGGGAAATATTGGTGCCTCGGACCCTCTCAATATAGCCTAGGTGTTTCCAGATAAGTAAAGTAAGATTCTCTTGAAAGTCCCATTCATTCTTGTTAGTAGGATTTTTTCCGTCCAGCTCGACAAGCGCCGGAACTGCACGATAAACTACAGCATGCCTGGTGGGACGGTTAGCTGTTGGGGGCAGAGAAGCGGATGATATGGAAACAAAACTCGTCGGCGAAGAGTGACCCAGCCAACCCGCCCGTTGTTTGGCTACGGCAACGCCGCCAGCAAGGTGAAATCTGTACATAGTAATGGCGTGTTTCCAGCAAGATAGAGAGCAAGGTGCGCCGCATTTCACTTCTCCAGTCGGCGTGTCGGGCTCTCGGGCTGTCGACGTCTCGACACATGAGAATGAGCCTCCTCATCGGCAACGCAATTGTCTTTTGCATTAGCTAGTCCCCGATCTGTTGTATGTACGCAATCCGCATTGGTTCAGCCGCCAAGGTGCGCGCGCCCGGGAGAGCGTTTGGCCTTTTCGATATGCTTGGCGATTTTTGCTAATCATGCAGCAAGAATGAGCGCGCACAGCCTAGCGCATTAGCGAGTGGTTGGAGATCAAGGTTGTGCTACCACGACCAGCACAAGCTTGGCCGAGTTGAACCCGCGTCGGCGCCACTTCCAGGAGCCCAATGCCACCCCAATTTCCATGCCCCTGGACCATTATTATTTTTTCTTTCCCTCTTTGCCCTTCTCTGGTGTCTCTTTTGCCTCTAGCTGTAGTGAGATCACAGACACCTGCATTCGCCCCGGTAATTGTGCCTGGCCCGGGTTGTTCTGCGGTGCGAATCCCGCCAAAACCAACCGGCCACACCAGGCAACGCCAGCCAGTCGACCAACCAGCTTTGAACGGGATACCTCCCACCTCTGCCATCCACATCCATTGATCAGGTAACATCCAGCCAGGCCAGCCAGTGGTGGGATTGTGCTTCGTAATGTAGAAAGGTACCTTACCTTTTCTCTTCTCTCTCATGTTGTGTCGGAACAAGACAGGACGAGACGAGACGAGACGAGACAAGCGTCGAGTCCGCCTGGACTATGTGGCCTTCCCTACGTATTTCGTAAAGTGGTAGTAGCGAATAGACATGTCATGTCATGTCATTCATGTAGGCGACAAGCAGCTACGGTTATTAGCTGTACAGCACTGTGTGTGTGTATGTCATGTAATGTACGAAGTCGGTGCCGCAGACAAGCGTGGTCTGTCTTTTACGAGCTTTTTGAGACAACAGACCCCCCCTCGAGATCAATCGCAGGAGCTTGAGGCGCCCACTTGGAGTGGCAGCGGCGAGTGAAGGACGGAGGCTTTTCCCATCCTAGGCCAGACCAACAGAGGCCACTCAGGCCAGTACGAAGTAGCTAGTACAGTATGTGCATGCTCGCACAGGGGCAGGGTCAGCAGCAACGGCCTAGAGGGTGCCCGGAACAGGTACTAGTGCCACGGCTATCCTAGACACCTCCACCTAATAAAAATAGACTAGGAAGCCTGTATGGCTGTAGCGTGTAAGGGTTTTGTTGTACTATGTACAGATTACCTGCTAGCGGTAGGTCTGTCGCGCGGGCTCTGGGCCTGGGATGGGATGGGATTGGATTGGATTGGATTGGCACGGAGGCTGACCATTGCACCTGAACCTGACCGCGCACCTTGCTGCTACCGAACGTGCTGCGCTTGCACGCTCGCTCGCTTCTTGGCTGCCTGCCTTCCTGGACCTGCCCACGGACGTGAGAAAAAAAATAACACAGACTTGTTGGAGAGTAGTAGAGAGAAAACGAACGAAAGAAAATTAACATCCGATCCGTCCTTGCATCAATTGCCGTCATCGAGCCTCTTTCTGATCTTGTCACTTTTTTGCTCCTCCTCCTGCTTTCGCACGCTCGCTCCTTTCCCTGCCTCTCGAAAAAGACCTACTGTGCCTACTACATACGTACAGCAGAGGAAAAAGAAAAAAAAGCAAAAAGCCTCACAGCCTTAGTCTTGGCCCATCATATTTCCTTTTTGCTGCTGTCATTGGTTTGTTCGACTTACTTCTGCATTGCATGTGTTTCATCGCTCGAGCTTCTTCCGACTCATTTACTCTCTCGCTCGTCCTTTTACGACACTGACGGCACGATTACTCTGCTTAAGCTCTGAGCTGCCTTTCGTTTGTACTCCCTCTACAGTACCTACCGACCGCTGTTCGCCGGTACCACCTGGAAACTCTTCCTCTCCGGCTTGTCCACCTCGTATTTCCCAGAACTTCGATCGCGAGTTCTGCCTACGACAAAAGTCTTCGCTGTAGCGACTTTGTCTCCTCCTAGGCATACGGGTATTGTCGTCGATTCGTTCTAATCGTCGGCACTTTTTGGACTACCCACACTATACCCAGGATATCGTGTAAGTCACATTCAAATCTCCTGACAATCAGTACGGAAACGTCGTCTCTAGCCGCCGCCACCACCTACACTGGCCGGCTCCTCTGTCGTTGTTGCATGGCCCTGCGAAATAGCTATTGGCGTTGGTCGCCAGGTAACAGCAAGACTGGACTCGCCTTCGCCACGCTTGCGCATCCATACCAATATGGTCAGCACACACGGTTAGCACGATTGTCTGTCCTCAACGGACATCACGACTGCCTGCCCAGAGGTTGCACATGCTACTGCAGAGATTCGGAGCTTCGCGAAAAGTCGCTATCCCGTGGAGTGAATACCGCTAACTTTGTGCTCTCTTGACTTATGCAGGTGTCCGTGGTTTCGCATCATATCTGGAAGCCTTGACCAAGCCTTCTTCACAGTACGATACCCGACAATAAACCTCGAGTTGGTATTACACACGATTCTTCATCCACTCGAACAGGACGACTTCACTGTCAGTCCTAGAACGCCGATTTGATTTTATGGGATTGCAATAATTCAGTCGACGACGGTTAAATCATTCTATATGCCTAGATTCCCGGTCAACTTCCGACGGAGATCAACCGTGACAGAAGATCAAAATGGTCCGGTAGAACCCTCCTTTCGAGTCCTGGAGCGGAGTGACGCGGCTCCAGGAAAGTCATTTGATGGTGGAATGAGAATGACCAAGGCCGGCGGACCGATGCCGAGGACAACTCTTCACGATGTACAGATGGACGACAACATTTTTGCCGATACTAAGAACAACCGGTATGTTGCCCTTGATTCGAGAACGATTTACTTCATTGAACCCAAACTGGCACTCTCCCTTTACACGAGCTTGAAGATCCACATTTTGAATCGCATGTCTCACAAAAACATGAAAGTGGTTCACGGTAGGGCCTTGTTCAACGTGGCTAATCAAATCCAGTGGCAGCGGTAGTTCCAATACGACAAAGACAAACTCGGACAACTCGTCACGTCATAGCAATGTATCGACAGCACCATCGTCCACTGATTATGCTACAACGGAAGACTTTCGAAACTCGACAAGAAAATCAGCATACGATGCGCCTCTGCCGGCACCTCCAAGGTCATCAGGCAGCGGTTTCTTGAAAAATGCTGGGCGTACCTTTTCTTTTGGCATGTCCAAGAAGAACCACCCAGCACAGGACGAGAATGTTCCTCCAGTACCCGAACTCCACGACCTTCAAACGCCAGGCGGTCGCCCCCGAGCCCCGACTGCATCGACTGTGACGGAGAGAACTCCACCACAGGTGGAAGACAGGGACTTCAAGCTGGATTTGGGTGGTGATCTCAGCAACATGCTCTCAGCTTTTGGTAAGAGGTCTAGTGTGATGACTCTGAGGCGTGATTCAGGTCAGCCAACACTGGCTTCCCGTGATCTGACTGGCAATCGTGCCAGTCAACCGGCGGCCTTGAGCCTGGACCATTCAACCGCGGTCGAGCCGCCACCCAAGTCGTGGGCCAGTCAACGTTCTGATGAGGGGCTGCTTGGTGCTCGCGGTGCAATGGCATCACCACCGCCTGTTCCTCGGCATGCAGAAAGCCCCGTCTTGCGGAGGAAGACGCCAGAAGAAGACGAAGATGCCAAGCTCTTGAAGGATTCTCGTATGGCAACCAAATTTTTGGCCCATGAAGACGAATTCAATGGAAACGACGACACCATTTCCAACCTCAAAGAGACGTATGCGAGACCACCAAGGTTTGAGTTGCAGACCGATGAGGACAACATGTTCGACAATTCTTATTCGCGCTCTAGAAATACTGGGCGTCCCACGAACAGAGGAAACGGCCCGGCTCAGAACAAGGTCATGACCCCTGCAGAGTTTGAAAAGTATCGCCAGGACAAGGTCCGACAAAGCCGAAGCAGCATCGACAAAGACTCGGAGAATGAGGACGAGGAAGATTACGAAGACGATGAGGATGACCGACAGAAGAATCTTGAATTGGCGAAGCAGAGACGCAAGCAGGAAGCCCACATGACTGTTTATCGACAGACAATGATGAAAGTGACGGGCGAGCAAGGTGGCATGGCACCTAGGCCTGGTCTGGCAACGTCCATGAGCGCACCGAACCTCTTGGTTGATGAAAGTCAGGCACACGGGGGCTCTCAGTCGCCGCCATCCGATGGCTCTTCGGACGAGGAAGTGCCACTCGCAATCCTTGCTGCACACGGCTTTCCCAACAAGGGCCGACCTCCGACCAGGCTCAGCAACATGGCCTCAATCCCAGACTTGCGCGGTCTCAACCAGCCATCATACATACCCGGCCCAGGATCTGTCAGTGGCGGTGGAGCGAAGAACCTAGGTGGACAAGTCCCAGCTTTTGCGAGAAAGCTTCCTCAGGATCCATTCCTTGGTGCTGGCTTGATCAACCAACCCCCACGCGAGTCATTCGCTCTTGCGGGAGGCGCTCCGGCACAGGGACGCACGCCGATGCCCACCGGTGGTCTCGTGGGAGTCATTGCCAACGAAGAAAGGGCAAAGGCTCTGCGTCGTGGCAGCCCAGCAATTGACCACAACAAGAACGGCTTGCCGCCTCAGTTGCAGATGCCGATGAATGGTTTCGATCCTATGGCTCAGATCCCACCGCAAATGATGTACCCACAGCAACCAATGTTGACGCCTGGTGACCAAGCGCAGATCCAGATGACCCAGCAAATGCAGCAGTTCATGCAGATGCAGATGCAGTTCATGCAGATGATGGCTGGTCAACAGAACAACCAAGCACCTCAGATGCAGATGCAAATGCCCATGGGAATGCAAATGCCTGGCGGGGCCAGTCGTCCCGTCAGCCACATGCCTACTCAGTCCATGAGCTCCATGCCTGATGCTCGCCAGTCGTATCTTGGCTCCATGACAGACGTACGGCAGTCGTTCATGGGTGACTCGATGATGGGAATGGGCACGGGAATGAATCTTGAGCCTCCCAGACCGGCTGGCCAGACGCGGACTATGAGCATGGTACAGCCAAGTTCCTCGTCGTGGGTTCAACCTCTGCAAGGCAGCTTTGGTGCACCGTCCCTCCGTGTCCAGGGCGGCGGCTACGCGCCATCCATCGCACCCTCTGAGCGCAGCAACATTGGTCTGCCAGGACGTTACCGACCAGTATCAAGTCTCAACCCATTGGACGTTACCGGCTCAAGATCGAATACCATGTCTGGCGCGCTACCTACGCTCTCAAAACTGCAGGCCGAAGTGAAGACGTCGCCCCTTGCTAACGCAGATGATGACGATGATGAGGAGGGATGGGCGGCCATGAAGGCGAAGCGTGAGCAGAAGAAGAGCAGCTGGCGCAACAAGAAGACTTTCGGATCCGATATTGGAGCTCTCATTACCTAAAAGACAAAATGACGTTTTTTTCGACATTTGCTCATCACGAGTACTGGAACACAGCATTTCGATAGAAAAGGATCTTGGACATCAGCATCACTCGATTGAGCAATGACTCGAGAACTTTCCTTGGAGAGCATAATAATTCTTTGGACCTTTGGATTTCCATGGACGATTCCCTACTTGCGGAGCAAAAGACATTCGTCGGTAGCTGATGAAACTCGTCTCGACACACTGGACGAGACATTTTATTTTTGTATATCCCCGGAAAAAAACACGATCAAATACTCATCTCCTTGGAAACTTGGAGCGGCATTGTGGGCGCTTTGGATAAGACGGTTTCTTTTTATTTTTTGAATGTAATGTGGTTTTGAAAGAATCGATTCGACGAAGGACGAGCAGGCGAGGCAGAAGGGAAGAATGCTTGAAATTTAGAACTTGCTGGAGGAAATATCCGAAGTGGTGGAATTTTTGCATGAAGTGGATTAATCTTTTGATAGACCAAGCACACTCCATCTATCTCATCCTCTCTCACACGAACACACAAGCTTGCATACCACGTTAATATAATAGTTGGATTGGTTCTTGCGCACGATCTGTTTACAAGTGTCCTGGCCCGTGACTAAATCGTAGTTGGTAGCCAGGTCAGGCGAATTGAGTCGTTGATGTTTTCTGTGCCATAGCGATCATCGTCACTTGGTCTTGAATATCTTCACTTGGTCTTGAATGGGTTTGAGCTGCCAATAGAGGTACAATCCCGTTTTGAAGTTTTACTGTTTTAATTCATTTTGGCCCGATCAAGTCTAGATACGAACGAGCCCATTTTCTTTTTAGTCCAAGCATACCCAGAAATTCCAGACATCTTGTCAAGCTTTCTCTTTTCCATGTCTCCGTTTCCGGAGTTCAGACATGGTGCAGTATATTGCGGTCTTTCTAGATTTCCCTCTCTTCAGCGACTTACTCGATCTTGCCCTTGGCCCAGGCACCCCTCTTGACGCCGAGCTCAACGGCAGCAAGACCCCAGTCCTCGCCGTGGTTGTGGGAGTTGCTCAGGAGGCCGGCACGGGCCTTAGCCTGCTCGTCGTTGAGGACGGTCAGGACGCCAAAGATGACGGGAATCGACAGGTCGAGCTGCGCACGCATGAGGCCGTGCGAGACGGCGTCGGCAATGTACTCAAAGTGCATGGTCTCGCCCTTGATTAGTACGCCGATGGCGATGATCGCATCAAAGGGAGCCGCAGAGGCGGCACTGCCGCTCAGGGCCGTCAGGTCGGTCGTCGAGGATCCGAGGAGGTCGCCGGCGCTGGCGCTCGACGAGGAGGTTGCCTGGACTTGGGAAGCTGTGTAGAGTCTGTGAAGGATGCTAATTAGTTCATGTTTCCTATATTCTTGGTCTCGCATTGATCCTAGGGATGAGGTCTGTGAAGCTGGACAAGAGACACGAGTACTCTCTCCATATTCTCCCAAGGCCCCCGGATCTGTGTCTTGCTGAGAATGGACTCGTCTCTCCCGCTTCCGACAAGGCGGACCGGAGCCGGATCTCCCCCAAATCCCCAACAGCGACAGCATCACCAACCATGAGTAGAGGAAAACATACGACTTGACGGCAATGGGCAGCTCCCAAGAGCCCGGGACGGACTGGACGACAATGTTGCTCTCCTTGACGCCGCAGGCCAGCAGCTTGTCCTTGGTGCCTTTGAGCAGGGGCTCAATGATGGTGGTGTTCCAGCGGGCGTGGACGATGCCGATGCGCAGGGCGCTGCCGTCGTGCTCCTGCGGGGTCGGGCCTTTGAGGGAAGAGGAAGCCATTGCTGCTGTCGTGTCTGTTGAAGGTACAAAATAAAAAAGAGTGTTCTGCTTTGCGAGTATGAGAAAAACAAGTCACGATCCGAGGATTGCTAGGTATGTGTATTGCCAAAGTATAATAATGGTTAGGTAGGTTAGGAATTGAATAGGTCAGCAAGCTGCTCTCGCTCTCTAAGCTGTTTGTCAGTCACCAGGTGCGGGACAGAGGGGCAGTTCCTAAGCTCGGAGTGGGGCAAGTCAGGCACCTGGCACCTCTCGCTGGGGGGGCGGCTCTCGGCCACTGAGCATCGCGGATTGGATCGAAGATGACGAAAGTCTAAGCACAGAGTAAGGTAAGTACCTAACCTAGATTGGCTCACGACATATGTCAGGGGTCTAGAACATCGGCATGCACACGTACGAAGTACCAGACGTACGTACCTCCTTGAGTGCTGCTATCATACAACCTTCCCCAACCTGACTCGAGTCTAGTAAAAGTTCAATGCATATTATATACTTTGTATTTTTGAAATGCCACAAGATTTTCAAGGCTCGCAATGTAATTTTTGGACAAGTGAAGAAAGCTTGCAACTCGAGACACTTTTTCAGTTGTAAAGAGTCATACTGAAGGTACCGAATCAAGGCTCTTGGGTGTCATCTGATGATGCCTCTATTCCGGAAGGCACGATGAACCCTCTCAAGGAAGCAAGTGCGACCAAGATGTTCTTTCGTAGGTAGGTCACAGGTGTTCAAATTCTCCGTCTTTGCTGGTACTCAAGATGAGAACCTCAACTTTCTCCACATCCACCATTGAAAGCTTCTGGCATTTATGCCGAATGGACTTGTAGAGAGTATTCTATCGCATTCTCTCATTTCGTTAAGTTGCACGAACCTGTCCCTTCGTGGCATATATCGCCAGTATGCCCATCGCTGCCCTTCCTGATGAAACGAGGCGGCTGCTGGGGTCTACCTCTACCATCACTACACCGGTTTCGCTGATCAAGGAATTACTGGACAATGCGATTGACGCCAATGCCACCGCCATAGAGGTACTCGTATCACCCAATACACTGGACAAGATTGAGGTCAGAGACAACGGTTCTGGCATTCATTCTGATGACTACGACTGTCTTGGACGGCGCGGATATACAAGCAAGCTCAGGACTTTCCACGACCTCCAGAATTTGGCCGGAACTACTCTGGGATTCCGTGGCGAAGCTCTTGCAAGCGCAAACACTCTCGGCAAAGTCTGCATAATCACCAAGACGTCATCGGACCCTGTTGCCGCAGTCCTCCACCTCGATCCAAAAGATGGAGGCATTCTCGAGCAAGAAGCAGTTGCAGCACCCATTGGCACTACAGTACGCGTTTCCCAGCTCTATCATAAAATTCCCGTCCGTCATCAAGCGGTTATAAAAGAGGCCAAGAATACCATTGAGAAGATCAAGCACTTGCTGTTCTCTTACGTTATGGCAAAACCACACATCAAGATGGCATTCAAAGTCTACAAGCAGTCCAATTCGGGTTGGAACTATTCACCGAGACGACCTGCAACTCTCAAGGAAGCCACAATTCAGATCCTGGGTAAAGAAGGAGCATCACACTGCATCGAGAAGAACCTCGATGGCAATTCTCCCGAGAGCCTCAAAATGACTGCCATGGTCTGTCGCCCGGACGCTGAAATTCTACGTCTTCCCAAGCACCGCTACTTTTCGGTTGATGGAAGACCAGTCAGTGGCTCCGCGGGCACGATGCGGAAGCTGTTTTCAATCTATCAAAAGCATCTTGAGAGTAATTTGCCAGATCTGGATGGGAAGGCACTCAATATTGGTGATGCATTCCTCTGTGTGAACTTTATGAATCCAGGAAGATACGACGTCAACATTGCAACTGCTAAAGATGAGGTCTTATTTGAAGATGAGGAAGTCATCCTGCGGCACTTTGAGAAATTCTGCGAACAAATGTACGGCCCATTGAGTACCGGTGGCAAACACGAAATACCTCTTCACCGAGCTCAGGCCTTGGGTGACGTGAAGAGGGCAGAAACAGGCGCAAATGGTCCGCGTTCTTCCGTTCCTTCATCAGGCTGGACTGCAATCAATACTTCCGTTACCCAGATGGAGCCTATGCATGGTGCAGTGATTAGTGGTGGCCTCGCCTCAAGAAGCTTCGCAGCAGACCCGGCCGTATTCTCTACCAGTATGTCTGACGATATTAGCGACCAATTTGCCGGGCCAGATGTTAGTACCAATAACTGCTCGCCCGTCATGAAAAACAGATCAAAGCCTCTGGGTGACTCTAAACATGAAGGTATTGCAACAGTACAGGAAGAGGTCGAAGTGGGACGCCAAGGGAACTCGGATTGTAAAGTAATCATGATTCACCCGGATGACGCCAATAATCAGGGAAAACGTACGGCACCTCTCCCTGGGATCATGTCAGCCCTTCAATTGTCAAACATGGAGATGAGAGCCTTGTCGATGACGACACCAGAGCCTGAAATCTTGCGACATAGAGGAGCGCCGCCTGGTGACCTCGATATGCCACCCAGCATGCGCCTGCTTTCCAATTGCAACTATGAGAGAGATTTGACAAACGACGACTTGGAGACCACAACACCACGCTCTGATCCAAATGAGCTTGTGAGCAAGAAACGCAATAACTCGAAACGTCGTCAAGCCCAACCCCCATGGACTCCACCCTCTTCGGTCCAAAGAAATCCAGATCAGTGGCAAGGCCGGTACACAAGCACCAATCGTACCAAGCGGGATGATATGAAGCAAAGTACCATTTCTTTTGGTGGAAACATGGACCAAGTACAGTCGCGTGGGAAACAAAAATGTGGTAGAACCAATTCAAACAAAATCGTTTCCACGGAAAAAGAAGATGGGTATTCGTTCAGTGATATGAGCCAGAATATTCGATCTACTGTTTCGTATGGACTTCATCATACAGGCAAAGAAGACCTCGCACCGCCGCACCAGCCTCAAAGTGCTACTCAGCTGCCTCGTCGAAACGACTTCACCCAGTTGCGCTTCACGGAACTTGAAACTAACGACCCGATGATCAACAAGTCACCGATCACGACGTCTCTTCAGTCGGGTGATCCAAGGGCATATTTGCTTCGACGCCAAAAGTCAATAGAAGCTGAAGAAGCAAGTGGTCGGCCAAGGAAGCTCAGAAGAACGAAGAGTCTACTCATGCCTCTCGAAAACGTTGCGGAGATTGACCAGACGCGGCATCTGATGCTGGTAGTTCAACTATCCATTTCCCAGATTTCGACGTTTACGGAAAAGCTTCGGCAATTCGACCGATATATTGTCGAGGGTGACATTGAGGAAGCTCTCGATATGAGTTTGAGTGAAGCTCGACGGATTGAAAAGAGCTGTGATACTATCTTGGCGAGCTGGAGTGATGCTAACGGTGATGGGGTCCAGTCAAAATTGAGTTCGGTGCTGAAGGGGAAGTCGGTGGGTGTTTGTGAGTGAGTGGGTGGCGTGCGATTTTCACGGGCTAATATTGTGCTTATGCATAGGCCAATTTTACAAAAATGAGTGTCTTACTCTATCATTGATCTAGCCTCGCCTTTTCCGTGATCACTTGTTTTGGACCATGCATCCCACGATTTTGGATGAAGACCTAACAGAAAGCAATCTGTAACACTAGACAGTTCATCCCACAATTTTAGATAACGACCTAACAGAAAGTAACTGCTGGTGCCACGTACAAGCCGAGCCTTTCGTTGACAATTGAGCTGTTCCCAAAACATGATACCACATAAAGTCAATAACCCCCGTTCTACCAATGATGAACCCTACAGAACACTACGAGCCAAGAGGTAGGGGAGACTCAACACTCGGAAGTGAGTCAGTTCTCCGCCGACCAAGAAGCTTAGACTTCCGTCTAAATCATCTTAAACATCTTGCTCGCGTTGGTCTGCTTGCCCGCCTGGCCATGGCCATGGCCCTCATCCTCATCCTCGTCCTCGTCGCAGTCCTCACTGGTCTTTGCTGGGTGATGGCTGGTAGTCTTTGTTGGGCGACTCTCGAAAGTGGAAGAGGATGTCTCGCCGGTCTTCTTGGGGGCATGCTCGTGGGTCTCGGTGGGAACAGTAATCTCGCTGGAGCAAGACGAAGAAGATGAAGAAGGCTTCTCACTAGTCGTCTCGGGGCCGTGCTTGTGGGTCTTGGTTGGAGTAGTCGTCTCGGTGTAGCAAGGAGAACAAGAAGAGGGCTTCTCAGCAGTCTTCTTGGGGCCGTGCTCGTGAGTCTTGGTTGGGGTAGTCGTCTCGCTGGAGCAAGAAGAAGAGGGCTTCTCACCAGTCTTCGCGGGGCCGTGCTCGTGGGTCTCGGTGGGAACAGTAATCTCACTGGAGCAAGACGAAGAAGATGAAGAAGGCTTCTCACCAGTCTTCGCGGGGCCGCGCTCGTGGGTTTTGGTTGGAGCAGGCTCAGTCGGCTGTGTTCTGACCGGGGTGCCGTGGGTGCCGTTGTGGCCGCCATGGGGCTTGCCGCCGTGGCCGTGGTGGGCCCAAGGGGGAGGACCAGGGCTGCGAAAAGGGTCACATGTCAGGTGTGTTCTGAGCTATGGGATGGGGTCATCGGGAGACAAGGCTTGTGATGTCAAGGGATAGTCAGAATTTGCTTACAAGGGCCACTTGGGACGATTGTCATCGTCATCCTCGTCATCATCGTCATCATCGTCATCATCGTCATCATCGTCATCATTGTCCTCGTCGTCATCGTCCTCGTCGTCATCATCCTCATCGTCGTCTTCGTCGTCCTCGTCGTCGCAATTTTTATCATCGTGGTGAAGCTGGTGAAGCTTTTCAGTAACATAGGATTTCCCGCGGGAGCCAGGAGGTAAGGGATAATAGCGGGCGAGACCTCTGTCAGACTTGGAGGCCAAGTCTGAGCGGTTGCTGTGCGGGTTGGCCACTGCGAGGGAAGAGTTGAGTCTGCTGTCTCCGTCCTCCTGGACCATGGGGGCGGAAAGGGCTGGTTTGACAGCAAGGAGGGCGAGGCCCAGAATAGAGTTGAACTTCATCTTGAGGAGAAACAAAGCAGAGGTGACTTGAGGTCCGAAAGAGTATATGAAGCGAGTGAAAAGTGTTTGTGATCAAAGAAAGGTAGAGATGAGAGACTTCCAACTCCAGGACCTGGGCATCTATTTGTATTCAAAAGTTTCCTACAAGTGCAATAGACTTTGTATCATTACTATGCATGCGCACGTAATTTTTAACAACCGTGGCTCAACAAAGTAATCTCGCCATTTTTGCAGCTTTCATGACGTATAAGGCTTTTGAAGAATCCGTTCAAGCCATCGTGACTTGCAAGCAGTTCGCAACCCTTGGGGCCCTCGAAATACTTGGCACTCGCCATCATATCACGTAGTATGCAAATGAACTTGGCTGTAAATCATGAGACTTTGGGCCGTGGCTGATGCGGAAAATTCCCAGCTGGGTAGCCTTGCATAAATGAACTTCAATTTGATGGGGTTTTCTTATTCTCAGTCGGGATTCTCAAACTTACAACTCCTCTTTTCAGGCAGGGTTGTTTTGTGTGGTTGTGTTTCAAGAATTACACCTCTCTTTCGGTACTGCGCATCTTAATCTCCCTACACCTAGGCAGTTTGCATGCTTAATTTCGAATATTAAAGGACTGGTGTCCCCAAACCGAGTGTACATGGGTTACAAATTCACTAACGCTGGCAAGTCGTCTGCAACCTTCGTTACCTTGATAGAGCTGCTATTAGTCCAAATCATCTTGCAATGGGCTTGAAGAAGACACAAGTCCGATACAATTTAACCGCCATCCTTCTTAATACGCGTCACCCGACAAATCATCACAAGCTGAAAGCCCCGGAGCGTGCAGGACTGGAGAAATTTCAACCCACTCAACATGACATTATTAGGCTTTCTCTAATAAGGGACCGAGGAATGAAAACTCACGTAACCCACGGTACCTTGAGTGGCTGTGGCCGTTAAACTTAGACGAAGCTTGGAATGCTGTCCAGCCTTTCCCGCAAGCGTTTTATGTACCAACTAGGAAGTACTCTTTCACGTTCAGTTCTAGCATTCAATGTGATCTGCAATGCAGGGACGTTGCAGCTCCGCAAAGAACGAAAGACGACAACAATTGACCACATATTCTTGTATTTGAGATAACGACATGTAGACTTTAAGGCCTACATTTGGCGCCTCTCGGACCTCTAATCTGCCGGCGTCAATGGGTATCAACCTCCAAGGGTGGAAACCAAGACGGGCCGTCATGATCTCGCATCCATGATTCCGAGGGAGGGTCTATACTAGGAGAATTGGTAGGCTTCATGTATTGTGCCTGGTCACAAGACGAAGACGCAATGAGCGCCTGGAGAGGATTCCAGAACAGTAGTGCGTTAGCAGAGACTTGAACCCGCTCGTCCTTTTGCATCATGTGATGGTAGTTCCAGAGGACGTTGATGATTCGCCATGTTGCCTTCCTTGGAGTCCATTGGATCTGCCGGGGAACAAACTCGTATGACAGGTCCGTATCAGGTATCCGATGCAGAACTGACATCAAAGTATAAACTATCAAGGTTTTTCAGGGTCTGCATATTGCACCCCGAATTCTCGGTCGGACTTGTTGTTTCGTTTTTGATTGGGGAGGGAGAGTGGTGCAAAGTTGCCAACAGCAGACACTCCGAAGACCGTTGGCGAGCAAGAAAGGGACGCTCCGAAGGACATCCCCTCGGATATTTTGCATCCAATTTCACCCCTTCACTTGCATGCCGCATAATTTGGGGCCCCTACCTTGTTGAAATCGTTGGGAACCTTGACACTCATTGTACTCCAACTCCAAACGGGCAGACCTTTGCCAAAAGAAGTATTAAGTATGACCTCGAAAACTTACTAATATCTTCCTGCTCTTCAAGTCTGAGTGCCTTTCTTCTGTTGTTTGATTGTTGGTGTTTTCAATTACGTTTTGTGATACAGAAAGACCAACCGTTCTGGTAACGAGTGTTGGAATTACAATTTCAAGGGGCTGCCTTCAAATAGTCTTTTGACCTACGGGCCAGTCAGTGTCGAAATCGTACAAATTGTCTACGGCTAGAGAAAGACGCAAATTCATAGACGACACATTCCCCAAACTCTTGTTGTATGTAATCATCCATAACATCTCACTGTTACTCGGTAGACTCGTTTATCATGTTACCTTTAACTGGGAGCAATATTCCCAAACTACCGGTACTCGGTTCGACAAGGATAGGTACGTACCGGGATCAAGTGCTCTTTAGGGCTTCACCGCCTGCCCAGAAAAGGAAGTAATGCCGGCAATTGGAGCATTAGTGACCCCTCCAAATAACTTTTTTCTCTTGGCGTATGATGCAACTTGGACCGAAGAATTGAGCGTTTTACTCGCCGTTAGGTGTGTTGTTTGATTCAACTTTTTGAATTTGAATAAATTCAGTCATTAGAATATACCGCGAAATTCTAGAAAAGGTAGGCAAATACAAGAAAAATGCCACCAGTTTTCTTTGCTTCTGACGTCGTTTGCTCAGTCGCCGATTACGGATAGCCGATCTAACACCAAAACTAGCACCACTCAACTCAAACCCACCTGCTATTGCCGACCACTAGCTGGTCACGAGTTCTTCCTGACAGGGCAGGCACCAGAGTCATATCTCACCAATTGTCTTCTCGTCTCCCAATCTGAAGCAATTTCAAAGTCATCATGACTAAACCCGTCATTGGTCTCCTCGGTGGAGGGCAGCTGGGCCAGATGCTCTGCCAACAGGCTGGGCCTCTCGGCGTCCAGATTGCCGTGCTCGACGCTGAAGGCTGCCCCGCCAAGCAGGCCAACCACAATGACCTGCACGTCACGGGCTCCTTCAAGGACCCGGCCAAGATCCGTGAGCTGGCCTCGCGCTGCGACATGCTCACCATTGAGGTCGAGCACGTCGAGACAAACATTCTCGAGGAGATCGCCACCCAGGGTATCGAGGTGCGCGGTGCCGACGGCAAGACGTACCGGAAAAAGGTCCCCGTCCACCCTTCCTGGAAGACAATTCGCCTCATCCAGGACAAGTACGAGCAAAAGGAGTACTTTATCAAGAAGGGTATTCCCGTGGCCCAGCAAATGGCCATTGCCTCGGACTCGGATGACGCCCGCAAGGCCGCGCTGCAGGAGGCTGCCACCAAATTTGGCCTGCCCTTTATGTTGAAGGGTGCCAAGGGTTCATACGATGGGCGTGGAAACTACAAAGTTCGCAATGTCGCGGATTTTGATATTGCCGCCAAGGAGATGGGAAACCAACCCTTGTATGCCGAGAAGTGGGTTCCATTCGAGGTGAGTCGAATTAGCCGCGAGTGAAGAAGTTGCTATACATGAGAAAGACAAGAGACGCTAATCGGTTCTCTAGATGGAACTGGCTGTTATGGTCATGAGGCTTGAGGACGACGATGGCAACTTGATCAAGGTCGTCCCCTACCCCGTGGTGGAGACCATCCACGAGGACTCTATCTGCTCAACAGTATACTACCCTCCCAGGAAAGCGCCAGAAGACGTGAAGATTAGGGCGCAAAAGGTAGCATGCGACGTAATTGCAAACCTTTGGGGAAGAGGTGTCTTTGCTGTGGAGATGTTCCTGCTCAAGGACGGTCAGATCATGGTGAACGAGTAAGTGACCTCGGCCTAGTGTCATTGAGACAAATAGCTGATATCATCCAAAAGGGTAGCGCCCCGGCCTCACAACTCCGGTCATTACACCATTGAGGCGGTGCCTCAATTGTCACAATACAAGGCACAAATATGTGCTCTGTTGAACACAGTACCAAAAGAGCTGACCTTGGCGCCGCGAGTGCCCTCGGCTCTCATGGTCAACATACTGGGCGGAGCCAAGCCCGATTCCCATGACAAGTTGGTAGAATTGACGCAGAGCATGGGCAACTCTTCCATGGATGTCTACCTGCACCAGTACGGAAAAGAATCCAAGCCGGGCAGGAAAATTGGCCACATCACAGCTACCGGATTCTCATCGATCCACAAGCTAGCAGAGCAAGCCAAGCCTCTGATTGACGCTGCCTCCGAAATGCGTGCGGAGCGTGTGGGTGAGCAGTTTTCGGCCGAATCTACAAAGGCAAAGGGTGTTCCGTTGGTGGCAGTGACCATGGTAAGCAATTCCTCTCTAGCATCATGCGCAATGCTTCTTGTTGGATTAGACTAAATGGAATTATATAGGGCTCCGACTCGGACTTGAACGTCATGCAGGCCGGTCTCAAGATTCTGGACAAGTTCAATGTTCCGTACGAGGTCCGCATTACTTCAGCCCACCGGACGCCACAGCTCATGTCCGAGTTCGCTGAGGAGGTCTCCAAAGGTGGAGTGCAAGTTATCATTGCTGGTGCTGGCGGCGCCGCTCACCGTAAGTACTATCTTATAACCACTTCTCGAATGTACGAATGGCTAATAGTCTGGACGCGCGATAGTCCCGGGCATGCTTGCTTCTGAGACTCACCTCCCCGTCATTGGTGTCCCAGTCAAGGCGTCGGTCCTCGATGGTGTCGACTCGCTCTACTCGATCGTGCAAATGCCGCGAGGCGTGCCCTGCTTGACGGTGGGTATCAACAACTCGACCAACGCGGCTCTTGCTGCCATTCGTATCCTTGGCACGAACCTGCCTGAATATGCCGAAGAGATGAAGGCATACCAGGCAAGCCTCAAGGACGAAGTGTACGCAAAAGACGCTAGATTGTCCGAGATTGGCCACGAAGCATATGTTAAGGAGATGCTAGCGAAGAAATAGTAGATGTCAATTTGTTCATTTCTTTTATTCTAGAAAAAAGAAGGCATAGGTCAATAAAGATTAGACAAGAGTAATTTTGGGCCAGCAAACTGTTAAAAGACACAGTCCTTAATTGAGTTCAAGTACGCAATATGATGCCCCTACTCAAAGATTTAGACCCGTTGAGGGGGATATGAAGCTGAAGAAGAGCTAGGACCTTGCATCGTGCATCATTCGGGGTAGCTCCAGTTAAAGGTCCCTGAAGAATTCTGAGACCTGCAGCGCACTAAATCGCCTACATAAATGTACTACCGTTATGTACTCGTACATTACTTGGGACACCAGACACGCATTACACACGGAAAATCAACAGCCACCATCATCAGCCATGGGCAATCAACCAGCTGCCAGTCGTGATGGGAGATGAGGATCGGACCGGAATATGCGGATAAAAGAGGATCTACATGGCTGATGCCTTGAACGAGTTAAAAATCCTCTTCTCGTTCGATCTGTCGTCCAACACGATGAAGAAAAAAGCTGGACAAAAGCCACCCACAAATGCCCACAAGCTTGCTGCGGATCTCCGTGTGCGTGTGCGTGCGTTCCCACCGCAATGTTCTGTACACAGTAGTATTCGTTACTTGGTGGTCGTGGCAGTGTAGCGATTGTACGAAGCTGGAAGTACACCATGAACACCGAGTGGTACCAGCCAGCCATGCCAGCCAGGCAGCTTTGGGACCAGACGGATCGACGGGTTAAGAAGACAAAGATCCGGATCCTTGGCGGTAAGCATGCATTGGCATTACCTCCCTGGAAGCTATGGGCGGGGGGCCTGGGCTCCACTGCCTGTTATTTTTTCTTTGTCTCCCCTCGAACTACAGAGTACCCTGCGACAATCACTTGAGTTTGGCAGCTCGTCAATCTTACCTGGAGAGTAGGCGATTGATTACCTTGGATCATGGCTAGAATATAGTTGCACGAATTTCATATAAGAGATGACATAGCGCTGCAACAAGTGATAAGGTGAGGCAAGTTGAGCCAATGGGTTTTAATCAATGTGCGGGCGACCGCCAAATCGCATCACCGACAACTCACCCGGCCAATCGAAACATGATGGCATTTGTTCCTGCCAATCTCTGTACATACAAAATACATGTCTGCTTGGCCCTATCCACCAGTACCGTAACTATTGTGACCACCAATGGATACAGCACAGCACAGCACAGCACAGCTTCAAGAGGATCGACCGATCCTGTCTCGAGACTTGACTTGACACCAACGAGATTCCCAGCTGGGTGGCTACCCTATATTAGATGCTTGAACTTATGTAGGTCTGTACATAGTAATCAGCTGAATTGTCCAGACACGTAGAGTCATCAAGGTGATGATTATTATTAGCATCAGCACGATCTTGGGCCGTTTAACTAAAAAGCAGGTGCTGTTTTAACCGCCACAACCACCAGGCATAGCACAAATGCGAGGTACAAGCAAGACATTTGACGAGACACGACACGAACATGATGGCTGATTTGGCTAAGGCGTCTTCTCCGCTCTCCTCCTTCTCTCCATACGAGCAAAGTGCTCACCCTCCATCTCAGCGAAACGGCGCCGTTCTGCACCCTCTTTTTTTCGAGCTCCTCCCTTGGTCGCACTGGTCTCAGATCTTCAATGCATCCCACGCGAGCCAGCAACTTTCTCCAACTTTTTTTTTTCCTGCTGTTTATGTCTGCCCCTCGACCCTCCAACCCTGTCGTGGTTGCCCATCGTTATCGTGAGTGATTATCGAGAGTCGAAACCGTCGTCATTTCCACTCGGAATCTTTTGCATCATTCGCCGGGGTAAACATTCGTCTCAGCCGCCGTCAATTGGCTGTTGTCGTAAATATCATCCATCTGTCGATACTTTCACATCGCTTGGAATACTGCAGCCATTCGCTCACTTCCCCCTCCTCAATGCAGAACTGTTGACACACTTACCTTATTTTAACCGTTGCCTAGCTGGGCTGGCTGTCAACGTTACCACTGTGCCTCACCTATGCGTCATTGGAGGTCTACTGTGCATCCATAGAACACAGCACATTGGTGTATGTACCAAGCTTCACTTTCCGTCTGGCGGTTGTGGGCAATTCCCCATCCGCTCCCTCATAGACTGCCGAAAATACTGTACGCACTTGTCCCGGCATATTATTACAACCGGTTTCTCTTCGCTCCCGGGTATTCAGAGGAGCAAAGGAAGAAAAAAAAAATCAACACAATACGCGAAACAGGACCCACGGCCAGAAACAAGGACAATATCGTTAGGTAGCGGCCGTCCCGCCTCGTACCGCTACGCTACCATCAAGCACGCTACCAACTCACTGATACGCTAGAACCTGCCGAGGAGTACCACACTACGGGACCCGGGTTACCGTACGGAGTACACTACAGCCAAAGCCAGCCAGACGACCAGACAACCAGAGACAGAAAGAGTGATGGACGCCAGCACAGCCCACTCCTAGTCAGACCATCCAGGGCCCCCATTGACTGGAGCCCATTGAGCTGCCCCCCCAGTCCATCCACTTCTTCCCGCACGCGCAGGCCCCCTTTCCCTTCCACTGGGGACTGGACCGGACGGACCTTGACCATTTCTTATTACTTTTACTGCCCACTTTGCTTTCGTTACCCATTATTACGCCAACACCTGGCTCACGTTCGCTGCCAAAATCCAAACTGTCGTGTATGTGTGTGCGCCTCCGCCCGTGAGACCCTCGTTGCTTTTTCATTGTAACATAATTCCATCGCTTCGAACCTTTTTTTTGTTGTAGCTTCTGTCGTCTGCTGTCTGGTCTTCGCTCTTCCACTGTATGCTCAGATCGCCAGGGGGTCGTTTTCCAACATGATGCGGGTCTAAGCCACCCTCGCCGAATCGCGTCCTACCTCTCCCTCCCTCCTCCAAAGGAAGAAAAAAAAAGTTGTGTGATAGAGAGATAGAGAGCGAGAGAGACTGAGAGAGCTACGCCCATTCGACGACAACCATGCGACCCTTTGCGGCGCCAGTCCATCGTGACAACCCGACATTGGCCATTGTGACCGAATCGCCCTGCTGCAGAAATGGAGGATTGCCATCATCGATAGGTCGGCGAAAGTCCAGCGCGGCTACGGTTCAAGAACGCGCCAGGAGGAAACAACTACCCCAATGCGAGCCATCGCATCATGTTGAAGATGACGAATACAATGATGCGCCGCAATCCATCCGTTCACATCGGACTCGAGTATATCGCCGTTCTCGCGCGCCAACCAAGTCCAGCTATATCCTAGCTTCTATGCTATGCCTCCAGGCTGTATCAGCGGTGCAGGTTTCGTTCGACAACTGCCTATCAGACGACTATATATGGACGTCCCACCTGGACAACCCAAACAGCACGCAACTGCAATGGGTTCCCGAGTTCGTAGGCGCCACTTATGACCAGGACGGCGACATACACACTCTCGTCGTAACAGTTTGGGGGAACGTTACTGGAAGGGTAGGGAGCTCGGATATACCAGCGTGGAACAGCGCGGATTGGAACGACTCGACTCTTGCACTGGCCGGCAAGATCCAGAATAAGCCAAATGCTGCCAACTTGACGACGCTACATAACAAGGTCGACGTAGCCACTTTTACTCCGTATCTGTCCAACGAGAACTTTTGCGACAACCTCAATAATGGATCTTGCCCTCTGGGGCCCGTTTTCCAGGAGCTTGCGTGAGTATACTTGCTCTTTGTCATGAAAAATGGCATGTTCATATGTTTCTGGTCTAACATGATTTTCGTGTTGTAGCGATCCTGGGCTTCCTTACGGTCTTCCTTATTTTAATCTCACCAAGGCCTTCGATTCATCATATGCCTTTTCGTCATTTGCACCCACGCTTATTATATATTACGAGGATGGCCAAACCATTGGATGCATCTCGACCGTCGTAACTCCTAGTCTTGGGGGAGTGGCTTGGTTTCTGAGATTCTTACCAATGTTTGCTCTCTTGTTGGTCGGCGCTGCCACCGTCTTTGCCGCCATCTTCAGTCCGTGGGGCGCCAACGATATTTTCCACTGGACATCCAACTATGGCCGCGATCTGGACCTCCTTCGCCTGGTAACTCCTGGATTCGGCGATTGTCTGCAGTACATCCAATTCATCGCGTTGACGGGTGGCCTCTCGCTAAGTTACCCCGGGTTTTATCAACCCGCTGTCAGTAATGGGGCTTGGGCGGCACTCATGTTTAACGAGAGTTTCGTAGCCCACGCCGAGCCCTGGGAGAACCTGGTGGATGGAGTCTACAACACGAACGCTACCTATGGACTCGAGGTCATATCACAGCTCGTGGGCATGGCCGATGTCGAGGATATTTGGGCAGGCATGATAATATGGCTGTTGGTGATTATTGCTGCCTCCCTGTTCGCTGTCCAGCTCGGGTTCTTCGCACGCTGGGTTTGGAGGTCCGTTCACAAGACTTCTGAAGAGGACCACCGCAAGAAGAACATGCCCTTCTCCATCGGAATCATGGTACGCCTGGTCTTCAACTACTTTTTACTCCCCATTGTTGCACTATCAACCTTTCAGCTGGTCGTCGCAAACGAGTCCCATGCCTACCTAGTGGCATTGGCTGCCGCTACGGTTGTTCTGATTGTCATTTTTGCATCCTACCTGATGTACCTGATTGCTACAACCAAACCGCGATCCCTTCTGTTCGACGACCTTCCTACTGTGCTCCTTTACGGCCCATTATACAACACTTATTCGGATGAGGCAGCTCCTTTCGCCATGATTCCCATCATCCTTACTTTCATGCGTGGAATAGCCATCGGCGCTGTCCAGAATTCCGGTGTTGCGCAGATTGTCATCTTGGCCGTCTGCGAGATTATTCAGATGCTCACGATCTGGGCGTTCCGGCCATTCAATGCATCAACCAACATGAATGCCTATCATACAGGATTCTCACTTTTCAGGTTTCTCACCGTGCTACCAATGGTTGCGTTTGTTTCGTCGATGGGCTTGACAGAATCAGCCAAGGACTGGGTCGGATATGTCATACTATTACTCCATGGCTTTGTCCTTATTTTTGGTTTCTTTCTCAACTCCCTTCAGACCATTGTGGAAGTCATTGCGCGCATGCTGGGAGCAGGCGGTGATGATGTCCGTGGCCAAACACGGGGTGGACTGTCGAAAATTTTTGGGGCTCGTCAATTAAGGAGGCGCGTATCCAGACGTGGCGCAGCATCACGACAGAGTCAACTCAGCACTTCTGGCATGTTGGATACCTATCATAACCAGAACAGAGGCTATGGCCGGGTCAGGAGCGAGTCGGCCGGTAGTATGGGCATCCTGCTGAATCAAAGAAGCTCAAGTGTCTTGGACGGGAGAAGCATGGATGGATTATCAGGACCATTGGGAGGCAGCACGTTTGCACCAACGACTCCAGGGGCAGATGCTAGCACTTTCTCCTTTGTATCGCCTGGGCAAGCTACACGTCCTCAACCTGCGGCCGATCCATATTACCGCCCTCCACGCGCCAGGCGGCATACCGGCGATGAAATGGGCTCCTCTCCCCCGAGATTAGGGCGCGCGTCCATTGGCAGCGTTGACCTGGCGGACAAGCGACTTAGTCAGCTGGAAGCTCAGGATTTTGATCGGATAGGCTCTTCGAAGGCGGGCCCGGTCCCTGTAGCCGGCCCTGCCCCAGCACCAGCTTCGTATATGCCCGTCTTTGCGCCTCGCGCCGATTATTCCACACGAGAAGTGGATTTCTATTATGGCGTTCGTGGCCCAGCACTCAACTCTGACGCTCCAAACCGCCGGCTCGGTACCGGACCAGCAGACCCTACCAGCCCTGTCTCGACTGCTACTTCATGGTTCAAGAGCTTGTTCGGAGGAAAGACGAAAGAAAAGGGTAAAGGCTTCGAGGTTGTAAGAAGCGCTAGAATGCCTCCAGCAATGAAGGCGAGAGGGGGGGATCTCGAGGAAGAAGCACCCCCTGAGGGCATTCCAGTTGCCATGGGCGTACTTCGCAACGGTCCAATCGAGAGTGATGACGAGGACTCACCTCAACCGCAGCCCAAACCCAAGTCAGAGCCCGAAGGACAAGGGAGCAGCGAGAATGGGGAAAGAGAAATTGATGAGGCTGCGAGAGCATCTCAGGACTCTGAAACTGAGTCTGAGGAGGGTGAGATCACCAGAGTCGCACCTGAACCGCCTTTGCTACCCGACCTTGATGCTGGCGAAAGCTTCAACTTCCCAAGCCGAGTACAGTCCACCAAGACGGTACGACAACCGTCTCAAAAGACAGTTCGAGAAGTCGAGCTAGAACGCATTCCCACTGTGCCAAGGAAGAGTTCAAAGCGCAACAGTAGCGTGGAAAAGTTGAAGCCCGTCTTGAGCCTCCTCCCTCCCTTGGAAGTATCAGGAGGCTTGCACCCGGATACCGCAGCGGGGGCTAGTTTCCCGTTTGATCGGTCCAATTCGCAAAAGCGGCTATCTGGCTCCTCCATGGGCGACCTCCCGTCCGCTGCTACGAGCGGAGACAGGAGCGACGATCGAAGGAGCGATGAGCGGCCTACGAGCTTTGGTGTTGTACATCAGCATAACATCAGCCGGATCGACCCATCTTCTGATCAGGATCTCGATCTTCTCGGCAGTACTGCGGAAGTTGTCGACAATTCACGGCGGGTGAGCCCAATGTCCTCAGTGTCTGGTCGCTCAACTCGGCATGAGTAACATGAAGACGATTTGAAAATGAGTTGACGAATCTCCTTGTTCTTCTAATGTACACGATCCTATAGATTTGCTTTTGTTTTATGGCTCCCGCCATGTAAGGGGACTTTACTGGTGGGTAGGAACAGGTATGGATGGCTGTGTGAATCTGCCAGTGGAGGATAATAGGAAGGTATCCCCTGGATCAAGGGGGTTCTCATTCCACTTTATAGTAATCATTGGGATCTTATCTGCTTTAGCGGCGGCGTTCAAAAACTGTACTGGGCGCATTTCCAGCAACAGCGCATATTTGCAACCGGGGATTTCTGGGATATGTAACGGCCGCATTAGCGATTTGGAATTGAATCATTGGGGATCTCTTCCGGCTTGAAGTCAAACACAGGAGCAGCCAACTTACATGACAACATGTTGCAGCTCACAGGGAACAAGCCTATAACTAAGATAGTAATGAAAGACCACAGAAATGCACACTAAATATCAGGAATCACTGCTGCTTTTTGACCTTTGTGAGAGAAATGTTCTTTCATCTTCATTTTAAGGCATATTCTTATCTTTATTTCTTTTTAAAATTTTATCTGTTCTCTATCATATTGCCCGTGCATGGGCACACTTAAACCATAAAAAACCATAAACAAAAGCAAACCACAAAACAAACCACAAAATGCAGACCAGGCCATTCCTCCCCTACCGGTGGGATGGCGAGTCCCACGGCGACATGCCGCCGGCCACCATGGGCTCGCCGCCCGACTTGCTGCTGGCCGGGGAGGAGGAGGAACCCGGCGAGGGCTGGCGGCGGCGGGCTTCCATTGACTCCGCATTGCGGAGCTTTGAGCCCGGGGACTTGGGCTCCGCAATGGCGATGGGAGCCGAGCGGGGGACGGGCGAGCGGGCCGGGGCAGGAGCGGCGGCGGCAGGAACGGCAAGAGCGGCGGCGAAGGCAGGCACGGCAGGAGCGGCGGCCGAGGTCTTGTCGTTGAGCAGCTGCTGCTGCAGGGACAGTCGGCGCATCGACGACATGGCGTTGCGGCGGCGATGCTGGCGGTACGGCGACGACGAGGTCATCACCGGGATGGTGCTGTTGCGGGGGCGGCCGGCGGTGGTGGTGTGCATCATCGTCATGGTGCGCTGAGGGGAGCCCGTGTCGCTGGTGGTGGTGCGGCGCTGCTGGGAATGCATGACGGGGTGAGCTCTGGTCATATTGGCGTTGCTGCTGCTCGTGATGGTGGCATCGTTGTTCTTGTCGTCATGCTTGTCGTCGTTGTGGACTGACATGGCGAAGGGAGGAGCGGTGGTAGCAGCAGCAGTAGCAGTAGCGGCGGCGACTGTAGTACGATGAGAAGAAGAAGGAATTGTGGTAATGGTGCCGTACTGCTGCTGGTTCTTCTTGTTCTGGTTCATCATGTTGTTGCCCTTGGCCGTGGTCTTGGTGGTAAAGGGGTCGTCATCGTTGTCGTTCTCATCGTCCTCGTCAATCTTGAGGTTCTCGAGCTTGGCTGCAAGGAGTCCACGATGGTAGCTGCTATTGCTAGTGGTACGGGCGCCGTGATGCTGCTGCTGGGTCATGGGAACATCGTTGATACGGGCAGCGGAAGAGGAAGAAGCAGAAGCAGCGGTGCCGTCGGGACGGGAACGGTTGATGTAGGATTCGGCCACGACGAAAGGGTCCTTGTCATCACCGGCAATTTCGCGGGTGCGGTAGCTGTACTTGGACTCGGGGTTGCCCCAGAACTCCTTGGGATGGCCTCGGCCGGGTGAGTTCTGATTATCAGACATCGTTGTGTATTCTTGGGCGGAGGGGAGGAGAGTTTCTGTTGATGGAATTGAAAAGTCTCGTGGAAGCAGTGGGAAAGAAGAGCAGTTGAAGGTATCGTGACTTTCTGGAGACTTGGTCAAGCAGAAAAGATGGTTCAGTAGCAGGTGCTGCAGAAGACTGGTCAAGACTTCAAGAGAAAAGCTGGGAGAGTCTTAAATAGTTTCCGCAACAATCCATCAAGGCTGATTCAATCAAAAAGATCGTGAGATTGTTGCTGGGGGCTTTCGACAGCTGACTCACGCAGGGCTCTTTTGGTGGTTGCCGCGGGCGATTTGGGAGCTTCTGGTGAACAATCAAGCAGAAGAGGAAGCCACACAACACGGTCAGTGCTTTGTTTACTCACGATGCCCTCGTCGATGAGATGGAAAACGGATTCGTCTGGACCCGGATTCGGACGATGATCGCCCATTTACATGGTATCTCCCGTTTCCCTTTGCAACTATTACGGGAACTCGCATCATTATTTGGCTGTGATTATAAATACCACAACCTTTAAATAGCTTGGGACGATGTATGCTGTGATTAACTTCATTTGTTATCAACTTCCGTGAGACGAAATAGTCATGATTCACTCTATAGCCTTTTGACTATCATGGGACGAACGATGTGATTCACTCCGTGGCTCCTCGGCTTTCTTGGAACGGATCAGTGATAACGGACTGTATAGCTCTTTAGGACGGGACGAAACAATGACAATTCACTAATGAGGATCAGTAGACTACTTGCACGATGACACGACCGTAGGCCCCTATTTCTCACACCAGCGTCGACGATTAGAGTGTGATACTCAGTAAAGACCTCACAAATCAGGCCAGTTCGGACATGGTAAGTGAATAGTGTAGTAGTATGTCTAATATTTTCACGATCTTGACATCAATTATGTGATTTCTGGTTCAGGTCTTCACTCGAAGTCGAATGAAGCAAAGCTTTCTGACTTTAGCACTGGAATCTACGACTCAGGGCTGCTTTCCCATCTTCTCTGTTTGGCTTTCTAGCAGCCAAGAACAGATACGCTGCTGACTGCTGATATTGACCTCATGGTCGAGACGGCAAAGTTCCTCTTGATTTTTTTTTTCTTGGTATCGTATTAGTCTTGCTAGCTTGAATCCCGATACATACTGAAGTTGTTATAAAGAGATCAAGAATTTCGTCACAGCCTAACACGGTACAGTTGACTGACAAGGGAGAAAGGGTGAGAGACGGTAGAACACGAGCCAGAGCCCAGGAGCTTCAGGAATGTATTTGAGTTCTCTGCTCGAAGATGGCTGTAGCCTGGCTCGCTTTGTCAGAGTATCCAAGCAATGAGAGGGATCTTGTGAAGCCCCGCAGCTTTGCACATATCATGTTGATATTCTCTCGATTTCCTCAACTTGGTGCCACAACAACCCGCATACGAGCTTTCGTCAGGAGCATCCGTCAGGTTAATCGCTCAATGAACCCTCATAAAGTGTTTCTGAATGAAGCACAGCAGGTCATGTGTAAATTGCAAAAGCTTAAGTTAAACTGTCTTTGCTTCCGAAGTCAGTGTTGTCACCCCCCTTCTTAATGTCTCCTCTTCCTGCATGCGAGAATTAGTTCCTGGAGTGGTATTTTGATCTTCGTATCTTCTACGGGCTCTGTGCTGTGGAAACATTCGTTTAGCCGTTCGCGGCGCATGATATTTTCCCTTATAAACATTCCGATTTCCATTTTTGCCTCGAAATCAAAAATATGAAGTTGCCAAAAACATACAACACCGGGGATTCCCCAGCCGTCACCGATCTGAGTACTAATCCAGCGGTTACTAGTTTATCTAGGGCAGAGCGGACGGGATGCCGAGTTCTCTAGTACCTATGGTCGTATGTGATGACATGTACAAATATCACAAACTATACGTCGTGTCTGTAGTGAGGATATGATATCACACGAGTTTTCAATTGTCCTTCCCGAGCCCCCCATGCAAGGATAACTTATAATAATCACTTAGCTGATGGCTTTCTAGGGGCTTTTGCTTGCTTATCTTATCTTTATAGCTAGGAGCATCGATATCATAGACCTCCTAGAAGTTCCCAGCCTGCACAACACAACTTGAACAGACGCGATTTGCTATTCGCATATAAAATAGAACACACCGTGACCACCGCCTTGAAGCTTTTGCCCTGCGCGTTCTGCGACTTTTGATAGTATTCTTCCAATGGGGCCTCTGCGTGACGCAACCCATCGACTGGGACTTTGGCGTACGGGGAGCGAGCTTCGAGCAGACTCTTTCATACATTTTCACACGGCAAAAAGACATGGAAATGCGAATCAAGAAAAATCAAGCATAACACATCGCAAAAGTCCAGCAACCTCGTATGTAATAAAAAGCAACAGTTATATCGCTAAATATGTCTTGCAAACACCAGAAGAGTTAAATCACCTGTGGCACCAACCATGTGAGCTCAGACTGCTGTTCGGCCAATGTCACAAGATAAAATTGGCAGTCATCTTCTTACAAGTCTCTTGTCACATCACCATGGCTGCACCCATATCAAATTTCAATAGCAAGTTATTTTTTATCAAAAAAGGTCTTCATTATTATACGTCTACATGTAGCATCATGATGTATGTATGCTTTTATCCCAGAAGCCGAGGCCCCTCCATCTCTTCTGCAAAGGAAGGAGGAGTAGCGGGTTCGATCCAAGTCTTTTGGTATTTCTACCTCTGTCTCCTTGAGGATCGCGTGATGATCTGCCCTCCCTCCAAAATATGGGGTACATGCCATTTTCATCTCATTTCCCAAACAAAAAGTACAGTACGTTGGAGCATCTCCTCACGTTTTCTTTTCTTGATAGGAGATCTCACGCCCATCATCATGCTATATTTAACTTTCTCTTTCATGCTCTCGTAAAACGCCCAAAAATATGTGCAATGTAGCAGCAAGTCTCGTTGAAGATCTAACGAATTCGTAGAATTATACGCGCGAGTCATTAGAATGGTTGTAAAGGCAGATTTGGTGGACCAGCGCCCGTGAGCTTGGATCAAATTACTTGTTTTTGCCTTGTCGATTGATGGATTGTATGGCGCTGTCCATGTTCCCCATGGATTCGGGAAATGAGAACAAGAGTCCACATTTCGCCCAGGTGGATTGCCCAATTCACGACTACTGTGGCAATGACCTCTTCTCTTTGCTGCTGCGTTCCAGGTCCCTCGAGAGCCGTCTTTTATGCACGGCAAAAGTCCGCAGGCAAGTTCTCAGCACCCCCTAAGATGCTGGTGACTCTTTTGGCCTCCGGAAGTTGACCATGCGGCTCAATCTCTTGGCGATGCTGACCTTTGTCTTCTTCTCGGGCTCGTCGAGGGGAACTTCCATGCTCAACTTGCTTCGCTCGCCATGAGATGTACTGATTAGACGGCTGAGGCTGGCCAAGCTGGATCTTCGACGGCCAAAGGCGCTTGCCGTGAATGATGCGGGCCGTTGTTCGTGGAATGGCCGGTTGCGTGGTCTCACCCCAGGAAAATTGCTTTGCGGTCCAGGAAGTACTCCGGGAAAGTTGCTCTCGCGAGTCATCGTTGAGGTGCTATCTGTCAACGAAGGAACATCGACAGAAATCCGCACCACCTCTGGGCCTGGTTCACCCATAAGCAGAGACTGAAAATTGGTTTCCTCAGTTACAGATGATGGTGCAGTCGAGACCCGATGAGCATCGCACGACATGGGCGAGCGTGGCGAGGGAAATGAAGAAGAATGGCTCATGGAGTATGGGCTCATGCCAGCCATGGGTCCGGGCAGGCTGATTGGGTGGATTTCGACTGGTGCCAGGTCCTTGCCTGGGAATACCCTACGCGGTGATGGCGCAACAGAGTCTGATTCGTGATATGGTTCGTAAATTCGTTCTTGGTCGACTGCAGTATGCTGCACGGGTACTTCCTCGGCAATGACCTCGTCGTGTAGGGAGCTGATTGATGTCTCGGTGCGGACTCTTGATCCCGCAGGCAGTTCTAGACTTGATCCGCTGCCCTTTCGCTTGATTGACGGTGCTGGCGGAATGGAGCCTGTCGAACCCTTTCTGGCGTAATCCACCTCCTGAGTTGGTGTGGTGGTGAATCCATCACTGGTTGATTGTGCCTCGAATTGAGCTCCGGACATTGTGCTGGCGCCGGGCGTAGATGCTTGTGAGGGAGTATCCGAGCCAGAATCCTCAGACTCATCCTCTTCCTCTTCCTCGAAAACATCAGCCATGGTGGAGGAACTGCCAAATCTGTGAATGCCGAACTTTCCCTCAAATGGAGGCATTTCTGGGGCGCTCTCAGCTCGGCGATGGTAATGCATACCAGGACCGGAGAAACCTCGCATGCCTGCTGCACTGTGCAATTGACGTTTCGGTGGAGCACCTTTTCTCTGAGCAGCATCCCATGCCGGATCGCGGGCCGAGGGTGTATTAAACGGGCCAAGGGCAGCATCCAGATCAATCATAGGATATGACGCATCATCCTCGGACTTTCGTCGAGGCTTATCTGGTGAGGGTGCTCGTAGCGAAGAATTGGCAGGTTGAGTGACCATGACCATGGGCGCTGTGAATGGCCCTGTAATGTCCAACCCGTCCTCATACATGGCAGCGTTCAACTGCTCGCTCGATGGAGGCGGGGTTGGTGCACGTGGAGAGTCGGATTTCGACTTGCCAGACCGAGATTTGGTTTTACGTGGCAGAAGAGAGCCAGCCCAAGACTTGACCTTCTTCTGCTTCTTCTTCTTACCAGAAGGTTTCTTGGTAGGAGAAATTGCCTCACTTTCCTCCTCAAAACTCAGCTCGCTCTCTGCGCCGCTGCGATCAATCGTCTTTGGCCCCATCTCAAACGAACTCGAACTGAGAGGTCGCTGTTTTCCTGGTGAGCTGGATGCAAAAGGATCAAGTCCAAAGAAAGACCAGCGTTTCGGTATCTTTGTGGGGCTGGAAGGAGCTGGCGACGAGGGCTCGTCCATGGTGATGATGGGCAAAAGCGGAATCGAGTTTCGTCTGCGAGGAGATGACTGAGTATCATCGAATGGGAACGAAGTAAGCAGGCTAGGAGTGCGTTCGAGCACAGGACCTGCAGTGCTTGGCCGGTGTTCCCCTTGTTTGACTGGTAACGAAGGGGACAGAACACTTGGGCGTTCCCGATCTGCTATGGTTGAGTTTCCAAGGGAGATGATGGAAGAAATGCTGTTAGATACAGAATGGCCAGGATGACCAGTAATCGTACTAGAGGTGTCTGTCGAAACCATGGAAAGTGGCCTGGGGATGTATTCGAGAGTATCCGAAAATCCAACCTTTGCCCGTGCAGGTTTCGAACTCGGGCTAGATTCTGCGCTATGGTTGGCCTCAACAGGTGTCTCGGGAGCCTCCTCTGACGGCTCCGCAATGGCCTCTGGAAGTGGTGATTCTTTTGGCAAAGGTTCTTCCGGACCTGCGAATGGAGACTTCATTTTGTTGTCAAAGTCGGCAGGGCTGTTCGGTGCGCTATTACCTCGCGACGGAAGCGGACTGGTTGGCGGCTTGAGAATCATTGAAAGATCGTGACTCGAGATAGCAGCAGACCGGCGGTGCGCATGCCTTCCCCTTCGTGCAGAGGAGTCAACAGGCTGAAGGGCAGGGGATGCGAATCCATTCTCCGACCTGGTAGGGCTGGTGTTGTTCATTACTGTAATGGTGTCACCTTCTCTCAGTTTTCCACCAACAAACTCGCTACCACCTCGCCTGTGGCTGCCACGATTCGGAGCCAGGTGTGGAGAGGCAGGTGAACGCGGTGGGCTCATCAGAGCAAAGGATGAGTCGATAGAAGCACCGGGATTAAAGCTGAACTCTGGTAGTGGAAGCGGTTTTTGTGCAGAGTCGTTATCGGCATCATCGCCTGGTAAGCTAGCACCTGGGTTGAAACTGAAAGCTGGAAGCGCAGGAGAGCGTCGGGGTCGGGCGCTCGATGCACCAAGGCTGCCAGTGCTCATCTGCTCACTCGACAGACCCACGACAGACTTTGGCCGTTGACCACTTGCTCGAGAAAGTGACGATGGTGCCGAGGATACCGAATGCCGGGCTGGAAAGACGAAGGGAGGATTCGGAGGCGGAAGCCTCGAGCGAGGCGAAGGCGTCGAGATAGAGTAGGGACTTTGGTCGTCGGCAGCTGGTGCCTCGATCCTTATGGGCTCAGGTATCGAGAGATGCCGTCTTCGAGATCCATTTCTATCCATGCCCACACCACCCATCGTTGTCATGGTGGATTCCCCTCCAGGACCGCCAGTTGTTGCAAAAGCGGTTGCCATATTCCTACGTGGCCGCACTGCGGCACAAATTGGACAAGCGCCTAGAAGCGGTGGGATATCATAGATGAGTCCTGGTCGTCTATGAAAGAAGTCGGAATGTTTGCTATTCGCTTCCTATGGTATTGTTAGGTTGTCTCTCAAGGCTGCGGCTGGCGAAGAATGGTGGCAGAATTTTGAATGGCACAAAATGAGAGTGAGACTGCGGCTTGCTGCTGGGTTGAAAGTGTCGCAGACGAAAGGGTGCAGATGGCTGAATGACGACCAAGCGAATGACTGGTATTACCTCGTGAGCGAATGGCTGAGTCGACTATAACTTTTGTATGTTGGGACTCGGAAAAAATGGCTGCGTAAAAATGGTGTATTGGTGGTTTTCTATTTGTCGCCCGTGACAAAATATCGTTGCGTTGCGTTGCGTTGCTGTTTCCCGTCTACCGAATGTCGAGAAATACGGGCGCAATCGAGTAAATGCAGGCCAAAAATAAATAACGGGCTCAAAATGCTAGTAAAGTGAATTCGGATCGAAAAAGGGAAAAAAAAGAAGATGATGATTCCGACCGAAAAGAGGAAAAAGGAGCGGACGGCCAAGACCAGGGCAAATCTCTACTGCGAGAAGACTTGCGACCGGAATTGAAGCCAAGGGTGAGGTTGAGGGTTGAAGCCTTCGAAGATGGAGAGGTGGAGGAAGGTGAGTTTGAGATGGAGGAGGGAGCAGAGGCAGAGCAGAGGGCCGGCCAGAGTCGAGAGGAGGAGAGAGCACCAACACACACACACACACGCTGGTACCGGATGGGCGCGCGTGCGCTGGGGGAACTGGGTGAACTGGGACTGGAGCGAGTGGGAAGCAAGTGGGAGCGCTGGAGCATTCGGGTTTCTGGGCTTTTCCCGCTAACTAGTCCCAGTCTTAGTACAGTGGGGCCCCTGTTCGTCTATCCATGGAAGTGGACAAGGTACCGCAGACAGGCCTGGGAACGAGAAAGAGGGTGAGGTATCAAGAAAGCAGGCAGGTTCACGACGATTCACACAACCACCCGGCAGTGTGTCTCTTGTGTTGTTTTCAGCTCGGAGAAAAGAAAGATAAAAAGATCTAGGTCTCGATTCTTCTCAATTGACTTGCCCACGCTCTAGCTGAACCAGCACACAAGGCAAACGGCCTAGTAAGCATCATCAGAACTTGCAAACTCTAGTTTGCCCTTCCTCGGCACAGAGTTCTGCTCCGTCGCTTCTTGATAGATGCAGCGTAACTGCATTTGACCCATTTCGACCTGCCTTGGCACTCAAGTGCTCTCCTCTCCAAAAGACTTTGGCCCCAGCGCAGGAGACTTTTGCCTGCTTTGCGCGCCGCGCAGGCATATTCTTCTCACTATGTGCTGTGCCTACCTTAGTTATCTGCAAAGACATGACCGAAAAGGAAACGCAATACACACACGCAACGCACAAACCCAGCCACCTACCCGGGGAAGACGCCAGGCGCCTAACGTCGTAGTAGCAGCAGTTAGCAGTTAGTAGGCCAGCAGTATCTAGTCCCGCACGTAGCAGTAATAAGTATCCAGCAGCACTAGCCCGAGAATAAAATGCCCACTTGAGGCCCTCATCTCGGCTTCTTGTCGTGCACAATTTCCCAGTGCCAAATCAGACATGCGACTATCGACGAATCAACAGGCCCCAATATTCCGTCCAGGTCGCTTTTGTTAGTGTTTGATTATGATGTGTGCACTCACTTTGGTCCTGGGTAACGTCCGTGTCCCAAGGGAAAATGCGCCGTCGCAAACCCCCATCATCCCCATCCCATTGCCCAGTTTGCCAGTGTACCCCCTGCTTCTACCCCCCTGACCATCAATCTCCAGGTAATAATCTTAACAAGCTGTACCTGACCAATATTGCTACGTGCGGAAATGTCTATAACCACTATCGACGGTCGTGTTTAAATATGGAAACATAACAACTTGGTTTCTCGGTTGTGACCAAGTAATACGAGAGATTGTGACCTCATGACTTTGTGCAGGACCGGCTGTACCTGAAGGAAGGGCCACGAAGGGCTTATGTAGTTTACCAAGGTAGCAGTCGTATCTGTCGGAAGATTGCAAGGACACTTGATCGACAAGATCTTTCGGACGAAATCGCGGGATCGCTTAGACCACGGGTTGGACGGGGCGACACTTGGTCGGTTCCCCCCTCCCCTCGCATATACATAGCGCAGTGGACGAATAGATAAAGACAGATGCAGTAATCTGTATGTAGGGACATGACTCTGGTCACTGGTGACCAGCGAAGAAACCCCACGATTCAGTTCTGTTTGGACGTGGGATTATTGCAACACGACATCCCCATCACCGGGGTGATTGCAGCAAGTCATATCTCAATGTTGATGCCCTTTCTTGAGTCTATTGAGTTTGGTTATACATGATGCACAGAGCTGAGAAGAGGATAAGTATGTTACATCTGCTACAAGCCGTTGAAAGTGGCACTGTACTTTCACTTTGCAGTAGCTAGATATGCAGCATATCATAATCCTGCGTAACAACGACTCAGGAGCTGCTGCACAGTTCCTTACAGTAGGTCCAGTCCAGTCCAGTATGCTCACTCTCCAGGCTACACAAACTTGTACTATGTAAGTTTGGACTGGTGGCAGGACACGCGTAACCACCTGGCTTCGTGACAGAGAACAGACAATTGACCAGCATCCGGGCGGCAATTCTGCGATGGGCAGTTGGCCAGTTACTTGAAACCCCGGTATCAATGTGCGTCTCACATAAGTACCGCTTAACCGTGAAATGCACTCAATTTCAGCCCGCAAATCTGTACCTCCACTTCAGTGCCGGCCAGCCTGAGTGTGTGTGAGAGAGCGTGGAGAGCCTGTCGAGCCTGTGCTTGAAGAGTGTGCCTGGTTTGGCGGGCCTTGTGCCCTGTGCTTCTACCTGCTAGCAGCCAAGTGCAGCGTTGTGCCTGATGTTCCTTGCTTGGCCTCTGGCAGGGTAATATCCATCCAATTGCTGGGCCCAGCGCTTCTCGGTTCCTGGCGTCGTCCCACCCACACCCCTGACCCAGCAAACCCGGTTCAAACCTGTCAGTCTCAAATTATGCCGATTTCCTCATCTGGGCATGGAGATGGATCATGGAGGGGAGGAAAAGAGGACCACCACGCCCATTTTCGCACTCACCAAGGGCTCCTTGCGGCTTCGCGGCGCCCAAAAGATAGGCAAGCAGACGGATCAAGACTTGTTTCACGGCCGCTTGCGAGGATGGTCCATGTCCCCGGAAGAGACAGGCAAAATGAGATCCATATCTCTCTCGCTTCTTTCCTTTTTCTTTTCACCTTGCATTGCTTCTCCTGCCTCGAACCGTCCAGTGGCATTGTTTCAAGGGTGTTTCCCTTCGCTGGGCCGACGGGGCCCCGGGCAACGAGACAACAACACCACATTGTCCTGCAGCTCTTCTGCAGGTCGAGCGCTGGAAGCCCAAAAATGATAAGACCTTTGTCTGTTTGTTCACCTGCTGCTTGGCTCGACTGAATGGGCACACCACCCTGAAGCCTGCAGCTCTCAGGCAAGGGCCTAGCCGGCGCCACTTTGGAGGAAGCAGATCCTAAGAGCGCCCATCAGATTGGTCTTGCAATGGGCTGTAGCCAACCAAGAGGTGTGACCATCTTGACCAACCATCAGCGCACAGACGCCGATGCATAAGCTGTGGGTATCCGGACAGGCTAATTCACAACGGACTGCGATCTTGCATTGCTTGGGGTTGTACGGGCTGCGGGTCTGATAGGCATTTGGCGATAGGCGGTCATCATTCACGACTCGCGAAGGAATACGCCAGTCAATCACGACCCGGCCCCTCGCCCACCATGGACGGGTTGCTATAGTATAATGTCACCTAAGACTGTGACCGCAACTGTGACCAAGGACGAGATGGTATACCGATTGGGCTATAAGATTGTCAACACATCTAGGTTAGTATGGGGGTCTCGACATGCTCTTGCTAGGTGCGGAGGATTTTCCGAAAGAACAACTCCCGAGAAACCGTGTCTCATAAGCGAGCGCCCACATTTCATAAGTGTACATAATTGAGACCAGAGTTGCGACAATGAAGAAGCTTCTCCCCCACAGAGCTGTCAATGTCCGATATTCAACTCAGAGTTCCGCCGACGTCGAGAGCAATCTCGCCTGGCTGTAAGCAGCAAAGAAACATAATCAGCAAGATGGGCATTGGTCTCGAAACAAAATGAGCGGAACGCTGCAAATTCCATGCTGTCGTATTTGTTGGATGAGCTAGCGAGCTGCTCAGCCTCGCAGTTGTCCATCCCCACAACCCAGGCTCGTCAGCCAGCTCGCCAGGCCTTCAGCTTTGTTGGTTCATCTGATGAGCATCCACACGCGGTCAAGTGATGAATTGCGGAGTGTCCGCTGGGATATTTTCCCGTGCCAAGGTCATATTGTCCACAATGTGAACGCTAGCCAGATCCTGCCCAGTTTATGACGAAAGCATCTCCCTCAAACAACGAACCGAGTGTTGATCGCGGGGTTTATCGCAGTTCGGTGGATGCCAAGGGGCAGACGGCCTGGGGGAAGAGTGCAGTAGGGTCGACAATCACCGTTAAAAGCAAACTGCACCTGCAGATGGCGAGGTTGCCCTGGCATTTTGCGGTGAAGAGCATTCCACAACATACGGATGGATATACTCAAACTAGGCATCCGGTTTTATGAGTTCCTGAGCGAGCCGAGTTCTAACACGACCGGATCTCCCGTGGTGTCGAGAACTATTTCACCCGCTCGTTGACGGCTCGATACTGATCGGCAGTCAACCCCAGGCCATGTGTTTTGTGCCCCGTCTCGAGAATATTCAACCAGCAACGCCCCCAGCTTGACCCAATACGTCCATAACAACGGCAACTGGCCGAGTTGTGTTTCATGAGATGGCCCATGAAATCTGGCCGTAACTCCCGCCGTTGTGGCATTGAAAGCTGGAGCCAAGGTCTGTTCGATGCGGGCATTTAGAATAGCAACAAAAGTAAATTTAGAGGTAACATCGCGCCTCAAGATCCCCTGAAGATTGTTTGATGATACCGAGGATATCGTTGTCAGACGACGTTTGACATGAAGAACCAGGCCGAGAGGAAAGAAAGAAAAAAAAATTAATTAATCAATTGAGTGTTAAAGAGCCGGGGCCCAATCAATCGGCGTCGTCCCTTGTGGAGAGAGGACCCTGATCTTTTGAAGAATTGCAAATGAAGCGTTCCGGGCGGCGGAAAAGAATGGCGCACGGGCCAGATAAGAATCGAGGGACCCGCCTCAACCTACACTAGCCTACCATTGGATCGGACCCGCCATCTAAGAATTTTTAGAAAGATTCATGCTGCAAAGAAAATTGCATGCCAAAGTCGTAGAAGCAACAGAATCGCATTTCCCAGCTGTCGCAAAACGAGGCAACCACCAGGACGTGAGAAAACCGAGACGAGGAGACGCGAGCGCGTGTTGTAATTAAAGTTCCACAGCCGGACCACGGATACACGGTGAACGGAGAGGGAAAAGTTTCCACTTGTCATTCAATTCAGAATACACAGCCATGTCGACAGCGACTGAACAAGCGACAGCGGTCCCAGCCCCGGCACCAAAGCCGCTGGGCATGCGCAAGAACGGTATGTCTGCTCATATTGTATCAGGAAATATAGCGAGTTGCTGATAGGTTCTCAGGAAAACAATGGCTTCCTCCCAAGAAGGCCTTCCGGCCCAGCGCTGGTCTCAAGTCTTTCGAGAAGCGGCAACAAGAGCGGACAGCCACGGCGGCGATGAAGGCCAAGGAGAAGGAGATGAAGGATGAGAAGGAGGAAGAGCGCCAGGTTAGTATTGCGCCTTTCGAGTGCCAAGCCGCAGATATTACAAACAAATACTTATCCCATCGATTACAGAGACGCGTGCAGGCTATCAAGGACAAGCGAGCTGCCAAGGAAGAGCGCGAGCGATACGAGAAGATGGCCGAGAAGATGCACAAGAAGCGAGTAGAGAGGCTCAAGAGGAAAGAAAAGCGCAACAAGCTCATCAACTCTTGAGGAGTTTGCATGACATCTGTTTGCTTTTGCGCAAAGTGAAAAGCGCCGTTGAAGGACTCAATCTCGCCCTACCGAAGGCCATTCCGCTTCATATGATTGCAATATGGCTCGCCTGAGCCTGCAATCACGCCCGACACCAGAAGATACAGTGCACATTGTCACCCACGGATGCTCAAAATCCTAGATCAACCAGCATTCCTCGGCTAAGGAGGAGTTTTCGAGGTTGAGGATGAGGTCTTATTTACTACAGGAGTATATTCGTACCGGTATGAGGCTGGGCGTACATTCAAGGTCAGCGACGTGTAGACAAATATGGCAATCAAACTGTGTCAGGCTTTTCCACAGTTGACAAACATCGCTGGAAACCATGCACAGGTTTCACTAAATAATGATAGCAAGGCTGGTCGTCTTGCATCAGCATAGCTTATATGAGGTCGTCTAAATTACAGACCAAGGGTAAATTTCGTAGCCCGATAGGAAAAAAAAAATACGAAAACTCATGACATTCTGGAAGCTTTTTCTTGTCTTTGATGTCCAGATTTCATGTATCAGATCCGCCTCGATATGACATTGGCATGTGACGCTTGGGGTAACTCGAATGCGCTAACTGCATTGAAGCAATTTACGCATAACGGCCAATGCAGTGGGGAGCTTTCAGTACACCCCTTGACAAGGAACCACTACCTATTGTTATTACTACTTTACCACAATACATACGGGTCTGGAAGCCACCAAGAGTGCCAGCCCACAGCCCGTACAAATCCATCGGAGACTATCTAGAGACCGTCGACGGTCGCGGCCGGGCGCAACATGTCTGATCATGGCCTTGACACGAGTAAGGCGGCTTACCCACAGCGGCCGCGGCACCGCATGAGCCGCTCAATTACCGAGACGAACGCTTCCAGACTCCATCGCCATCACGGCCACCAACTCTTGCACCGGCGACACCACCAGGACCGTCATTCCGAGTATCGATTCCCACAGTCTGCCATACCTACTCTGCAGATGCCGCCGCGAGGTTCTCTCGACCTTCCTCGTTCCGAGGGCGTGACCCCGTATATGTTGAGCAGCGCCGAGCAAAGCCGCCGAACTAGCATGCTGCCTCCTGGCGCTGAGGACATTGGCGCTATGGCGCTGCAGGAGATACCGCCCAGTAAAGACAAACACCAGCAGGCACAGAATGATGAGGCCGGACGGCGTACTACGTGTGTCATACTACTATATCGACAGTCAGATCTCTGCTAACTACCTTTCCTCTTGCGCGTCTTGCAGTGGCCTTCAAAAGTCACTCTCTGAGTTGACCACGTTTTCAATAGCCACTACACGGCGACTGGACGATGCTTATTATGCCGTCTTGGAGAAGCTGAGTACGTTGCATAGCACGGTCACGAGTATCAAAGAGCTCGCAACCCTGTCGAGGGAAACCGTTGGCACCTTCGAAACCGAATCCAAAGCTCTCATCGGTGAGACAGGCACGCAGCTGGACAACTTTGGCCAGTTCAACGAGCAGCAAAAACATATTGAAGAGTTGCAGGCTCGCATACAAACAGGCCGGGAGAAGGTGCAGAAGCTCAGCGAACGTGTAGACATTGTTCGAGAACGAGTCGAGGGCTGGGAGAGAGCCGATCGCGAATGGCAAGAAAGGACACGAAAACGTCTCAAGACTATCTGGATCATCACATCTGTGCTGGCCTTGGTCTTTATCCTCCTCATTGTCGGTGCGCAGTATGCTTCCCTCGAAGCACTCACAGATATGATGTCGAGCAACGGTTCTGGAGGAATTCCCGGAAATGAGCTTCACAACACCAGCAGAGTATCTGATCACTTGGTTGAAGACGTTAGAGCTGCATTGAACCAATCTCGAGGAGCTGTTGCCGCAGTCGATGCTGACGTCTTCCGCGCGTTGGACGAGTTGTGATCATTGTATCCTTTCTTTTTTCCTCCTCCCCTTTTCCTTACCTAGATTTCATATCTGGTTGCATGACATCACAAGATCGCTCAGTCGACTTGTACTTGGCGATTGGAGCATTATACCCAGGCGTTGGATCATGATCATTATTGTAGACTTTTTTTTTTTTTTTCCCCTCCATCATAGAATCGACGGCAATCGGCAATCGGCATTCGTGGCTATGGTTCCTTCTGAATTTTGTTGGCTTCCTACGCAAGCAGTTTCTGGGGCGTCGACGTTGAACCGGCCCGGATTACCCACTCCCTTGCAGTCAGTTTGGTGTGGTACTTTTCATCAGCAGGTGGTGCTGACTGTCAGCCGTAATTTCCCCAGAGGTTTTGGCTCATATGGAGCCTCCTTTCTGTTGACTCGCAAAAAGACAATGCCTCAAAGCGTCCGCATCAGAGGAAACATAGAATTATAATTCAGAACAAATTGACTATAGATGGTGATATGTGTGTAACTTGACAACGCCGCTGACTGACTGTTGGGCTCATAATGGCTTGGCGTGGCTTGTTGATATGTAACCCAACCCAGTTGACACAAGTCCCGAATTGCCGGTCTCAAGTCGACGTCATGCCTTCACTCAGCTGCCCCTCCGAAAAGATGACCAGGGCCTCTTGCGCAACTCTCTTTTCATCAATGGTGAGCATGCGAGCGTCACCTTCATCGTCGCTGAGTCTAGAGACTTTGATAGTCAGCAGGACTAGAAAAGCATGATTTTGACCAAGAATTTCCCAACAGATACATATGCTAAGCGCCCAGCACGAAATGCCAAGGGCTGGGAAAATGCGCCGCAACGGCATCGCGGCACTCACATTTCATCGCTCAGTCTGGACCTCTGGAGCTACCTAAGATACACTACGAGATAGGCGCTAGCACCAGTGTGTGCATCGCAGGCAAGTCATCCTGGCCTTTGCGCGCGCAGGCGTAATCTGTAGGCGCAGCACAGAGCTCTCACGGCTTAACGGCATACCCAATGTTTAATCACCAGACGAGAAACAGATTGATTTGATGCCCACGCCTAGCACTTCCAGGGCTGACTCAAACAAACAAACCCCCCTCAAAGGAACCATTCCGTTCTTGATGTAACTGACCGAGCTGGGCTTTGAGTAGATTCCTGTTTTTTTCTCTTCTCCTTCCCAGGAATTCACTTTTTACAAAAACATCGATTTTTTCTCTTTGCCCTGCGTTTGGGACTCGAGGTGCATTCTTGTGTTCCTTGTCGTTTGTTTTGAGCCTCCGCCCCAAGGTACCGTACTTGCTGCGCCCTGGGAGGAGCGACTGACCTATCGAGTACCCCGCCAGATTCATTTCCAGTACTAATAGCAGTTCGTGGGCGACGTCACCCCCATATTGGGAATTGCGCCGACCAGGTCGTTTTTCTTTCTACCTACATAACATTTTCCTGTCTTGGAAGGTTGTCTGGGACGCCTTCATATCCCACGCGGTATTTGTTTGCAGAGAAATAACCAACACAAACCATGGCTTCGACAGACGCCAATCCTGCGCCGCCCATTGCGCAGGATGCCCCCGTTCCAGGCGATGTTGCGCGGACAAAGAGCACTCAGTCTATACCACCCCCTGGTCAGACGCTGACAGGAAAACAAGAACATTGTCAGTCGAGAATAGAGAGCATTTGGTCGCTCTCGTGGTCCCCGTCTTCTTCTTTTCTGCGGCAAAACAGCTAACTCTTCGTTCTCCCATCATATAGACCTCAAACGAGAGCTTATTTCCGAACAAGTCAACTGGGAGATCTCAGAGCTCAACTCTCCCACCGCACTACGCAGATTCGGCGCCCCTTTCAAGTCAGAATTTGGCGAAGTCTCTCCACTCGATTCGGAGCTCCCTATACTACGGTACCTATTCGTACATCATGTTCGCGAATTCCCATTCTTGGACAAAGCAAAGGAGAAGGAGTTTTGGCAGGACAAGCTGCAAGTGGTAGGTCCAGAGCTGCCCGCCAAGCTAGCTAGCTAGCAGAGCTGTTGAACCGTGATTAATAATACGATTCTGTGCAGTTCCTCGAGTCTTTTGCTAGCAAGAGCATATCGTCTTCGGAAGATCGATTGGAAGAAACCAAGCGCCGGAAGCTGGCTATAAAATGTCGCAAGATGGTCGAGCTTATGATGGTGTCGGGCATCAGAACAGCCTCTGGATTCGAAGAGCGCATAAGATTTGCCGAGTTGGAGATTGTGGATGCCAATGCGATTGACACGGGCGTGCTCAACACTCTGCCCGAGGGTAATTATGTGAACGGATGGGATGTGAATGTTGCCGGTGTCAGACTTACAACCGTAAAGAAGCGCCTCCGTTCGCACAAGCATGCGGTTAGTTCTTGACAAGCGATCTTGCCAACCTTCTCTTGCTAACATTTCCCAGGAGTTCATCTTGCGTGTAAAGAGAAAAGGCGAACTCGAACACTTCCTGGGACGGCGATACGGCGACTTTGCGCGGTTGCACAAACAGCTTAGGACCGAACTCCCCGGAAAGGTCCTACCGCCGTTGCCTAAGAAGAACAAGTCTAGCACCACTGCTACCGGTCTCTTTTCACGGGGTGGAGGTGATGGAGATGATTCTGAAGCCTCTTCTGTCAGCAGCATGTCAACTATGCCTCCTGCTTCGGAAGGGGGTGGTTTGAGAGAGTCTATGAAGAACCTCACAGTTCGCGGTCACCGCCGGGAACTGTCCACGACATCCTCTAGGAACGCTTCACCACGCCCTAGCATGGATGGTCCGAAGAGCCCCAACCTGAACAGTCCAAAACCAGATGTGAGTGAACATGTTCTGGACAGTGTAGTAGCGTATACTAATATCCAAATGTAGACTACTCTTTTGTGGCGTGAAAGTCAACGAATTTCCCTGAGGGCATTCTTGAGATATCTTCTTCAGAACCCACAGATTGCCCAGACAAAGGCGATTCAGGAATTTCTGACTGCTGACCCCATTACTCCTACAGACAATGATGTGGAAGACATAATGCGTCGCAAGGCTGTTGATGAGAAGCGCATCGACGAGCAGAAACAGTTTTATGAAATTGCACGGAAGCGAGCCGCAGAACTCGACGTATACATGGAGCAGTTCCGACAAGATATCGTGGAAAGCAATGGCCTCACCAAGTTATTTCAAGAGATCAAGGACAAGGAGACCATTCAAGACTTGAGCGTACAGTACCAAAAGTTTGCAGAGTGGTTACGCATCGAGGTCGCCGCGACGGTCTACCATCTTTTCCTGGCTGAAGACAATTCACCCGAGTTGTTTGCGCAAGCAAAGAGGATTCATTCGCTCATTCCTTACACGGTCCTGAAGAATGTCATTCGACTGGCAAATCCAGCCGCCGTCATGGCTGGAGTACTCGACCTGTTCTTGGCTCAGCCGTTCGGCTCTCGCTCCTTGATGCAGCGAGTCTTTTCTGCTGCTCTGAACGATGGCATCCGTTCTTCGCAAAAGAATATTGATGCAGTGGCTGCAAAAATTGGAGATGATGTGTTTGTGGAGAAGCTGAAGAAATTTGTCAACTCGGATGAGCCTGTCAAGGTGGCTATCCGAGAGGAAGCAGTCTCGGACGATATTGACATCATCGTGTCCATCCAACGATCCGACCTGATTGAGCCACCTCTTGTCTCTTCGCAGGTCCAGAGGCTATACAACGCCTATGTCGCCTTCAACAACGCCGTCGAGAATGTTGATGAAGAGTTCAAGCAAGGCGCAGAGCTCTTCTCCTATCTGAAGCAACTGTTGAAGCTGCTGATTAGGCAGCGTGATAAGCAGATGATGCTGCAAATGATCGAGGAGCCTGTCACACTGCAACTGCTCAGAGATCTTTTCACCATCTTCTATGAGCCACTTGTCCGGGTTTACAAGTCTGCCAACGTCTACAACAGTATTACTGACTTTTCCGTCTTTATTGATGACATGATTCAAGTGAGTACATTTGCCAAGCTGAGATGAAAGCAGAGATGCTAACACGAATATCTAGGTTGTCGAAAAGTGCCGAGAGGAAGATGCTTCGGCAGACCCCAACCAGACGGTGCAGGCCTTTATTGACCTTTGCGCCCGTCACGAGCACAATTTCTACAAGTTTGTGCATGAGGTCCACACTCACGACAATGGTCTGTTTACGCAGCTCATGGGCTGGATAGAAGGTATTCTGGAGTTCCTGCGACAAGGCCCATCGGGCGGCCCTCTGGACATTAATGCATTGTTCGAAGGCGGTGTTGGCGCTGGGGCTTTGGACAAGGACAAGGCCATCAACGAGATCAATCAGCTAATCTCTTGGCAAGAGGCTCGCAAGAAGTGGCACCAAGACAAGACGAGACAAAAGATGGCGGCCGAGGGCAACGCCACCATGGACGCACCACTCCCAGGAGTGCACGGGTTCAAGAGCAGCGACTTTGGTTTCAACGATATGGACTTTCAAGATATGGCCTACGACGATGAATCGGAGGAAGAGGAAGAGGAAGAAATCGAAGACGAGCTAGACCCCATAGAGGCGGAGAGGCGGCGAAGAGCCAAGACGCAAGACCGGCTGCGACGTAGCGCGGGTGAGCCAGTCAAGCCCGAGGTGGCTGAGGTGCACCACTTGAAGGAGAACTTCTTGTCCATGCTGAGACAGGTATTGGCAAACTAGGTAGACAAATGGGCAGGCAGCATCGGAGTGTGAGAGAAAGGAAATATTAGGGGGACACCCTCTGAATATGAGGGTACATGGACAGCATTAATTGCATTGGTACAAAAGAGGCATTGATTAGACTTAATCAGTCGGTCAAGATATAATAATAGAAACGGAAAGCATTCAGGTCTGTTGATGAATATGGCTTTACGTTGAGAGTGATATTACAGTGTCGCAAGTGGCAAAAGGGATTATGCTTCTCTATTGAATATGATTATCCATGATTTATAAATGAGATCGAATGTGAATATCAATGTGTAGAATGAACACTTATTATAGTATGTACAGTTTTGTGGCAAGATGTGATAATAGAAGTAGACTGTTGTTCAGGTCACTCATCAATCAGGTTGTTCGATTATCCGGCAGAGATCTGACGGCAGTGATCGAGAGGACTACTAGGGACTTGGCCGATCCACGTGATGTGGAGAATTGGGCAAGTCCCCAGCTTTCCTTCTCCAATTTCTCGGCAACTTGAACTGGCTTCGCGAGAGATCCCGAAGAGCAGAGGCAGCGGATCCGCACACTGGCCAATCAGAAGCGCGGTGAACCAAAGCACCAGCTCGGTCCAATTCTTTCGACGGATCATTGATACAAGTCGGAAGGCCAATTCCCATTCCAAGAGCGGAACTTGCAGGACAAGAGCCTCAAAACACCAAAAAATTACCTGCCCCATCACATCTCCGCTCACTGTATTTCTTCTTCTTTCTTCTTTGTCTTGGGCTCCTGCTCTTCGGTAACCCTAATTGAATTAAAAGATGGCATCCTCAATGGCTATGAGGAGACTGGCCACCGCGCCGGCCGTAAGTTTCTCTCTCTCTGTCTCCCTCTTTTTTATCTCTCCGGGACCCCTTGAGGTCTTTCAAAGAGAGCCTCGGCTATGCTATAGGCCACCCACCACCATCACGACCGCAATGGCTAACACACATTTCAATGCAGTTCTCTCGCGCTGCCAGATGTCAGGCGAGGACATTCTCTTCCACGCGATCAGTTTGTACGTCTTCCGTCGATGCACCCTCACGCCTGCCGTTCCCTTCCGGCTAACCGCACGTGTTAATAGCTCGCATCTTTGCCAACCAGCCTCTGCGGGCAAAGGAGGCTTCCGCACACGTTAGCAGCAAATACCCGGTCATTGTACGTCTTCCCACTACTGCCATCTCGACAATGGCATTCGCATCCGAACATTCCATTAACATCCACTTCTCACCATTAGGACCACGAATACGATGCCATCGTCGTCGGTGCCGGCGGTTCGGGTCTGCGAGCCGCCTTTGGTCTCGCCGAGGCCGGTTTCAACACAGCCTGTATTTCAAAACTGTTCCCGACCAGAAGTCACACTGTCGCCGCTCAGGGTGGTATCAACGCTGCGCTAGGAAACATGCACGAGGATGACTGGAGATGGCACATGTACGATACCGTCAAGGGTTCGGATTGGCTTGGTGACCAGGACGCTATCCACTACATGACCCGCGAGGCCCCCGCTTCCATTATCGAATTGGAGAACTACGGATGTCCCTTCTCGAGAACCGAGGATGGCAAGATGTAAGTTCCCGCTCGCCCGTCTCCTTCGAGGCGCAATGGCTGCTGACAGTCTTTGGATAGTTACCAGCGTGCCTTTGGTGGTCAATCGCAAAAGTTCGGAAAGGGAGGCCAGGCATACCGATGCTGCGCTGCCGCCGACCGAACTGGTCACGCTCTGCTGCACACTCTCTACGGTCAATCTCTGCGACACAGCACCAACTACTTCATCGAGTTCTTCGCCCTCGACCTGATCATGGAGGACGGTGAGTGCCGTGGTGTCCTGGCCTACAACCAGGAGGACGGTACCCTCCACAGATTCCTTGCTCAGAACACTGTTCTCGCCACCGGTGGTTACGGACGTGCCTACTTCAGCTGCACGTCTGCTCACACATGTACTGGTGACGGTATGGCTATGGTTGCTCGTGCTGGTCTTCCCAACCAGGATCTGGAGTTCGTCCAGTTCCACCCTACTGGTATCTACGGAGCTGGTTGCTTGATCACTGAGGGATCTCGTGGTGAGGGTGGTTACCTCCTCAACTCCGAGGGTGAGCGTTTCATGGAGCGTTATGCCCCGACCGCCAAGGATCTCGCCTCCCGTGACGTTGTCTCCCGATCCATGACCATGGAAATCCGTGAGGGACGTGGTGTTGGTCCCGAGAAGGACCACGTCTACCTGCAGCTCAGCCACTTGCCCGCCGAGATTCTCGCTGAGCGTCTGCCCGGTATCTCTGAGACCGCCGCCATTTTCGCTGGTGTCGATGTTCGCAAGCAGCCCATTCCCGTCCTGCCCACCGTCCACTACAACATGGGTGGTATCCCCACCAGGTACACTGGTGAGGTTCTGACCGTTGATGAGGCTGGTCAGGACAAGGTCGTCCCCGGTCTGTTCGCCTGCGGTGAGGCTGCCTGTGTCTCCGTCCACGGTGCCAACCGTCTCGGTGCCAACTCTCTCCTGGATCTCGTCGTTTTCGGTCGTGCCGTGTCCCACACCATCCGTGACAACTTCACTCCTGGCGCCAAGGCCAAGCCCATCTCGGCTGACGCTGGTGCTGAGTCCATCGAGGTCCTCGACCAGATCCGCAACTCGGAGGGTCCCAAGAGCACCGCCGAGATCAGACTTGCCATGCAGAAGACTATGCAGACTGATGTCTCCGTCTTCCGTACCCAGGAGTCCCTGGACGAGGGTGTCAAGAAGATCCACGAGGTCGACCAGATGTTCCCCCAGGTTGGCATCAAGGACCGCAGCATGATCTGGAACTCGGATCTCGTCGAGACTCTTGAGTTGAGAAACTTGTTGACTTGCGCGTAAGTATATCTCGTGAGAACTATGTTTTATGGTCCTGTGTGCTAACAAGAATTGAACAGTACCCAAACTACCGTGGCTGCTGCCAACCGTAAGGAGTCTCGTGGTGCTCACGCCCGTGAGGACTACCCCGACAGAGACGACGAGAACTGGATGAAGCACACCCTGACCTTCCAGAAGAAGCCCCAGGGTGAGATCGAGCTCGGCTACAGACGTGTCATTGGCACGACGCTGGACGAGAACGAGTGCGCAGCTGTCCCGCCTTTCAAGCGTACTTACTAAGCGGACTCCGGGGATGATGGTGTGCGAGAAAAGGTGTGTTTCTGACTACGCAAGAATTCACGAAAAAATGTGAACGATACCAGCTTCGTGGTATGGAAAGCAAAGTTACAACGGAATATGTGGCAACTAGATTTCAATCAAAGCAGAGAGAGACAGAAGAGGATAACCTGAAAGAAGAGGCATAAGGGGGCGGCATGACATCATTATATCTGGCCCGGCGTGAGCTGTCGGAGTTTGGATCTGTATCTTAGGCGCTCTTATGTTGCTATGTGTATACAGAAATGCATTTTTACGTTGACAAGCTAGATATAGAGACTTTCGTGTGTGATGTGGTTCATCCTGATCATGGTAAGTGCTACTGGGTGATAGATATGGAAGTATAGCTCAAGACACGCAGCGTCTTCATCGAGAGGTTGATGGAAAAGTAAACAGTATAATTGAAATTGTCTAATAGAGATAAACACTTGAAACCTTTTAAGTGTCCGCCTAGTGAAAAAAACAGGGTATGAAACAAAATATTGACGCAGGTATAACTCTTTTCCATCCCCAATTGAATCCTGGTTGCCTAGAAACTCCTTGATTGCTCCGGCCCCAATATGCAAAATGTTCCGATATAGTTTCTTTCGAGGGAATAATGACAAAAGAAAGAAAGAAACAGATTCCATTCTTCTGAACGACACAGAGAATTTGAAATATTGCGACTCAATCACGGAAGAGGGAGAAACGGGAGAATAGATCTAAAGAGATCTCCTTTGTCTCTTCGTCCCTCCCTCCTCCTTCCCATCGTCTCCCCATTTTCACTACTCGTCTTAGATCTTGGACACGGGCATGACGGGCGCGTAGAGAGGCTTGGGCTCGAGGCCGTGTTTCCGGTCGTACCGCGCCGTGGGGTGCTCGCCCATGCTGGTCAGGACGCTCTTGAATTTCTGGCCGAGGGAGCGCTGCTGCTTTCTGCTTGGTGATGTGGAAGAGGAAGAGGAAGAGGAAGATGCCTTGAGGGCGTCTACTGTGTAGGTGGTCGAGGTGGAGTAGGTTGACGAGGCGTAAGATGATGGACTCGGCATCTTGACTTTGTTTGTGTGGTTGTTCTGAAGTGTTGTGTTTGTTATTTTGGTGGTGGAGTGGGTGTGTTTGTGTAGGTAAATGTGAGCTCGAAACAATTTGTATCTTATGTGTGGGTTATTTAATTGATCCTCTGGGAATTGATCCTGTAAGAATGGATTGTGCTAGTATTTTTAGCCTTGTGGTGATGGCTGATGTAAGATGTTTATCTGAGAAAGATGGTTATAAGTAGAGAAAATGTCTTGGAACCAGATTGAATAGACTTGGCACGTGAATATATATACTCATTAGACCTTCAAGTCTTCGGCATACAAGAGCTCGCTTAATAATTGTTTAGGACGTTCCGGTTTCAGGGTGTGTGGTAGGCATCAATTATTGTTGCCTGCCTTGAATTAGTTCGCGGTGACGACGCCTCTAGCATTCATGATGTGTTATGCGTTGTTGCCCATACGAGCGAGTTCCCCATCCATCCTACATGCAAGTTTTCTCAGTCTCAGTCACATAGCCCAATCGGGTTGCTTGGTACTTTTGGAATGGGGGTCTGTATGGGGAGTTCAAAGCCTCCAAAAGCTGTAAGGTTGACTCAGTTGCGTTGTTCCCTGGGTCCTAATATCTGACCAAGTATCTTTACCCAGACTATAAGCGTGCTAGTGGGGGCCGTGATAGCCATAGTAGGCATGGTCAACATGGAGCTCCAAATAAGCTCGGCCTGATTTTTCTTTATTCTGGCTGCCTGACGCCTCAAAACGTGACCACAAGTCCTATAATCCGAATTCCGGCTGCAAAGATGAAGAACTTTTGCTTAAGAGAAGAAGAGAATTTCACCATTACTACCTTGTTTTTGCTTTCTCCATTATTGTTCGGAATTGCCTACCCGAACGGATTGGTTAAGCAATGTTTTGGCTAGGTCACAGTCCGTGCTGGATCAATTGACCAATCATGTCCAAAGTTCCTTGTCGCAAATGAGACGGGGTTCTATAATGTTTTTTTTTTTCGTCGTCATAGGACAAGGCTCTCTTGTTGCTGTCGAGGACTTTTGTAAGGTGCATTTGCTTATTGTCATGTATATCTCTCCGGGCTTATCTGTCAACCATTTCTGCAAGGCATGAAGGCGGAATAGAAAGACCACGTGGGAAACAATTATCATATCATGTCAATTCAATGTTTTTAGTGTCGTTGCCGAGTTGTAAAAGTCTCGGCATTTAGTTCCTCATAATTGTGGCTAGCTGCATGCATCCGTCCAAGCCACAAAATCCTACTCAGGATGAATCATACAAAATCAATCCAAGATTGTACGTACATACGTAGTTTGTTTTCTCACACTAGCAGTGACTCATGCCGGGGTTATCAGCATGGATGGCTGTGGAGTTTGAACAAGTGCACAAGTTGCAGTGAGCCAGTGAGCAAATGGAAAACCCTGCACTCAAAAGTACTTGTATGATATTCTTGATAAGTATTCGACATTGTTGCTTTTTGTGGTCAACTGTTTGATCATACAGTAAATGTGCCTTGCGGTGCCTCCGACTGCTGATTATTACTTGCAGCGCCTTTCACCGGAATCCAGACTCATCGAAAATGTTGATTTGAAATGTTTTCGGGGGTTAAACTCGTGGGTTTCGGCATACTTACGCTCTTATCGGAGTTCGGACTTTAGAACTCGAGTGTGCTTACGGGGGCGCTCCGGACCGACTACGGCATTGTACAACATCGGCTTCCTATCTAATTCATTGCCGCAAACGGAGTCATGGGTTCAAGGAAAGCCGCGTGATGAATTCAATCTTGTAGAGTACCCATTTCGCGCTGCCAACTGGTGTGTGGTTTGTTGATTAAGAAAAAAGAAAGAAAAGAAAAAAGAACTCCCACGCTGCATCAATGCCTCCGAACAATTATTTCCCACCCCCTTTAAACTCACTCTACTTATCTATGGTTTCATTGGGATTCGATAACACAGGCAGAAACGGCTGCCACGCAACATACTCTCTTTGCCTCGTCTAAATCATTGCCACAGGTCACCGCTCCATGATCCCTCCCTCTGAGCCCCAATCGGAGTCGTGGGTCAAGTCGATAATCTCATCGCCTGCATCCTCTGCCCAATTTGAATTGACATCAGCAATATCAATACAGGCATTCAATCGTAATAGATCCAATAGATGGGTGAACTCGTTCATAGTGATATCGTGTTTGTCGCACACCTCGCTATGCTCATTTCTGCAAGTGTCTTCGTAGGATGCGTAACGCATATCTTCCATGATCTGGCATATGGGTACCTTATCCAACCTGTATGGGTTGCACCTGTGATTGAGGAGAAGTTGGAACTTGTCCTGGCGTCTGAAGCCCCAGGGGCAGGTGGCCACGGTGCCTGCTTCCTGGTACATGAGCTTCAGAAGCTCGTGCCGCAGTTCGCTTCTCTCCGCTTTCATCATGCCTAAAATTTTGACTTAGTCAGTCATACGCTTAGCAATTCCGCTGAATGGATTCATTATTGAATCTGAAGAAATGGCTCACTGAAGATTTTTGGTGTCAGGACTTGGCAGATGGCATTGTGGTTCTCCAACTCGGAGAACGGTTCGGTATAGTCCGCGATTAATTTTGCACTGAGGTTCTTGAAGGTATCATCGGCGCCGAACGCCGCCGCAGCCGCAAGAAGGTATCCTGCGTCGACAAAGCTAGGTCTTTGAGCAGCATTAAGCCAGTGCGCCTGAGCGAATAGTAGTGCCTTGGACATCTCGTACTTTCTTGCCAGCAAGGCGACTTGTAGTATTTGTTCTGGCGGGAGAAGCGAGGGCAGCATGTCGGGCTGATGGTGCAGCACGCAGGAGATTATGTCCAATGCTGCAGCATTGTCATCCTCTAACCGAACTGTTTGTATTGACGATGTGCCTTCGGAAGTAGGAGAAACAGATTCTGGCCGTCTTATGCTGTTCCTAATTTTGTGGGCGAGTATTTTCGAGCTGTAACTGATGACGTGGGATTGCACTCGCAGCCGCAATTTCTCAGGTCCAACCTCCAAGACGATGTCCCCTAGGGGGCGCATTTCTGTTGACCAATTTTGCATGGCTAGTCGCAGAAGGGAAAAGGGAGACAGAACTTATGGGAAAGGAAAAAGGAACTGGAACCACACGGCACAAACGAGAATACTTTGATATCTGGCAAAGTGAGCACGTCGATTGCCGAAATGAATTTTCTCGTGGTCAATAAGGGCAAAAGTCTGATTTTGGAACCCCTTTGCCAAAGGCTAGATGCTTTATACAGAAGTATGCCAAATTGTTATGCTCGAAGTTCAAAAAATAAAGGAAAAAGTCTAGAGTGGTCTCTTGAGACAAATAACAACAAACCTTACAGCCTACCTCTGGTAGCGGGCAGAGGAAGGGCCTGGTTCAAGGAAAGTCCATTGGGAGAACCGATTGTTGAAACGTACGTCAGGCATATATTTGGCACATTGTCAACTTACGAAGGGCAGGCTCTTCTCAGGTTCGCTCGAGAGCCATGAAAGTTGACTAATGATTATCTCCGGGCCCGAGTAAAGGAAGTGCCATGCTCAAATACGGAGTTCATTAGGGAACATTGCTGGATGCAAAATCAAAACTGCAAAGCCATCAAGTTACTTAAACAGCCACGTATCTGCAATTGCTTTGGGTTTGACGGAAAATTAGAATCAAAGAGAAGATAGTCACCAAATTAGGACGGGAAGCTGCCATACAGGTCACTTCCATATACCAGTGCATCAGAATCGAGTTGCACAGCTCGCTCATTGCTGCATTGTACCTTTGCTGCAATGGTCCATATGATCCAGTTTGCCCCCAGAGCTCAAGGTCCTTGAAGCTCAGAATAAAGTTGATGTATATTATTACACAATAAGACTTCCCAATAGATAAATGAACACTTCTATCTAAAATAATCATAAAACCTCATTGAAATCCTTCGGGTCGAGTATGCGCTGCATCTTTCCAATCACTGGAAATGGAGCTTGGGCGGGCAGTTGCGCTTAGCAAGGATGGGTCATGTACAATTAGGTAAGCAAGTTCCTAGCATTTCTGAGAGCTCCATGTTTAGAAGTGGCAGGCAGCTCCCTCATGACGCAGGCGCCAAAAGGCAACCAAAAAAAGGACAAAGCTGATTGCACAAACAGATTTCGTGAAACCGCAAAAGCAATCAAAAACTTACATTCTTCTCATCCTCAACACCTTTCGAGACGTCGGACGATCTTCAAACCAATTCAAGCTCCCACTAATAATACAGATATCCGCTCGCCATGTCGTCGGAAGCTGCGCCCATAGACCCCGCGCGCTTCGCCGAAGCCCTCAAGGACCTCCCCGCCAGCAGCCTGGCACTCAAGGTCCTGGAGCTGCGCAACTCAATCGCCCACCTCGATTACTCCAACGAGGAGCTCAAGCCCTTTGCCGAAGGCACTGCATCCGCCCTGGACTCGAATGCCGCCCCGAATGAGCCCGACCAAGACTGCATAGACGCCATCAAGGAGAACGAGGCCGTCATTGAGCGCATGCAGCACCGGATAGAGCTCATTCGCGCCGAGGTCGAGGATCGTGGCTTGAGCTGGAACGAGTTCAAGGGCAAGACTGACGATGAGAAGAAGGAAGAAGGCTCCGATACACAGGCAAGCAGTGAGGCACAGGCACATGCCCCAGTAAACGGTACAAACGGCGTCAATGGCCAGGCAGCTTCCACGAACGAGAATGGGCAGCACTCTGCCTGGACCGACGGCACTTTCACAACTGGCACGATACGGGGGCTCGGTGACGAGGAGCTACTGCGCCGACTACAAGAACGATTGCCCGAAATGCAAGACGATGACGAGGAAGGTGGCATGCACCTTTGAGCCAGCATGTCCTAGCCACCCATGAAGATGACCTTGGGAGCAGCGAGTTCTCGATTTACTTGCCGCTCAGATGAGTTGGGTCCTCGGCGCCAGGAAAGGACCAAGGGAAACGACTAGTACGAGAGTGCTTGAGGATACGAGCGCCCTCGGAGACACAATGGGGCAACCGACAATCACCCCATTCGGCCGAACCATCTTGTCATCTTTCGCGATACAGACTTTTGCAAGAGGCATGAATGACACAAAACTCGGTCATCTCAAACTCAGATCCTGGCCATTAGCCCAAGCTCAGGCGACGATTTGCCGTTACCGCCACGACACTGTTCGAGGGTTTTCGGGCATATTGGTAGTCACCTACTCTTATGGCCTTTGCATATATGACTTTGCAGCACCACCAGCACATACCACTGGAACCAAGACCTGATACTTCGACTGTTTCTCTGGCTTGCAATACTTGCAAATTACGCGCCAAAGTGCGGAAATCTGCTCTTCTGCATGTGTAACGAACGAGATATGAACACTTTCCCCATGGCCCTCGTGATAGCCACAGCGCATGTGGCCTCAACAGACCATAGGACATACCCTAAAGAAATGCATCTTCGAGCAAATATGGCAAATGCTGCATTCTATTAGTCATTTAGACTTGGTTGGAACTCCAAAGGTTCGTGGATTTAGGTGATCGTTGCCACCGGCCAAAACTTTGAGGCTTAGCGAACCATCATCACCCATCGATCTTGTGAGCTTGTCGTGTCACTGATCGTGCGACGACCATTATTCAAAAGACAAATGTCTCGTGAGAAGACAATGGCTACTCTCTTTGTTTCTTGTCAATGTTTCTCGCCCCGCAGTCCCACTGTGGATTACCCCGCCAAAAGAGCTCTATAATACCTGTACGTGAATGAACTCGATGCTATACTTTGACACTCAGACTCACATCTATATATAAGGTGCCAAAATCAGTGCTGGCAGTGGCGACGAAGTGTCTGTTGCAAGCACAACTGAATGAATAAGGTGCGACTTCGTCCGATGTGTATGCAAACAAAGGAAAGAACGGCTTCGCTTGCGTCACTGGCCCGTCTACCATTCAGTCCACCTTGATGGCCGCGATTCTTACCCAAAGCCAAGTCCGGCCCATCAAGGTTCACAGTCACTGTTTCTACAAAGGCATCTATCTCTACCTTGGATTTATAAATTCTCGACGATTCTCATTCCTCTTGCAGTCATTTGCCGTTTATCGTTCATTGCACATACGTTATCGCCAAGTATGGATCTCTCCGTGTTCCCGTCTGAGCTGGTTCTCCAGGTTGTCAAGCACATGGACATGGCGACCTTGCCCATGTTTATGATCACAAATAAGACCAACTACTCCCTTGTTCGTTCCTATGAGCGTTCAATCTGCAAGGCAAAACTGGCTGGCAGCACGGCGCTTGCTACCGACCGCAACATTCTCTCTTCCAGCGAGGTGTACCGCGATGTGTGCTCTCCCGAAACTTTCCCCTGGGTGTGCGAACTGGAACTGCGCGAGCGTCGCATCACCGATATCATTCACAGTGGTTACATTGACGTGACCTCGCCGCCAGGCCTTCAACCCCTGACAACTGTACAACAAAGGCGTTTTATTGCTTTAGTCGAGCGATCCATGCGACACTGCGATGCCATTGCCGACGTAGCTGCCAATACACCAGATGCCCTACCAGAGTACGACTACACCTTGGTCAGTGCCGGATTTTGGGGTCAAGCGGCGCGACTACCGACATCGATGCGTACCCGTAATCCTTTTACCAACACACCCGCGCGCAGCGCCCAGATTGAATACCTTAAATCGCTCTCGGTCGAAGATTTAGCAGCACTATATGTGACCATTACGGCTGGCTCTAATGGCCACGTGCAAGACCGGCCCGACATTCAAGCAGACCCCAGCCTTGCCGAACGGATCACAGTGTTTGAGGAGTGCATTCTCCGTCACGGCACCTGGTTCTTGTGGGCTCAGGTATCCGCCCAGGCAAAGAAAAAGAAGTGGATGAATACATTTAGCGAGGCCGACGACGATGACACACAGACGGAGCGAAAGCTCGCGTGTAGAAACTTGACGCTAAGAGAGATGACGGGCTATATGTTGATCGCCGGAATGTCGGAGCTGGTTGAGTGGGAGACTGGTGCTGCTGACATACCGCCAGGTCTGCGTATGAGCCTCCTTGAGGTTGCAGAGAGCCGGTTTGAAGACGACGAGGGACGACCGCCCGTATATCACTTATACAAGTTGATTAGAAAGTTGGTTTTCGAAGGCAAGGAATGATTGAAAATAGTACGGACACTTTGAATTACATTAATCAAGTATTAGACAGCGCTGCGATGATGCAGAGTACCCTCTTCAGGTACGAATATACCCCAATGTAAATAGCTGCAGAGCAATTTGACCACAATACATGACTCTTACAAGGACCCTGTTCTCGGTGAATGAGCAGTGACGTGGCGTCCACGTTCTCTTACTTGGCCTGTTCTTGAGCTGCCAGAGCAGTTCAATGGGTAATAGAGTACATGTGCGGATTCAGTTTGGACTCTGGACCCGATTTTGCCGCCCGTCTGTGACACTGCATTCAGCTCTAGTGTCGCCGGAAGGTTTCCCTTTAATCGGGGCAAATCGGGGCTCCGGCACCAGCTCCAAGACATTGGGCGGAGCAACAAAAGCAATTGAGAAATCACTTCTTGACTTAGATCTCGTTGCTGCTAAATTTGGCCACCCCTCAAATCGTCGCAACCATCTCTGGAATGATACAAAATGACGCCCCCTCTAATCACCCTGGAGGAGCATTTCCTGTCCGAGAGCGCCGATGATGCTCTGAGGGCCCTCTACTCGGAGCAAGTGGGGAACATCCCCGAGCTCGCGGCCAAGCTCTCGGATCTCGGACCTATACGCCTACGGTCCATGGACGAGAACAACGTCTCGATACAAGTCGTATCCCACGGTCCCGGACCAATGCAGCCGGCGCAGTGCCGCGGCGCCAATGACCAGCTCGCGGCCGCGGTCAAGGCCCACCCGGACCGCTTCGCCGGCTTTGCGGTCCTGCCCGTCTCGGACCCGGACGCGGCCGCCAGTGAGCTCACCCGCTGCGTCCGGGAATTGGGGTTCGTCGGCGCCCTGATTGATAACCGCTGCGGCAACACGTATTATGACGGCGCGGCGTACGAGCCCCTGTGGGCCGCGGCGCAGGAGCTCGACGTGCCCATCTACCTGCACCCGACGTGGCCGTCGGGAGAGCAGCTGGACCTGCTGTACACGGGCAATTTCGCGCGGTCCGCCACGCTGTCACTCTCGGCGTCGGGATGGGGCTGGCACTCGGACGTGGCGCTACACATACTGCGTCTCTTTGCCGCGGGCGTGTTTGATCGGTTCCCCCGCCTCAAGATCATCGCTGGCCACATGGGCGAGATGCTGCCGTTTATGCTGGACCGCATCGTGCAGCTGAGCCCGCGCTGGGGTGCTCGGGAGCGCGGGTTTGGCGAGGTGTACCGGGCTAATCTTTGGATTACTACTAGTGGTGTCTGGAGCGTTGATCCCATGGCTACTATACTGCGTAATACGCCGATGGATCATATCCTGTATAGTGTTGATTACCCGTTTGCTCGGAATGAGAATGGGCTCAAGTTCATGCGGGACCTTGAGGCTAGTGGGTTGGTGAGCGCTGAGCAGTTGGATATGATTGCTTATAAGAATGCTGAGAGGTTGCTTGGACTTAATGTTACCAAGAAGACGTTTTGATGAAAGGAAAGAACGAAGCCACGGTGCTGTTTAGAGGACTGGCTACCGACAATGGTTGCTGCTGCTAAAGAAGGCAAGGAAGATGGACCCCTCCCCCAACCCAATCAGTGCCTTTGTACTTCCGTCCATACTATTCGGTGATGCATTATATTCAAAATGCCAAAATGTGTTACTTTGTCTGTATGAAATATAACCAACGTCATTTTGTCTTGTCTTCTCTTTCTCCACAAACCAAGGAAATAACAGTAATGGAAGACGCTGCTGCGAATTCGATCGTAGAGCGCTCTCGGTTTTGGTTGAAACATTCGGATATCGTCATATGGACAAGGGCAAATTGAGCGCTCGAGAGGGGCGAACACAAGAATCGTCGGCCAAGGGTCGTAGTTGGACTTCTTTTTCTTAATATCAACATCAGTACATCCACGCCAAACTATCGTCAACACTATTCCACCACCATATCTCACAGCACTATCTAATCAACCCATTTCAAAACGGCGGATTATAGTATAACTCTTTTTGCATCCAATCATCATTCTCACCGGGTGGTAGAACTTGAACACCTTTTTCGTATCGGAATAGGTTGAGATGTGATTATCTCTATCCTTCAAACCAAGTGATCCCCGCGAAGACAAGTTTTTGTGAAGTCATCATGATATATATTGTGCTGACAAATACTGTGATCGGCAACTCACTACAGGAAACTAACCGATATCACCGACCCCCTCGCTCGCTCGAGACAGGTTTATTTTAGCTGGGCCTTGGAAGCGTTCCCTGGGCGTTGAATTTGATTCAACTGCTCGGCAACTAGCCATACCACCTCCCTGTTGCCACTTTGGACGGCTAGTTGTAGCAGAGTCCGGCCATTCCCATCGACGGCCTCGACATCTGCCCCAGTGTGCTTCAGTAGGGCCGCTACGATGGATTTGTCGCTGTTGGCGACAGCGAGCGACAGTGGTGTACGCATGTCGCGACTAGCTAAGTCCTGTCTTGCGTTCTTCTTTAAAAGCAAGTCAACGACTTCTCCGTGTCCATTTTCGACAGCCAGAGATAGGGCGGTGCGTTTCAAACCGTCTAGACAGTCTAGATAGTTCTCATCATCATTGCATTCAAGCAACATACCTGCCAACTTGCCGTTTCCCCGCTCCGCGACAACATGAAGAACTGTTCGCTTGTGGCAATCAGGAATCCGTAGGGCGTTATCCCGTGTTTTTAGCAGAATTTCAACAGCCGTCTCTCGGTTGCAATCGGCTGCCAAGAATAGCGGTGTGCGATTCAGCGTGTCTTGGACAGTCCGCACCGCTTCCTTACTCAGAAGGAGGCGAAGTATGTCATCACTTCCTGTCTCTGCCGCATAGTGTAGGGCCGTTTTCCCCGTTGTATCACGGAGGTCGAGGTCGATCGTATCCTTCAAGTCTTCAGCCAGGAAGAGTTTCGCAACCTCATCATGTTTGTTCCTCACAGCAATTAGAAGTGCAGTCCGTCCTTTCGAGTCGGTTTGATTGATCATTACACTTTTGTCAGCTTCTGCGTTCTTGCGAGTGATATTTTCGAGAAGGATTTTCACAATGCTTTGATTTCCAGTCTTCGCTGCCCAGAGTAGGGGTGTCTGCAGGTTTGAGTCTGGAATACAAGGATCTGCACCAACGCTGAGCAGGAGGTTGACAACGTCATCCTTTTTCTCCTTGGCCGCTATAAGAATAGCTGAACTGCCACGTCGGTCTGTTACATCTTTATTGACGCTCCGCTCCAAGAGTAGTGTGACCATCGGTACGAAGCCCCACGCAGCCATTTTCAGGAACAAATCCTCGATATTCTGACTTCGTGGGTTGAAATCGACCTCCCGCGCTAATAGTAACCGGGCGATGTGGTGGTGACCAGCTTTGGCAGCAAGAAGCCAAGCCTTCTGCTTCAAATTGTCCCGAACATGAGGATCTGCTTTGTTGTTGACCAAGATCTCCACAATCTCGATATTATTGTTTTTTGTTGCGATATGTAATACGGTTTGCCCTTCCTGGACAATGATATTAGGGTCCGCCCCGTTGCTGAGTAGGACCCGTGTCACTGCTGCCCAGCCTTCCTGGACTGCCAGACATAGAGGTGTCTGCTGATGGTTATCCATGGCGTCTAGCATCATGTTCGGGCCCCCTCTCTTCATGTAAAGCTTCGCCATAAAGTGGTCACCTCGTTTTGCAGCCCAATGTAATGGGGTAAGACCGTCCTCGTCCGTAGCCCACAACTCTGCGCCCTTGTTTAGCAAGGCTTCTGCAACGACTGCATAGCCTTGCTGGGTTGCAAATATAAGGGCTTTCCGTTGGGATATCAACGCATCTCGTACGTTCACCTCCTCTTCCAGAAGTGTTTCGACGACGGACTCAAAGCCTTTCTCCGCGGCTACCTGCCACGGTTTGTTGTTAGAAGAATCTTGAAGGTCGGAAACAGCGTTGCTCTCGCGGAGCAGCTTGACGATGTCGCGTGATCCACCCAAGGCTGCTCGATGAAGCGGAGTTTGGCCATTTTTTGATCTGGCATTGGGATTCGCCCTTTCAGCGAGTAACAACCGAACAACGCTTGTCGATGCCCGCTCTGCTGCGAGATGGAGAGCCTCATCTAAAGCATGGATCTCAGCTTTCCACACAAGTAGACTCCTCACCACGCCGTCGTGACCTCCCCAGGCAGCGTGGTGAAGCGCGGTCATGTTCTGGCTGTCTTTAGAATTTGGATTCGCATTTCCCTTCAACAGCTTGTCGACAACTTCCTGGTTTCCATTAACCGTAGCCAACGTAAGAGCAGTTCTTCCTGTTGAATCGCGGCCATTGGGATTTATGTTGGCCGCCAAAAGATGGTGTACTATGCTTCTGTTATCCCTTTCAGCGGCACGTCGTAATGCCTCAGGCCCCATCCAATCGTTGATGCTGCCCCTGACTTCCTGATTGGATAGCAACAGTTTGACTATGGATTCGAAGCCGTGCTCGGTGGCCAGCATCAGAGCTGTACGCTTTTTCTTATCATACGCCACATTTCCGATGCCTCTCCGAAGCAGTTTTTCCACCACTTGAACGTGTCCTCCCATCGTAGCCACATGCAAGGCAGTACCCTCTTGTTGTTGAAACGTCACATCGGCTTGGTGTTTGAGGAGGACCCCTACAAGTTCAGTCCAACCTCTCCGAGATGCCACGAGCAATGCTTCATTTACTGCCGTCATGTCTTGGTTGGTCGCGTCGGACGTGGAAAGTAGACTGTCAACAATATCTGCGTGACCTTTGTCCATTGCTCTCTGCCACGCCTTCTTCCTTTCGTAGTCGAGGAGACTCGAGTCGGAGTCTTTTTCCTGAAGATACTTCACAATCTGACTGTGTCCGCTTTCAGCTGCCAGCATCAGCGCCGTGCGGCCCGTGTCGTCGCGAGCGTCTAGATACACATCTTCGCTTCTGTGACGTTTGGACTGTTCTTTTTCCTTGTCTGTAAGAAGACGGACGATGGAATCATGGCCATTTTGCGCGGCTCTCATCAAAGCTGTGCGGGATTTGTTGTCCGGAAGATTAGGATTTGCTTTCTCCTGAAGAAGGGCCATAACAGAGCTCTCGTGGCCTCCTTCGGCTGCTAGCAGGAGCGATGTTCGGCCTCTTTTATCCTGCTTGTCAGGATCAATGGACTGGTCTGTCAAAAGAAGCTCATGAACTATTTCATTGCTTCCCATTCCAGCGGCGAGAAGCAGTGGAGTTCGTCCTCCCGCATCTGGGATATCCAGGCTGTTTGCATCGTCATTGAAACGCAGAAGAAGTTTGACGACATCGAGCTGATTTAGGCGGACCGCCCAGTGCAATGGAGTCTGATTCTCTTCGTCTTGTATGTCTAGCCGTGCGCGAGATCTGAGCAACGGATACAACGCTTCCCACAAAAGGTCCGAAGAAAAGGAGCTCATTTGGTCGTAGGAACGAGTCGCACACGATTCCAAAGCGATATGAATTGCAGTTCTCCCACGGATATCTCGTAAATCGGGATTTGTTGCCAGCTTCGACTGTTCAATCATCCTCCCAATGATGTCGAAATGACCATGTTCGGCAGCATAGTGCAGTGCTGTGTAATTCCTATTATCTTGCATATTTATATCGGCACCGGAGCGTAGGAGTTCATCAATGCCTCTGCGATCATTCTTCTGGACAGCCATAATCAAAGGAGTACGTTTCTCACCGTCCGATTTATCAGGGTCGGCTTTTAATACAAGCAGGAGATGTTGAATCAGAAGCCGCTTCCCATTCTGTATTGCAAACATAAGTGCTGTCTGGCCGCTCCCATCCTGATGGTTGGGGTCTCGAATCAACTTCATCAGTTCCTTTGTGACCGATGAGGTACATGTAGCAGCCGCAGGAGAAAATAAGAGTAGAGTGGCCAGACTCTCTCGAAGCTCTGCTTTCTTAATCTTGTCGTAAAGCATTAGCGAGATTTCCAAAAAAAACCTGCTTGAGTTGCGAGCTTGAGTGCCTTTTCTGTTGCCTTATCTTTCAGTGTCGTTTCGGGGTGCGTGAGTATGACGTGGACAACTTCGTGGAATCCTCTCATTGCTGCCCAACCAAGGGCACTTTTCTCGGACTCATCGTCTCGCATGGGGTCGCTTCTTTCTCCAAGTAGTACTCGAACCACCTCCGTTCGCCCGAATTGTGCTGCTAAGATCAAGGCGCATCGGCCGTCCTTATCAGGCTGAGAGGCAATGGCGCCTTCTTCAAGGAGGGCCTCTGTGATTTCACAATTTCCCTTTTGTGCAGCTAGCTGTAGAGCTGTGTGGTCATGTGCATCTTTGTAATGTAATATGGCCTTGTTGCCTCTGCCAGCCAGTTCCTTGGCTATATCCACCTGCAGTCTCAAAGCTGCCCAGTGAAGCGCAGTTCTGTCCCTTAAGTCTTTGCTTGTGATGTCTGCCCCCTTTTCCAATAACGCCGCGACAATATCCTTGCGTCCGTAGTACGCCGCCATCACAAGGGCGGACTGTTGCTCATTCTTGCTCTTCTTTTCCAGATGTTCATCATGCTGCTTCATGAAGCCAATAAGACTTTCGGCGATAAATTCACCGTTTCCTCTGATTTTGATGGCCCAATGTAGGGCCGTCATTCCGTCGACATCCGCGGGACCCGACCTGGCTCCAACTGAGACAAGTTTTGAGATGACTTTCTTGAAATTTTCCATTGGGCCGCCCGATACATTCATAATAGCCGAAAGCAACGCGGCGTCAAGCCCATCTTGGTCCCACAAGATGAGTCGATCTTTGTCCGTTTGATCCTGATCGGGCTGATCTTTCCCGGGTTGATACTGGAACAGTATCTCCACCGCCTCGACGTTTCCGTACTTGGCGGCCAGTGTTAAAGCAGTTTCATCTGATGGGTCAGACACAGAAGTTCCTGCCCCATGAGCCAACAAAAGTTCCAAGACATTGGATTTGCCCTCCCGTGATGCCAACTGCAATGCCGTCCTCTTATCACTGTTGACAGCATTAATATTGGCCTCCTGCGTAAATTGAGGATGCATCTGCTCGATAACACTCCTGCCTAACGGCTTGCAGCCAGCACCATCACCTTCAGATCCCTTATCTCTGGCTCTGGAAGACGCTGGAGGCATCGATTCTTTCTGACACCGGGCCTTAGCATGGTTGAGCAGAGCTTGAACACAACTCACATCGCCATTAACAGCAGCGTGGTGCAGAGGGAAGTTCTGACCTTTGTCAGGCACGTCCGTAGCAGCACCTGCCCCGATAAGCAGTCGCACCATACCGAGATGGCCCTTCTGGACTGCCACGTTCAAGGCGGTGCACCCATCTCGATCTTGTTCATTCAAATCGCCCGGCTCCATGTGTTTGAAAATCTCTCTGGCTATTGCGGTCAAGCCTTTCTTGGCCGCCAGATGGATTCCGCTAAACGTCTGATTCTGATCTTTGTCTGGCTTGACTAGGTAGATGGAACTTGTTAGCAGCAGTTTTAAAGACAACAATTTCTTCTGTTCCGAGCGGCAGAATATATTGGCGACTGACCTTTGCGTTTTGGATCATCTAATGCTCCATTTCCCAGCAAGAACTTGACAAGAGACGCTGCCAAGCTTTGCTCTCCATTCTCTACATTCTCCCCATTGTCTTCCGTCTCCTCATTCTCCATGACTAATCGGAGAGCTTCTCCTTCAAGGTGCGAACCTTTTGCGGAAAGCTCGCTAGCATCGACCTGTATCATCCGATTCTCAGCCGAAGACAAGTGCATCATTCTGCGAGTCTTCACAGTCCCTTCAGTCTTCGCTATATCTCCTGTCTCCATAAGTGACTTCTCCAACCAATCTTTGACTTTTTGAACCAAATCTTCGTGGCCGTAGAAGAATGCCTCTATGGACATTGATTTGGTGTTGTTCTCATGCGTGCAGTACATTACCATACCATCGGGCAATTTGGGTCGAGGTAAGGGCAGCTTAAGAATCCTCGATGACTCAAGGAACAGCTGTTCTCGTATCTCCTCCGTGCTGGAACTTAGGAACAAGAGTGCCTTCATATCCTGTCGACCGTAGTCATCGTCGTCAAGCACTGTTGGCGTGGGCCAAGCCATTTCTGCCCGATTTGGTATGAGTTCCATAGATGTCTTGTGTTTCCCGAATGTCTTGCGAAGAAAGTACCACTTGCTTGATCCGATACTCTGCATCTTGTCATTTTTTGTTATCCTAATCTTGAGGAGTTGACCCTTGGAGCCATCTTTCCTACTGCCAAGTGCCGGGTGGAAGTAGACTGGCCCCACAAAACGACAGGAGATGACATCCGTTAATTTGCCCTCCCAGTGCGTGGGTTGAACAAGTAGTGCTCTTGTGCAGTTTCCTGGTGTGTTTTCGGCCAGAAGAAGGTGCTGGAGTTTTCTTCCTTTTGCGCCTAACGCCGACTTCAAAGAGGCTCGTGTAAGATCATGCGTGCCCTGCCAGACAAAATCGCTGTGTTCGACGTTGTCGGTCAAGTACACCTTCCACGTTCCTACGAGGTCGCCATTCTCTTGCAGATCAAGCCATACTGACTGGTCATTCATTTCCGTCCTAGGAATATCTAGGATGTTTGTTGGACACCAGCTGAAACCGGGCGCGGCCATGGTTGCTGCTGAATTGTGGAAGAGATGGCCTTGCGCAACTTTGCCTAGCTTGCGTAGTATTCGTTGGTAAATTTCTTGCTGCGATGAACCTCCAGAAACGTCCACTCCTGCCAATAAACCCGAGATTATGGGTATGTCCCGGAGTTTTGACGTGTCACGAGGACTTAAAATAGACGACAAGTCGTCCAAGGTTCTTATCTTAGCCCTCCTGAGCGTGCGGATAGCCTCCGCTGTGGGATGATGTCGAGAAACCTTGTCGAGTATATCAACGTCAAGGTCTTTGATCGAGGAACCACCATTACTCGATTTGAAAAGGATATGGACTTTGCGAGACTTCGCCAGTTCTAAAGCTGTCCAACCTCTACTATACCACGGCGACATAACGATTGCGAAGCAGGCTGTCTCAGCATCGACCCATTGCCATTCACGAAGGTATAGATCATGAACCAGTGTCACTCTGGCTTGAGCATAGTTGTCGTGCATGGTATTGAGAGCCTCATTGCGCAACTTGTCGGTTCGTGGAATGCTAATAGTGTCCCACTAGCAACCTTCGCACTGGAACGAGCGAGCTAGGTCACAAAAGAACCTGTAAAGACATGCGTTCACTTTTCCCGGACCCCAGATTCCAGCACCTGTACCGTCGGCCCAGACATGCGATACAGCCATATACGGCTGCTCCGAGTCAATCAAAGATGGTGCATCACCCGACTCGCCCAAAACTAACCTCCAAGCTGTTGCGCTTTCCGTTTCGACCCTGTGATCCAGCAGCTGCAAGGGAAAGTGGAATTTCCTGCAATTTCCCTCTTTTTCACAATCTTCGTGAAGCTGTTCCACCAATGTGAAGTCGAGTTGGGAATGTTCGCAGAAGTCAAATGTGCATTGCTCATGCTCATGGTGCTGTCGTTTCTGACTGGGGGCTGAGTACATGTCGGCGGCAGGTATGAGGCTTGGGAGGCTGCGTGCTCCACCAGGGAGACCGGACGAGACAGCCCAGATGCGTCGAGGACAGACCTTCAAGCCTTTCGCCCGTTCGACAGCTTCCAAGATGTCACTATCGTCATCGCCACCACTCCATCCCGAGGCAATGTTGGATCGGATGCTATCTCTCCGTGGTCGATACCCCCAGGACATTTTTTTTTCTTTTTCTTTTTCCCCCCTTTCTTTTCCTTTTATCCGAGAATTAAGTAGCCAAAAATGTACGGTAAGGGTGATGAATGTACAAATGTGGTAGTCGCAGTACTCTTTCGGCGTATGGTGAATGCTGCAGGCACTAGGAACAGGACATGATCTTGAGGAGTAATACAGGACATTGATAAACTGCTTTACCAACCGCTCACCAGAAGCGACAGCGCGAGTTACGTGACAGAATGCGGCGATTCATTGCTTTTGCATTGTCGATCTCATTTAGGCCTCTATTTTGGAACCACTTTAAGAGGAGCACATTGCCCGCAACGGGATTTTCAGCTGCCGAGGCATGAGAATATGTTTTTCAGCTTGGGATAATCATTCTCCGATATGGGACAATGGTCGCAGCTGGTAGAACTTTGCGATTGGCGGTAGCCTCTATCCGATATTTCTTGCATTCTCAGTAGAGATGCGAACTGACGAACAAGGCATTGATCTCGGATATTCGGATGAGATCTAAGAGAGTATGCCTGGTGCAGGGCGCTTCACGGCTGACGGCTCTCTTTTGTGACGTTATCATCAGCGACGCAAGGAAAAGCGAAGAGCAATGAGAATTATCCGCCTACTGTGTAGAGCAATGCCTCGTAGATACTTGCCTTTCTCAGCGTGGATTGATCGGCTGAATATTGCTTTCCTCAACGTAATGGAAACCGATGATCACTGCAACTCACCACCTAAGAAATTAAAGCAAGTTTGAATACTCAAGCAACCGGAGTGCTTCGACAAAGAACGAATGCGCCGGGCCTCAGGAGGTTTCAGTCTTTGGATTACCATGTACACTTGATCAATTGGGGCAATTTGTAAAATATATTGGTGCTATGGTATCTAGGCGGATGTAAATATAAAATAGATGTTTCAGTTATACGGCGACTGCCCATGAATTGCACATGAATTGACATGATTTTATCGCAACGAACCAAATTAGTGCTGGATTTTAGCGGCGGATACAGCCGCATGTCAGCATCCGAGTGCTTGATGCGCTGCATGTACGGTGTGTGCACTACGACGTGCACGGAGGATCTCAGGGTTCCAAGGATGCTAGATCTTAGTCTTAGCGCTGCAGTGAAACGTTGCTGTATATGGTATTGCTCAATCGCTGCGCAGCTTTATATCTGTTTATAACTTTCCTCACAGGTCATTGTCATTTGTAGCAATAGGGGACCGATTTGACTAGTTGATATCGGGGTTACCTGCATGTGCAATACTTCTCCGCTGCATAGCAGCATTGCGCGCACTCTGATTTTTTCCTTCGTACGGAATACGGACCTGACTCACGACTCTCGGGAACAGAGGTATTGCGAATGATCGACCGCGCAGGAAATGCAGTGTGTCACTGAGGCGACAGTCAAAATTGAAGAATCCAAGACCATCAGAATTTGCCTCACAACGAGGGGCTTCCACCAAACCCACCAGGCTGCATATTATCAGCCACATTAATCGGCACCCTGCCTTGAGAGACCTTGCAGCCGACTGGTGGCGGCCCACGCGATGAAGAAAGTGGAATATGCTTCACTTTTTTCGCCCCCTCCATAGTCTGTAGCACAGTATAAGTCATAAGAGGGATGGCTGTTCTTTGCAGGATGGCAATGCGATGTTCTCGGCGCTGACGTGTTTTCACCCCACGGTATGATCCACGACCAACTTGACATATTGCAGAAGGCTTGTGCGATTTTCCCTCAACACCACCGATTTGAGTTGAGCCAGAGACTCGTGGTGAATGTTCCAATGGTCTTCAGAGCTGTGTACCGTTCTCGGCAATGTTCAACTTATGTAGTTCATGACCGGCTGCCGAACGGTGTTCACCGCGTATTTCCCCGATGTTTGAACTTCTCTGCCGCCTAAATAATCATGAGCAGGGGACATGGGGCGAGAGGTGGAACTGAGAGGCAAAAGACAGACAGGGGCTATGCGCTGTCAAATTTTTCTTACATTTCATTAAGTATTCCAACTGAAGATCATATGCTTAGAGCACCTGGAACGTATCATGAGAATACAAGCTGCCTGCTATCTACTTTCGCTCCACAAGGGGACGAACATACCGAATCTATCATTGTGCAATAATTTTACACAGCAAGAAACCCATATTCATCTCATCGCAGATACACAAACTATGCTTGCGATCAATTACGAGCAGTTCGAGGCCGTTCTCGGACGCCAGGCTTGGATTCAAGAGCTGGCAGGCATTTTGCCACTGTCGGCATTATTTGATTTTCTCGACATGGCTCGGATACTACATCTATTTCAGCTCAGCGGAGCAATCCCTATCTGGTGCTGGCCTGTAGCGTCGTCTGGCAGCCGGTTGCTCCTCGACTCGCCGAAAGAAGATGGATATTGTTGCTTAGATCGCTTCGAGAATCAGGGCACGCCAGTATGTATCGACGGCCGATATGGAGACGAGTACTTTACGCCGAACCCAGAAACTGTGAAGTTGAGCGTCAATGTGGCAAATCCGGAAAAAAATCCCAATCTTCACGAGAACATGAAACGCAATGATAATAGGTTGCAGAATCTGGAGATCGTATGTGTAAAGCGACAACCACCGCAAAACAAACGGAGGTGGCAATACATGTGCAGCATATTATCTGGTTGGATACTCCTGACTATGCTTATAGTCGCTGGAATCATCCTAGAGCGTTGGCTGGTAGTGGCCTACTTGACAACTGTTTCTATGACTGGAGCAGTCGTATCGTTATTATACGGAAGGCAACCTCGAAAACTCGCTAATCACGAACGAGGAAGCTCGTACACTCGTTTGGTCGTTGTCGCCAAGCACATGAACGAAAAGAACTGGCAGGTTTTCGTGGGAGAGAGCAGCATTGTGAATGCTCTTCTGAACAAACCACTCGAAAGCGATGCAAATGTCCTGCAATCTTCAACGATACTTCAGAAATTACTCCACATACTTCTTCAAGGACTTATTTGCGCACAATGGGGTGCCGCTGTCGGATCAGCAGTCATGAAGAGCTGAGATGCTTTTGCTATAAGCTTTTGGGTCGTATTCTGCATCTTCTCGCACAAATGCTTCTTTTCTAGCGAACGCATCGGGGAGATCTGGTTGGCGGAAAGCGCTGGAATATCAATTCTACGATACCAAACTCAATTGAGTACGAGGCGGGCATTGCTGAATACGATTATGGCTATGAATCCGGACACTTTCTCAAAGGGTCAGCAAACGCTCGAGGAATTCGATAAACAAGCTTTGAAGTGGATTGATCCTATTTTGAAGGAGAGTGTCGATCGAGATAGCTGGCAGGAAGCATCTCGACTAGCTCTTATCGAAAGGAATAATGCAGGCCGGGAATTGTGTGGGGAGAGTAGCGGCAGTATTACACATGCTATCTCACCATGGCAAGATGTATACGGTCATTATTATTGGTGCAAGTACATACCAGAAGGTATTGACATGGCCATCAAGATAGGGGAAACAGCCGGTATTCGGATTTTCACAAGTCTGAATTCGAAGACCGTGGGCCTACTTCCAACAGAAAAAGGCAAGGATAAACAAGAAAACGACGACCAACCTTCGCATTCATATTTACAATTGGACGACAAGGACTTTAACACTGCTAGGAAATAGCCTAAAGTTGATAGTTTAATCAAAATCCACACAAGCGAAGAGCTGTTTCCACCGCAACGGCTGAGGCGCTGCCATAGGAGAATTCTCATTACCTCGTCAAAGAGACTTGACATCCGCTACTTCCCATGCGTCTGCTTAGGTAGGTGTGGGCACAGAACATATCTCAGATGACCATGTCTTTTTTTATTTTTTTTATTATTATTATTATTATTTTTTTTTAAAAGAAATTTCGTCAGTGCAGAAATATACAACAGCGTCATTCTGCGGGGCTTTTTGCAAAAAGCGAAGGACGGTATGCGGCTTTCGTGAAATGAAGTCAACATCGGTAGCAGACTCGGCAACAGCAAATAGGAGAGGTGTATTGATTACAATGAGGGCAAGGGCCTCTGGTTGTTACCTGATGACCGCCTTTCATCCCATTGGGTAATAGCAGTACTAGGATCAAAAGTCATCGTAGGCTGTAATTCAGACTTTTCTTGGATAGCATGACAGTGAGCTCAGCATAGCAGTGCTATCTCTTGTTCAAGCATTTCAATCGATTTCTAGTGGAATGACCATCAAGCTTCCGTACACATGCTTGTTGTTTCCTCTGCCGGAAAAGAACCAGACAACCCGTTCTCAACCTTCCACTTGCTTGGGCGAAAGAACAAGACGATGAGTCAAATGATCATGATGTGTCTCAGACGCATGTTTCCGTCGCTGCGTATAGAAAGGTACCTTGGCTGAGCTGGCCTAAGTGCTGCATCGAAGCCTCAGTATTAAGAGATAGCAAGCAGGAAGACTTCATTCAGCAGAATTTTTTTTTTTTTAACTTTCTTGGGTTTAGCTAAGAGATCAAATGTTGCGTAGAAAGTCGAGAACTCTGACTATCATCATTCAAGAAGGAGGTTATACTGAATGCTCTTAAAAACAAGCTTCGGAGGTTGCCACAGCTTCCTTGAAAGCTGGCTAGACTATACACTATTCGTGGGGCACCGACATTCGGACCGGGAGCCGAAAGATATCGGCCTTATCGGATCGGCTGCCGGATTAGCTGTTCGCGCTTCAATGCAATTGCCTACAGTTATAATTTTCAAACAGCATAAAAACGGTATTAGTGTGCTCAATAATAAGAGAGAATAAGCACCATTCAAAGTAGAAAAAGACGTCATTGAAGATGATATCACATTCGTGTGCAGAGAGTGGGAAAATGAAGTACGACACAAAAGCCTTCTCGCCTATTACAAATTACCATGCTACCCGCTCACATCATCGGAGAAAGCCTATCGTGTCCCCGCACTTCTGCATTATGATCCCTGATACGCGAACACACGTCTTACCTCTCCTGGGGAATCTGGGGGGCACAAATGTGGAATCCCATATCCTGACGCCATTTTTGGGGTAGGTTGCATAGGCCTGGTATCGGAGCGAATGCGATACGACATGTCTAAACGCTTCGGTGAGCTGGGAAATTTTCCCAATTGACTCTCCGTACTTTCAAACACAATCTGCAGTGCGTCTTTGCGATTTTTTGTGTGGTTGCTTTTGACTGCAGCCCTGAATAGTTGCTTCCCGCATTGCTGTCAGCCGATAAGCCAAGTACGATGCTCTGGTCCAAGTTGACTACCGCGGCCGGGCTGCCGGTCGTCTGGTCGGCGGCAACCGGCCGGCCCTTTCTTGCCACCTCCGGAGGACAGCAGATCCTAGGACAGGTTGATGCTCAGGACTTTCAGTGCGAATTGCCGAAAGTACTGGACCCTTCTGCAGATGGTCTGCCGTCGGCGGAAAAGTTGTTTGATAACGAAAAAGCGCTCTTGAAGCAAGTCGAGCGCCATGGCACTCTTGTCAAGGTGCCGTCCGTGTCTTATGATGATAACGGCGAGCCCGGCGAGGATCCAAGGTGGGATGTCTTTTACACGCTCCACGATACGTTGAAGCAACTGTATCCTACTGTGTGAGTGAATTTTCTGTGCCCTTAAGGCGTCGATATTGTGCGCCTCGTACTAATGGGAGTAGCCACGCGCGAATGGTCCGTGAAACAGTCAACACGTTCGGTCTCGTCTTCACCATCAATGGCACAGACTCATCTTTGAAGCCCATCATGTTGACGGCTCACCAAGACGTGGTGCCCGTTCAAGATGAATCGAGCTGGAAGTACCCGCCCTTCTCGGCCCATTTCGATGGCCGTTGGCTGTGGGGAAGAGGTTCTTCAGATGACAAGAACAGTCTCTCGGCCCTCTTCTCGGCCCTTGAGACACTTCTGTCGAACCCAGAATGGGTGCCCAAACGAACCATCCTCGTGGCTCTTGGATTCGACGAGGAGTCTGGAACTCGTGGTGCTGGTACCATTGGACCTTTCCTGGAAGAGCGATATGGCGAGCAATCCATGGCCATCATTTTGGATGAGGGTGGTATGGGCCTCGAGCTATTGGAGGACAACGTTCTCTGTGAGTAGAAGAAAGCGTTGGCTTGTTGCTATTTTCCTCATTGTTAACATCATTCAGACGCTCTGCCCGCCGTTACAGAGAAGGGACACATTGACGTCTGGCTGGACTTGAAGGTCAACGGAGGCCACTCCTCAATCCCTCTGCCACACACTGGCATTGGTATCATGTCCGAGATCATCGTTGAGCTCGAGGCCAACCCCTACCAGCCCAAGCTGATCAAGGACTCGCCCATCTACAATCACTTGGTGTGCCAGGCCAGATATTCTCCAGATGCGCAGCCCGATGTCACCAAGCTGATCAACTCTGGTGACCTTGATACCCTAGCGCAAGAATTGGCCACTGTCGACCGCTTCACTCAGTTCCGCATTCAAACCTCCCAGTCTGTCGACCTAATCAACGCCGGTCTCAAGATCAACGCCATGCCCGAGACGGTCAAGCTCGGCGTCAACTACCGTGTGGCGCCACACAACACGGCCGACGAGGTCAAGAAGAAGGTCGTGAGCCTCGCTAAGCCCATTGCCGCCAAGTACGGCGTCGCCATTGAGGCGTACAAGGGCGAGTCCGCCTTTGAGGAGTTCCACCCGACCTACGACGTCGACTACAATGGTACTCTTACGATTACCGCCAAGCAGGGCACTGATAATGCGCCTGTCTCGCCCACCTCTGGCGCCGTGTGGGATATCTTCTCGGGAACCATTCAGCATACTTTCGCGTTCCCTGGCGGCACCGTTGTCCCGGTCGGCGAGCTGATGACTGGAAACACTGATACTAGATATTACCTGAGTAAGTTGGCTCCTTGTAATGCCCACGACCATAATCAATGACTGACTTGTTTTTCAGAACTCTCTGACAATGTCTACCGCTGGGTGCCGACGCGCAAAGACGGATCTCAGAACATCCACACCGTCGATGAGGCTATTGACATGTACTCGCATGTAGAGGCTCTGAAGTTTTACTATGACTTGATCCGAAACTTTGACCAGTCTGATGCTTAATTATGCTTAATTTATGGAACAAAAATGTCTACTAGGTTTAGCATAAACTGAGCTTGATGATTTGACTATTAGTCTAATAAATTCTTTTCATCAGTCGTGAAGCTCATCTCGAAATCGGCCAAGATAAGAATGCAGCAAATAAATGTCATATTGCTGGTGCAAGCCAATTGATGATTGTGATCCGCACCAGTCGTTGCCTATAAGCTGGTAGGTAGAGTACAGCGCTGCATCTTACCTGCGGCAGGTTGATTTAATGCCGCTGTAAGCTTCTTGATAGGAATCAGAGAAGGTGGAAACGAAGAATTTTACAATTTTTTATCGTCAAGCATATTATAATACTCAATTAAAAATCCTCAAAAGAGAACAGTGACAAGAGAACGTAATGGTCCGTTGAATACAGCTGTATCAGTTGCAGGTATGTTCATACTCCCGCATTGCCTAGGCCGGGTCCCACTCGCTCGGTAAGTGCCGGAGGTCGCAACCAAAATTTCCCAGTACAGCGGATAGCTCACACCACCGTCACCTCACGATTTGGAATCGGCCACTTCAACCCTATAGCTCACCGAGCATTCGCTATCCCCATTCGTGTGCCTCCCATGGGTCCAGATAGATCCGGCGATCGGGTCTGAGATCAAAGGGGGTCATGAACGTCCTCACCTCGCTGGCGCCGCCGCCGTCGAGCTTTCAGGTTGGCATCCGGGCCATCTGCAGGCAATCTGCGGCGGCCGCCATCAGACAGCTATCGACAACGTCGCGTGCGAAATCGCAATCATGTCACACCTACAACATAGGACTCGGCCGGCCATCGATGCTACTGCGACATTCTCGGCATTCGAAACCCGAGCAATTCCTGCCCCGAAACGCCGTTCGGACCATATTCACATTCCGCGCCATAGTACACTACAGTCAGCTACCCGACAGCTATGAAGACGCAAAGGGTCTGCCCTTTCGCAAGGAGCCATTGAGCCGGACAGAGGTTAAACAGATATTCGGATCCAACATTACACCGACAAGCGCGAACACATTGCTCAAGATCATACACGGTCGCAGAGTGGCGGGAACATTGGACGACCCGGACCTTCAACAGAACACGGCGAATTACCTTGCAGACGAGAAGATCAAGGCGCTCGAATACCTGCGCAAGCACATCCCGGTAGACGAAGTCATCAATGCTGGTCTACGGGCCGAAGACGAACTGCGACTTCTGGAAGAGCAAGAAGCAAGCGAACAGGTTCAGGAGCAACAGGAAGAGACAATCGTACAAAAGCCACAAAGCACTTCCGCAGAAGTCCAAGACACCACAGAAGAGCCCAATCTACCGACCGGTCGTTTACCACGGAAAAACGAGGATGGCTCACTGTACGGAGAGACCATGTTTGACCGAATCCGCAAGCGCAATATCGCCAAGAGGGAAGAGGAGGAAAGACTCTTGGAGGAAGAGCGGCTGAAGCGTGAGGAAGAAGAGGCACTGGGTAACATTGGCGGCTTGCAAACAGAGACGGCGGCACCGAAAGCCGTGAGCCCGTGGAGACAGAAGCATGCCGAAAGAGCCACCTCGGACCTCCAGGCGCCGCCCGAGATGAAGAATTGGGAACGTCTGCTGCCCGCTACCACATTTACACTCCTGGTTCTCGGCGCATGTCTCGTGCTGGCCGCCTATTATACGCCGCCCAAGCGGGACCGCAGAGTCTGGCCAGACATACCACCAGCTGCCGCAACCTGTATCGGACTCATGCTCGCCAACATTTGCATCTTTGCCCTGTGGAAGTTCCCGCCTGCCTGGGCTGTACTAAACAGATATATGCTGGTGATCCCCGCGACTCCCCGCCCTCTGCAGCTCCTCGGCGCCATCTTCTCCCACCACAGTTGGGGGCACATGGCAGGCAACATGCTTGCGCTTTGGTTCTTTGGCATTCGACTCCATGACGAGATTGGCCGAGGCAACTTCTTGGCCATCTACTTTGCATCGGGCACTCTTGGATTCCTGGCAAGCATGTTCAATCTTGTGTTATTCCGGGGCATTCAGTTCACCACGCTCGGTGCATCGGGAGCCATTTACGGTATCATCACGGCCTTTTTCTGGATGCATAGAAAAGAAGAGTTTAAGCTCATGGGTCTGCCTCCAGATCCGTACTCGGGGCCTTCTGGCGCCGTGTTCCTGGGTCTCATTGTTGGTCTGCACGTCTGGGCCGGTCTCTTCTCTATTTCGAGGGCGGCCATGAATCTAGACGTGGCGTCGCACTTTGGCGGTATCGCAGCCGGATTATTGGGCATTGAGCTGGTCCAGAAGCACATGACTGACCGCGCAAAGGCTGCTGCGGAGAGGGAAAAGGAGCAGTCCAAGACGATAGATGTTATGGGCAAATTGGTGGAGCAAAAGCCCAGCAGCGAGAAGAAATCCTGATTGGCCATCTATCCCTTAACCCATTACGAGGTTGAAGGGTAGGCGTTGGTGCGCAAATGAATATATACGTATCACGAATCTTGGCTTATTTAGAAATTGTACATTACAATGGTGTTTGACATCGTACCGGTAGATTATAGGTGGCTCCTACTCCATAGACTTATAGTATTATATTGTGCATTGTCCATCTGCTCAACCATGCACCATGCCTTGAAATATGGTAATATGGAGTCTCTTATGACCCCGCTACGTTCGTGTGCATTGATATCATATTTCCTCATCCATAATGCTGGATCTCGCAAGATCATATAAAAATTGTTCGTGGGCACTACGACCGACTGGTTTTTTTCATGATAACTTCGTTTTCCCCAACCATTGAAGTTTGCTGTTCAAGACGTGCCGCTAGAACCGACTTGGCATTTCAATCAACGTCATATGATTTGGCGGTTGTAGATAGCGGGCGGCCCCAGCAGGGATGCTGACTGCCATGCTACTGCCATGCTAACTGCCAGGCTTGTCAAATGGAGATCTCGAGATTCCCCACCCACTGGAAATGACCATTTGCATTGAGGAGTCCCCATTCACATCTCTTGCGGCAGAGCTCTGACACTGCTGAATGAACTGCTCAAGTGGCTCTAGACGCGACAGATGCCACCTGCAGTCATAGCTCCAGCCTAATCTGCACATCGGAACAACTCAGCTCATCTCAATTGAAACAGAACACACAGGGGGCAACAAGTCGGAGGCCGCCTCAATGTGAGACGCTGCCATTCGCTTTCTCACATGTTTTAATCGTACACGTCGTGTGTATACTTATTTCTTCTACTGTCCATCTCTCATATATAATTCGTTATTAGAGGAAGCAGACCATGCCGCGACCCGAGGTATGCAGGGTAGCATCATCATCATGATCATATCTGCCTTCCCTCTTCCTTGTCACTGGCTGCATCTGCATCAATTGTACCTGCCGACCAAGCTTCCCAGCCAACCAGGCATTTCTTCTCTTCCTACGGGAAGCTAGTGAAAGCTGCAGGGGTATTGAGCTGAGACTCGAAGGGGGGAGCTCTGAGCTCAGTTCATAGAAGCCCCCCAGTCCCAGTTTTAGTGCTGGTAGCCTGTAGGTACTACACTACTGACCAGGGACCTTGCACATGGTAGGTTCGGTCGCAAACATGAACCAACCTTGAGCCTTTGTTTGTGCTTTGAACAAAAAAGAAGGCGGAATAATGAAGCAAACGAAGCAAATATCAATAGCCTTCTTTATGTCGAGCGCAGTTGATGCTATTTGCAAAATGCCATTCGAACAACAGCACCAACCCCTCCATCTCAGCCTACCTACTACACGCCCACCGGCGATCCATACACTGGAACACATGCGCATCATCGAATGAGATGCTGGCCATTTAAATTGCAAACTCGGGCCCTTAGCCACTTTTTAGCATCGTGACAGTCGCGTCCCTCCATCACTAACCTTGTCGTCTTGGCATACGTCTTCCTTGGCCGAGATTGCTTTTATTTTTTCTTGCCTTTCCCTTTCCCTTCTTGCGCCGGTACATTGCATCGCCCTACCAACCAGCATTGAGATGACTGAGAGTATGTAACGACCGAGCAGGCTGGAGGGCAGTGGGCCACTGAAGCAAGGTACCTGATGAGCTCCCTCGATCTTTCCTTTCCCAGATCCCATCGACCTTTCCCACCACCTACCCACTTTGTTGAAGTCAGTCGCCTTTTGATCAGGTTGGGAAGAAATTCGCCAACTTCATAATATTATTGTTATTTCTTCTACCTGCAGTAACTTGCCGACGCTGTCCTAATCATCAGCCTGTGATTTGTTGTCACTGGCGCCTGTCTTGATTCTTTGCATTCCTTTTCAAGATCCAAGCTTCCGCCCACGGGTATCCTTCGAGCTTGCATCCGTCTGCTTACTCCCGCGTCGTACCGTCCGACCCTAAATTTTAAAACCAACCTCTGAATTCCCTTCTTCGTTCGCGGGCGGGCGCGTGATACAAGGAGTCGATCGGCTACTGTTTAGCCAGTTTCCACGTCTCACAGAAAACGTGGGATACGTATTGCGCCGACGATCCAGAGGCGACTGCTACGTGCTCATTCGTCTATCCTCCGTTGTCATACTACAGCCACAACAGGCCGGCGCAGCTTCCATATTTCGAGTCCCTGGAAGCTACCGACCTTTCTTGTGCGCATAAAGACATTCTTCTTGCCTTCCAGTCTCGAAATTTGCAAACGTTTCGTCCTTTGGCGCAACCTGCGATTCTACTAAGCGATCATGTCGCAACCTCACGAGCTACAGCCCGAATACGACGAGAACGGCCGTTCCAACCCGTATCGTTCGGCCAGTCAATGGCGCCACCAGGAGTCGGGCGCCTATGCCAAGCACGCAGGTGAAGCGCGCGACCCTCACACGGCGAGCGCCAACACGAAAGACCTGACCAACTTTCTCAACTCGGCCAGAGTCGAGCCCGAGCACGGCGCAGACGGCGCAGGCAACTTCAAGCCGATCGTGATCGACGAAGGACATGGACCTACGGACGGAGCTACGGACGCGCATGCAGTGACCCATGATGGCAAAGAGGTCATTTGTGGTCCGCTTATCAACTACCGTCGCCAAGAGGGCAATGTCTGGTACGGCAGTGTTCTTGTCGTGACCAAGGGAGGCGGCAAGACCCAGAAGTTCCAGCCGACTCTGCACATTGGGCGCGTTGAGACCGCTGACAGCCAGCATGGTCTTGTTGGAGAGGGCGCCGGAGCCAGCGGCGCCAACCACACCAATGGAACCGTCAGCACCCAGCACGGAACGGAGGTGGTAGGAAAGTGTCTCTACTCGGATCCCCGTAACACATTCTGGCAGTTCTCTATCACTTGTGACATGTTGGAAGTCGAGACCAAATGGGCTTACTCTATTGCCGATGTGCGCTACAAGAGCTCAACCCAGCCTACCACCAACTACTTCTTTGTGCCGGCCACGACCGAGTCCATGAGAATCATGTTCCACTCGTGCAATGGCTTCAGTGTTGGAACTGACGAAGACGCCTGGAGCGGCCCGGCTCTCTGGAACGATGTTCTGCGACGTCACGCTGAGAATCCCTTTCACGTGATGATTGGAGGAGGTGATCAAATCTACAACGACGGTATTCGTGTGGATGGTCCTTTGCGGCCATGGAGTGACATTGGTAATCCCAAGAAGAGGAGAGACTATCCCTTCCCTGGAACTTTGCGTGATGAGTGCGACGAGTACTACCTTCAAAACTACCTCAGATGGTACTCGACTGAGCCCTTTGCCGAGGCCAATGGCCAGATTCCGCAGCTCAACATTTGGGATGATCACGACATCATTGACGGTTTTGGTTCTTATGTCAATGAATTCATGAAGTGTGATGTCTTCCGTGGCATTGGCGGAACTGCTCACAAGTACTACATGCTGTTCCAGCACCACTTGGCACCGCCGGCCTCAACTTACACCACCGACGCCCCTTCGACCATGGAGGCTGGAGATGGAGTGGATAAGAACCAGCTGCAAGACACATATGTCTCGGAGCCTACCTTGCAATCGGAGCCTGGCTACATTATCGGACAAAAGCCTGGCCCTTATGTTGCTGAGCACTCAATGAACATGTTCTCGAGACTGGGAGCCCGCATTGCCTTCCTTGGTATTGATGCCCGAACAGAGCGTACCCGCCACCAAGTCAACTACCCTGAGACGTACGACTTGATTTTCGACCGTCTGCGAAGGGAGCTTGGTGCTGCGCAGCAGTCGGGCAGTCCTTACAAGCACATGATTCTGCTGCTTGGTATTCCAATCGCCTATCCTGTAAGTAATGCTAGTGCACAGATGTCTGATGTATCCTTACTGACTTGAGAAATAGCGCCTCACTTGGTTGGAGAATGTCTTCTCCAGCCCTCTGATTGCTCCCATGAAGTTCTTGAACCGAAGATTCGGCTTTGGTGGTGGCCTGTTCAACCACTTTGACGGCAGTGTCGATTTGCTGGATGATCTTGATGACCACTACACAGCCAAGACTCACAAGAAGGAGCGCAATGCATTCGTCGAGCGCCTTCAGACAATCTGCTCAGAGTTCTCCATCAGAATTACCATTCTGGGTGGTGATGTCCACCTTGCTGCTTTGGGACGATTTTACTCGAACCCCGAACTGAAGATTCCCGCGGTTCACGATCATCGTTACATGGTCAATGTGGTTTCTTCCGCCATCGTGAACAAGCCTCCGCCGGCTGCTATTGCCAATTTGTTGGCTAAGCGAAACAAGATTCATCATCTCAACGCCGACACGGATGAGACGCTCATGAATCTGTTCGACAAGGATCCCGGTGACAGCAACAAGACGATGAACTCCAACCATGTCACGATGCCAAGTCGCAACTATGCCATCTTGACGGAGAACTCGCCCAACAACCACGGCGTCGCCGCCAATGGCTCCGTGAACGGAGTCACCAATGGTGCTGATGGTGAACATGCTGCGCCAGCAGCTGAGAACGAGTTCGAAGGCAAGGATGGTCATACTTTCTTGCACAAGGGCGAATCCGGAGCTGGTACGAAGCACAAGGCTGCGTCGCCTGCCACGCACGGCAAGAACAATGACGGATCGTTGGACTGCTGTATTCGTGTTGAGATTGACCAGCACAACCGCGAGGGCCACACGGAGCCTTATGGCTTGACCATCCCTGTGCTTGATCACCAACCAGAAAAGTACCCGGCTCCTCACCACCACCGTCTGCACTTGCCCGGTAGAGGCTCGAGACCCGGTACCACGGGGGCTGCCTCGGCCGGAACCCGACCCGGCTCTGGTGCCGCTACGGCGGCCAGTCACTAGAGATAGGAATATGGCAATGAAGTGATTTTTGAGAGTAGAAAAGGAAGGAAATCGTTGGAGGAAACGTGCAATACCCGGACTATTGAGTCCACCTAATGATGGGAGAAGAGAATTCCTGATTGTTATACCATTGATAGTCTCTCTCATGGCGGAGTCTAGAGAGTGTCATTTCTGTAATACAGGCAAGATAAAAAAAAAAAAAAGAATCAAGCACAATTGCCAAGCTAGATTTAGTTTCGATGTGTAAATGAGTGAGAAATGGTATTGTGTAATTAATGAGGCCAAACGGTCAATCTGGCACAAAGCCGAGCTGATGATCAGAGACCGAGCGTTTAGTGTGATTGCCTCATAGAACAAAAATTGTCGTTCGGCATTGTGAGGCTCAAGATTGGCAAAGAGAAACTGCAAACGATGGGACTCGCCCAGTGACCCACTTGCCGACGGACGCCGCTCGGCTCTCTGCCATCAGGATAGAATTACCAAAAACAGGAGCCACTATAAATTGGGTCCGTCGAGACTATAGTGCAACTATTCATTGTCGCAAAACATTTGCTCATCTAGGATGTGTATGATCGGGTCAAGCCTCTCAGAGCAATGTGTTGAGTGGTGATCATTCACTTGCTAGGAAGTATTGCATTGCTGCGACGGCGCGATAAGTGTCTGGCACGGCTCATGTACTGCCGTTCGGGTGAATGCAACGCGGGTGGGTAACACGAACCTTAATTGACGGGAAAAGCAGAAACTCTCCTCCTGCCTATCTGCCTACAGTACTCTATTGTAAGCATGGCGATTGAGTGGCTGCGGACCGTACCGCCCCAGCCCTTCTTTATCAGCGAAGTCGTCGGCATCCTGCCAGAGCCTGCTTGCCGTTTACACTTGTAAGGATTGGTGACCACATGATCGCACTGGATAGCTCTTGGGGCATGGCATGGGAAACAAAAATGAGCCGCTCATAGATCTTGATACCGTATGCCGCGAGACCGATTGACCGGCTTTGTACATGTTGAAATATTCGGCCTCTTATTTCTACAAGATTGACAATAATCAGACGAGCACGAGAACCACAGCCCCGAACATCGGCCTGAGTATACTACGTAGCAGCAAGATATCGGTTACCAAGCACCATGTAAAACTCCCAGTTCGGCGGAGGGATAAGCAAAAAAGGACCCCTGCCTATCCCATCTCCCCACCAAGAGGTAGCGCAGGCTGACAGGGGGTTTAGCCATTCAATCGCAACTCATTGGCCTATCACGACGCTGACCCTGGGGCGATTGCGGAGCTTGCGATTGGGGATTACCCCACTGCTGCCGATTCAGTGAGCCGAGACAAAGCGAGCAGCAGCTATCAGTGGTGTAGCTATCAGAGCTATCGGCGGTCTCAGTCGAAAGCTTCATAAGGAGGACACATGCAACACCCGTGTTGAGTTGACAAGCAGAAAGCGAGCATCTGGAAGAATTTGTGACTCTTGGAGATACCCTCTTTTTCTTTCGCAGTCAAATTTGTGTTTGTTCGCCTTCATTGGTCTTGAAACATTCGCACAGCGTTCAACGTCTTCTTATTCAATCCAGGGCGGACCAAAGCCGATAAGCAGCCTGCATTTCGGCAGAACAGAGGAAAACAACAGAAACAGAATAACATTAATCACAATGGCCGCCGTTCGCAAGGGCAATGGCTTGATGCCGCTGTCGAGGGTCTTCCAGGCAGGTGTGCCAGCGACCGCTACTGCCCGTGCCGTCTCGAGGCACGCCGCCGTCTCGGCTCAGGCATCTCTCACCACCAGACGGTCCCTAAGCACCACCGGCAGGCTATCCAACCTGGCCACCTTCAAGGTTCCCAAGGTTCTCAACGAGCCCAACGTATGTCTCTCGTTGCCGATTATCGTGGAAACGACGACAGCTAACTTTGCTAATATAGCACCACTATGCCAAGGGCTCCGAGCAACGCAAGGGTCTATACGCTGCTGTTGACACCCTGCAGCAGAAGCTCCCCCTCGAGGTCCCTCTAGTCGTTGGCGGCAAGGAGGTACGTTGTTCTCACCTGACTAAATGCTTGATACAACAAATACTGACTCTTTGAAAACAGATCAAGACATCTCAGACCTCCCAGCAGTTCAACCCCTCCAACCACTCCCAGGCCGTCGCCACCTACTCCCTCGCGACCCCCGAGCATGTCAACCAGGCCATTGAGTCGGCCCTCGCCGCCAGAGAGGCCTGGGCCGCTCTGCCCTTTGCCGACCGCGCCGCCGTCTTCCTCAAGGCTGCCGACCTGATTGCGGGCAAGTACCGCTACGACATCATGGCCGCCACCATGGTCGGCCAGGGCAAGAACGCATGGCAGGCCGAGATTGACGCCGCTGCCGAGCTGTGCGATTTCCTCCGCTTCAACGTCTCCTTCGCCGAGGAGCTCTACTCCCAGCAACCCGCCCACCACGCCTCGGGCGTCTGGAACCGCGTCGAGTACCGACCTCTCGAGGGCTTCGTCTACGCCGTCTCGCCCTTCAACTTCACCGCCATTGCCGGCAACCTGCCGGGCGCCCCCGCCCTGCTCGGCAACGTCGTCGTCTGGAAGCCCTCGGACTCGGCCATTGCCTCCAACTGGCTGCTGTACCAGATCCTGATCGAGGCCGGTCTGCCCAAGGACGTGATCCAGTTCGTCCCCGGCCCGCCCGAGGAGATCACCCAGGCCGTGCTGGCCCACAAGGAGTTTGCCGCCCTGCACTACACGGGCAGCACCTCCGTCTTCCGCAAGCTGTACGGCGCCATTGGCCAGGGCACCGCCGAGGGCCGCTACCGCGGCTACCCGCGCATCGTGGGCGAGACGGGCGGCAAGAACTTCCACTTGGTTCACCCCAGCGCCGACGTGGACAATGCCGCCATCCAGACCGTCCGCGGCGCCTTTGAGTACCAGGGCCAAAAGTGCAGCGCCACCAGCCGCCTCTACGTCCCCAAGTCCGTCTGGCCCCAGTTCAAGGCCAAGATGGTCGCCGAGATCGAGGCCCTCAAGATTGGTGAGCCCTTTGCCGCCGAGAACTTTATCGGCCCCGTCATCCACAAGCCCAGCTTCGACAAGCTGTCGGGCGTCATTGACACCGCCAAGAGCGACTCGGAGCTCACCCTCCTGGCCGGCGGCAAGTACGACGGCAGCAAGGGCTACTTTATCCACCCGACCGTCTACGAGGCCAAGACGCCCAACCACAAGCTCTTCTCCACCGAGCTGTTCGGCCCCGTCCTCGTCGCCCACGTCTACGACGACGTATCGGTAGACGCGACCAAGGCCTTTGCCGACATTTGCAAGACCGTCGACGGCACGGGCGAGTACGGCCTCACGGGCGCCGTCTTCGCGTCGGACCGCAACGCCGTCGTCTACGCCGAGAACGCCCTGCGCAACAGCGCCGGCAACTTTTACATCAACTGCAAGAGCACGGGAGCCGTCGTCGGCCAGCAGCCCTTTGGCGGCGCCCGCGCCTCGGGCACCAACGACAAGGCCGGCAGCTTGAACTTTTTGACCCGCTTCGTCAGCGCCCGCAGCATCAAGGAGGAGTTCTCGCCTACTACCAAGGTCGAGTATCCCAGCAATGAGATTTAAGAAAAGTCTCTTTTCACGAAACTGGGACCGGCGGAATGGATTGTGACGAATTTATGATATTTTCCACACTTTTTACTACTACTGCATTCTAGATTGCCAGGAGTCGAGCCGCGTTAATCGTGAGTGGACTTGGAGGCAGAAAGGACTTTTGTTTTTCCAAGGCGTTTTCTGTACAAAAGGAAAAAAGTCCGCGATTTGTGGTACTTCCATAGCATAAGGACAATTCGAAATCTTCAATATATAACATGAAAAATCATGCCACGACCTGTTATTGAGAAGAGTTTTGTATGAAGTCATCTTATGCCTTTTTATACTGTTATCATGTCCAACCCTAGCTCAATGGCACCAATGCCTGAATATATCTATCACCAATTCTCTTTTCGCTATGAGACAAGGCAAGAACAAATAAACATTCCATTACAGCAGAGGCCGCTGGCTCACCACACATCATCCGCAAAAGCAACACGGACCGCCTTCTTTTTCTTCTTGGGAGGTGCATTAGCGGGATCGGCGGGTTGAGCCACATCTTCTGCCGGCAGCGGCGTCGACAAGCGGGATATTGTCCTCTTCAGACCGCCGCCCAGCTTGAACGGCAGTGACAAACGCTGGCCCTCGCCATCATCGCCATTCACGTGAGCATTTACCATCTTGGCCTTGGAAATGGTCGTGGGGCTGTCCATGATGAGATCCGCATCGGGATCCGACTCCCGGCCAAACCCGCGACCAAAGACGAATTGAGGCGTCCGAAGCCTGGCCGTCTGCGCGACGCTATCGTCTGCTGCAATACTTTCGGGCATGGTCATTATGCGCGCGTTGCGTACCCAGTCGTGCATGGGCTTGTCATCCAAGATATCCTTGACACGGCGATGTTCGGCTTGCGTCATATTCCGGCGGCGCTCAACCATGACCTCCTCAATGCTGCCGCGCAATACTAGCGTTTCGACAGTTACGGGCTTTTGTTGGCTGATGCGACGGGCACGACCAATGGCCTGGGCCTCGACCTGAGGATTTAGCACCGGACTAATAAAGTAGATGCGCGAGGCGCTGCGCATGTCCAGACCGAAAGCCGCCTGGCTGATATCCATGAGCAGTACACGGAACTTGGGGTTGTGTGTGAACGTGCTAACATATTGCGCACGTCGTTTGGCATCCAAACCTTTTCGTGTATAGATGAGATGTTGTATTTGGAGCTTGGAACTACGTTAGTCGTGTAATGTCGAAGTGAAGATTGAGTACACTCACAATTTCCAGTGCTCCTGCCAAATACCATGCTACGTTGTCATTCTCGTAGAAAATAATTATCTGCTCCTCGTCTTGGTACTTGACAATGGAGTCAATCAGATAGGACAGTTTCGCCGACACGGTCGAGATGATCCTGGTCTTAGCCAAAGGTTCGGCGATCTGGATGTTGGCAATAGCATCAGGAGAAAGATCAGATGATGCTTGTTCCGCAGACAAAGCTATCTTGCGGATCGTGTGGTGGTCAACGCCTTTCGGAGTGTTTCCAGCTAAGGCCGACGGTTGTGAATTTGGACTAGACTTGTCATCGCTCGCTTCTGCGGCTACTTTTGCTGCTTCCATCCTGGCAGCATCGCCTCGTAGTGCTAGTTGTCCATTGTCAATCATTGCCTTGAGGGACGTTGGAGCGTCCAAACAGGGGTTCAGGAACTTTTGGAGCTGATGTATCAAGCTCGCATCCGTGCAGACAGGATCACCGGCCTGGGTGTCGACATCGTCCAGAGACCAAGATCTCCCGTTGCCGCCTGGGAAATTCTCTATATACAAGGGCATGGCATGGTACTGGTTGCTGATAGCTTTTAGCTGGTTGCTGATCGCAAGTTCGCCCAAAGCTATGGCTTCTTGAATAAGGCTGTGATCATCTTGACTGACGGGCACCTTCTTCTCTTCGAGGAAGGTCTTGGCAGTGTCTAGCGATTTCTGTATCTCCTCGAGAGAAAAGAACACCCCGCCGAAGAAACTTGCTTGTTTGAGATTACTGACTAGTTCATCAAGAGCTTTGCGCTGACGCGGATGGAAAAAGTAGTCCTGATCTGTACGTTGGGACTGAACGGAGTTAAATATGATCATCATCGAGAACAAGTTGAGTGCAAGTTTGTCCTGGAATGAACCATCAAGTACGACGATTTTCTCTTCCAATGGCGGGAGGAATTGGCTAACGTCCGATAACTGGTTTCGAATGATGAGTGATTCCAGTGTGGCTTCCAGACAGTCCAGACGCCCGCTACTTTTGTTGTGATGTTGTGGTTGCATGACGTAAACGTTCCACGACGCGGGTGTATCACCGACTTCATCCCTTGTATTTGACCATGGCCGAACTCCCAAGAACTTGGTGGCGATATTACCAATACGTTGCAGATCATCTCTCTCTTGTTTATGCGTTGCCTGCAGCTCCTGCGGCTTCGTTTTCTCGCTCTCGGTAGCTTTTTGGGGTGTACCATTGATGCCAACACCATACAAACCTCGTGATGGTGTTCCTGTTATAGCCCAACGTGCGGCAATGTGAAGCCTGCTGAGATGACTCATCAGGTCACTTTTCCAAGCAGAACTCCGGGAAGCCCCCAATTTGTGGCCTTCATCAATGATGCATCTCTTGAACCGTATACGCTCTAGAGGGGAATGGCTTTGCCCAGGCGTGCTTAATCGTGCTCTCTCCATATGCTCAAACTTGCCTTGGGAAAAGAGTAGTATGTCATAACCTAGCAAGATCGAGACTGGTGGTATCGCATCTGCAGGGGCAACAATTGAAAGGACTTTCAATATCGAAGTGTGTTTAGCAATCTCCTGTTGCCACTGGACGACGAGATTGTTTGGCACAATGATGAGACTGACGTGACTCAGATGGATCTTTTCGACCGCTGCTACAGGAGGCGCAATGCGACCGCATTTTCGAGTTTCGATCAGTGGATTTCGAAGTTCATAAGAAGCACTATTCTCTGCAGACTCCAAGGCTTTGACGCAGCTCTCGACATAGTGGCCGGGCTGAGAAGTGGATGACGCAAGAAACCGTTTCCAGGGGAACGAGTATCGATTCATGGCGGCCGCAGTCATATCTAGGAGGCCATGTCACGTCAGCTCATTGATTTGGAAGAGATGACTTCGAGACCACTTATTGAAATTCTTACCAAGTAAAGAGCCGGTCCGGGATCTGACGGGAATATCAACATTCAAAGCATCAGGTGCTTCCGTTGGCAAGTCTTTTGTCGCCAAGACGAGCGCCAAGCAGATGAGGGTCTTGCCCAAGCCCATCTCCTCTGCAAGAATACCACCCGACACTCTGTCATAGTAACGTGGTTCGCGAAGTACCACGCCGGCATCAGTATCGTAGTACCACGCATCCTGATTTTGGTCGACGGCAGGGCGTAACCGAGGATCTATCACCCGCCCGGGTTCAGCCTCACGTTGCAGCATGACAGCAGCCGAACGCCTTTGGTGAGCATAAAGTGTAGTACGTAGCCCAGCCAATTTGCTATCAAGAATGCCTTGCATGGCAATGGAATTGAAAGAATCTGGTGTGACAAGATCAAGTCGCGGTTCAGGCGAAGGCAGTCGGTTGAAACGCTCCAGTAGAGACATATCCTCGACCATGGAACGATTTCCGTTGGCATCAATCGCCGGGTGGCTCCACGGAAGAGAGTCGGCAGTGCCGTTCCATGTGGCCGGGGAGTAATCTAGCTGTTTCAATAGAGTACCGAGCATTTTGGACAATTTCATGTCGCCGACCTTTTCTTGTGTCCGACGATGAACATCTTGAGGCAAGATGTAGACACGAACGATGTCATCAAGGATTGTGAGTCGTATCCATCGGTGGTCGAGTAGATCAGCAAAGGCGGATAGTGGCTGCGCCTTCAGCAGAGACGCTTGAAGACCGATATCAAGACTGGATACGCCATTCTGCAATTCATCGCTCTTCAGAGGGGAAAATTGCCATTCCTTTTTGTTGAGAGTTTTCGGGCCTTGGGTTGATGAATCAAGGTCGTGTCTCGAGATCCGTAAGCATCCTGCCGGGATGTAATGTTTCAACCCATCATCCATAATCCATCTCACATGCACCTTGGCCAGGTGCGGGCCGGGAGCTCAATCTGCTGGTTGCCTGATGAGATTGATGAAAAGGACTGGCGAGCTCAACGAGCTAGTTGATGGCGCACATGCATTCACTCGCGGTCGAAGGAATTGCAATGAGCAGTGAGGAGAAAGAGATAAAAAAAGAAAGTACGTTGACGAATCTGATATGCGATTGAGTGAGTGCCTGGTGCCTGGTTGCCTACGGGGCTCGGCCGGCGTTAAGAGGTTGCTGGAAATGGCAAGTGCTGATGTGGGGGTGGAGCGGCCTTCAGTTGCCATCACCATCCACGGTGAAAGGACGAGCGCTAGGTATAAACATGGAGGATTAAGCATGCTGTAGCATTTTTCAGTATTGAGACAATTCAGATGAAGTGCCGCCGAATTCGATCCGTTGCAATATAAACGTCAAATTTTGATTGAGCTCAGATAATCGCACTCTTCCATTGATGCAACCAACACTTCCAAGAGTCGCAATCGTCCTACATCCCATACAAACACAGTGTGCACTGTGTAGTATGTTGTAACTATTCGCCAGACTTGTACTCAACACCAGTCCACCATATGCTTCAAGATTCCTAGCCAAGATTCCTAGCCAGTGACATTAAAGTAGTTGGCATAAACTGGATCGCCCAAGCCGGCTGCCTTTTGAAAATCGGCGACGTTGAAACCACTTCTCTTATTTTGGAGCTGGCTGTTTGCCTCTTGAGGTATAACCCAGTTGGCAGGCTGCTCCCACAGCAGGTTGGTGTAGCGATGAGGATGTGGAGGATTCTCGGCAGGGGGTGCTGGGGCCTATTGGGGAGAAGGGCGAGTATTAGCAACTTGACATTAATCACCACGTTACAGCTCGAGGAATCGCTCGGTTGGGGAAGACTAAAGACTTACAAACCACGATACTGGACCCGTTGCAGTTGTAGTGAGGGTATAATTGCCGTTGCTGGATTTTTGGCCGGTGGACTTGAAATCACGAAGAACTGTGTGCAAGTAAGTGGCCGGTTTTCCTTGTTGGGGATTCGCAAAGTTTGTCGATCTAGATAGTCCATGATTAGAATGCTACAACACATGCGCCAAAGGTGTACTCGAGTAATTTCAGGTTCTATTGGAGAATTCACGTACGCATCAAGATCTATTGCCACGTTAGAATAACCATTACTTAGGAAGAAGGTAGGTTTCAAACATACCAATCATCATCCACAGGTACGAGCCATTGAGAGCCACAGATGTGCCAATGCTAGGTTGCCTAGAGGTGTCTGAAGATGGCCATATCAGCAATTGATCTGCCATGTAGCCAGATGGGAAGAATGATGGTTTACCTGATTTGCTTAAAGGCGTACCTGGCGGATCCACGACCTTCGTGCCGAACACAACGTCGAGATGAGCCGCGACACTTGGGGTGAAGCCGGCCGGTGTCTGGGCAAGTGCTGAACGACATGCCAACAGCAGCACCACCAAAGTGCTTGGAGTCTTCATCCTTGAGTCGTTGCAATTGCGTGTAACAAGGAGATTACTTGTAGAATGTGACGTCAAAACGTGAGCGCTGCATTGATTCCGCTCATTGTAGCAGGGGATTTGGCACTGCGCGACTCGAGGGACAACATTATTTATCTACATGGACGTCCAGAGGAGGTAGACTCGGATCGACCAATAGTAACGTCGTCTTCGGAATGTCAAAAGACGAAATCGGCCACGGCAGGTGGAGGCACTTTTTTATTCTACGAATTATCCGGCTTGGCGAATTACAGCATAGAGTCAGACTCGTCCAAGACAATAGCCGATAATATATTCTCTCAAGACAAACCACTATAACAAGCCGGCATTCAGTGAGTGCCCAAATCTCGTGCTCTAGTCACATAACCTATCGCTCCGGGAAAATGGAATAAGATCAGAATGTGAAATACTACGTGGAAAACATGCATTATATCTTTCGTGGGCATGCAGCGTAAGGTAAATTGAGTCGCACACGATTTCCTCTCGTATAGGCCTCGGCGAATCTGTTAAACTTTTCTCTTTTTTTTTTCTTTTCGCTTACCAACGAGACTGTCCTAGTTCTGAAAACTGCTTTGTCGGCTTTTAATCATAATCAACAATGTATTTGTTGTTCACTGTACCAAGTTTCTTTGTGTCCTTTGAAACGATTGCTGAAAAATCAGAAGACAAAGACATTATGCTGCTGTGAACACATTATAAGGTGTCATGAGTGCCCGACTCAAATGACCCGTTTTGGGACATTCATGAGCACAAAGGAAGTTCGGGAACACTCTGAGGAATTCAAAATAATCGACCTGCTAGACAGAGCAAATAGGCTCCAGACATTATGTGCAATTTAGTCAACACATATAAAACCTGTGCCTTGTTCGGCCACTCAATCCCCGAGGCTGCCAATGCAAATGGGTTCGAAACGGTGCTCTGCGAAGAGGCCAGAGCCAACAATAACACATTGGGCGAGTGCAGCAGCGTCGAGGCCCGCAATGTCGCCGACTTTTCCTGTCCGCTGTGCACCGAATGCGACGAACTGGACCATGAGGCGCGCAAGAAAGTAGAGGCCATCTTGGAGCTCAATGAAGAAGCCAGCGCGGTGAAGACCCCCGTCATCACCGAGGACTTTATCGAGCACTTGTGCGGGCTGCCCATCGATCGGAGCAAAGCCCCGGACGTTCCCGCGACAGAGATGCACGAGTTTCTGCGGCAGGGTGCCAAGAGAGATGTCCCCAAGATCGACCAGAGACGAGCAGAGGCTTGGACGAGATGCAAGAGGCGGAACTCTGGCTCGGAAGTCGACCTACCCGCCGCGACGAGACAAATGTTTGCGCACTGGCTCGTCATGGCTTGCAAAGCGCGACACATCATGGATGCCAGGAGGCTTGCCTACGAATGCGACGATCGTAACCGGAACGTACTGCTGGAGTCCCTGACCACACAGACGAGTCTTGCACCCGTATACCGAGCTCGACTGGTCAATCTCGGGGTGTTTGACAACTACCTGTATCTCGCCGGTATTGGTGAGTTTGCCCCTCCTGTCGTTTGGTTGCCAATCGACTTAGACTCCGTCAGCGAGGAAATTGTTACGGACGCATCGCATACTGATCAGCAATCAGATATACGCGACCCAATAACAAACGAGCGCCTGAAACTGTAATGTGTCGTACGAAATGAGAACGACATGAAGGGATGCATCATTCAAAAGCACGATTCGAGTAGATATTAATGGTCTGTACAATGAACATATATGCTTAGAGTATATGGCAACATAACACACCGTGGGCCTAGAGTTGAAATATATAATAGAATTTACTATACAAGTCTCGCGTAGTCAGTAACGAACTATCACCTTGCAGGTCTATTTTACAGGCCAACAGACACGAATTATGCCACGATCGCAAAAGATGCCTCGAGCTTCGGATTGTTACATCGAAGATACTTAACATTCCTGTGTCATGACGCGGAATAAACAACATTGTCTTTAGCAATAGCCGCTCCGTAGTATGACATCTGGATCCAGGTCGACTGGCGGCTATGAGTGGACGCGTCATTGGGGGTGAGCATACCGCATTTCCGCACAAGTGGTACCTGATAGGCCCGCTTAGCTCTGAACCGTTGTATACGAGGTTCGGGTCGGCTTTCATACCGAAGTGGTAGATCTCTGTGGGGTTACAGAAGCTATAGTGACCAGGTTTCCCCGCATACATACGATCGGCATCATTTGCTCGTGGCCCTGTATTAGTACCTACATTAAGGCCCCCCGTTCGCGACTGGATGGAGAAACCAAGAGCCGGCTTGTGCAAAGCTCCCCTTTGCGCAAAACTTGGAGTCTTGTGGGGTGCGATGCGACGTGACCGGCCAAGGTTGAACTCTCTTGCATGTGTTGAGGGGAGTCAGTCCACCGGAATGATGATGGCACGTTCCAGTGATGGCATATAAAAGAAGAGCCCCCGCGGTGCTGTCGTGGTGACTTTTGTCTAGGCCATCTCGAGCACGATACCCATTTTTGAAATGACGTCCTCAAGGTCAGACAGAGTAGCATGGCTCACCGCGGCAATGGCGTGGCTGCCAACGGCCAGTGCAGTCAATGCCAGAACCTCGACACCTCCCATGGGCTGGAACAGCTACAACCACTATGGATGCAGCCCGACCGAGGATATCATCAAGACCAATGCGCAGGGACTTGTTGATCTGGGTCTTGCTGCAGTCGGTTACAACTATGTTACCACCGACTGTGGATGGCCTGCTCGCGACCGCGACGCCGAGGGCAGGATCCAATTCAATGCGACGTTGTTTCCTTCAGGCCCCGTGGCGCTGGGCGAGTTCATCCATGGTCTTGGTCTCAAGTATGGATTGTACTCGGGTGGCGGCTACTTGCAGTGCGGTAGCACTGATCTTCCAGCCAGTCTTGGTATGAGACCTAACTCGACAACCTACAATGAGAATAATCGAGCTGATTATAGCCAGGATACGAGGAGATCGATGCAGAGACCTTTGCCGGCTGGGGCGGCGACTCATTAAAGTGAGTTGTTCGTAGATATCCAGCAATGCCTGAGCAATGACTAACATCTTACAAAGATACGATAACTGCTACCCAGTCGATAATGTCACAATGGCAGATTACGACTCGGCGGAATCAGGCTCACCGGCGCGTTTCCAGACCATGGCCGCTGCCCTCGATGCTGTCGATCGCGATATCAACTATTTCGTTTGTCAATGGGGCGTCGGCCAAGACGTCGGCGCATGGTACGCTACCTGTCCCCGTTGACTTTTTCGAAAGGTTCTTGAAAACTTACATACATGAAAGGGCCTCTGCTATCGGCAACTCTTGGAGAATCAGTAATGATATCTACAATGCATGGCGGAGCATTTGGCGCATCACAAACGAGGTGGTTCCATACGCCAAGTACACCACCGTTGGTGCATATGCCGACATGGACATGTTGATGTACGTGACATATTGAGCAAGAAATCTCCACTATATAAAAGCTAACGAATGTGCAGTGTTGGTCTCAAGGCCCTTTCTCTCGAGGAGGAGCGCTTCCACTTTGGCTTGTGGGCTATGAACAAGTCACCTTTGGGTATTGGAGCCGCTCTTGACACGACGATTACGCCTCAAGACTCGTTGGATATTCTTTCCAATACCGAAGTCATTGCTATTAACCAAGACTCTTTGGGCGAACCCGTCAAATTGACACGGCGATATACTGAGGAAGAATACGATTTGTGGGCAGGAAATCTGTCAGATTCCCGCATCGTTCTTGGTATTTCAAACTGGAGAAACAACTCTCAAACGATCAGTGTCGATCTGGCGTCCGTTCTCGGGGTAGCCTCCGCGGATGTGCGAGATGTCTGGGCTGCCTCGGACCTGGGAAGTCTGTCAGGATCTCAGTCATTTGACTTGGCAGGCCATGAGCTCAAGATCCTGGTCCTCTCCAACATTGCCTCGTCGACTTCGACTCCCAAGTCTGTAGGATACTACAGCGCCGTCTCTGGAGCTCTGACCGGCCAAGCCGCCGTGGTTTCGTGCTCGGCCAATACCTGCGCTCCTACCGGGCAAAAGGTGGGCGACCTGTACCCGGGTACATCAAGCTCCCTGACCGTTTCCTCCGTTTCAGCCTCAACGGCGGGGACAAAACTGATCGGTGTCGACTTTATCAATTACGATATTGCCCTCGCCACCGCGTGGGACTGGGGTGACAATACGAGAAACCTGACCATCAGCGTCAACGGCGAGCAGGCCAAGAGGTGGGCGTTCCCCATCAGCGGAGGTGACTGGTCCGACACGGGGCGACTGTTGATCGAGGTTGATGGCTTTGCCGCCGGCGACGACAACCAGGTCGTGTTTGCAGCTGTAGGGAGCAACCCGGGGCCTGACTTGGTTGGATTCGAGGTTTTTGAGTAAAAGCATCATTGAGATATCCCAAGTCCGCCAAGCGTTCCCTTGAGAAATGTACCTAGCTAGGCAGGAGAACTTGGTTCAATTTAGCTCTCGAAAGTTTCAGATGCCCACGTAATTTCATATACCACAAATGGAGGGTTATTTGTTAGTGCAGGTAATCCGGCGTAGGTCTCGTTGGATCTTACGCTGTGCAGATGTATATCAAAGATGTTTTCATCAGAGCGTGTGATGGCTAGTCTTTTTTGTTTTGTACAATTTGTCAAATATGTCGCTACCACCCTGAAGGTACATACCAAAGCAACCAAGTTTGTTTACTTGAATGAATTCGTCGATTTATGATGGACCCTCGGTCAAAGCAAGCCAGGTCTATCCTGTCTAATAGCTCTTAACATTCAGTGGGTTCATCACTTTCCAACAATTCGAGAACTTCCGTCCAAAACCTCTTATAATTATCTCGGGATGCATTCTTTCGCTAAGATGTTCAGACTTCTTTCTTATTTTGCGAAGATGGTACAACAGAATGTAAAGAAACTGAATAGGATCGAATGATATGCTCTTTAAGATCCGGCAAAAAGTCAATATTAAAATAGTGCCCAACAAAAAGCCAAGGCTTGAAGATTGCCCAAGGATTGAACCCAGGGTCTTCGTTCCCACAGCTTTTTTTTTTTGGTGATAGAAACTGGGATCATTTCCAACTCAGCTAAGCTGCAAGAGTCGTTTTCAGTCATTTCCCAGTTCCTGAAACTTCAGTGCATTATGTCGCCATATCAACCGTTTGCTCTGGGAGTAGAAAATAAGGCTGCTGGCCAACCATGAATTTCTTCCTCTCCTCCACACTCGTTCCATCTCAAGATTTCGTCACTTATATTCGACGGGTCTGTGGCGCTGGCCGATCTTGCTGGACTGGCTTCTTGATCGACTATTTACGTTCAATACCTTCTCGATTGTGAGAGGAAGGAAAGTCGTAATCGCTACTGATAGTATCCACTAAGTGGAATAAAATAATACAATGAAATAATTCAAAGGTATTTAATATTGTAATAAACGCTTCTGACATGAAATATTCATGACTCGCGAGCATTGTATAGGCTAGGTACGTACCTAGGCACTTGTTTCCCCACTAAAATTTGGGAGCTTGCCTGGACGGCCGCTGAGCTTTCATGTCACCCATTTGGCTTCCAAGGACGAGCCCAAGCTTTGCACTTTCCACTCAATCACTCTTTTTTAAACACACCGTCAAGATGATGCACCCGTCGCGGCAAGCGTATGTCGAGGACGCCCAAGAGGTCAGTCGATTCAGATACGTATGTTGCTTTTCGCGAGAAAATTGCCACTAACTTTTCATCAGCCCCGGGGCCTTAGCCTGGACGAGCTTCCCACCGACCATGACTACGATCTGCCCTCTGCGACTGCTGGCATCGCGCCCGAAAAGGCCTCGGCCATTCTTTCTCAGTTCGACCGCAAGCGCTTAGCTGCGAGCATAGCAGTTCCGACTGACGATGGACGCGTGCGAGCAAAGCTGCGTGAGATGGGTGAGCCTGTCACGCTGTTTGGCGAGGGCCCCGCGGATCGACGAGACAGATTGCGCGAGCTCATGACGGTGCAGGTAGAAAAGGCGGCCGCGGCCGGTGAGAGCGCCGATGTGGATATGGAGGACGCCCCCGAGGACGAGGACGATGCCGAAGACCAGGAGGAGGAGTTCTACACACAGGGAAGCGATGAGCTCCTGCGCGCCAGACAAGATATTGCAAGATTCTCGTTGCCGCGCTCAAAGAGGCGTCTGGAAAGCTTAAAAGAGGACAGCGCGATTCAACTGCGGACCCACGTCAAATTTCGGAAAGAAATCAGAGAGCGCATAAAGCCCTTTGAGTTACAAGGCAGTCAGACAGCCGGCGACAGACATGTTAGCATGACCCGGATAGCACCAAATGGAAACCTGGTTGCAGCCGGTAACTGGGGCGGTGGTATCAAGCTCATCGAAATCCCTAGCATGGAAGAGAAAGCCACACTACGGGGCCACACAAACAAGATTGGCGGAATAAGCTGGTTTCCAGGCGCAACTTTACCAGAGGCAGGTGTCAGTCAAGACTCGGTCAACCTGGCTTCTGGAGGTGCAGAAGGCCAGGTCAATCTCTGGAGTTTGACAAAAGACACGCCATTATCAACACTACAAGGGCACGCACAGCGGGTGTGCAGAGTAGAGTTCCACCCATCGGGTCGGTACTTGGCCAGCGCCAGTGAAGACACAACGTGGAGGTTATGGGATGTACAGACTAGCCAAGAGCTTTTACTCCAGGAAGGCCACGCCAAGGGTGTCTTTGCTGTAAGCTTCAACACTGATGGTTCGTTACTGGCAAGTGCGGGTCAGGACAATATTGGCCGAGTCTGGGATCTCCGTACTGGCAGGACCATTATGATCTTGGATGGACATTTAGACGGACACAGCAAACCAATCTACGGTCTCGACTGGAGCTCTGACGGACATCGACTGTTGACAGGTTCAGCCGATGGATGGGTTAAATGTTGGGATGTGAGAAAGGTAGCAAGGACGGGCGGAATTGGAGCCCATACAAGCGCAGTGGCAGATCTCCGGTGGTACAAAGGACTCGACGATCCTCTGATGGGCACAGTCACGCCAGGTCTGGACGATAAGGGCGCACGCCAGCCGAGGAAGACGAGCACCATTTTTGTAACGGCAGGATTCGACAAGCAGGTCAAGGTATTTTCTGCGGATGATTGGTCACTCATCTCAACGCTCGACGGGCACACGGGTCCAGTTGCCAGTGTGGATATAAGCCGAGACGCCAAATGGATTGTAAGTGGTGGACATGATCGCACAGTCAAACTGTGGGGACGGAATGATGGTGAGCCTCTGTAGTAGATACCCGATATTAGAAATAAAAGACTATGCGAAACATACCAAATACGTGGTACGGGTGTGTATTTGACGCCTTATGCCGTGATGCAAGACTCCAGAGTCCAGCCTAGCCTTCAACAAAGGGACAAGATCAAATCGATCTGCTCATAAGGGTTAGTTGCATGGCTGCATGGTTCCTAGTGCCAGAGTCCGGTGGGCCCCACTCCCTAGTCCGATAAGCGAGCACGGACCCATAGCACCTCAATCGCGGTTGCCCGCCACACTGGCGCCAACCGATGGGAAAGAATGAGAGGCGAAGAAAGACCCACTGCCATGAAGGGTCCAACGAAAGCACGACGTCGTCGACCCAGAGAATGGCCCTAGGATAAAAAGATCTGTTCGATTTTTGGTGTTGTTCAGCCAGACAACCCCTCGCTCCGTCTGGCTTTTACACACTTCTTGCCTTTGCAGTCGCCCAGGTCGCCCTTCAACAAACCAATGACTTTCAAGCTCGCGCGCGCTGAGACACGAGCCGCCAACCGCCCTCACACGCTCAACAAAGTACTTGGCCGCTCCTGAATCGTCGGCCAGTCCAGAAACACGCCGCGCCCGCAGGTACCATGGCCAGCATTGATCGATACCGACCGCCCGGACGCGAGGGCTACCAGCCGCCGACAAGGTCTGTGAACACCAGCTCGCATTCCAGCCGGCCCTCCAAGTCGCCCGCGAAGCGACGCGACGTACCACCTGCTGCTCCGTCACCTCCTACCCATGTACCATACTCTACCCGGACTTCCTCGCCGCGCCAAAGCTCGTCGCAGCGCACCGGTGGTCAGTCAACACCGCGAACGGCGACGGATCCGGCCAAGATGGCCGAGAAGCAGTGGTTCTTTACCGAGGATGAAGTTGTGAGCGCTCCGAGCATTCTGGAGGGCATGCAACCGGCAGAGGAGAGACTTCGACGAGCCAAGGGTGTCAACTTTATTTATCAAGCGGGCACTCTTCTCCAACTCCCTCAGACCACATTGTATGTCGCAGGTGTATACTTTCATCGATTTTACATGCGTATGAGTATGGCAGAGGAGAGGGGTGGTATTCATCACTACGTGAGTAGCTACCGATTTCTTGTTCAATCCGATATACCACTAACGTGACGATTCCTCTCTTAGAACATTGCAGCAACCGCCCTATTTCTAGCGAACAAGACCGAGGAGAACTGTCGTAAAACCAAAGACATCATTATCGCCGTCGCCCGTGTCGCTCAAAAGAATGCCAAGCTGATCATCGACGAGCAATCAAAAGAGTACTGGCGTTGGCGGGATAGTATTCTGCACAACGAGGAAATCATGCTCGAAAAGCTGACCTTTGACCTGATGGTGGATGCCCCCTACTCGCAGCTCTACAAGGCCTTAGAAGCTATTGGCTGCATCCACAACAAGAGCCTGAGGCATGCTGCTTGGGCGTTCTTGAATGACTCTTGCCTGACCCTTCTTCCGCTTCTCATGGACGCCCGCAGTATTGCCATTGCTAGCATTTACTTTAGCAGCATTTATGCCAAGGAGCAGATTGATGATATTAAGGGCAAGACCTGGTGGACACATTTGCACGCCAACGAGGAAAAGATTTGCCAAGCTGTCGAAGTCCTCCGCGCATTCTACGTTGAGAATCCTCTGAAGAAGCCTGATAAGGAGAATCCCTACCAAGGAAGCCCCGAGTTCAAGCTCGAACATTCTCGTAAGGCCGGGGAAGGTTCAAGCAGCAACCCTACGCCGCTCGCAGACCGCGACACGCAAAGTCCCAAAGGGAGACCCAATGGTACTGAAAGTCGTGACGCTGTGTCTGCCGCCGTCGAGGAGGCTTCTCAAGCACCCGGGGACTCAGATGCAGCTTTGAAAGAAGCTGCGAACATTCCAGCTGTGCATCCTCTGAACGGCAATGATCCAGGAAGCCCTAGGAAGCGCCGTGAGCTCGATGTGCAAATGTCTGAGTCACAGGAGCAGAAGCGGCAACGCATGAGCAGTGACGATGAGGGAGAGGTTGAAGAGTAGAACTTGAACGGAACACCACAATCATCGTCCTCGAGGACTCTTTCAAGAGAGCAATCGCCTCGTACAGAGTCTGTCAGTTCAAAAGCGTTACCGCCCTCGAGCAAAACAATGTCTCCTGCAGAAGGGTCCTCGCCCTTGACGCATTCTATCGCATCATTGAGTCTGCGAGGCTCTTCGGGGAATCAAAACACATTGTTCTCACCAACAACACATTACACAAAACACAGCAGCATCGGTATGGTTACCGGTGTGTGTAAATAAACTACTACACCTCGCGGCAGTATCCGCACAGAAGAGACCACGAAACAATCGCCGAAAATTGGGCGAGTAGGGGATAATACCACTTGATCAGCATTCGTGTATACACTTAGGGGAGTTGGAAATGATTCACCGGCGTTGAGGCGATAAACTTCGGTCCAAGGGTGCCTCAAGGCATCAAGGCAAGGATCTGGAGTTTTAGGGGTAATTTCCAATCTAGCATTTTCACAGCACAGCCCAGTTCTCATTCAGTACTCGGGGTTCAGCGCAAGATACCAATTGGAAGGAGATCGTTTGCAGTCTTGCAATTCCAGGTTAGGTTCTCAAGCATCGAGGTGGTTCGATGCATATGAAAGAGTTCTTGCGAGATAGACCACCCTGTTTGTATGTCAATAATATTCTTTACGAAAAGAGGTTCTGCTAGAAGCTCCTCGTCAACTCGTGATGTATGGCAGCATCTTTAAAGAAATAATTTTTTTTTTCTGTTCTTCCCTAATCTGAATATGACCAGGTCATTCTTTACTCCGTCGCAACTCCTCAAGAGTATCTAAAACGTCGATCCAGTTGGAGCATTCCACCAATTTCATTCTTTCCTTTTTGCCTAGTAGTGCCTTTTTATCGGGTCCATACCCGGGTCCTGTCATTTCGCCTAGATGGTGGACGGCCAGCTTGAGCGGTAATGGCGCCCTGGCGACCTTTTCCAGAAACACATCTACGGCCTCCCAGGGGCACGTCTCATGCCCGGCAAAAAGGGCTGGATTTGCCAGCAGAGCGCGCGCCGACATGAGGCCACGCAGATTGGGCAAATTAGGCCTAGTGGTCGTCTGCTGGTGCTTGTGCATCTCGCCCGCCTCGGATGCGTGCACTGTGGTGGTGAAAGTCGGGGCAGGGTCGACCAGGTGCGAGGTGTACGGCAGGGTGCTGAGGGTGAAGACATCGCCGCTGACGAGGATGGGGACATCGTGGCCGTACTTTTCCGTCAGGATCTCGAGGGCCTCGACGCTGATGGGGGTCCGGGACGGCGTGCTGCGCGTGCGCGGGTGAATGGTCAGCCAGTCGATGTTGCGATTCTGAGCGTCACCCAGCACCGTGGTGATAAAGTCCATGGTGCGGCGGAGGTCCTTGTGCACGCGGATCTTGACGCTGACGCTGCGGCCACGCGGGTCGTCGACGGAGGCCTCGCGGTCCACGGCCCAGCCGTCGCGCCGCAGCCGCGCCCGCGTCTCGATGACCATGTCCCGGACCAGCTCGCGGCGCTCCATGAGGGCGGCGCCCAGCGTCTCGGCGCAGGCCCACGATTGCGGGCACCCGCAGTTGAGGTCCACGCCGCCGGCGTAGGGCACGGCGAGGCTCGCGGCGCGCGACAGCTCCAGCGGCGAGTTGGACCCGAACTGCACAATGGTGTGCGGCTGCTGGGGACCGCTGGTCGACACGGTCAGGTCGCTGTCCCGGGCAAACTGGTTCCGGTTGAACTCCTTGGCCAGGATCATGGGCGACCAGCACAAGTCGGTGCCATAGTGCTGGACGGTTTGGCGAAAGGCAAGCTGTGATGTGCCTGTTAGTCCTTTTCGTTTGAGACAAGGAATTTTTAAGACGAACCTTGCTATACCGTACCATAGGTGCACAGGCATATAAATAGCGACCTTGGGATTTCGCAAGATCAAAAATCTTGAGCGGGCTTTGATAGAAGTTGGTGTCAGTATTGGTAATGAAACTCTACATCATGTATACAAAACTTGGCAAGTAAATTGTGGGAGGAGTGTTGAACTGTAAAAATCAAGTCAGGCTCACCTACTGGACCGTTGCGTGGAGGGCCTCCGGACTTCCATTATGTGACTCCATGATCTCGTCTCACCGTTGGCAGTGTAGCCTCACCGCAGTCACGTTGGTGTTTTCGACATCAATGTACTCTTGGGTATGAAAGTTGCAAGGACGAGATCATGATAGTGGGGCGTATCAAACAGACTTCTTACTGGCTACCGGTACAGAAGACGGTCGTCTAAGTGCATAATTCGCATATATGCATATGGATCACAATACGGACTTGGGATCACAGCCACGTTTAAAGACGTTGAGTATGTTTCAAAAACCTATATTATACAGGACCATTCCGACAAGCTAGTGAGACATTCAGAATTCTGAGCCTTTTGAAGAAGACGTTGCCTATGTATACATTTGCATTATAGCAGCGCAAAGATGACGTATGAACCGAATCGACAAGAGTTTCCAATGCTTCAAGAGTCTGAGAGATTTTACAAGTCAAGACGAATATAATCAAATGACTGCCGAAAATCACTGTCGGAAATGGAGTATAGATGAATGAGAATTCCGTGCTGTCTTGCTGGCTTGATGTTAACGGAGGACAAATGAGTTTTGTTCGCCAAGATCGCCGCGATTTTCTCGGCCGCCTAAAGTCCGTAGAGCTTTGAATGGGGCCCCCGAAGGTTCAACGGTCCCCGCGGCCTTAGCGCATTGATAAGAGGCATCAGACGTGAAACATTCTTGTACTTACCAGCAATGTCATGAACTCAGTGTCAAGGAAAAGAGCAGAAAAAAGGAGGTAAATCTTGAATAACTGAATGATAAAATGATCTGTCCCAAATAAAGGTCAAGAACAATTGGACAGAGGCCAATACGCGATTGGCACATGCAGAAACAGTATAACCAACAAGAATCTGTTAGGGATCGGATTTGCAGAGTTGAAGGTTTCTAAAGCCGACAGTGAGCAAATAATGGACACGGGTAGCGTATAGCTTAATAATGCAAGCTTGGATTGGTCGAGCTCCGCGGGCACCATTGCGGGCTTAAGGTCCGTAGCAGTCCAGCGGTTATCTTGGCAATTTGACGACATGAGCCTCACCTTGTAGTGTGCGCAAGAAGAGAAGCGTGAAAACACTCACAGCATAGCATCATTGAAGTGGATATCTGGGATTAAGTCCGCATGTGGGCCGTTCCGATATTTGAGTATGGAGGCGTGGGAATACCTTGAGATGTAGAGATATATATAAAGGCATTGTGCAAGCCTAGTTGGAGCTCTTTCGATAACACCAGAACAAGACAGAAACTCAAATCCACTACTAGGCTTTGTGACCCCGGTCGCATCTATCAAACTGACATCACGATATCTTCCCCTCACAAACGTTTCATTCGCAACATCAACTCCCCGCTTCAATACATCTGAAGACAATATGCCTCAACTCGTTGGAAAAGAGATTGGTCCTATCGGCTACGGCCTGATGGGTAAGTTTTCGAATTTTGCTTTTACAATAATTCAACTTGCTGAACAGCTTCAACCACGTAAGGCTTCACATGGCGCGCAGAGCCGACCCCGACAGAGGAGGCTATTGAGACAATGCGCGCTGCCCTGGAGGACGGTCTCAACTTTTGGAATGCGGGCGAGTTCTACGGAACGCCTGAATACAACTCGATGCACCTGCTGGAGCGCTACTTTGCCAAGTACCCCGAGGACGCCGACCGGGTCGTGCTCTCGGTCAAGGGCGCCGCCGGCACGCACGGAGGCGGCCCGGACGCGTCGCCCGAGGGCATCCGGAGCTCCATCGACAACTGCCTCACCCTCCTCAAGGGCCGCAAGAAGATTGACATCTTTGAGTGCGCCCGTCGCGACCACAAGACGCCGCTCCAGGTGACCTTTGACATCATGAACAAAGAGTATGTCCAGACTGGAAAGATTGGCGGCATTGGCATTTCCGAAGTCAAGGCCTCGACGTTGCGCGAGGCTGCCAAGATCACTAAGCTCGCCGCGGTTGAAATTGAGTTTTCACTGTAAGTAACCATCTTAAGGAATGCAAGTTTATCGATACTGATACAACATCTAGATTTTCTACGGACCCTCTACAAAATGGTCTCGTGGCAGCTGCCAAGGAGCTCGACATTCCCATCGTCGCCTACTCACCTCTGGGCCGTGGTATCCTGAGCGGACAGATCAAGACGGTCGACGACATTCCCCAGAACCTGCGCATCTACCCTCGATACCAGCCCGACGTGTTCCCCATCAACCTGGAGCTCGTCAAGCACATTGAGACCATTGCCGCCAAGAAGAACATCACGCCGGCGCAGCTCTCCATCAACTGGGTCAGGGCGGCCGGCGCGAGAGCTGGCATCACTGCCATCCCCATTCCCGGAGCGACCAAGATTTCCAGAGTGCACGAGAACTCTACCCTGGTTGAGATTGCAGACGACGAGTACTCGGAGCTGGAGGCTATTCTGAAAAAGATTGATATTGTGGGAGCACGCTACCCTGATTTCATTCCTATGGACGGCTAAACAGAGGGTTCTGGAAAGTTTTGCAATCTGATAATGGTACATTAGCAATTGGGTTCCATGTCAAACATGAATAGCAGATTTGAATAAATTGCAATGCTTATAAAAATCAGATCAAGAGGTTATCCACCGTTTCGATCCCGAAGGATCTATTCAGAATTGCAGAATTCTTGAAGTAAAACATCATTTGGGAGCATTATGGGGACTGAGATGAAGGAAAGAAGGCTCACCTTTACTAGGACTGTCAAGATGTGGCGTGACTTACGGCCGTCATCATTGTTTATCACTGCCCTGTCATGATGTGGCGTTACTCACTGCCGTCACCATTGTCATCACTGCGCTGTCAGATGTGACGAGAACAACCTTTTCCAGTGGCTTCGTGCGCCGACATGCTCTGGACCTCGAGACTGACGCAAAGCCAAAGTAATTACGGCGGCCAAATATCTCGTGATATACGAAGCCTCATCTCGACTGGCGCTTGTGGCGCGTCAATCTGCGCCGCGTGGTGAGTGTTGTGTAAAGAGACTGGAAGTTACGATCAGACCAGAGGCTCAAAAATTTCGGTTCACTTGGCAATTTGTGGGCAGGGATCCTGACGTGACCCACCACCAAAATGCACTGAAACTTGATATAGCAATTTTCGCTTTGATGAAAATTTATCGCTAAAAACCACAAACAAGCGCGATATCCAGATCGATTACAGATGCAAATGAGACCAGATGCCACTCACTATACATAAGGCTGGTCCCTGTATTCTCTAGTTGAGGTCCTATTTAAAATCCCGGATATTATCTACGTATTCTTCAAACTCGTGGCATTTTAGTTGCAATCTGCCCCATATCGAAAATGGAGAGGAGACTGGGGGGTAACAATTTGGCAATCGTCGCATTCCCGACCGTGTCAATTTCGAGCTGCAGAAGTCCCCATGGCCCCCTCTGTTGGTTGTCACAGGCCCGAGCGTTTGGAAGTGCAGAAGGTTTTTCTCGGGGGCTTGCAGTTTCCAGGGTGATGAGATGATTCAAGGTTTTCGAGAATACATATATCTCAACGAAGCTGCCTGCATGAGTTCTTGCAAAACTCAAATTGCAACAAAATACAATTTACTGCTGCATGGGGGAAAACAAGAAACAAACAACTCTCTCATCAGTCGGCAATCTGGATCTCTTGAACCCCCGCCGGGTCGAAGCTCAAGACTTCGAGAAAAGTTTGGACGAGCATCCCTGCCTGTGCTTGGCGTCCTGCTACTAATAAGACGGCCCCGGCCATTGGACATGTGGTAATACCGGGGGGCAAGGGGGGATCCAGGGCCGCCCCCGGCTAGAGCCTAGCAGCTTTCCTGCTAGCACGACACCCTTCTGTCTGCAAGGGAGCTACCTTATTCGAAGGGGACGGTAATCCAACTAAACTCCCCTGTGATGGGGTCCTGTAGAATGACATTGATGAGCGAAATTTTTGGGAGCGTTAATGTGCAGATCACTCGGTCGCTCACGTTGTAGCTCATCTCGGACGAGCTGATGGTGTTGGAACGGTGCCAACCCGTTTCTGTACAAAACTCCATTTCCGATTTTTCTCTTCGTTTCTTAAACGGCTGGGCTAGACCTTGGCGAGAGGCGTTTTCCTCAGGTGTCCTCCTGTTCCCATTGATGTATTATCGTACTTTGTACAATTCCGTCTCCTGTAGCACATTCAAAGATATATGCTATAGGCTTATATGTGCTAATCCTGCCAGCACGCATGATTTTTCACATTAATATGTACGACGTCGTGGTAATAAGCCGGCAAGTCATTCCCGTTTCTGACATTCAGACGGTGCGAGATGTTCTCCCTACCCGTCAGCCCGTTCAACTTTCTTGTCCAACTGTGCGTCTGCAGCTCGGGAGGACTGAATCGTGCCTCTTGAATGGTCCTTTTTCAGTCGAGGGACGCACCGCTGTAGCAGCTAATAACTGCCGGGAGAGGAAGCCAAGTGCGTAGTACCAGGCCTTGCCTCTCAGGCGAAGCTAGAAAGAGACACCAAGAAACCCATCCAGGCTTTGCCAGGCAAAGATCGCAGCGCCGAAGCAGAACTGAGAACACCAACAAGTGGATGGACCATCTCTTGTCCACCCAGAGCGCAGAGCTCACTCCCCGTCCCACCTCGTCAGCACCCTGTAGGTCGAGGCCCCGCAGGCTCAGGAACCAGGCCAGGTCGTGCAAGGGTCAGGGGATAGCAGTGCTATGGTAGGTAATTGGATTTGGACATGGCTGCGGGGGTCGATCAATTGATTCTCACTGCACTTTGCCAATCATGGAACATGTCGTGACTCTCGTCCTGCCCCCCGGGGCCATTTCCCTATCGTTCTCGAGGGAGCTGGAGACGAAGGTTTCTGGCTGCTGGCTTTTGCTCGCATATTGACCGGTAGCTGCTGTAGTGTGCGGCAATCAATAGCAAAAGATCCCTGGTACATGTTATCCTGTCCGTACACACATACAGTGCTGGCAGATTACTAGATTACTGACACTGCCATCCTTTCTTGCTTCTTTTCTTTTCGCTGTTTCAAGGCTAGTGACTCCAGACTGTCAGACTTCGGACGGCATTTACTCGACACGAGCTTTTCCTGTATCGCATTATGCTGTGTTCTTTTGCGCAGCACGGCGTACTCGTTCTGAATCCATCGACCCCTGGGTGCGCTGCCTTGATTTAGAGTCCCCCTCGCTCTATCCTCTGTACCTTTTTTTGCTTTCATATCCCGGGGCGTTCGCGCAACCAACTGCATGCGCCTGCCGCAACCTTAAAAGAGGAAAGAGTGCGTAATACATTTGGGCAAGACCGGGCTCAAGTTTGGGAAGCATACAACAACAGCTGCCATCTGGGTTGCTTGTTTGCGATAATCGCACCAATCGCCCAGCAGCCGGACAGACATTCGACAGCACACACACGCACGCACATACACACACCTATACACTTCCCGCGCGGGACAGCTCCAAGTATTCCCGTACTTACTGTCAAAAGTGTCTTGGCTGTCTTGCATACGATAGCGGGCAACCGATGCGCCGCTCCTCCTGATCCCAAACAGGAACCCGAGTTTCTTAATTGGGGACTGGGGGGTCGCCCGCAGGAAGCAGTCGCACAGCAGGTCCAGCTGGGACGCGCGATAGACGAACCCGGCCTCGGCAGGCAGGCAGCCAACAAAAAGTATCTTTCTCCAGGTTGCAGGGCCGAGTTTGCATGCAGCAAGCCATGGCCGCACAAATGGCCTTCTATGCCCCGTCGCACGGCAAGACAGGATCCTCGGGCTCGATCCCTCCTTATCCTCAACCACCTTCGCCCACTCTCACGAATCCCGATATGATCTTGCCCGACCATATGCCCGATTCCCCCGACCGGTCGCGATCGCCCTTGATGATGTGGAATAACGGCGGCTTCGACTTGGGCGTTTCCGCCTACAACATGAACAACATGAACATGGCCGCCCACGCTCCAACCACCCCTATCATATACGGAAATGGCACCATGTTGTCAGATATCGGCGAGGTTACAGAGGCTGAGAGCACCGTCGGCGGGCCCGTCAAGGCGCCGCGCAATGGTTACTACAAGGCTGGTTTTGGTGCGAGACAGTCCAACGACCCCGGTTTCGCCGCTGTCAAGAAGAAGGCGACAAAGAGGGCAGAGCCTAGAGTCATGTCGCGAGACCGGGAAAGACGACTGTCCATGGAATCCACCAGCACGATTACTAATGGCGACAACCCTGGTACTTTTGCCGACTTTGACGATTCCGTCAGTGTCGTCGACAGCAATTTCCAGGGCGACGACGAAGAGAGTGTTGCTGACTCTTATGTCTTTTACGATGGCGCCGACGAGAGGACGCCAGAGGAGGAAGCTGCTCGAGAGGCCGAGGAACGTTATTCTACGGCATTGAGTCGCAGAGCAGAACAAATTCTTGCCAATGCAAAGCGGAGATTAACGGTAGGTGGACATATTCTGATATTTGGCGTGTATACGAGACTGACTTGAGATCAAAGAACATGGAGGGCAATTTGAACCGAGCTCGGTCGTCATTGTCAGTGGATTCGGGTGGCTCAGAGGCATCCCCAACACCGTATTCCAGGCCGACAACTGCTCTGCAACGGCACCATGACTCGGGACCACCAAGAGGTTTCATCGGACACAGTCGAATTTCGAGCGAGAATGGCCTGCTAAACACCAATGACTTCAAACCTGCCACTCTCTCGCCAAGATCCTCGAGTGCGCTTGGCGTGACAGGCTCTTATCAGCAGTTGTTACGAAGTTCTTCTTTTCGCAGTTCCGACTCCAAGCGGGACGGTCCTCCAAATGAGAACCCAGTATTTGGAACCGTAGCCTACACAAAGAGCATAGCCTCCATGCACGACAGCAAATATTCCCTGGATCAATTCGGAAAAGACTCTTCTCAGCCACCGATCCCTACAACACAAGACGGTCTCGAAGATGCCAAACTAGAGTCGTTTCTCAGTCCAACTTTTGGTTCCTACGATGACAAAGGTCTCCGACGATCGGCTTCCACTGCACAGATGCGCGATATCAAGGACCACATGGCCGAGCTCAAGGGCAGACTTTCAAGTTTGAGAGATCAAGCTCGCGCAGACAGCATGAAACGACGGAGCATACAGAGCCTGCGTTCGGGCAGTCCTTTTACCCACGCTCGGGAGCTCAGCTCGGACAGCAAGATTGAACTACCAAGTGGCAAGAGCATGAAAGACATCAACAAATGGAACGATGGGGTAGAAAGTCTGCACGAGAGTGATACTCTGGACCGAGATATAAGCGACAACATGTCCATCATGAGCGACTCTGTCTACTCTGAACAAGAGGCCATGTCGCCGCGAACTGGCTGGAATCAAGACACGGAACCGAGGTTTGCAGAGGCAATTACTACTGACTATCCCGAAATGGCCAACGGAGACGCAGTAATTGACGAGGATCTCGAAGACATGCGGACGGAAGACGGCTACGATGATATTGAAGATGATGAGACTGACTTCCAAGATGTCATGAGCGAAGGAGGCGACTCGCTGTACCATGATACTGTGCAGCACCAGGTTTCTCACGAGGATCGCGAGGATGCGTTCGACTACGAGCACTTTTTCCTGCACAGTGCCATGGGCAGCATGACGCAGAAGAAGCTGACTAGGTCACGCAGCCGCGGCAGTCGGGCCAGCTTTAGCTCAGAGGATTCTGTCGAGACAACTCGTGGACCTACCTTTGGTGGTGAATATCAACGAGGTCGAAGGGGTAGCAACGCTTCCCTCTCCAGTGTCGACTCCTTCCTTACGGCAACTGAGGGCAGGATCACCAGAGCCGAGAACGAGGGCATGGAATATTTCCCAGAACAAGCAACTACCTTGTCAAAGCGAACCCGCTCGCAAACCCCCAACAAGAGCAAACGCATTACTCTGGATCTCGGCAGACCGACTTCGCACACGGACCTGAGCCAACCTCGCGCCACACTGATACAGAGACCTCAGAGCAGCGCAGCCACGTACATGCACCGTCCTTCGGTCTCATCCCTGGGCTCAGCTGGCACCAACAGAAGTTTTCCATTGGTCAACCGCCCAAAGCCCAATGGCATTTTGACCCCTTGCGAGTCTCCCGATCAGGCGCTCACAAAGATTTCGGAGACTCTTATGAGCGAGACTGCGAGCCTTTGTGACAGCATCAACCTCGGAGATAAGCCCATTGGACAGCTCGAAAAGGAAGATCAAATGCTGGTCGAGCGAATGGTTGCCAGCTTGGGTAAATGCGTGTTGGGTCTTTCAGAAAACGGCCGTGCAGGTTCAGAAAGTCGTGTCTTTAGACGACGAATTGAAGCTGCAAGGCAGATTCTCGAAGGAATTCAGCCTGTATAGATTTCCCACATCTTCGGCTCCTTCCTCGGCAACATGAATCATGCAACACGGTACGCCTCAGAAGATGATTCCGTTCCGTACGAACCGTGAAAGGATATTACGCTTTCGAGTCTATTTCGACAACGGGCGATAATTTCAAAACGTCGATCCTCGTTGTTAGCGGCAAGACATACTAATTTTTGGAGTTGAGCGACATGACATTTCGATACTGAGCGTTCACATTGGGAATGGTGGTGTGTAAACGGGCAACGACTGAGGCGCATATTCTCCCTCACTTTTTAACAAATGTACATTTCGATACCCCGGGCCTAGAAGGCGTTACCAGAGACTACCGTTTACGAGCGACCTCCTGCTTTCAAATGTATTTACTTTATTATGGCGGGTCATTTGACATCTAGACCAATATAATCATATTGCAGCGGGGTGAAAGAACGCTGATTCAAGTCAAGAACAAACTACCAACAAACATATACGTGTGATTTTGCGAGACTATTGCTGTACAACAGTCAACGTCCGGAGGCTGGTTGGGGAAATATTTACGAGCTTTCGGGCATTCTCTGGCGACCTAATGCTAATAATCGCGTATGCATACATACATGGACATGTCCACCAATGCACACCTATGGATCACATGGTGAGAGGCTAGGGAACGCCCCCACACATATCTATGCACACCCTTTGGATGTTTCCATGCACGATGCAAGATCGTATCCGTTGGCAGATCTGCACAAAGTACCAAGGGTCAAATGGCATAGCATAGCATACGTAGTTTAAATTTAGTCTTATTCTATTCTGGACTTGTCAGCTCTGGGCCAATGTACACGTGTTTTTGTGTTGGCCCGATCAAAGAAAAACACGGGCCTCAATCTAGATGCGCCAGAAAGCTGCGATTTGGGGCTTGAGGTCAATGACGTAACGGGTCTAAGTCAACCCGTCATCAACACTAGCCCAACGACCAGCCTCTGAGGAATGTTTGATAGTACTATAATATGTTGACTTTGACATATGGTTTGTAGAATGTAAAATACAAAATTTACGATAACAGAAGTGCTCTTCTTATTATTGCGCATCTTCTTCGTCAATGGCTACAAGTCACACTTTTGATCGTGACATTGAACGAGAAGGAGCTTCACTCATGGCTCAAAACGGGCAAAATGGCCAAAATGGCCAGGACAAAGCTGCAGATGGACGGAAACGTGTACTGGTCGTTGGCGCTGGCGCTGCTGGGTAGGTTGCATCTTTGCAAAAGTTGAATCGACTTACTAACACGTAAAATATAGCATGTCCACGGCCTATCACTTGTCACAACATCCAAACAAGTTTGATGTGACGCTGATTGATGCTGTTGATTATTGTGGTGGGCAGGCATTTTCGATTCCAATTGACAAGGAACGCCATGGTGCATCGTGGTGCAATCAGGGCGTTCAAGGCGGCTCGTACATCTTTCACCACACCACCACCATGTTTGCCAGACAGGGATATCACGCTGATCCCGTAAACTTGCACGTGTCGTTTGGCAAGGACGACACATTTTGGTCAAATGTATTCCCTACGAAACTCTTGGTCAAGCACCAAAAGGAAGTCAAACGCTTGTACAGACTCCTCAAGGTCATGCGTTGGTTCGAAGTCTTTTTCGCTCTCATGCCGCTCCGCCTGGTCTTCAAAATGTTCCTGTTCTCAGAGGACTTTATCAACACGATTGCCCTCCCCATGACGGCTCTCTTTCTCGGCACTGGTAATGCGACGCCTCAAGTCCCGGCCATCATGTTTGAGCGGTTGTGTACCTCGCCTACCTATGGCATGTGGTACCCGCCCGACAAGAATACCATTGTACATAACCAGCCGCCCATGATTGTGTTTCCCAACTTTTCAGAGTTTTACTCTACCTGGAAACAGGATCTCATCTCGCGAGGTGTGACTGTACGCCTGTCCACCGAGTTGACGGAAATTGTCCAGCGCAACAAGCGCGGCGTGATTGTGAGACTCAAGCCACGGACTCCTGTCGAAGATGGTCACAATCCCACTGGTGGTGACCCAGATGCTCCGTCTGGCGAAGAAGTCTATGACGAGATCGTGCTCTGCTGTCTGGCCGACACGGCCAAAAAGGTCCTCGGCCGAACAGCGAGCTGGAAGGAAAAGCGCGTGCTTGGCTCTGCTCGATTCAGCGACGACATTACCATTACTCACAACGACGCCGACTACATGAAGAAACATTACGAAAACTTTTACCGCGAAGACCTCGCTGTCTCGAACGCCAACGGCGTGGATCAGACCTCGCGGCTCAACTTTGCCGTCAACAGCTTCCGACCCATGTACTATATCAAAATGTATTCCCAGGACAAAAGCAAGCTGGAAATGTGCTTTGACACGACCAACTACCAGAGCCAGTTTCCCGAGAACGTTCCCTTTGAGCAGCACGTGTTCCAGACCATTTACCTCAACAAGGACCGCGACAGCGCGCTGTGGACCGACGACGAGATCCGCGAGGACAAAATCATCCGTCGCGACTGGTGGCACCAGCTCTGCCATGGCTGGACGCACTACTGCTTCGTGATCCCCTGGATGATGTTCCTGCAGGCCAAGAACCACACGCGCTTCGCCGCGTCCTGGACCCTCGTCAACGCCCACGAGGTCGCTGTCATGTCGGGCATCGCCGCCGCCGTCGACCTCGGCGCCGAGTACCCCGAGGACCTCGAGAATGACAAGTTTGCCTTTTTGTGCTTCCGCCTGTACTACTTGCTCGCGTACGGCAAGTGGTACCGTCGCCGGTTCACCAAGAACAAGAATCGGGCGCCCGAGAGCCAAAAGGCCAAGGATGGTGCCTCTTGGGCTACTGGCCTGTACGGGAGCGTGTACGAGGGCCCCGGCGTGTCCAAGCAGGAGAGGCAGACGTGGAGGGAGGAGGTGAAGAAGGGAACTAGCACGCAGAACCTGGCACAGGGTAACGCACCTGGACGTAGCCAGCCTTAAGCTGACGAGGGGAGGAATCTCTACATGCAAACTTAATCAGCACTTACCCAAAGAGTCACTTTGTATCATATCAATACGTAGTCATCAAACATCTATACCCATTTAGAATTGACCATACTGTGTACGAATGAGACGTAAGAACATTCGAGACGACATGCAGGGATCCAATACCCGTAGCGGGGTCCGTGTACCGAAGGATCGGGTTGAGTGGACACTGACCCGCAACCTGGCGCCTTATCAGATCCGACTATTCGCGGGATCACGAAGCCGAGTTGAACAGTCATCATTCCCCTCCTTTTTGATTTTTTTTTTTCTTCTCCTGATGCGCGTTTCTACTATGCTTGTATTTTGAATCGCCATGTCGTCTCCAAAAGAATGGTGGGCGAATTTTCATCTCACAGGCAGACTAGATGCTGCTCATGATGGCGTAAGATTGGGATCTCACAGCCAGTATCGTCCTTATATTATCTGTTTTACCGCTTTTGCCGCTTGGACCCTATTTGCACCTTTCCTCGCAGAACTAGCAACAGTACCACTCATTACACAGCTCTCGTCTTTCCTCGACAAAAATCAAGACGCTCATGCACCTACTCCAGAACACCACGAATTTCGTTGGAGTGACCTCGAGCCAAGTCTTTCGCTCCAATACACGCCTTGCTTTGGCTCCTTCCAGTGCGCTCGCCTGTCGGTTCCTTTGAACTGGAACGCCTCTGCAGAGGAACAAGAATCAGGTCCACGAGCAGCAGTCGCCATTATCAAGTTGCCCGCCAAAGTACCGGTTACAGATCCCCGGTATGGCGGTCCCATCATCACTAATCCTGGTGGGCCGGGCGAATCTGGGGTCTACCAAGTGCTCGAAGAGGGCAGACACATTCAGACCATTGTAGATAGTCCCCGGGCGCCAGACGATACAACAACCCTGATCAGAGAGTCCGGACGCGACAAAGAATCAAGCAATGCCAAGTATTTCGACATCTTGTCGTTTGATCCGCGGGGCGTCAACAATACCACCCCGGGGCTGCGATGCTTCCCAGATGCCTTTAACCAGCAGGTGTGGATGCAGGGATACCTAGACTATGGCCTCTTGTGGTCGAGTGAGAGCATCGTTGGGTATGAGTGGGCAAGGGCGTCTGCGCTGGGGGCGAGATGCGCCAGAGATGAAGCCGATGATGGAATACTTCGTCACGCCAACACTGCTCAAGTCGTCCAGGACATGGTGCAGATTATCGAAAAGGAGGGCGAGTGGAGAGCTTCCGAGGCTCAGAGGCTCCTGTCGAACACGGATGATCTGGACAATCACCTCCGACATGAAGTCACAGAGCGGACAGCTCATCAGCCCGGCGAGGAAAAACTGCAATATTGGGGCATGAGCTATGGGACACTCATCGGCTCGACATTTGCCGCGTTGCATCCCGACAAGGTCGGCAGACTGATCCTAGACGGTGTTGTCGACCCAGCGGATCACTATGCTGGGGCGTGGCTTACCCAGTTGCTCGACTCGGATAAGATTGTGACCAAATTCAGCGAATACTGTTTTCAAGCAGGGCCAGACAAGTGCCCGCTCTACACACCACCGTCGCCTGCCGCCATTGAAACCCGCTTCACGTCAATTTTATTGTCCCTGAAGACGAGCCCAATTCCCGTCACCCTGCCTAGGCACTCGAGAACGAGCGGATACAAGGACCCCGGCCCAGAGGTTATCACGTATGGTGACGCACATTTGTACATGCTGAGCTCAATGTACTTTTCGTTTGCCACGGCCGAGACGTTTTGGGACATGCTCCTGGCGCTCGAGGAACGCAACACGACATCCCCAGTCTTGATAGACTTGCCGTCGCAGAAGCAGGCGCGGCTTATACCAGAAAAGGGATGCGACAGCAAAGACGACGACGATCATGTCACCTCGAGCTTACCGCGCTGCGTCGCGCCTTACAACTCCATGCTCGGCCCCAACCAAGCCATTGGCTGCATGGACATTGGCGGCGCCACCAACCTGACCCAGGACCGCTACCGCGCGTACCTGGAGGAGCTCGCGTCGCAGAGCCGCTGGGTGAGCCCCAGCTGGGCGCGCAACAAGCTAGGCTGCCTCGGCTACAGCACCAAGCCGGCGTGGCGGCCGGACCTGTCCTTTCAGACGGCCGAGTGGCCCGGCACGGCGCACCCGCTGCTCATAATCGGCAACGCGCACGACCCGGTGACGCCGCTGCGCAACGCCCGGCGCGTCGCGGCCGAGCTGTTCCCCAACGGGAGCAGCGTGCTGCTGCGCCAGGACTCCGAGGGCCACTGCTCGCACGCGAACCCGTCGCTGTGCACCGCCCGCGCCGTCCGGCGCTACTTCCAGACGGGCGCGCTGCCGGCCGCGGGGACCGTGTGCGAGCCCGAGGTCAGGCCGTTTGTGGGGTGCGTGCAGGACCACGGCTGCGCGTTCGAGAGCGCCGAGGAGCGGGCGCTGTGGGAGAGTCTGACGGCCATGGCGGATCCCTTTGGGTTGAGGAAAACGTGGGTTGGCTCTCAAGGAGCGACGGCAGTCGGAGATTGGAATGAGGTTTTCCGGCGAAAGAATATCCTTTTCCCTTGATGACATACACGACAGCCTTGCAATTGAGAGATGGTATTTATTTTTCCATTGAATACATTTCAGACGAAAAATCGATTCTCGCACATGTTGCCTTGAATGCCATGATAATGTACAAGGATTATGCGTTTGACCACCTACCCTTCTCTTCTACTTTCTAATGAATGCTTGGTCTGTGACTTCTATAGAGCGATTCGTTGTATGCACATTTTCACAATGATAACCGCCGCCTTATCCCAAAACATGCCTCTCTACAATTCAACATTTGTTTCAATCAGCACATCACACTGGATTCTGCATATCGGGCGTCAAAGAAGCCAACGTGACCACGACCCAATGGACCGCGCCATGCTCATTCTTCAGCGGCGTCCAGTGCGTCATGAAATTCTCGTCGCCCCGGTACGCGGCACTCCGGCGGGTCTGCAGCCGAATACCAGCGCTGGCGGGCATGCCCCCCTTGATGGCCTTTCTGATCCCGCTCTTAAAGTCGGCGTGGATGGGCCCGGGCTGGTGCTGCTTGAAGTAGCGAAAAATGTCCTGCCCAACGACGGGGGGTCGCGTCAGCGCGGCGGCCGACCGCTCCGGACCGGCTGAGCCATGCGGCAGCCCTTGCTGCTCGGCGGCGGCGGCGGCGGCGGCCCCTCCTCCTCCTCCGCCTCCTGCGGTGGGCACGAGCGACTCGACAATCTCGGCCGAGTAGAACTGGATGCTAAAGTCGGCCTGCACCACAATGTACTTGGAGTAGGCGCTGTAAAACTCTTGCATCTGCGCCATGAGGTCGCGCCCGCCCATGCGGTCCAGCACCCTGCCCTCGAGACCCGGCAGCGGTGGACCTCCCGCTTCGGACCCCCCGGCCGACGTGGGCGCGGGCGAGAATCCCAGCGGGCCCCCGGCTCCTCCCGGGAGCATGGCGTGTTCTGGATGCAGCAGTTGCTGTTGTTGCTGCTGCTGCTGCACATGCGACGGGGCAGCCGGCAGCGCATTGCTGATGAGGTTCTTGAAAAACGACTTGCGCTTGGGCTGCTGCATGCCGGCGTGCATCTGTTGCTGCTGCTGCAGGCTCTCCTGCTGCAGGCGCAGCTCCTCGGCGCTCGGCGTGTCGCACGGCACCGAGAGCACCCTCATGACGTCGACGTTGGTGTGGATCGTGGTCGAGCAGTTGATCTGACCGCCCAGGAAGAAGACGACGTTGCCCGTGTCGTCACAAAGGGGAGCTGTAGATTTTGGTGTTTTTGCGTCAGTATGGTGGCATATTCATGGGAGGTAAGTGTTTGGCGACTTACCCATGTACAAGAGATTCCAAAATGGTGTGCCGTTCTTTTTGTAGTTGAGCAATAATTCTACCGCTTCTCTTTCTTCCCTGAGGGCCCTTCTCAGTCGCTTGATGGCTGCCCGGTCTGTTTGAGGACCTTGCAGGAAGCGACAGTTTCGCGGTATCACCTCAGCTCGGCTATAGCCAGTGACCTTGACAAACCCATCTGAAGCGTATACAACGGGATTATCGGCTTGTCTGTCAATTAGATGTTAGCTTTTAGCAAATGATTGGAATTTTGCTATTATGAAAATGGCTTACGATGGACTTGACAAGCAGAAACAATCTCCCAGACCTTGATAGCGTTGACGGTCGCTGGTCAGCGACCTGGCCGTCTCCATGGTCACCTGATGGCGCACGAAGCGCGGGTATATGTCGTCAAACAGGAGCTGTTCAATCTTTTGCTGCATGCCGTCAAACATGGACTCCATGGATGGCAGCGTGTCCGTGACTAGAGACTTCATGTCGTTATGCGCGGCCTCCATGAGGTCGCCTGGCACGTTGACCTGCTTTCGCGACTGCTCGGATACAAAGGTCTTGTGTATATCTGCGAGGATTCCCGCGAGATTGTTCACAGTGGTGCGGTAAAACTCGACCTGCGAATGGTATAATGGTTAGTATTTGCGCATGATCCAGGAATTTCACGTATTCATCACGCAACGCCTACCTTTTGCAGAAACTCGACGTTCTCGCCACAGAATTGAGTCTCGCAAAACTTTTGTAGTTGATGGGCAGTCGCCGGATTGTGTATGACAACCTGGAATATGCCCTGACTGAAAAAGTCGGCCGGATTGTGCGAAGACCCTTCACTCTTGCGCGAGCTGGCAGGACTGAGCACGGAGTTCCTGGGACTGAGCAAGGAGTTATCATGGCTGGGACTGCCTGGATAATGGTCGCGAGTCGACCTTGACTGATCCGACAAGCCAATGGCCGAGTCCCGGTCGTTGCGATCGTTCCTGACATAAAAGTCGTGCGTCTCGGTCCGCGGTGCCGTGTCCGCGCTGACAGATCGCAGCTGGGGCGGCTGTTCCTCTCTCCGCGGCAGGTCCGTTACAATAGGCCGCAAATGCCCTGTACGGCGTAGCGAAAAGTTGGGGGCCTTGCCCGTGGTTTGTATCTTTTCGGCTTCTTCAAATTTGAGGACGCGATCGAGCGCAGGCGTTGCAATCCGCCGGCTAGAGTCATCCGTTGTTGGTGATCTCGAGTGGGCCCGACTCAAGTCTCCCTGTTCAGGGTGTTGGCCATTTGCCTCCAAGTATCGCGGCGAAGCGTGGCGCTCAGCCCGGATCGCCGTTCGCGGCCTTTCGAGTTCGCGATTCGCCTTTGCCGCTTCGTGAAAGTGATTGCGAGTATAGGCCTGCGGCGCCGTAGGTGGTCGCGGACCGAAACTGTCGGGGCTTATGGGGCTCGGAACCTCATCGTCGCTCTCGAACACGTACCTTCTTGCTCGCGAAATCGGCGGTGGCGTGGCAGAACCCTCGAAACCTGGCTGCTTGACTCGATCCAAGTGCTTGCTGCGTAGGAATCCTGGCGCGACTCTCTGTGATGGTGATGCTGCTGAATTGCTCTTTGATGACGTTGCCCATCCGCCTCCCACTCTCCTAGGCGTCTCCCTTCCAAATATGAATTTCGCATTTGCCAAAGACGCATTCATTTGAGGCGATTCCCAGGCCCGCGTGTACTTTTTGCCGTGCTGATCAATGGCGACAACATCCTGGGCGGCCCTGATTCCTGTCTTGTACTCGTGCCCCGGTGGCATATTAGCTGGGTCTGGTTTACGCTCGTATTGATCTGGTAACGGCCAATAGACTTTTGTATCGATATCCTCCGGGTCACTGTCGAGAGAAACCTGTCAGATCTCGGGCAAGCCGCTATCGATACCCAGGATACGGCTTCTTACATGTAATCGGTGTCTATCTCGGGGAGTTGAAACGAATGTCCCCGAGGCTCACTGGGACGACCGTGCTCGTAATTTTCATTCCGATCGTGGTGCTCCTGCCACGAATTTACGACCCTGTCTAGAGGGCTGACCTGAGGGATAGAGCCCATCTCGGAAACTCCTCGATTCTCCTCCTCCCATGCAATGGTACGACAGCTGCTTTGATTTGTTTCACTTCGCGGCACGTTTGTGATTGATGCCCTTGCAGCTTCGATGGCAGTATTGTAGCGCCAAGGTAGATGCGGTCTCAGGATCTCATGGAAATTGATTCGCTGACCCCTGATCTGCTCAGGTTTTGACCTCTGCTGGCTCTGGGATGCTGCTGCAGGAGAAGTTGTGTCAGTCAGGTCGGATGCCATGTAAATTTTCAGCGACCGCTTGGAAGGCTGGGAATAAGATCGGCCCCTAATCAATTCTTTTTTCTTTTCTCTTCTACTTTGCTCGCGTAGTAGGTGTATCTCTACATGCCGCCGCAACTTTAATCGGCCAGGGTTCCCCCGCGTGAGATCTCGGAGGAATGCTTGTACTACCGCCGATATAAGTAGCACATTCAAGACAGGCGGAGGATTTAAGGTTATCTGCTAATACGGACGACAAGGGCTAGATGCCCGGAGAAACTTTGCTGTAGCTTACTTTGGGGATGCCGTCCTTTTTAGCACTTATGATCACAGGTGAATCCATTGATTCAGAAAAGAACAGGACCTGAGTTATCGCGGGGGAGTCTGGATTTATGGAACCAGTTATGACGTCTTTGCTCGGCCATGTACGAGACGGCGTTGCAAGAATGTGGTGTCCGATCTTAGCGTTGGTGTCAAAAACTTCAGGATCATGGACACAAGCCGCTCTGCCTAGTGATGATGATTGTCTCTGAAAAGGGTGGAATCTCCAACATTTTGATGGATTTGAACAGGAAGCCGATGAGCCACGACTAGTGTGGGGGACGGAATCCGAAGATATGGATAGATCGGCACCAACGGCCCTTGGCTTGTCCCGTGAGCGTGGCTTCGATGGGGAAGGATGTAAGTTTCCGCCAGGAGCAATAGAGTTTGTGCAAAATGGCTGCAAGACAGCCACGCAAGCCAGGTGGAACGATCATCATGCATAATCAAAGCATTGCTACCAAGAGTGGAAGCGGTTTCTGAGCGTCCAACAGGACACCGTAGGTTGTTCGTACCTGACTTTTTGCATGTAAGCAAGGCATGGAATCCTACAGGGCAGGGCATTGCATTCTGTGAGCCAAGTTGAGGACACGCATGCCGTATGTACCTATTCACTTGACCACAAAAAGGCAACACGAGGCGGCGTAATAAGATTAGCTTGGTAGATTTGTAGGTCGCAAAAAGATCCTTGGTAGTATAATCATATTTCGCTTGACTTCAAATCGACGCCTGGATATTGAGGGACATACGTTGTCACATCCATGATTCCTGCATCTTGATACATGTGCGTCGATGATGATTGCACTCAGCCGCAGGTTGGCCATCCTTATCGGGCAACCTCTTTATGCGGGGATATGAGCTCAGCATGCATTAGGCACGCTACACTCCCTTTGAACCAATTTATAGAGAATCATCTATTTCCCAGAAGACGGCCACCCAAATCGGGCCGTGGTTGCCGAAGGAATTTATCCCTAACCGGCAACCAGGACAAATTCCATACCATGCTTACGCTCGCTTCTCGCTTCTCATTGTCGCTGTCGCCGGTACGCCAGCTTCCTCATTTCCGGAGCCGTCCTTGTCTTGGACCAAATGCTGCGTGGTAACATGCTCCTGGGTCATTGAGTAGCCCTTGACTGTCATGCTCAGCAACAATCCAGCGGCGGAGAATGCCAATAGCGACAGCCAGATTGAACTCAAGGCATCCGAGAATGCTTGGATCATCTTTGTCTTGGTGTCACCATCCTCCATGGCCTGGATTAGGGTCACTGCTGCTGTGGCATCGCGCGAATACATGTCGGCAAGAGAAGCGAATCCCGCAATCCGGAGGAGTTTCTGTTTCAAAGAATTTTGAAAAATCACTCCCGAAAGAGCAATACCAAGAGCCTGGCCAAAAATGCGGATAAAAGAAAAAAATCCTGCGGCTGCGCCGTTGAGATGGGGTCTGCGAGGAGTCAATACGCATACGAGCCAGTGATGATGCAAAGAGCATCAAGCATAGGAAAAACAGAAAGACATACTCAGTTCCGGCTTGAATCGCAAGGATTTGCGCTGTGAAGAGCATGCCAGTGCCAACACCAAAAGGTATGTTTAAGAAAACCCACTGAGTCACATTGGTGCCTGTACCGAGTAGATACAACAGGCCAGCACCAAGGGTCGTCAAGGACCATCCTCCCCACAGTGCCCAGCGATACCTTTTCCATCTGCCCGTGAGATAACCCACAGCAATACTGGACAGCGATAACCCCACTGTTTCTGGGAGAAGGGCGACGGCTGAAGTGACCGGCGAGTATAACTTTACAGCTTGATAATACAAGGCTGCGATATATGATCAGCTTGGTGCTCACTAGCGACGGAGAAAACGTTGTCTTACTCAGAAAGTAAATGGCCGCCCACAATATGAGGCCGTGTAGCATTGTTTGTATATACGTAGAAATTGCCGTCCAAGTTCGGAAGATGCGCTTGTCAACGATAGGCTCTGAGGCAAAGTTGAATTCCCAGTAGCCAAAGCCGAGTATCCCGAGCAAACCAATGATAAGTGGCAATAAAGTCTGATACGACGACCTGCTGGTTGTTAATATCGCCCAGGCTGAAAGCAAGATGAGGATTAACCGTACCATGGAAAGCGTATACCACCAGTGGTGAGGCCAAATAAAAAGCTGGCAGAGCTGACTGAGAATAGCACAGAGCCAAGCCAGTCAAATTTCTTGAGCTTCTCGACAATCTGTCCCGGCACCTGGGCCTGCTTCAAGAAGAGCGTGACAAAGATCATTCCAAGGCCAACTATGGGCAGGTTGATCCAAAATATCCACCTCCAAGACTGTGGTCGATCAGTGCCACGAACAAGGCTTTGGGTTCATGATACTTACAACTTCTTGGGCAAATCCAGCTCCGATAAGAGGCCCGGTCGCAGTACCGATACCCCACATGGCTGCGTTGATACTGAACCATGTACCGCGATGCTCGAGAGGTACGAGGTCGGATATGAGAATCTTGACAGAAGTCAGCAAAAGTCGTTGGCAGAAGAAAGGGAGCCAAGACTGACCTCCAAGAGTACAATGAGTCCTCCACCTAAAAAGTCATGTAAGCACTCGACGACTCTTCTCGCTCAAACCGGGCCAATGACGTACCTCCTGCTCCCTACAAGACCAGATTAGTTTGTGCTCAAGCGAGGATGGCGATACTATTCTTACCTGAACTGTTCGTCCGACGAGGACGACATTGAAGTTCCGCGCTAGGGCGGCAATGAGCGATCCGCCCGCAAACCCAGCGCTGCTAATGTACAACATCTATTTGCAATTTAGTGACTTGCGCACATGCACGAACGGGTAGGGAGTATATAAACACACCACTTTCCGGCCTAAAACATGCGACATTGAAGCGACCGTTGGTTGAATGATTGTCGATGCCAAAAGGTATCCAGTGCCAGACCAGAACGCCTCCAGAGCTGTACCGCCCAACTCGGCACTCATAATTGGCAGCGCGGTGGGTAGACTGGTGGACTCAATGGCTACGGCGGCCACAATGGTGAGAAGTGACATGAAGGCCAGGAGGAACCGTTTGGTAGGCTTCCAATTATCACTGCCAGGGCTGTCACTGGTCGCTGTCCCATCAGTAGCCATGACCTCAAGCACAGGCGGCGCCGCAGGCGCCTGAATTGGCAAAGGAGCTTGCGTAGCTTCTTCCATTGTCGTTCTGTATCACTTCGTCTTCGAGGGTGCCACGATGAAGCACAGCTGGTAACCGCAAGGGCTAGCGTTCGGGTTTCTTGTTCACGCGAGTAGCAGCGACAGGTGCAGCGGCAGTAGTAGAGAAGTCGGCGGATTGCGCTGTGCCTTCAGCGTGCATATTGTACCAGGACAGAAGTGTTTGAAGAAGCAAAAGGGTCCCATCTCGGAGACCGGCGGGCATGTTACCGTAGGTGAGCTGAGCACAGAACTCACTGATTTGACTGGGTAGCGCCGTCAGCATGGGCCCCAGGGTGCTTATATGCGCCAAGGTGGAACTTCCCCGGGCCCCAATGAGGAGAGTGTGATAACAATTTCGTTTATGATCCCTGTTAGCCAAGTCATTCGCCAAGTAATAACAACACAACGCAGTGATACACCACCCTTGGCGACCTCTGAGGACATGCCTGGAGCCTGGGTAATAGCGCAGTTTGCGCTGAAACATCACTGTATTGTCCCGCGTGCCTTGTCCTAGCCACGACACATTCCTGAATGCATGTGTCCTACGATAGGCATGGCATCTTCCAACGTTTCCAATTCAACACATCCGCCTGTCGGTAATTTGAATACAAGGTGTTATATTCATAGGTCATTTTTGCCTCAATGATCCGTGACAGGTGCAAGTAGATACATAGAATACTGCTTTGAAGAAGGTTCCTGTATAAGTCTAATGGAATCCATTCTCGGTGACACTCAAGCTATTCGTCGTGACACACTCCAGTCTCCTCGCTAGGTCCTGTGCAAAGCCGCACATAGCTAGCGTTGGATTCCAGGCACCCGCGGTTGGAAAAATACCTGACCCAGTGACATACTGTGCCAGAAGTCAGCAAACATTTCCGATCTTTTACTCGATGCCAATCGATCGCGGCAGCACTCACCACACCCTTACAACCGTACGGCCGGTACATGTCATCCACAGAACCTCCCTCGAACTCGGAGCCCATAAACGTGGAACTAGACTCATGGACGACGCCCTTAACTCTTATATGCTCTTGATCAGGCTTCTCAGTCGCCCACGTTCGAGTCGATCGGTGCCAGTATTCCTTGGGCTCTGACTTGGTCAGGCGATCGACAAGCTGGAAGGCTGCGTCTTCCATGAAGGCCCAAAGCTCCTCGTCTTCCTCGTTGCAGAGATACTGCAGGTGGATGTTTGTTGTCTTGTCTGGGTCTTCTTGCGCACGGCGAATCCAGCATTGGGAATTGTGTTCTGACAGCTCTCCAACGGCGGCACATACTGTGCATCAGAATCAATACGCAGACTCTGGTGAAAAAGTTAAATAACACTGGAAAACGTACTGAATAATACATGCCCCTCAGAGTCCTGAAGTTGGTCGATCTGTGCTGATGCCGAATAGTCAGGGCACTTTCGAGCAAGGTCGTCGATATCATGCTCTAGGTCAGGACAGTGGACTGCGGTGACTTGGAGCTGGTATTGCCTCTTAGTGGTGGGATGATATCCCAGCAAGCACTGTGCACCGATTTCGAGGGAATTGATGCGATTTGTTCCCCAATACGATATGTCCTCTTTCGGAACCCGTACAGTGATGTGTGAGATGAAAGTCCCCGTCAACCGTTTACCTGCCGTTTCTCGTATGCGAGGTATCGAGTTGTGTAAAAGAGTGGTGTTTGGAATTGCCTATGCTCGGCTCAGCATTATTGCACTATTCCACAAGAGCTGTTGCGAATGGGCAATTACTTACTCCAGCACATAGAACCAGCTTGGTGAGGTCTCCATTCATTTGGAAGTGACCTTGACTAGTGTCGAGGCCTACAACGTTTCCGTCCCTTACTGTAATGGCCTCGACTGCGCAGTTCAGTCTGATGTCAAGCAGAGAACCCTTCCCGAGCAACGATCTATGCTTTTGGCGGTGTACCAGCGATAGCAAACTCTCTACTGCGCAAAATTTGCTGAACCCCCTCTTATCATTGGTCTTCTTACACCTCCCAGCCAACCTGGCGGGCTCACTTGTAGCCAGGGATGGAATGTCATCCAAAGGGAACTTCAGCCTGCTGCTCAGCTGGTGCTGTAGAGAGCCAAAGGCCTCGTCATCCATGTCTGTCGTCGAAACAACATTGAGCACCTCGCTTGCACGAGACCAAAACATGGGGTCAGCTGCTGCTTTTCGCATACTTTCAGGAAAGCCTCTAAGGGCTTTGAGTGCCGGTTGGGGGCACCAGCCGGACCAGAAGAGGCTTCGTCCTCCAAAGAAGGGATAAAATCCATGGCAATAGCCAAGCTTCGAGTTGTAGGTTCTCTCTGACAGTGTCCATGGATAAATCACCGAGTCCCCCCCAATGAGATTCACGAAGGGAGCTGAGAGATTCTGGAAATGTGTTGGCAGCAGAAATCCTGATGACGATCTCATGAGTAGGTATATATCATTGAAATTACACATCCATGATGACTCACCTCCCCTTTCAAGACACAAGATCTTCTTGTGAGGGTTCAGCCTCAGTGTCTCGTCGATGAATGCCAGCGCAGTACATCCTGAACCAACGACCACCAGGTCGTAATTGTCAAAAGAGTCGAGGCCGTTCCACTTTGCGTCGCTTTCATGCATTAGTTTTAATGCCAAAATTACGCTTATGGTCACAAGGATAACCAGAACACACACCTTAGAAAGACAGAATTTGCTAGGACGTCTTCGGTCCTGGGTTGGTGAAGGCTTGGTCCTGGAAAGCCACAGTTTGAGCCTCCATGTTTTCTGGACAAGTAGATGTCTGCCATTATGAAGTTGGGTTACTCAACGGCGAATGAATATTTCTCCCCGATATGGAGTGTACACCAAGCCTGCACAGCTAGCACTTGATTTTCAAATCAGCATATGCATGAGTCGTAAACTTCTATTAATCCCTTTATAGAACCAAGTATTAGATGGCCTCCATATCATTTTGAACAAGGACAAAGCAGTTGGCAAGGATTGATGTCTTGCTACGCAGCATGTACAGCTTTCCCGTTTCCTCTCCTATCCTCTCTTCTCCAAATCGGGCCACAAGAATAATCCTTCGCCTCAAAGCTGCATCCCGTCATCGTCATCTTGCCCGTAAAACCAGAGGAGCAATTCGCAATTGGTATGCGAGCTAGAAACCTGGTGGGCCCGATAAAGACCGTTTTTACTATGGTACGTAGAAGGATTCAGCTAGCCCCATGCCCATGACGGGTCGCAGTACTCCACAGAAGCATTGTTGCAAGACTCCTAGCTTAAAACACCCCATGTCTGTAAGCACTACTTTGTACGCTGTAGCCTCTACAATCCGTGAGGGATTGAGCTGCATCTTGGCAATAGCTGAATGCCTCTTGTAGTACCATGGACCAGTTCTAACCTCGGGAGTCGGGCTTGCTTATACCGTTCGAATCCTGCCGAACGCTTTTTGACTGCGCGCGAAAGAAATATGGAAAGTACAAGCTCACAATACATTCAATATGACTGCATGGCGCCCTCCGCTATTCGTGAAGCAGGTGAGTCTCCGAGCAAATTGATCTTCGGAATTCGGGTGCGCTCCTTTGTATCTGTACATTACATATACACACATCCTAGAGGGCGGCTATCTAGTCTGATCTGGGCTGATCAAATGTAATAGAAATCAAGTTTTCTGGTATCTGCACCGATACTGGCACTTTTCAAAAGCGCAGGTGATAAGTCAATCTGAATAGCCTTAGTGCCCCGCGCACCAATTGTCCATTTTCTGTTGATCTGTGGCGGAAAGCAACGACACTCGTTGAAGCTAACATCATTCATCACCCTCTAGTAGTAAATATCATCAACAGTCATTTCGTCACAATGGCCACAACCACTGCTGCTGTCAATCAGGATGGATTCGTCATCCCGGTATGTGATGATGACAAGGTCAAGAGCACATTCAGCCACCTTGGAATTTGAATGCTGGCACTAATAACGTCTTCGCTCTGCCTAGCTCATCGACTTTTCCAAGTTCCATCATGGATCCCTCGAGGAGCGCGAGGCCACCGCCAAAGCGATCCTCAGTGGTTTTCAGTCGGCCGGCTTCATTTACCTCAAGAATCATCCGATTACTTCACAGAAGCTGAAGCACACATTTTCCCAGTCGGTAGGCTTCTTTGATCAGCCGTTGGAAGCCAAACTGGCCCTGGGTTGGACTACGCCAGAGGCCAACCGGGGATATTCTTCCATGGGCCGAGAGAAGTTGAATGAATCAGATGATATCAACAAGAATCGCCCCTCGGATCTCAAGGAGAGCTTTGAGATTGGCCGCGACTCTAATCCAAAGTATGCCAACCAGTGGCCATGTAAAGAAGACGGCGCCCTCTATGGTTTCAAATGTGGTATGCTTGAATTTTTTGAACAGTGCAAAGCGTTGCACATAGAAATTATGAGAGCGATTGCCATTGGAATGGGATTGTCTAGTGATTTTTTTGATCGCTATGTTGACGCGGGGGACAACGTGCTACGACTCCTACGTTATCCCGAGGTAGAAGCGGACGTCTTTAAGGCAAATGTAGGGCAAGTCCGGGCAGGAGAGCACAGCGTGAGCATGATATCCAATTGAGCCCAAGCGGGATTATCTAAAAGACGACTAAGACTGATATTCTCCAATGTAGGACTATGGTTCCATCACCCTGCTGTTTCAGGACAGCAGAGGAGGGTTGCAGGTCAGAAGCCCAACTGGCCGGTTTGTAGATGCCACACCGATCGAGGACACCGTCGTCGTGAATGCTGGTGATCTTCTTGCCATATGGAGCAATGACACCATCAAAAGCACAGTTCATCGGGTTGTAGAGCCATCGCAAAAGAGGGACGAGACATATCCGGCACGCTACAGCATTGCGTACGTACCCGAGACTAGTCCTGACTGGAAAGCCAACATATCCTCCACAACCACTATTGACCACCCGAAGCTGATCCAACTCGTTCTCTAGATACTTCTGCCACCCAAACACTACCGCTGTCATCGAGACCATACCAGGAACTTATGACTCGGAAGGGGACAAAAAGTACAGCAGCCTCATAAGCGGAGAGTACCACATACAGAGACTGACTGAAACGTACACAAATTCTTGAAGTGGGAAAGAGGTCAAAGTCTTGATCGGACTTACGATCTATGAAATCTTGGTACAACGTCCATGATCATGGGTTTCTACCGCGTCAATAGTCAGTATATACAAATACAACAACATTGTCAATCGGGTAAACCTTGCGCTTCGACACTGTCTAATATTTCGTGACTTTGACGAATCGCTTCACATGAGTGTGCGATTGATAGTATGATCCCATTGAAGAGGCCGGCTAATTGTAAGCCTATGCATCGGTACAATGGATGATGCTCGAAACGTATCTCCTTAAACTACGTCTATTGTGCTTTTCCAAACAATTTGTCTCCAATATCTCCCGGATACGGCACCGTATATCCTTGTTCGTCTACATCTTCTGCTCTCGAAGCTATAATGACTTCACGAACTAGAGGGTGCTTGGCCACGGCTTCAAGGCCTATCGGCGAGACATAACAAGCCAGGATGGTAATGTATTTGACACCTGTACCGCTAAGGCCCATGAGCTCGTCACATATATTAAGAATCGTCCCACCAGTGGCGATCACCGTGTCCAGAAGGATGACATGACCATTGTCTGGGATCAAGGGAAACGCCCGCCGTCCTAGCCATTCTACTTGAGCAGGAGTGTCTCCCTTGGCACGAACACCGCGCACGAGTACGCAGGACGGAGAGGGAAGTAGCTGAGACGCTGCCACGTACATGGGCAACGCGCCGCGCAGAATAGGCACAAGTGTGGCAGAGACGGTGGCGAGATGCGGGTTGCGATTTTTGGCCACCTTGACAACCTCGGCGGTCATAGCCTCAACCGCCGCCTGCATAGAGGCTGCATCAGCGGCTTGGTTGAGAAAAGCAGGAAAGCGGGACTGTATGGCTGAGATTTGTGGGAAGACGGTGACGACGGTTGCATGGTCTGGTGATGTCTGCTCTACGGGCAGAGGTGAGACGTCCATTGCCGATCTGTGGGAGAATGCTGCCTGCAAAACCGAGATATGCCGAGGTCAGGTTGAGCGAATGACTGCTGTCGCTGGCTTGTCGATCGAACAACAGCGTAATGTGATTGAAACACGGTGAGGATAGCTTTCGATGCAACAAACGAGGCAGCTTTTATACCGTTGTAGCCACAACTCTTCTAATTGGAATGACCGTCCGTTTCAAGGGAAGGACAAAGTTGGTATTGATACTTTTGGGTACACATCGATTAACTAGCAAGTGATCAACTTCATCAAAGGCATTCTCGTCTAACCACTATACTCGTTCGAGCAGCTTGTCCGTGATTGTAAGTATCACAGCGTCTTACGTGAGAAATGGGGGTTGTGGTCCGGGGCTTATTGCGGGGAGGAAATCATCTGTTGCATGGTACATCAAAAGTGGTGCTAAATTGGTAGTTCTTCCTGATCAGATCATGCTGAAGATTATGCGGGCTATGATTCGAGTTCTCTTGGCATGCAAGATGCAGCAAGGGACTTTGTGTAACAAGGTAGTTATGCATGCTACGTGCCATGTAGCGTAGCACGCTGATGAGGTCTGTCGGATGTCGGCTCTGTTGGATAAATACTCAACTGCAAATTGCCTGCGATTGGCAAACTGAAGATCTTCGACGGTTGCCAACATGTCTCTCAGACCTTCTTACCCCGAACTCATCCAGCCACTGGCCGCATGTATCGGCAAGGCCGTGGAGGGATTCTCATCCTCTGTCGAAGGAAACCAGCTGCACTTCAGAGATGAGGCTGCACGTCGCGAGCTCATCAACGCTGCTGAAAAGCTTCTGATAGCGGCTCGCAGTCCAGAGGAAAACGTATTTGCCATTGCGCAACAGGTACGAACTACTCAGTCCATAAACAAGTCTTGTTCCGCATTTGAAACGCATGTGCTGACATGCATATCTTAGCCCGCTCAGAATGCTGCGCTGCGCTGCGCTATTGCTCTAGGCATCCCGGATGCCCTTCCCCTAGACGGGACATCGCGCAGCATCGAGGACATTGCCAATACGGTTGGCGCTGATGGTTTGCTGCTGGGTATGTAAATATCGCTAACGGAACGCCCCGCCTTCGTATGATCCCGGCTGATCATCCTGGGTCCACCACTAGACCGCATTCTGCGGGCATGTTCCACTACCTCACTTCTCAGTGAGACCTCGGAACTGCAATATGCGCACAATGCAATATCTCGGACTCTGTTGTCCCCTGCTAACAGGGCCCTGCTTACGCTGATGTTTGACTACAATGGTCGCGGCGTTATGGCCCTTCCGGAGTTCCTGCAGACGCGCAAGTGGCAGGACCCTGGCAGTTATACGGATTGTGCCTTCATGCTTGGCTCCCGTACCGACCTGCCAATGTGGGATTATCGCGATAACAATGCCACTTGTCGCCAAGTATTTGATCTTGGCATGCAGAGTGAGATTGTCGCCGCATTGTCAACAGGAAAGCCCAGCGGGCCTTTCCCTTTTGGCGAGGAACTCTCTGCTCGTAAGTCTACTCGCGCTGATGGACAAACGACCATCATTGATCTGGGCGGTGGTCGTGGTCAGGCGCTGGAGGAGATCCGAAAGGACTACCCCGAACTGTCTGCCGCTAGATTCGTGCTCCTGGATCTGGGGCCGGTTATCGAGAGCGCCCAAGCAGCGGGTCTGCCATCCTGGATTGAGCCGATCGTAGGGTCCTTTTTCGAGCCCCTGCCTATAAAAGGTACGTACGCTATCAACACATACAAAGACGAGGGTGCATGTTGAACTGATTTAACACGAAAAGGTGCACACGTCTACTACCTCCGGCGCTGCCTGCACAACTGGGACGATTCAGCATGCAAGAAGATCCTGCGCCATGTTGCTGCTGCAATGGATGCGGCTGCATCTCGTTTACTTATCACGGACATGGTAGTTGCGAACACAAATGCAGCTAAACAAATGGCCTGGGAGGATCTGAATATGATGACAATTGGGGGCATCGAACGCACAGAACGGCACTGGCGGCGTCTGCTTGAGGAAAGCGGATTCCAGATACAGATGATCTGGCGGCGCAGCCCTACCGAGCATGCAACTATTGACGCAAGATTGAAATAGCATAGTACATAGTAATGAACCACAGTCAAGATAAGGTTGTACCATGGGGTAATAAACTGCGTTGATGGGTAGCAGCGGATTAACCCGTCACGCACATAGTGCTTTCTTTCTGACATGTAGTGCAGTATGCATTAGCTCTCAGCTAATGTACAAGGGTCTTGCTGACTCAATTAGACCCTTCTCGGTTTGCCCACCTGCGTAGGTACGAAAGTATGTAAGGACCTCACTCAGAGTTCTACCCCCGTCGGCTGGAATGTCTCGTCTGCTGAACTGTACATGGTGGCCTTTCCTTGTTCTCGCATCTCCCCGAAGCCAAGTACCCAAATGTCTATGCAAGGTTCTTTGCGACCGCAGCCTCATTCGGTCCGTGGCGACCTCGCGTCGAGTCGATGGCACGTGAGTGGTGATGGTACGGCTCTCGAAGCCCATTTCCAATTCCCATCCTTCAGAAAAACATGGGTATGTAATTTCCCGCCCGTCCTACTTACATTTTCCCTTTCGGCTGGTAGTATCAAAATTTGAGAAATTGTTAGCTCTTGATCCACTGTTAACGGCAATACGATATCCATCTAGGAATTCATGATTCGAGTCTCCGCAAAAGCAGCAGAGGAGCGGCATCATCCAGAGTGGGCAAATGCAAGTCCTTACCCTCTTCTCTTAGATACTGCTTTTTAGCCATAAGTCTAACAGTTATCAGGTCTACAATAAAGTTTTCATTCGTTGGACTACCCATGATACCGGCGGCATCTCTGACAAAGATGTGACTATGGCACGAGCATGTGATGAGTACGCCGAAGCATTTGGAGTAAGGGAAGAAACCACAGAAACGAACTCGCTCAGAGGACTAGTCAAGAATGTCACGAAATGATGATCGTTCCGGCATAAAGAATTGTATGACTGGCTGCGTATGTAGTTAGCATGTCAAAAGCAAGAAAGATGCTCGATGATCATTCCATACTGTACCTGATACTACTACGACAGCATGATGGAAAAGGACAAAGTAGGTCTGGAGTCAATATCCTGGACGTCCCAATGAGAACTCTTTGGTAGCTACCGGCATGAATTTATCAAGACTTCCACCTGATAATTCCAGATCAATGATTCGCCGAAACGGGTGTTTCGAGGTGAAGTAGCCGCATGGACTGCATGCCTTGGCTGGCTTATGGTAAATCGGAACGTGGCCGGATTTCTTAGCTGCATTTGCTTAATCCGCTCGACGTTACACAGTAAGAGGGTACCTCACGGAGACCATCACAGGCTGGGGAACCCGGTCTTCGTCAGTCATACCATGTCGGTTACGCTTACTTACGACAAGGCCATGGCCTTGTATTCACCGCGTTCCCACTTCTCTATAAGTCGCCATCCCAGTCTACCCAACAGACTTGTTGCCAAGAAGTTGCTACCTAGTCTTGGGAATTAGAATGAAGCAGGAGTAGTTGGTTCCATGTAGCTGACAATTACAAGGTGGCAAAAGGATACTTGGTTTTACGAGATCTACTTCATCCTTGTTAGCACAATTGTTTCATGCCTACCTAGCCCTATTATTCCTCTAAGCCGAGAGTGAGTGTAAGCTTACCAAGTAGGTAGTTGCAGATGACCATGCGTGTAATAGCGGCGACTTCTTTCCGTCCATGACGGAAGCTGTAGTAGTCTGGAGTTGAAAAATTCTTGTATCAGTCTCCGGCCCAAAATTCGCCACTCTCGAGAATGTCACTTGGCTGGAGTGTAGATTGAGGGTGGGGTTTATGTCTTGAGATGTGACTCTACAAGGAATACTGCAGTGAACTCGCCTCCTTGTCGGCTCTTCTGAAGAGTCCGTGTGCCATCAGATCATGACACGGATCCTCTTTCCAGTGTCTTGGAAGATCACTATTGTGAAAGTGAGGTGTATCAGCGGAAGTATTGTCTGCGCCTCGCAGGGGCATATTTGTACGTAGGATGATATTTCGAGCCAAGTAGCTCACGGGCACTTCTGTGTCTCTTCGGGCAAGAACAGCATGCTCTTGACGATACACTAGTCATTGTTAGCAAATAGTGTGTCAAAAAGTTTTGACTCTTGTATTCTAGGTTTTTGTCATGTTTTCCGAGCAATCCTCTATGTCTATGGAGCCGGTGAATTTACATGGTGTGAGCTCACCTATTACTTGTAAGTACATTATTAGCGACCATGAATCCCCCACTTAAACCCAAATTCACGTTGCGTGTATGTCAGTAATGAATGCACACTGACAGCACATGTAAAGTCCATCCCTCAACAGCGAGGTCGACAGGTAGACGAAGTGCAGGCTGCCAGAATTGCAGGTCAGTGAGCTAACGAGTTCCCTACTGGGAAGTGCTCGTTACACAAGAAGGATATTAAGGGAGGAAATCAGAGCGTGAGGAAGATAAGACTGACTGCATAGTGCGTATAGACAGGCCAGGAAAGGCTGCGATCAGAACCGTCCCTCATGTGGAAGATGCGTCAGACTAAAGAGAACATGCCGGGGCTACGCGAGCCTTGCTCCCGATCATCGTACTGGTACTCAAGATGTTCAGCTCTTGGCTCTAAATGCCATTAAAGTCGGCGCCGCAAGCTGTAAAACGTGTAACAACGATCACGTTGTATTCTTCAGAGAGCATGTATGTCGCAAAGGTTCCGCCTCTCTATTCAAAGAGTTCAGTGATGGTGAGATAACCCGGGCTATCATGACGGCATGTTCAATTGCAGTTGAAGCGGATAAGAATGAAGACCATGACGCGGCAAGGCTAGCTCATTCTCTTTATATAAACTGCCTGTCAGCGGTGCGCTTGTCAATCCAAGATGCACAGCGTGCACAAGAGGACGAAACTTTGGTGGCAACGATGCTCCTTTGCATCTTCGAGGTATGAGAACTGTAGAATCGGTCAACTGTCATGGAGCTACGTTACTAATCGATGCGCATACATTCAGAGACTGAATAATTGCGACTCTCACCTTCGGCATAACTGGAGTGTCCACATTCAAGGAATCGTTCATCTATTGAATATTCGTGGGCTGGATCAAATGAACACCAAGCTGGGGCGTGCCATCTTCCGAGAGGCACGAGAGATGATTGTGCGTTTGACCTGATCATGCCTCTGGCATCAATAACTAACTTTTATTGAGACTCATGATGCACTATGGAACAAGACCAAGGTACCGCCTTTCCTTGTTTTGTGGTCACAAGCATCCTGTCGTGATCCGAAGAGCAGTCTGTGGGATCGATTTGCCGTCATCCAGGCTCGTGTCTCCTACCTGCTTGCGGACTTCGATTCTGGTGAAAAGATTGACTCGGTGCTATTTCGAGACGCAGATGAGCTTGGGCAAGATCTTGAAGCTCTGGGTGAAGCCATGGGTCTGATTGTCGAACTCACAGCCATACCGAGTCCCGCCCAGATGCGATTCTGCTTGCCGCATCACGATATTGTCCATGAACAACACAACAATGATGAAGTAATTTTGATGTTGCACTGGAAAGCGTGTCGTGTCTTCATCTATTCGACACAGATAGGTATAGCCAAGAGATCCGGGCAGGGCCTGCCGGGCCATGTTCGATCTTCCATTACTCAAAGACATATCCTGGCCCGTCGGCAAATGGCCAATCTCGGGTGCAGGGATGACAATAATGCTGTGCATTGCATGCAAGGAAGGACTGCAGATTTTTTCAATCTTGTCAGTCCACTGTTTGTTGCCGCACAGTGCCTGCTGCAGGAACTCCAAGAAGCTTCTATAATGATGACGGGCACTGCAAGCTGCTTAGATGGCTCTTGCCGGCCTGTCCACGTCGGAGTGTTGTCCGACCAGCTGAGTTATATTGTGGAAGATCTTAATTATATAGCGGGTCGGTTTGGCGATCGACTCGCACTTGAGGCAATCAAGGCTTTGGATCGAACGGATTCACTGTCTGAGACCTACCCGTATACACTGTCTTCTGCAGACCCTGGATAAGGGGGCGTCAATCACAGGTACCGCGCATTACATCCTTGCAAGTGATGTTTAACAAGACTATGCGGTACGAGCTTGGCTTCGCTATGATAGATGATATGAAGTCCTGGTACCATGCAGACATAAGTGACCAAGTGTGTGACATGGCAACACACGTGGTCTGCAGAAACGAAACTTACCGGTTAGGCATGCGACAGATGATTTGATCTCAGTCCAATTTACATACAAAAGGCCACATAATAAAACTTCAATGCCCATGTAATCACGCATCAAGAAAGAAAGTATGGCCAGGCAATGAGGAAAAGGATTTCTGCAGCTGTGGAGCTAGCCTCGGCAGGATATCACCATCATCTGTTAACGATTCTTGTGCCTTTCTAGAGATCTTGCGCTATTCGGGTTCAATTTATGATTTATCATATATTTTGATCTTCTGTTCGAACTCAATGCAGATAGTTCACTGACGAACTTCGGAAAGTCTTAACGCCATCTCGACTTCCGCAAAAGCGTGGACTGCTAGGATGGAGTTGCCCAATTCACCGGTCATATTGGTCTGAAGCTCCAATTTTGCTCATTTGTCCTTTTTCAACACTATCACGCTTTGTTGTTCTCCTATCTCTTGTGTAGTGTCCTTGCTGACTTCAGTGACGTCGGTTATCCAATCATGCCTCCAAAAGAAAACGCCAAATAAAACGGTGGCGAGAAACATGCTGCCGGAAATGCACGCGTACATGACAACGAGATGCGGGTTGCGTGCAGTTGGAGCGAGAGCCAAACAAAGTAGAGCACCAATACCTGCGGTCATGAGCAGAATCGCCTGCACCAGGGATTTCATCGACGATGGGGATTTGTCATAAGCATACTTGTAACCTGTCGAGATGGCCAGTATTTCGGCTAAAGCAATCAGGACATAGGCTGGAATTTGCAGCCAAACGTTGATGTCATTCGGGCCTCCTCCGCCTGACTCCAAGCACTCTGTGGGAAACTTGTAGCAGGGACCTGCGGCGTAGATGAGCTTTTGAAGTATGGCGACGTATGCTAGTGACAATGCTAAGAAAATACAGCCGACAGTGATTCGCGCCATTGGCCCGAAAGGAATCCGATACCGACCGAGAACGGACGACATCAGCCACTGAACAATCGGGAGAAGAAGAACCACCAGGATCGGGTTTGCATAGAAGACCAAGTCATTCGGCAAGCCATAAGTTTGCATCTGCCCAGCTTGGGTGATGAAATTGTTGTTACTCTGACCTATGGAGACATAGGCCACGATGAAGACAAGTCTGAATTATCACAGGATGTCAGTACTGATCTTTGAATATGATAGGAGATTGTGAAAACATGGGCATGGACTTACAAAACTCGACACACGGAGAGTGCCTGTTTGACACTTTCCATGTCTTCATCATTGTCGTGAATACCAGCCTCGGATGGTTTGGACTTGGAATGAAATTGTCGCTTGGCCAACCGTGAGAGTGCCTTGCTCTTCCTAAGGAGAATATTCTCTTTGGGTGTAACACAAACTTGGGTATGTCAGAGATGCTCACCAAAACATTTCAAGGATCCAACAGCCTTACCAAAGGATTTCCGGCCAATTGTTAGGATTAATGGAGCAATCCATAAGCCACAGAGTGGCAACAGGAAAGCAGCCCAAAAGCCGTAGTACAATTCCAGGAACGTTGAGGCAATGCCTGATATTGCACCAATATTGAGTCCCCTTTGGTTGACGAAGTCAGCACCATGAGAACACGAGGGCGGGGAGTGACATAAAAATACCAATAATTCAGATTATATATGTATTGCAGAGTCAAATCTCTATCGGGCAAATACTTCTCGCCATTATTCTTGGTCACAGGCACCTTGCATTCTCCCGTGTACTGATCGCCTTTGGGCTCATTAGCTACAATATGATTTTGTGATAGTGAATCCAGGTCTGTTATTACCGATAAAAGCGCTAACAGTAGACTGAAAGCCCCCGGAGCCGGCAGCAATTAGTATCAGAGATACAGCAAATCCGGCTGGGGCAGACCCGTGTTCTATGGCGGGTGGAGTTGAGATGCATACGAGAACTAAGTTCCCAATCATGTACAGACTATTTATGGTCAGTCGACTTTTTTGGTCAATCATTTGGTGGTGATACTTGCAAAGAACAAATAACCAAGAGTTTCCAACGGCCCAACCATCCATCAGCCGCTATAGCGCCAGCAATTGCCATGACCATCTGTACAAGGAAGAATCCATTAGTGACGGCGGTAGCGGCAGCCTGTCCAAGCCCAAGAACGCCAGGACGCTCTTCATCACCAGAACCGTACGAGTATTGGACGAAATTCTCTTTCTCTTATCGTTAGCTGAGTCAACCTCGATGAATACGACCAGTGGAAGCAAAACATACGAAAAGGGACGGTGAGACCGTAATATGAGAATCTCTCAGCCACGTTCACTACGATAGCAAAGTACACGCGAAATGGTAATTGGTCGACTCCGAGGGGCAAGTTGCTCATGCTAGCCGTGCCACTTTCAACTGACATCTTTGCTGCTGAAAAGTTATCTCAAACTGCTACGGCCAAGATGAGGAGTTTGTAATGGCTCTTGCATTAGTAGATATGATACAAGGCAAGCAATTCATTGAACACAAATCTGAATTGATAACATGCAGAACAATATGCTTTGGCACCACTGAAAGAGCCCGCGGAATTAGAAAAGAATTTGTAACTTCCCAAACCAATGATCATTGAACAAGATAGAATCGGTACCCAAATGACAAGTCCACTAGATGACAGATTTATCACTATAACGCAAATTGTAACAACCAAGGCCCATTAGTCTTGGCATGCACGAATAATACCGACAGTACCAGTAATTTATTGGTAGAATTTTGTACATTTGTGACCCCTGTCAGCTCCACCGCGCTGGCAAATCCTTCGGGTTCCGGAACGTAACAGAGAGGATGTCCGTACATACGAGGCCGTCTTGGCAGCTTTTGAAGAAGCGGTGGGGAGCGATACCCTGCACAGCCCATCTAAATTGCAAGGTCCTTATCTTTTATTGCTTACGATAAACAAAAGAAGTACCATGGAGTACTTCTAGGGTACTAATTGCTCTACTACGGTCATGCTTAATGCAGTTCCGGGGCTGTCGGCTCTTTTCGGACAAGAAACACCGAACACACGAGAAAATGGGGCAACTGATGTTAAGAGCTTTCTCGCACTTACTATGGAGAAGTTACTTTCACAAGCGCCTTTAGCAGTCAGTCCGCTTATGGATGCTTTGTTGAATATTGCAGTCATTGAATATGTCAAGAAAAGGAAAGCCCTGGTGCCAGGCCGTCAGTGGGATCCACGGAACGATCTACGTCATGAGGCTCCAAGAGTTCCTATTGCTACAGAGGTCAAATCCCTTCAGAGTAGGTTAAGGGCCGTAATAAAAGGAGCTGAATGGATTCGTCTATTGAAATATTGTAATGGCTTTAGGGTACAATGATTGTCAGATACTTGACACTAAAGTGTCACTATTCAGAGTATGGAATCCAACCCGGCTGACGTGACAATGCGGTCTTTCTAATAGGATTAATTTGTAAGTCTGACGAGCGCTGCCAGATTAGGTCTTTCAAACAGTGATCCTCAGGTGCCTGGAGGAGTTGGACGAAAATGAGTTCAAAGTTCTCCATGAGACTTGTAACCACGGCTGAATCAAGAGCGCGACTGTCGAATGTGAGATCCATTTCAATGGCATTGTTATTGCCTCCAAAGGTGAAAGAAAGAGTGACTTCGATGCATTCGCCGTGGACGGGTACCCTGTGCGTCCGCTCAAGGATAGCTGCTCCGGGCTCTGGTGCGGTCCGAAACTCGGCGGGATGGATAACACAGCGCGTCATACTTTCAATGCCTCTGGCGGCACTGGGACTAGACTGTCGTATCACTTCCGGGTGGGTATACTGGAAAGGGCGTGTGCTGTTCAATTGTGACTGAGTGCTGATCAAAAAGTCTCGGACACGGATCTTATCTTCTGCTTTGATTCGGAGGGGAACTGAGGTCGCCAGCAAACCGACCATATCTTCGATTCCAGGGATCGGAGGGTCTCGACCAAGCTGAAATAGCGATACCACTGCATCATGAGACTGAGTCTGATGGCCAATAACAAGACCCCAGGCTGCAAGTATTGCTGATGGCACCGACACAGGTATGGTGAGGTTTGAAGGTGGTATGAATTCACGATGCCAATTGAAGTCAACAAGCGGACTCTCAAGAGTCGGGCAAAGTGGCTTTGATGTGTTACCATCGAAGCACCTTCTCCAAAAGGTTTCACATTCTTGGACATTCGGCTTCATAGTGTGTCGGATTAAGTCGTTATAATTGCTTTGTAGCTGGGGAGGCGTGCCGGTGGAGTACGTTTGGTTGATCTGGTGGACAAATGCAGAGGTTGACCATCCGTCGAAAACAGCGTGATTGCTTGTCCATACAAACAAGCTTCCTCCGGTGACCCTTTCTCCTACAATCGAAAATAGGTTGAGTTGATCCCCTTCCATCATTGACCTTAGTGCGTGTTCGTTCCACGATGTCTGTAAATTGCTCGCAACTTTCCACTTCACATGTCCTTGTACAACCACCTGAAGCCAAACACCGTTAATATGAGCCAGCCTGGCACGCAAAGAATGATGTGATTGAACAACGGCATCAACGGCTAGGCGAAACTTGTGGATGTCAACATGTGCACTGATAGGGAAGACCGACTGAAAAACACACTGTCCAGGAACTTTTATCGCATGGACCATGAAGTGCTGCTGATTAGAAGTTGCCGGATATATGTCTTCAATATCATCAGGAGAAACACTGCACCTTTGGGCACACTCTCGTATGATGTCTGTAGAGTTCCCAAGGTGAGATATTAGACTGAATGGGGTCGAGGTTACTGAATCCATTGCAGAAAATGATGATGACACTGTTGCTGCCATTTCTTTGAGCAAGGGGTTCTCGTGGATTTCAGTAACAGTCAAACGAAGACCTTGGCGACGAGAAAAGGCTACGAGGCGGATGACAGCAAGAGAATCTCCTCCAATATCAAAGAAGTTGGCATTGCCATCAATATGACTCAAGCTTCTTCCAATACTCTTCTCCCATATTTGTAGAAGTACAGTTTCACTGGTCGTCAAGCTCCCTGCCAATTTGACTTGTTCTTCAATCTGAATATGAGAAAGAAGGGCCATGATTCGCCGTCGATCCACTTTGCCATTGATGTTCAAGGGCAAAGGATCAATGGCAAAGAATATGCTTGGTATCATATACGATGGAAGAAGTCGAGCAAGTTGATGTTGCAGTTTTGGGACCAATAAATGTGCATCAGCACACCATTCTTCGGTACTTGTCATCTTAGCCAAGTTAGTGATTCGTACTGGACGATCGATGCTGCTTGGGTTGCGCATTTCAGCTCTCTCGGCTATACACGCCGTGAGGACTTTGTCGGATAGACCATCGATAGAAGCCATCTGCACAGTCGCCTTGTAAGAGTTTGGCAATATTCTATGAAGGTGTACCTCGACTTCCCCAAGCTCGGTTCGCTGGCCATTGATCTTGACCTGCAGGTCCTTTCTGGCGATAAAGGAAATGCGACCATCCGAGTTGTACCGTACGAGGTCGCCGGTCTTGAAAACCCGAGTTTTGGAATTCTTTCTCAGGGTCTGCAACCATTTTGGTGGTTCAATAAAACCATTAGCATTACCTCCGGGTCGGAAGTAACCTCTGCTGAGACATGGTCCCTCTACCATGAGCTCTCCTGGTGCCCCCCAGGGTACGAGCCGTTCCGAGCTTTCTGGATCAATAATCCACAAATTTGCGCCCACTGCGGCTCCAATATTGTTTGGTTCATCGCCAATTGCTACATTCGTGTTCATGGCGCATTTGATGCAGGTCTCGCTTGGGCCATAACCATTCATCAACGTCACCTTGCTCGCCCAGGCCTGAACGATGTCCTCGGTCAACGGCTCGCCAGAACAGAGCAAGATCTTCAAGTTTGAGACTTCTGTTGGCTGTATTGTCGCCGCCACGAATGAAGGGGTCAAGTTGGCGAAATTGATGTCATTGGTTCTGATATAGCGGCCAATGTTATTCTGCATTTCTGCGGCGGAGGGAACACATATACATCCGCCATAGATCAACGTTGTCATGATATCCTCGATGCTGGGGTCGAAACCATAGGATGCAAATTGCAAGACACGGGAGTCTTCATTGCGAAAGAGCATCTTGGCACGTGCTCTCGCACCTGTACAATATGCACCATGCTCTACAACAAATCCTTTCGGTCTCCCTGTTGACCCCGAAGTAAACATGGCGTACGCTGCGTTGTGGGAGTTTGGCGGATTTATGATGCAACTAGGCGTGGTGACATAGGTTTGCAATGAAGCCGCGTTGATGGGAATGATCATGAGATTCTCCACGAATACCAGTCTTTGTAAATAAGAAGTCGATACAACGGCGATTTTAGCATTTATGTCTTCCAGAATCAATTCCAAGCGCGAATTCGGGTGAGCAGGGTCCAAAGGTACAAAGGCTCCCCCAGCTTTGAGAATTCCAAGCATGGCAACCACTGCCCATTTGGATTTCTCTATGCACAGTGGCACAAAGGTTTCGGCTCCAACCCCATGGCTCGAAAGGTATCGAGCAAATTGGTCAGACAAGAGTTCGAGCTCTGCGTACGTCAAGTCTCCATCCCAGGCCTGTAGAGCTTGCTTTTTGGGAAGTTTAAGTGCCGTAGAACTAATCAAGTCCTGTATGCACGTGTTCAGCCGTTCATGCACAACTGCATTCAGACTTAAAATACGAGTCATGTCCTCTACACTGCAGAGATCAAGATCGGAGATTTTGGCCGTTTCAGACGCGGTACTTATCGCATGCACGACATGAGTATACTGCTGCAGGATGCAGGTAACTTCAGTCTCGCTCAACAGCTTTGAGTCGTATCGAGCAGTGATAAGATCTTCGCTCCCCTCGTTGACATGAACGGAAACTGTCAAAGGCATGCCATAGATTGTTGGCGACTCTGAATGGAACTTTTGAATATGTTGTCCTTCATTCGTGTTGAGATCCTCGAACTCGGGAGTTTGGATGATCAAGGTCGTCCGAAGGGCACACACTCGGCGCTCATGCGGACCCAGGCGGGCAATATTCGACAGCCCAAATTGTTCGTGATCCATCATGTCAAAGTATTTCTCCTGAGCAGATTCAATCATGCTCTTGACTGATTGATCAGGGACAAATGCCGTCCGCATCGGCACTGTTGTCAGTGTTGGACCGTAGACGTTGTTGATGCCATCGAGATTCGTATTCCTGCCGCTCAAAGAGCAGCCAAAAACAACGTCGGTGGTGTTTTCATATTTGGCAAGCAAGAGTGCCCACGCCACTTGGTAGAGAGTTGACACGGTGAACTTTGCGCCAGGCTGCCTCGGGATATTGGTTAGACGTGTGCATACGCTGTCGTCAAGTGCTTGATATCCTCGCTCCCGAAGACGGGGGAACGACGGCTCAGAGGCCCCCGAAAGTGCACGTCGCCAAAACTGTGCAGACTTTTCATTGATTTTGACTTGCACTTTTTGGACGAATTGATTGTAGGGTGGGATGCTTTTGAAAATCGCACTCTCGACATAGCACTGCTCGACGAGCTTCAAAATGTGGATTAGTGACCACCCGTCATACAAGGCATGATGCATTGTCAGTGCAAATAGGTATTGTCCATCGCTTTCCCGCATCAAAGTGAATCGTGCAAGTGGCTTTCCGAGCTGCATGTCAGAAGTCTCAATCTCCTCTTCCCAGCGAATCCGCTCGTTGACAATAACTTGTTGGTACTCTCCATCATCACTTAGAACGATTCGTGTTCTCAATATTGACAGTGATCGATGAACTGTATCCCAAGCTGCCTTGTATTTGTCCAGTTCGATTGAACCGGGTAGAGAGAACTTGAAGGTGCTAACATAGCAGGTTGGACTCCTAGCAAAAATAGCCATTACCCCAATTTGAAATGGTGTGCAAGGATATATATCTTCAATTTGCTCCTCCATGACATTGCACTCCGATACAGAACGTGCGATTGATGGAAAGGTTTGCTCGCTTTCTATCAAAGTGAATGGATGCACCGTGGCTTCTCTTATCTCTTGATAGGGGCGTACTTGAAGAGCCATGTCTGAAAGCGCTGGGTGTTTGAAGATGGCCTGTACCGAAAGAGCCAGCTTGTGTTGTGACCGCAACACTTCTGTCAGGAGTATAGCCACAATGGAATCTCCACCAAGGCCCAGAAAATGGCTTGATCCATCCAAAAACCCCTCATCGGTCTTGAGTAATTGAGCCCAGGCTTGTCTGAGGAGTTTGTATTCATCCGCCAGTTGCGATCCGGTTTCCTTGTGACGCTCAGTCGGTTGTTCGGACTTGACAAATGCAAATTGTGCCAACTGACTAGCTGATAGTTGCTCAGCACTTTCGCGCAACGCTCTTCTATCAAGCTTCATTGACAGTTGGAATGGCATGGAGCGAAGAAGAAAAAAATGGCTGGGAACCATATATGTCGGGAGTTCAGCCCTCAGAGAATCTACCAGTTGCTCCAGGTCTGGGTAGGTTTCAACACCTGGCATGAGAAATTCAAGGTCAAGTTTTGAGCCGCTCCGTGACTTCTTCTGACCTTGCTTCCTTTCAGTCTTGCTGATGAATGCGACGAGCGCCTCGCCTGTTTGGCGACGAACCACATCGACAGCAACGTGGCAAACGCTAGTCAATCGATTTTTGATGCGAGACTCGATTTCACCCAACTCAAGGCGTTGGCCGCGTATTTTGGCCTGCGTATCCTTTCGTCTGTAAAACTTGATACTACCGTCTGAGTTGTAGCTTGCGAGATCTCCTGTCATGTACATTCTGTGCCAATGTCTTGTGCCGCGATGAAGAGCCCAGTCCGGGAGAGACGTGATGACCACAGCTCCTGTGGCCTCTGGGTTGGCCACGTACTCTCGCAAAAGGGTCGGACCATGTATGATGATTTCTCCGTCGGTGCCGATTGGAGCTAGCATTCGAGGGTTTTCAGGGTCAACAATCCAGCAATGACAGGCTACCGGACGCCCAATGGTCAATGGCGACTCATCACTTGACTTCCACTCATGTATCGCGCTCATGACGCAGGTTTCTGTAGGGCCCCATCCATTGAAGAGTCGAGGAACGTTTCCAAACCAGAGATCAAAAGTGGTTTGACTGACTGCTTCACCGGCCAGGATCATCACCTCAAGACTTGGAAATTCAGAGGGTGACAGGGTACCGGCAAATGCCGGTGTCAGCAAGGCCCATGTCACCTTATACTTTTTTACAAAGTCCCGAAGTCCACTTATACTCAACCGTACGTCCTCGGAAGGCACACAGACACAAGCCCCCGATATCAATGGTGCAAAAATCTCGAAGATAGATGCATCAAATACGTAAGACGAGAATTGCAAGATCCTAGTGGTATCTGTAAGCTGCAGCCTATGGCTGAGCGCCTTTTGGCTAGTAGATAATGCTCTATGCTCCATCACTATGCCTTTGGGTTTGCCTGTTGTACCTGAAGTGAACAGGACATAGGCAGGACCAGAGGCGGAAGTGTTAATACTGAGCGTATCATGATTTCCGATTTCCTCGTAAGCCAGTCGTGCGTCGAACTCGTGTGATATCTCGACAATTTGCAATCCCAGATCAGCACAGATACAGGTGTTGGCTGATGATACCAAAGCAATTGTCGCACCAGTTTGCTCGATGATCTCCTGTTTGCGCTGCGACGGGTGCAGAGGATCAAGAGGCACCCATGCTGCCCCAGCCTTGTTGATGGCTAGGACTGCTACGATATGCCAGCCGCTCTTTTCGAAGCACGTATGTATGAGCGCGCCTGGAGTCACTCTACAGTGCATAACCAAGTAATGGGCTATTCGAATCGCGGCTTTATTAAGCTGGGCATACGTGAAGTTGACATCCCACGAACAAACTGCTGGTGCATTTGGGTTCTGTTGCACTTGACGCTCGAAGAGCCGATGAATGGTGTCCTCGACAGTGTCGACGAATTCGGGATCTTCGTTGTTCCACTTCGATGACTGTTGAAGTCCCAGAGGTTGGATACTTGGCTGAGCAGAGCACGACTCCTCCAGCTTCAGCTCACTTCCATTGTCTTTTCGCCTGAAAGGCACTTGAGACTTTGGCAAAGTTTTGTCCTCTCGATCGTTACCCATAGTAAATCTGCTACCTAGTGCAAACCAGGAAAAGGCTAGCTGATGGTATGAGTGAAGATATTTTGTCGAGTTGGACGACAGAGAGATGATGGAAACAACTCACAAGTCGTGCTTACACTCTGCTTGACCACTCAGTTGCCTCATAAACCGTAGCGCATTACTGGTCTTGAGAGAGTACCCATGTATCACTCCCCATGTAATACGTGGGTTTCCTGATAGCATTGTTACTCCAGGCCAACTCGTCGAGCGCGCGGCATGCTACCTTAGGATGTCAGCAGTCAGCACGAGGTACCTTCGTCTGCGTCCGCAATTGGCTAGACATACAAAAGATGTGCCGAAGGATTCAGCAGCGCGAAGGATTCGGTAGCGCAAAGGATCTGCAAGATTCCGTTCTTAGCAATGTGAAGATTATGTAAGGTCCTGCCGAACTGACATACGTGTGTGAAGTACCTATACCTAACCTATTGTAGTAGGAAGTCCTTTCCTGGCACCTGCATCCCTGGGGATCCACTCTGTTGGATCGATTGTACGCGATACATGGTAGTACTTAAGATCGTGCAGGGGCAAGTCTTCTTGTAAATACATATTCAATAGTATGCTTAAACCTTGACGGCAATTGCATGTCTTTGCATGAGACCTTGAACGGCATACTCACACTTCGCCCGCTTACAAACTGTTCCATCGATTTCATGTCAAGGGTCATAGACACATGTAGTGAGTTCTCACTACTCAAGGAGACATGTCTTTCAACATTGGAATAGCGCAGGTCACTATCGGAGAGCCAGCATTGTGTTTCCTAAACTGCTGATCTATCGAAGAGGACAAAAGTGCCCAGTACACGATACTCACAGCATTTCTGATGAAATAAACCGTAGCAAGTGCACCACCTCCCATGATAAGCTGCTGACACCACAATCTCATGTCAGATCATACGAAGAACTGCAGCAAGGTGCCTAGGAAAAATGCATGCACGGAAACAATGGCTTCATGGTTTACACCTGCGACTACTTGGCGCGTGCTTATCACTTGATTGGCTCATGTGTCATTCGAAAGATCACTGCCATGGCGTTTCGCCTATTGGTTTCCAAAGCGTATACGACGTCTATGCAGATAGAATCTGGGAGATACACGGGAAATTCTCCCAGCGCCATGAGAAACTACCATGTATACATTCATTCAAGGGCATGATTGAGGGGAACATCAAACGCTAATCTGGAGGTCAGACCTCTCGCTTACATACCTCGTACGAGATTATTGGAATTTCGTATAAAAAAGATGCGAAGTAACGATCCTGCGTGTATAGTCACTGCCCGATCTATCCCATGAGACTTCAACAGAACTCACTTACCACAAGATGTTGTCCGCTGCTACACCCATCACGGCCCCCCATAGTCTCGCATATCACAAAAGTGAGAAAATCGACTATGTTGTTGCTAGTGATGAGATCGTTGTGGACAGCGATGACAGTTGCTCTGATGAGCCAGCATACTCTGAACAAACCAACCCACAAGTTCCGTTATCGAGTCTAAAACTCTTTGCCACTCTTCCTCAATCCTACAACCCTTCCAAGGAATGGCTTGATGCAGCTTCTCCCCTTCATCCCCAGTTTGACGATGGCACCCGGATGAATGTTATAGTCTCAGAGATCAAAGACGGCATCCTCGGCTTTGCCATTGAAGCCTGTCACCTGATCCTAGATTCTATCAGGGAGACAGATGAGCCAAGACATGACCTACTCTTCGAGTCGCTGGCCAATAACCCTGCCCTCTGGCGTGGCGCTCTTCTTGCTCAACACTACGGCGTTATTTATTTCATGTCCCGTAGTGACGCCCGCTACATATATCACCCCCTCATGGCCCAGCATTCTACCACAGCGGATGCTATTGACACTTTTCTCCGCTCGCACAACGCTGCCGGCATCCGAGCTATTAACTACGCCGTGCATGCATACATCACTCGTGGTGGCCTGCGTGTCGACTATGCCACATCGTGCGTACCCCCAAATGCCATCTCCGCCATTGGCCCTCGCCACGTCGTCGTGCGTGAGATGGACTTTCATCAGCGTTCTGCTGCGGACGTGCTCGCTGTAGCATCGCCCATGTGGGACCTCCACGACTTTGCGCATCTGAGCTGTGCTACACTGTGTCCAGACCTGTATGGAAACAAGTATCAAACCAACTTGGTGCGGCTCCCGAAGCCGCTGACGGCACTGGTTCGCAGCCCGGGCATGCGCACAGCCACGGGCCCAAAGATCTCTGACGGCCTGGTATTCAGTGAACTACTTACCAAGCTGTTCACCGAAGCCGTTATGGAAGCATCAGAGAAGAACACAAACGGAGAGACCTATGCGTCGTTGACCACAAAGCTGGCACGCACTCTTGCAGATTATTACTTGGGAAGACGGAGCCTAGAACATCTTTCTACAGGGCAGACGCTTTTGCTTCCAGACGCTATTTCGCCGACTCAATTGGCTGTACTAGTGCAGAACAAAAGTTACGAGCTACCTGCGAGTGAGATTGAACAGAGGGTCTTTATGCGTGGAGGGCCGCTCGGCGCCAAGGAAGATCCCCTGCTGGGCCTCAGTGCGCGAGATCGGGCGGCATGGCTTGCGGGAAGCAGAAGCTGGGGTTACTTTGAGGTAAGGAACACAATCAAGCATCGGGCGCATAAGGAGGCATACAGATTAGTCTGCAGCGACTTGATGAACAGGACAGCGGGAAGGGCAGATACGGAGCTACTCAAAAACATAAGGGCAAATATTATGTATGAGGACTGGGAGAACGGGGAAAGAGTTATATTGTGGGACTTAGTCTGAAGGCAAGGCACTGGTGTAACTTCTCCCATTGTGGTCGTGTGTCACTTCATCTGAAAGGGTACTACGATGAAGCATAACTGGTGGTACTACCAGCACGTATTTGTATCCCTTGTTGACGCGAGCCTCGGCAACACCGGCAGAGGCCGTAGTAAAAGAACTAGCGATTAGCGAGGGCTCCCAATACATGCATGGGCCCCGTGCCAATTATAAAAGCCTGTGTCTTCCAGGAGCTGCGCAGCTGGCTATCTTCCTCGCTATAAGTGTGAATGCCAATTCGTCGTGATAGGGACATTCATCATCGTCACGGTTCTCATGTTGGGGTTTTCTTGCCACTTCTTGTGCGGTATAACGCGCGTAGTCGAAGAAACCTTGACATTGAGTATTATCCGCGGCGCTGGTGCGCTGTAGCTCTAGTTTCGGCGCTGTGGTTCTGGCGCTGTGCTATGCTACTGCATTGCACCCACTGCACTACACTACAACTGCGATGTACTGTAATTGCGCTGCACCACCCATTGCATTGCACCACAATTGGGCTGCACTATTCACTGCTCTGCATCACCTACTATATCGCACTGCAATTGCGCTACACGCGAAATATGCGGTCATAGAATTCAGATAGTTCTTGGGCCTACATCAGGAGCTGACAAGCACTTGCATCGTCAATCCTGGTGGTCCAGTATAGTGGGTGGTCCAGTCTCAGTTGATTTTGGCTATGTTGGTAGAAGCTTCCTTGAGACACACGGGGCCTCGTGTGTGCATTTTTAAATGAACGGGGCCCCAAGTCACTCACCACCTACAAGTAGGTAGAAACAACACCACGCTGCGATTACACGGCCCTTGCAGCCCCTGTACCGCAGGAATAGCGCATTCCGCGCTACAAAAGCCCCTCCACTTGCTTCGTCCCAGCTACGGCACAGCCCTCAGCAAATAGATGTGTACCGTCAGGTTTGCGGTTCAGTTGTTCAAATCTATTTTGATATATTGATAGCATCAATTACCTCAATGATCTGGGACTGGTATAGCTAGGTCTATCGAATGATTTTTCAAAGGCTATCAATTCTTGATTTTGTTCAATGGAGGCGCATGGACGACACTTTTGATTCTAACATTCTCCTTGTCGGGTTTCTCAGTTGTCCATGTATGAGGGCATGGGTTCCAGTAGTTCCTGGACGCCGATGCTGGGTGCTGGGGGGCAGACGGGTTCCTCGGATGGGCGACAGCTGCAGGACACTTGCGGGCCAGCCACCCCGAGAATATGGGAATCTGGATCGAAAATCGCGACATAGACGCCCAGAGCCCCCGCAAAATAGCGGTACGACCAAAAGTGCCAGGTACCGAGGGGCCCGTTCAGCACAAGTGGTTCAGTTGCCGCAACAGGGTGTAGCGGGCACCTCTGATTTCAGGTGGTCATGCGATAACCTTCCTGCGGGACCCGCTACCCATGGAAGTGCCTACAAGATACACCAACTAGTGGCTAATAACACCAATGCCCCAAATTTCAGCGCGGTGTTCCGTGACGAAATGATTACCTCAATATTCTTTTGACCGGTGCCGTGTTTCGGAGAATCTTGAACTGTCGCCAACTGTACATTGTAGTTTCATTGTTATATTTGGAGTTGTCACAGAGTAGTAAGTAGATATAGAACTTGGCAGAATTAAATTGGGAATGAATGCTGACCAATGGGACTTATATCGATGGCTCTGCTCCTCTATAATGCCTAGTTTAATCTTCTACAGCACACCACTCGATCATTTCTTGGATCGCTTCGCTATAGACTTTTACAAGATCATGCGTGTCAGACGCATTCGAGTCCAGGAGCAAAGGAGCAGGGATTTGTTCCTCGCGGAAGAAGTCAAATAATGACGTAAGGCTAGTGCAATCTCCAGCTCCCACTTCGAGTTCCCTATCGAGCAGTTGCGAGGGGTCCATTGCTCGAAATACCGATCGGTTCGCGGTCACTATCCCATCCGAACTGGCAGGACAATAGGGTTGTATCGAAGTCGAATTGAATCTTGCCACGAAAGAAGAGAACAACATGGATGTATCTATGGTCAGTAATTCGAGATCCGTCACTGGCTCGAAAGCATGCACCTGAAGCAGTGTCTTGACCCAGGTGTGCGTAGGAGCGAAAAAAGACTGCATGACGTTGAGAAAAGAGAATATAGTCTTTAGTTCCTCGACAGTGTCTTCCCTTCTTTTTTTGTCCGACTCGCTGCGAAGTTGGTTCAAGAAGACCAAGCCGGCAAGGTAGAGGCTGTACCCCAGAAAGGATGGCTTTGTGGTGGATTAGCGAGCATACGGAGGCAGCTTGTGGCGAGTTTTGAGGCGCATACCATTGTGAAATCACAATTTTGCATGAGCGAACGGCAGAGCGAGGTCAAAACGCGGGCACTCCTGAGACATGCTGCAAGGCGCTCACAACAAAAGGAATGAGGTGCAGCTGGAAAGTATACTAATCTTCGGCTGCTTGTTGGTTTCTCGGCGTTGGGTGCGGCCTGCACGTTGGAGGGCGAAGTAGTCTGGACTGTGACTGGGATGAATACAGCTTCAAGCATGATCCTCGCCGAGTGGATCATGCTGATGCAGAGGACGTAGTTCCCCTCGCCGCCTTCCTGGCCTTGTAGTAGTTCCAAGGTCTCTGAGTCTGACAATGCAGAGTCCCCAACGTACGTGACGTGGACGGTGTCCAGCCTCCGCTTCAATGTCGCGAACAGAGAGTTCCTTGACCAAGGCGCGGGCACCAATTTCGTCAAATCTTTGTGAGAGAAATCCATACACTGCTGCATGAGATTTGCAAGATCAAGCAACACCCGTGGCGAGAAGAGTCGGCCCGACGTTGAGCTACCGTTATCGTCGAGAGCCTGAATGTTGTTCAGGTCGACAAGAGTCGGTCGTACCTGGTTTCCAATGGAATGGCAGACCAAGGAGAGCTGCAAGTAGTTGTGTATCGTGTCAAGCTCCTTGGAGATTTGGTCATCTTCAGGAGCTGAGAGGCTATATCGTAGACTAGAAAGCCGCTGGTCGCCGTTGCTATGCGGCAGACATGAGCACTGGGAACCTGGTTGCATTTCCCGGAGAAAAGCCTACTTACTGAGATCGTACCAGGCTTGGAGGCCATTTCCTAGAGAAGACTCGTATAATGAGAGTATCGACAGTGTCAAGAGCTGCTGATATCTGGAGTGCTTATCAGGGAGACCCAGCGACGCCAACCCTTCGCGTGCATCCTCGGCAAAGCGGTGCCGAAGGGGCAACTTTCTGCAAGACGAATGTCTCGAATAGGGAACACTCGCGGCACACATTGCATGGCATAGCTGCCTCGTCACATGGCCGGACTCTAATTGGTGAAAGAATGTCGCGGAAGACAATATTGGGCATTGTTGGCTGTTGACTGTCACGCAAAAGATCAAGATTAGGTGCAACAGTTGGTCAACAGACACCAATAGAGAGCTATAGCGCATTATTCGTTAGCTTACCAACAATAATATTAATGAGTACGGATGCAATTGAGTACCATGACGTACTCGCCCAGATGGTAGGACTCAGCACCAAACATCTCACTCAATCGATCTTTCCAGAGGTGCATCGCGTCCGGCGACACAGATGGCTCTTCCGGCGGACTGCCACCCTGGCCGTCCGGATCATGGGTAGACTGGTCTTCGCCCACAACGTCCGTGAGAGCGGATGTTTGATTCGCAGAAGAAAGAGCCGATGATTGATCTGCAGCAGAGCGGGCCGTAGGGCTACTGATGGTATTGGTGGGCTTCAGCTTCGGCCTCGGCCCGCGCTTTCGCCTATCGAGATCAAAATGACAGGGAGTATTATTCCTCAAGCAATGACCACACGGGTTGGCCGGTGTGCCAGTACACCGCACCTGAGGGGACAGTCAGCACTCGCCAGTTCATGGCAAGGTGGGAGCGACGGGGGCAAACCTTTCGCTTCCGACAGCCTTCGCAGGCGAGTAGCAACGGTCTCGGCATTGTGGATATTGTGCGATGATGGGCAGATTGACCAATTGCTCAGCCGCAAGAGACCTACACCTGAGTCGTCGGACAATTGCAAAGAGAGATGAGACGAGATGTCCGAGGCGTGAGAAGCAGCTATACTGATATACTGATAATGTAAGAAGTCCCGACCTTGTACACCTGGGCTCATGAGTGGAATGCGGGGTGTAGTCGCCGAGACCCAAGTATAGAGAAATCCGACACGTCCGACGGCCTGGCTAGGAGCCTGAATGATTCATTGGCACCCGGTCCATCCAAGCAGATAGGCAACTCAAATCATCACTTTCGTCCTCGTGTTGAATGAGATCATAGTAATTGGCGACACAGCTACTCCCAGCAAGCCTGCAGGATACCTTATCTCTGTCACCGCTAGGGCCCACATTTCCCAGCTCAACGAATCATTGCACGTCTCCGTGTTTCCTCGGAGTAATTCATTCTTCCAAATCAATGAATTACTCCCAGATCGACTGTCACTGCTTTCAAGTAGTCAATCGTGCAGTGGATCTAACACCTCGTAACGCAGGTGTTCATACCCAGGAAGGCGGGTTTACCCCTGATCTAAAGCATGGTGTGGTCAGAAGTCAGACTACACTTACAGGTAGCTAACTGAGAGCCTATATAGGTGGCTAGGCCTGTATTGAGGCGAGAATAATGTTTACATCCCAAGATTGGATCCTGAGTCTTTTGTATAATCCGCATACTAAGATCATCTTCAAAGCACCCTGCCTGATTTCCCTTACACTTCTTGTCAAAGTGTACGCTATCCTCCAAGTATGACTACTCCTCCAGCCGGGACTTACATCCAGAGCACGGCACCAGATGGCAGTGACCCCGGTGCGCCGGGACTCAATGTAGTCATTGTTGGGCTTGGCTTCTGCGGGCTGACGGCAGCAATTGAATGCCGCCTTCGCAAGATGAATGTGACAGTGGTCGAGATGTACCCAACCTCTCGCACACAAGGCGACGTGATTGACTTCTTCGGCAACGGGGGCATGATTTTAGAGTCGTGGGACAATGGAAGAATCGCCGACCAGCTCCTCACCATGAGCATCAACCAAAACGACATGTTCCAGATATTCAACGCCAAGAACGAGCTCCTAGTTGAAGAGCCATGGCTGCGGAAACCGCACCATCGCCGGCGCCAAGTAAGCGGACCTGTGCTATGTGTTGATGACAATGATACTGACATGTATCATCGAAGTTTGCCGGTCATCGCGGTGAGATCCATGAGTTAATCACAAACTATGCAACGGATCTTGGCGTTATCCTGAAGCTTGGGGAGCAAGTCGTGGACTACACAGACGAGGGCGTGGAGGGTATTGACAGACAAGTTGGCGTTGTCTGCAAGAGCGGCCTGACCATCAAGGGCGACGTCGTTCTCTGCGCAGACGGGCCAAAGTCCTTGGCTAGACAAAAGGTTCTGGGACTCGCAGACAACAAGTTCAACTCTGGGTACGCCATTTTTCGAGCACACTTTTCCCTGACACCGGAAATGAGGAAAAACATCCACCTGTCTAGATTCTGTGGTTAGTACTCTCGTCGCAGCCCCTGTGAGAGAAAGGATATCTGACTCTTCCCAAGATCCCGACCATGATTTCACCGGCATGTGGGTAGGTACTGACCTTCATGGTCTCATTTATAGTTGGAACAAGGGCCGTGATCTTGGCTGGGCTCTAACGCACAAGGATGAAGGCGACATCACAGAAGGATGGAGTTTCCCAGGAAAGGCGGAAGACGTCATGGCTTGCCTCGACGAGGCAGATTTCCCTGAGCTGTTCAAAGAAATTGTGCGAGTTACGCCCCAAAAGAATCTCCTCGACTACAAGCTGGTATGGCGAGGTCCTCTTGCGAGCTGGCTTCCTCGACAAGCTAGTCCCCGCATGATTGTCCTCGGCGACGCAGCTCACTGCCACCTACCGACATCCGGCCAGGGTGGCTCTCAGTCGATCGAGGACGGCGCCGCCATCGCTGCGTGTCTGGACAAGGCGAAAGGCAATGTCTCCTTGGGCCTACGAGTTTTTGAGAGGATACGTTTCAACCGCCAGCACGTCATCCACATGTCCTCAATCGCAAATCGCGATGAGTACCACAAGATCAATTGGACGCGTGAGTTCGTCGCGGAGCACCCCGACGCTCTGAGTATCAGTCAGCCCGAATGGATCATTGAGCACGACGCGCGCGCCAACGTTGACGAGCACTTTGATATAATTGCGAACGAGGTGCAGACCGGCAAGGAGGGAAATTTATTCGACCTTTCCGTGCCCGCTGGCGGCAGCATCGTGACCTTGCGACCAGGCGAGGACGCGCCTGCGGCCTTTGACACTTCTTTTGACCTCGAGGACCCTGCGCTGCAAGCGGTGTTGAAGACGCCAGCTGTACAAGCTTAGGCCTATCTATGACTCAATTTGAAAAATATATATGGCCCATCGCTCCCACGGTCTCATTGTACCTTTTTGATCAGCATCTATAGATAGAATGACCGCTCATGCTGGAGAGTCATGTCGAGCCTTTCTCGACGGACGAACCATTGTTTAGCTAGTTCAAATGTGGATTCTTGTCAGTCCAAGTACCAATTGTTTAATTGTCTGAACACATATTATGACCTGAGTAGACACCAGGCATCATTGTACACGAAATGAAGGCCATTTGAATCAATCCTCCAACCATACATGACTCTTCAAAACTATTCCCATGATCAAATCTAGCATGCAATAAAAAGTTGCAAATGCAACATTCAGACAACCTGCACGGATATTTTGGGCAAGCGACGATATTGCATTGCACAATTAATGAGCTAGAGCCTTCAACCTTTGACGTTTATCTCCTTCCCTTGGCCAATCTTGACGTCTTTGTCCGCTCACACCTTCTCTTTGCTCTTCTCGTCTGGTATGGTCGTCATAGTTGTTTCCCGAACGCCTTCAATCACACTGACATCTTCGGGAATAGTGAAATGGACAGTGCCATCAAAGATGGCATCCACTTCCTCCAAAGTCCGGTCTGGGGCAGATGCGTGTCAGTAGGTTGTCCTATTCAATAAAATCACTCGGCTAAACCCACCTTTGATCTCGACAAAGACAAGCCATATGCATACGACGATGAACACATCCCAAGTCTACAATAACATTAGCTTCGCAACACATACTGGCCCCTGGATGCGATGACTCTTACCGCGTTGATGACGTAAAACTTCCAGCCAATCGTTTCAAGGGCAGTGGCTAATGTATAGTTCAACACCAATTGAAAAGCATATCCGAGCATTTGGGCCACAGCAGTCCCCTTTCCACGCAGAGAGTAACGTAGGATTTCGACAGGGTACGTGAACTCCAAGATCATCCAGGAGCTACAGGACGCCCACCAAAAGATGAAGGTTGCTACCAGCGCGCCATGTTAACCACGTCCCTCGCCAGGTCCCAGAGCTGTGAAGACGGCCAGTAGCGCCAGACACACAGCCATGACTCCAGTATTAGCAAGGAGAATAGTCTTGGGGCCAAAGCGATGGGTAATCCATAGCCCGCTGGCAAGTGAGACTACGGACCAAGAGCTCAGTCCAACGTTGAGATACAGGATGGTGTGCGTATCGGAAATACCAATCGATGTGAGCACCAATGTGAAAAAGTACGGCAAGGTGTTCGCGCCAGACGTCTGATAAAATATGTTAGTCAAGGCCGCGATGAGAAATCGGCGTCTGTCCGATGGCTTGGCCAGAATGGCTCGAAAAGACTCGTTGCTCTGGCGCTCAAACTGCATTGTCTGAGCGACTTCCTCAAACTCGATCTTGATCATGTCGTCCCTGTTGGCCTGGTCCTTAGGGATCAACTGTTCGAAAACCTGCTTCGCTTCGTCCTGGCGGTTTTTGTACATTAACCATCGAGGTGATTCTGGTGCTACCAGCAAGAACAGACTGGACAGTAACGGAGAAATGGCCTCCCCAAGAACAAGCCCGCGCCACCCCCAGTCCGATCCAGACTTGAATGCCCCAACGCCGGCAGCTGACACGGTGACGGCAATCAGTGGTAGTCCTAGCATGGAACCATTTGCCACAACGGCGTGCAAGCGACCCGGCATCGTCTCAGCCACCATGATTGGTCCACAGACACCTGATATTCCCAGAGACACGGCCAAAATGGCTCGACCGGCCAAAAACATGCCGACTGAGAGACGAGAAAATTAGCTGAGGATCGGATCTTGGAACTGTACGTTTCTTACTGTTCTGTGCGGATGCCTCGAGAGCTACTCCTACAATTGCCAACAGGTTGCTTAACCAAAGGGTCTTCTTGCGGCCCAGAGTGTCCATCAATAATCCTACAAATGGGCAAATGACCAGGTTGCCGACGTTGAAAATTGCCACATTCAGACCGATATATGTGCTGTCTAACTGGAAATCTGCAAGCGCAACATGAAGCTCGGTTATTCCATCGTCCTCAATACCTCAAGCTGTCTGCTAAATTCTGCACTTACATTCGAAAAAGTAGGCATTCAAGACCAGCTGATTAATCATGCCAGCATCGTAGGAAAAGTTCACCATGGATAGGATGGCGCCTAGCACTATACTCGCAAGAGTAACGACGTTGGAAGAGAGTAAAGCCATGATTTTCGTGAACCTGGTTATAATACTTGGCAAATCACAAGAGCTATGAACATCCAGTACCCCAGGGCAGTAATGCAGAAATTATTCTGCTCCATGAGCCACCAATATTTAAGCATTTGCTACCTTTTCATGAGATCTCTTATCTGACAGTCACCTAGCAGTGCTCATGTTGTGTTCGATACGCAGTCGACTTGCCTTCTGCAGGGGCGCGGAGCTGCTTTCTATCTGATAAGGAACAGCCAGCCAAATGCAGTGTGCGCTACGGCGTTGCCTGTATCTGTATAGAAGCGTATCACTACGAAATCATCACTTCTCTTGTGAGCCAGAAGAAGAAAAAGAAGGCAAACGATAGCTAGCGACCTCCCTATATCGCCTCGTCGATAGTCAAGATAAGACTGGTTGATGTCGGTGTTTTTTGTGATTGGCTAGACGCCGACTATTACGTCCCCACCTTTGTTGCAGGGGTTTGATAATGGCGTCCCCTAACGAATTACTCCGAGACGACACGATTGATGAATATCCTCCCTGGAGAGTTCATTGTCTCGACCTGCATACAGCGGACAAAATCCTTGGGCACAATGATCGTGTCACGTGCACTTGGCTCAGATATTCTGCGAAACGTAAAGGCGGCCACTTGACGTCGGCGGGCTTTGCAAGTGCTTCTTCAATAGAAGTGAGTAATTGTTTTGCCGAGTATGTCAGCATTCAACATGACAAGCTCTGGTTCTCGTCGGATAAATGGGCAGGAATCCATGCACTCTCTATGGACCACAGAGAAAGACCCTTTATTTGGCTCTCTAGTAGTGGAGTGAGTTTCAACTGCGGGGAGTATCACGCCAACACTGGATTTTGTGCACACGATCCCGCAGAAAACGTAGTATCATAAAAGTTCTAGTCAAAAGACAGTTCTTTTTTTCATATAACGTACTTTAACTTATACTTTGAATGCTTACGTACTTGGACTTCATTTATCGGTCGAATCTGTCAAAATGGATGAACTGGAAGGAAGGCTGTTCGTCGACAATGAAGTAGGTATGGTGATCCCATGAGATGGCCGCCTATGTACTGATACAGCTGCAGTTCCGCCCCAGTCAATCTGGCAATCTACTTTCGGTCACGAATCCCTTTAATCATCAATTGGTGAGCTCGGGAGTACATAGCGCGTCAGTGCACCCAGTCGGAGCCTCAAACGTACATGGTTACTAACCGGTGCCGAAAGAAACAAGGAAGATGTCGACATTGCCGTCGATGCGGCGGCTAGAGCTTCCAAGACATGGCACAAGACGCCACCGTCGGAGAGAGCTCGATTAATGAATAGGCTGGCCGATCTAGCGCTGGAAAACGTCGAAGCCCTGGGACGGCTAGAGACGCTGGCAATGGGCGCCCCAAAGTTCATTGCGGAACACGAGGTCCGCGAGCTGGCGAAATCTCTGAGATACTACGCCGGCTGGACGGACAAGATTGGCGGCGGCGCATTCCCGGATTCAGGCGACGGGTCTTATCGCCTGATGACTTACGAGCCCCTCGGAGTCTGCGCCGGGATCGCGGCCTGGAATGCAACGTTCCTCTTTATTGGGTGGAAAGTGGCGCCTGCTATCGCTGCCGGAAATACCTATGTCTTCAAGGTGTCGGAAAAGTCCCCGTTGGGTGCCCTGGCGCTTGGCAGACTGGTGGTCGAGGCAGGGTTCCCGCCAGGCGTCATCAACTTCATCAACGGCACTGGCGAAGCCGGTCACTGTCTGGCCTCCCATATGAAGGTGGCCAAGATTAGTTTCACCGGCTCCACGGCCACCGGCAAGAGTGTACAGATTGCTGCGGCCCAGAGTAACCTCAAAAGATGCACCCTGGAGCTGGGTGGAAAGTCGCCCGCATTGTTGTTCGACGATGCCGACATGGAGAATGCCCTGGGGTGTTTATCCCAGGGCTTTCTCATAAATACCACCCAAGTCTGCGCCGCGACGACCCGGCTTCTCGTTCAAGACACGATTGCAGATGAATTCGTGGTCATACTAAAGTCAAGTTTCGAAAAGGCTCTGGCTTCGTATGGGGATCCGTCGTTACCAGAAACCTTTACCGGGCCTGTGGCCGATGAGGCACAGTTTCGTCGAGTTATGGGCATGATCGATGCGGCCAAGCAGCAGGACATCCAGTTGGTCACCGGAGGAGACCGTCATGGCCCTCAAGGCTTCTTTATACAGCCAACAATCTTTGTTGACCCTCCTCTGGCAAGCCCAGTGTACCGAGAAGAGATCTTTGGGCCCGTCTTGTGCGTAGTGCGATTCAAGACCGAGTCAGAGGCTGTTGCTCTGGCGAACGATTCCATATACGGCTTGGGCGCCAGCATCTACACCAGCTCCGCCTCTCGCGCGCTGAGAGTTGCTCATGAGTTGGAAGTAGGCAGCGTAGCCATCAACCAGCCGGTGGTGCCGAGTTCGGAGGTGCCGATGGGAGGCATGAAGCAGAGCGGCTATGGTCGCGAAAATGGCTTGGAAGGCCTCATGGCATATCTAGACTCCAAAACCATTTCTATCAATACACGGGTTTGAGATTTTCCGAATACTCTTGATGAGAACTAAATGTTATATTATCGGTTTGATTGTGTTGTTCCTGCTCAATGTCGGGAATATATCCAGCCTTGCGACGTAGCAAATTGACCTAGCGATCATTCTTTTTCGCAGACACGTGTGAATATATATATAAAATTATTAGATGATTGCCGGTCAAGCATACGAGAACGATCAACCAAGACTTTTGCGATGCAGTGATGAGCACCCCCCACATTAGACGAATACGGATACATACCTCACCCCGCATTATTCCAGACCTTGGCATTTCCTTATCTCTTTCGGATACACTACTGTACATCCGTATACTCCGTATCTCTTTGGTTGTCCTCGGCACTTTTTGTTATCGCCATTGGTCGCTTCATGTTTCCAGATGACACGATAGAAGCTTGCCGTCCAGGAAACGGCAAATTACATCTCTCTATCTCAGCTACAACAGTGGAACTAGAAGCTGCGTCGCTGCTATCTCTACTTGCCATGTACGGCGCTATTCCAGATCTAGAGATTCCCAATGTCGCTGGTGCTTGCTGGACCTGTATTTCCAGGTTTGGCGAAGGACGCGGCGATGTAAATGACCTGTGCAATAAAAAGTTACCAGGTTTGCAGTCATCCTTCCTCGGCCTTGTCACTGGCGGCGAGCCCAAAGCTGACCAAACACATCCACAGTCTGCGGAACATGCATTGCCAGCGGGCATATCTGCGAAGGTTACCACGCCAGGTTGAGGTGGCCTCAGTCTGACCGTCGCGCGAGGGAAGGGTTCGAGGCACGCATGGGTGAGGAGCCTTCTGTCCTTTACAATGTCATATCTAACGCGACCTGGCGACAGCTCTTTATCCCAATATTTCCTCTCTCGGGTTAGCCCCAGATGATGATAGATTACTACAGCATTATCTAAGTAAGTCAAAGATGGTGGCACCCGAGAAAGACTCCCTTGAATCGGCAAGTACTAATCACGGCTATAGGAAATCTGTCTAGGATATCCGTAGCCATTGATTATGATGGAAACGGTTGGCGGAATCTGGTCGGCATAGGTCTGAACGAACCGGCACTCCAGAATGCACTCCTGGCAGTTTCCGATGCCCACCTCGCACGACTACAACAGAAGAGCGCGTCTCGGTCTCGCGTATATCTTAAAAAGTCGCTCCAGAATTTGCAGGCTCGATTCCGAGACCCAGCCCTTCTGAGGAGCGAAATCACCCTCATGACGCTCCTCGTTCTCTTGATACATGAGGCACGTGACTCAACCTAGACTAATCTCCTTTACCATGGCTAACAATAATAGCTATGTGAAAGTACGGATCGATGGAAACATCATTTCTTGGGAATTGCTGCCTGGTGTCACAATCGTGACGACCTTACGGATATTGACCCGTTTCTGACTACATTCATCTCCATGGTCACGACACAGGTTCTATTGTCCGCGGGAGAACCACTCAGGCAGCAAAGCTACCAGTTACTTTCCCTCTTGCTGCCTACGTGGGAGAATCGAGACTGCGTGGAAGTGATACTAGGCGGTCCTGCCGACCTTCCACAATTGGTTGTGAGCTGCAGTGCCCCAATCTCTATTTCTTTTGTCTTCTCCTTTCGAGCTGAGATAATGACCGAACTTTTTTTCCAGGTCGAGGCCTGTCGACTCGATGACGAATTCATGCTCGCCAGGATGCTTTCAGATCATGATCAGCTCGGGTCACTCTTAGCTCAGGCGGAAGCACTTCAGTCAAAGATTAGGGCCACTCAGATCCTCCCCGAAAACCAAGTCCAATTAAGCTTAATCAGAACGCCGGACGGCCAGGGATCCCAACGCCGACAGTCTTTGATCGTCAATCCCGTTGGATCCATGTACATGTATGAAGCGGCACGCTGCTCGTCCGAAGTGTTCAGATACGCCTTGCACTTGTTCGTACACCGAATCATATACCACCCACTGACCAGCGAGGAGCCAAGTGGTCTTGTCCATGAGGCGATAACGGAAAGCTTACGAATGTTGCCGATCATCCCAGACACTGTCGGGCCTGGAATATTTCTTGGATGGGCGCTGGTCGTTATTGGAGCCGAGATAGATAACCTAGAAGACAGAGAGTTCATCAGCCGGCGGCTCGAAAGCCTCACGCTCCTATCTGTCAACCACGGTGTCTTGTCGTTGAAGGTGCTCAATGAGGTATGGCGGCGGCGGGATGCATTGAAGCTCGGAACAAGTGCGTGTCGGCGCCTGAAGTGGCAAGATGTCATGCAAGATATGGAGGTGGATTTAGCACTCGTGTAAAGGAATCGTCACCATCACTTCCAACGCAGCGTCAACGTTTTTGCATCAATGATTTGACAACGGCTTGAACAATTAAGGTGGCTTATAACCTCATATCGTAATGACTCAATCTACTTTCTCCTGCTCAGCGTTACATGCAACCCCTTTTGCATGGTAAAGAAATAATTCTTGACGGAGATATCAGGGGCGCCATCCGCCCATTTCATGTCGTATCTCAACACCAGACTTGGAATGAGCTTGGTCATCTCCAGCATGGAAATGTGCTGCCCGGAGCACGAGTGCCGTCCGGCGCCAAACGAAATCCACGCACGATTCATACGAGCTAGATGGCTCGGATCCGCGTCGATCCATCTCTCCGGTCGGAAGGCTTCGGGATCGGGGAATATCTCTGGATCCCTGTGCATTACCCATGGGTTGAATCCAACTTCGGTACCAGCACCTATGAAATGTTTTCGGCCGTCCTCATCTACCAGAGTGGCACCGCCCGGTGGCACTCCACGAGGTAAGATCATACCCACAGCGGGATGCAGCCTCATGGCCTCACGAATGACAGCAGAAAGGTAAGGTACCTTTGCTGCACGGCTATAAGAAATAACTGGTTCACTGCCATCCAAACCTTCCTCGTGAAGGGCGGCCAACAGTCTATCTTTTGATTCCGGGTTGTGTATCAAATAGTATAACACTGCTTTGACCGCGGTCGAGGTTGTGTCTCCACCTAAAAAATGGCGTATCAATATACTGGCCGCTCTCATTCACCACTGTAGAGTCCCTGTCCTCGGGGCAACATACCGGCGGTCACATTACCAAAGGCATGCGTATTGAGCTCACGGTCCGTTAGAGAGGCCGGATTTTTATTTTGGTTCCGCAGTAGTCTCATGAGAAAAGTACTTGGTGCCTGTGGGTCGTCTTCTTCTTGCATGCGCTTCTCTGCCGCCGCACGTTGTTCAATAATCATGCCCATGATTTCTCCTGCCAAGGTATCTGAGGGCCCATGGAAGAGCCTGGAGACGATTGGGTTTCCGAGAAGAAATTTATGAGCCCAGGGAATCTGGCCAATCTATAAGAACGAAGGTTGAGTCAGCTATCAAGTTCCAATCCATGAACGAAGATATAGGTAGGAACACCTACGCTTGCGATGTATGGCAACCCAGAGCTGATCTGGTGGCACAGGCCTTTGCTGTCACCATTTTGGACAAAGTTCAGGCTCTTTCCGAATGTAATCGTGAAAATGGCATCCTAATGGCACGTATAAGTATGTTTTCAACTTTCCAAGCCACTTACCCATCGAAATAAAACAGGAGGCACTAACCATGGCGAAATATAACATATAGAGTCCTAGATCACATGGCTTGTCGTGCGCCGCATATGTCTCGTCAAAGTGATCATTTAACCTCCCAAGCGCCTCATCCACCAGCGGCTCAATTTGAACTAAAGCTTGCAGGGAGTAGGCGTTTGCGGCATTGCGCTTCATACGCGTATGCACCTCTTTGTCAGCTAGGACCAGTGGATCGGGGAGCAGCCCTTCCTCATCGTAAAAGCGACAGGCCTCATAAAAGCCAGCCTTGTAGAAACGGCTTGAAATGCCGTATATGGATTCAAAGAGAGCCATGTCGCACACCGAGACGGTCTTGGGTGACACGCGAACAATCTTTCCATACTTCTTGTGTAGTGCAAAATCGTCCCAATGGGAGTTGCCTTTCCATACAGACCATAGCCTAGGCAATGTCGATATTGAGTTCAGAAACGGGCCAGGGATGGAATTGAGACGACCCCGGAGGTGATTGTAGCATGCTTTACTAACAAGAAGCACTAACAGTGCAATTATGACAATGGGAAGAAGCCCAAATGCATTGTTTTGTATGAAAAATGGTGAAGAAATCATGGTCGTTGGACAGAAACAAGAAGAATTTGCGTTCGAAAATAGTCAAGGCTTCCAATTACAAGAGATTCACTATCGTTTGACATGGAGATGAAGTACTACAGTTGTCCGAATGCTTATGTCTTGCGTGTGTATTATCTACAGGACTTACCGGGACGTTCCCTCTGTGCCTGGTGACATCTTTGCTCGCATTTAGAAACTTAGTCGTTTGTCCATGGCTCCCGGCTCCCGGCTTCTCCGATAACCACTGCCCCAAACCCAGGATAGCGCGGCTTCGAAGCGGTCGAACGCCCATGATGAGCCCCATTTCTCCGACGGCATCGGACAATTAGGACTTTGCCAAGTAAGAAGATAAGCGGCCACGACATAATTTGTGGGGCCTTTCAGATCTTCCCGCTCTGCCGCGTATGCATCCAACATGCTCCGTACTGCCATCCTTATGGGTGGTATGCGAGCCGGAGTTTTGATGCGTTGCAACCAGCCAGATCGGATTCATGTATCGCCAAGTGCTGGTCATGGCATTTCACCACAGATCGATGGTTCGTGAGCGGGGCAGTTATGAGGAGTGGTTTCCCACTTCCTATTACTATGGAAATATGGCTTCGCCAAAGTCCGAGAGTGATCAACAATACCGCCCAAGCCTCGTCTGAATCCACGCACAGTATTAGTTTGAATCATATCGTCATCAATCATGTCTATGACATTTACCGTCCACGCCCCTCCGGCAACCATCGACGTGCTCAAGCTCACCGGAGAACCCGAGTACCCTATCCGTTCGTTTGACTGGGATGCCGACAACCTGGAGGCGATCGTTGAGGCTATCAAGTTCTCAGGTTGTGTCCGCGTCAAAGGTTTCCTCACACCAGACGAAATCGCTTCTGCAGAATCCGACGTTCGTCCTGCCCTTGATGCCGCGAGATACAGCAGCCCAGATGATCCGACCAAGCGCCTTGGACGCCTGCCCCAGTATTCGCCCAGGCTGACTGAGAAGATCCTTACAGACAAGCTCTATCTCGGCGTCATGGACAGGTTTCTTTCAATCAATCACACGTCATGGGTGGGGGCGTCCAAGAGGTTCGTCATCAATGAGGTTCCCATTGTGGCCATGTCATCAATCTTTGAGGTCGGCCCTGGCATGCACGCACAGGATTTGCACCGTGACGACGGCATTTGGTATAACCCTTTCTCCGCCATCAAGCCAGAGGAGTACCAGTTTGGTCGCGATGTCTCCATCAGCTTCTTCGTCGCCGGGACTCGCACCACTGTTGCCAACGGCGCCACCAAGGTCATACCTGGAAGCCACCTGAGTGCGGCCGACTCTCAGCCCGATCCGTCACAAGTTGTTGATGCAGAGCTCGACGCGGGAGATGCCTTCTTCATGCTTTCCAGTTGTTACCACGGAGCTGGCGAGAACGGCACCATAGACGAAAAGAGGCTCGTGTATGCGCTGTTTATGCAAAAGGCACATCTTCGTCAGGTAAATCTTGGCATTATCCCAACGATGCTTAAACCTTGCTCCTGACAGGCACTGACAATTGCAACAGGAAGAAAACTTTGCCCTCTACCTGGATCACGACATCGTCCGGGCATACCCTCTGGACGTGCAGCGCCGCCTCGGATACGACGTTTGCATGCCCAATCTTGGCTGGGTGGATCACGCCTCGCCCTTGGAGAGTGTGTTGAAACAAAAGGGCACTGACAAGAGATCATTGCCTGGATACAATCCCGTGGAAGGAGTGGCCGATGAACGCTCCAAACACAGCTGGCATGAGACTGAGGCTAAGTCTCTGGAGGCCCGCGGATAAGAATCGGCAGTCGGTGGATTGGCAGATATGAACATGAAGACTTGCGAACGTGACAAGTTTTATCAGTTTTGTATGTAGCTCGAAGCGACTAGGCCTTTTTATTCGATTACTCTAGTAGCCTTTTTCAAGACTGGCGATATTGCATTGAGTTTTTTGCACTTAAAATCATCAATGCTCACACTAAACTTTGCGCAACTCGAATTTATTTCCACGATATTGCTCAAAATTCTGCTGCAAATGAGCCTGGCCGACTTGAGAACAGTTACTAGATTCTAATTGTCTAGATATTGGGCCATAAGAATAGAAGTCCATAGCTAATATTAATTGGCACACCCGCCCTACTATACATGTCACTTTCACGTCTTATGGCTAACTTGGTCAAACTAGAGCTCAAACACGGTCAAGGACCAACTGAATAATGCCCGTTAACTGATATGCCCTTCGGAAACGCACGATTCTTGTCCCCTGTAATCACAGACGTGAATCTGTAATAGGGTGCATGCAGCAGCATATTTTGTAATTACTCCGACGGTGAAGCTCCAGTTCAAATCGTTCAAAATCAAAACTCCGAATAGTGGATCCTGAGTGTATCATCTAGGGACTCTCAAGACCACCCCTTTGTGGGACTTGCGCCTGTACATTAATCCTCCAAGTGAATTGTGGTAAGTCTTTGCCTCTCACATTTTGTATGTGGGAGTGAAAGACACTGCAATCATCATGCCGAGAAGCAAGACTGAAGCGGATTACCCTAGGGAGCATGCCAACCCGAGCTGGCTACGGATGGTGTTTGTTCCATCGTATTTGGAACCGGCGATTGAACAGCATACGTATCCAGGAAGCGGCACGGCAGAGAACCCATACATCGTTTCTTGGATAAGACGGGATGTTAGAAATCCCTTCAACTGGTCGCCTTCGAGGCGATGGTCTATTGCGGTATTGGCAGCGGTAACATGCTTTGTGGTCGCGTTTACCAGCTCGGCTTACACGGGTGGCGTGAACGGGGTGGTCCAAGAGTTCCAGACCACGAATTCCGTTGCCCAACTCGGCGTCAGTCTGTTTGTGCTCGGATTCGCCATCGGTCCTCTGTTCTGGGGACCGATGAGCGAAGCCTACGGACGCCAGCCAATTCTGATAGGGACACTAGGCGCCTTGGCCCTGTCGAACGTACTCAGTGCGAGCGCCACATCCATCGCTCAACTCTTGGTTTTCCGAGCCCTGGCGGGTAAGTAGCTGTCTACTTGAAGTAAAAAGAAGAGACTGAGAATACTGAGACGTCGCATAGGGATCTTCGGTTCGTCTCCTCTCTCCAACGCTGGGGCTTTGATCGCCGACATCTTCCCGGCGAGTGAGCGAGGCCTGGCTCTCAGCTTTTTCAGCTTTGGTCCATTCATGGGTCCCGTCGTTGGTCCCATCCTCGGAGGCTATCTGGGTGTCATTGACTCAGGATGGCGATACATCTTGTGGCTCTGCACAGGTCTCTCCGGGGTGCTTTTCATACTTTCCGTCTTCGTGGTACCGGAGACGTTTGCACCGATTCTTTTGGAACGAAAAGCAAAAGCTCTAACGCAAAGAACGGGAAATGTTCATGTCAGCATCCAAGCCGACACAGCAAAGAAAACAAACACTTTCTGGACGCTGCTCATTCGCCCATGGGCACTGCTGATCATGGAGCCGATATGCCTCATTCTTTCCATATACATTGCTATCGTTTATGCTACCATGTATATGCTATTTGCAGCCTATCCTACCATTTTTCAGCTTCAGAGAGGCTGGTCCGCTGGACAGTCCGGTTTAGCCTTTATTGCCATGGCAGTAGGCATGATAGCAGCATTAATCTACATGCCGTATGAGAACAAAAGGTACAAAGAACGAGTAGCCAAAGCCGGGGGTAGAGCATCGCCAGAAGCACGCTTGCCAGTATGCATGGTGGGAGGCTGCCTGGTCCCGGTCGGGCTATTTTGGTTCGCCTGGACGAACTCTTCGGACATTCACTGGATGGTCTGCCTGGCCGGTACCGTGCTATTCGGCGCCGGCAACGTGCTCCTCTACCTGTCCTGCATAAACTACCTCGTCGACAGCTACGTCATCTATACGGCGTCTTGTATGGCGGGCTCGTCCGTCCTGCGTTCTGTCATGGGTGCAGCGTTCCCATTGTTCACCCGCGCAATGTACGCAAAACTTGGGATCCACTGGGCCTCCAGCATTCCCGCATTCTTATCATTGGCTTGTGTTCCATTTCCGTTTTTATTCGCCAAGTACGGTGCTGCCATCAGGAAGCGTTGTCCCTACGCTGCAAAAGCGCAGGCTTTGGCAGACAAGTTGGCGGAGGAACGCGGATCATGATCTGCAGAATGGGGTTGAGGAGAATAAATGCCTGTGTAGCTCCGAGAATTCATCATTAAAATTCAATCAAGCATGGTAATAAACTCAACTTTCCTTCAATAAGTAAAATTCATCCCGCAAGCTCGTCTGCCTTGTATGCGCCCGATTTTTCCGCGTCGGAAAAATTCTATATATGTGCAATTCGATAGTCCCGATATACCATCGCCATGATGGAGCAGCGTTTCTCTTGTTTCAGATCAATAGCCATGGTTTTTGGGCACAGTATACGGTGCACCGGATATTCCCAGAAAGAAATGAAAATGGACAAATGTGTATCGCATTGAGCTCCCCAAGCATCGAGCTTGCGACGACGTACCGGCGTGTCAGAATCTACATGGGGTAATGCTGCAGGTGTCCTATGGCACTGCAAGAATCGGTTGATACGGACATAGTCTTTAATGCCGGGTTATCAATTCATGTTGTACTCGGAGTTTTCTTCGAACTTTGGCACCAGGCGGATCTCGGGTCATTGAGGCTATCATTATGACCTAGAAGTCTTCTAGTATCCTACACGCCCCACTTTGGTTTGGCTCGCCATGAATAAATTATTCCGAGGAAATGATAAACAGTAAACTAAAAATCTAGACAGTACACATGTTCTATGTGGCTATGTTATGTATCTATTCAAAAGTAATGCAGTACTAATTGGACTTCATATCATCAAAACCTGCCCTTACCTGTCTTCAAACTCACAATTCTCTCACCAGAAGCTGACTGCCATTTAAATAAATGGACATGCCTCTCGAAATCTTCCGCAAGCCAGAGACCGGAGATATTCCGGGGCCTTACCCGTCGTTTCCGCAGACTCGGGCAGGTATGTCATTCAGTCAGGTCAGGGAAGAGGTAAATCATGATTGCTAATAATCAATCTCCGAAGTTGATCCGTTCTCGACCAAGAAGCCAGATGAGAAGCCGATTGTGGTAACATACATGCACATATCAAAGAGCGACATTTCGATGCCTCCGACACCAGTATACGAATGCGACGAAACGGGAGTCGTGATTGAAGGCAGTTTAACAGTCGAAGATGAGAATGGCAAACTTACCGAACTTCAGGCGGGCGATTCTTTCTTCGTCAAGCGTGGAAGCAAGGTCATATTTGGGTCCAACGATAAAGCCTTGGTCGTCAAGGTGGCGGGGAGATATGATGGTGAGGGCTGGGGCACTTGGGAGGGAGAATTATAGGTCGCGTGTTGCCATACCAGCAATTAGTGACGTTCGCCAAGCGAGCGTCTTTGGGGGTGCCGCGAGCCTTTTCGGCCGTCTTCTTATTTAGACGCCAAAAAATGATAAATTGACCGCACTGATTATTTCTTTGACACGGCTATGATCTTGGCAAATGATAATCTTCTGGAAGCCGCGCTTCATGTGCCTGGACAGCAACGGCATGTAAACCTTAATACTTGCCAAGTTGGCTGCCTGCGGACGGCTATTCACATGAAGTATTACGAAATGCTGTCATCATATTGAATTTAGGTTCGAATTCTAATGATATCTCCCTTGAAACACTTCCCAACTCATGTGGAGTGCTTGACCGAGTTGTGGTGTAGTCTTCCCCGTTTTCTACTTCCCAAAAGTCCCAGATGGGTAACATTATTTATACCCACGAACCATCATGGTCAGCTTGATAAGTTCCAATTGGTGTGAAAATTCAGGCTTGTAGAGCTAGACTTTTGTGACAGAGCCGAGTACAATCACAATTGCCTATTATCAATGTTGCTGCGATACACAATCTTGCCTTTTGTCGTATTGGCATCTGCCAACTACGGCTGGGACAAGCACGGCCAGAAACCAAACCATGGTTATCCGGTTGTGATTAGCCCACAACCTCACTCATCGTCAACAAAAACTACGACATCGATATCTAGGTTAACGACGACATCGACTTCTAAGTTGACTTCGACAACCACGTCAACGTCAACGACCCAGACATCCACTTCGACTAGCTTCTCACTTCCCCCACAGGTCACCCAAGTGACCCTTCCCACGGATGCCGAGCATCTGTGTCCGTCCTTTGGGGGTCGATGCCTAAATGAATACTACATCCAATGCAACAGGAACTTTGCAGACGATGTCAACGCAACAATTTCCAATTACACCTGTGTCGACCAGCCTGGGGTAACATCTGAACGCCAGTGTCAGGAGTTATGCAAAGCAAATAGATCTTGCCCCGGCTGGAACGTGGTACAGAGTCTCGGACAAGACGCCTTGCCCAGCCCCAGCTCCTTCGTTGGATGCTGCCACTTGAGTGGTTTCGCGGAACTGCAACGGCCTCTACCGACGGCGCCTGCGTCCCCAGTTGACTCTTTGTATCACTCCTACGCGCAGGTTAATAGATGTCCAAGGGGCGTCGGGAACCTGTGTCCCAAGGCGGAGAACGGTTGTGTGGACAATCTCCTCGTTCGCTGTGGTCGTCCCTTTGCTGGAGACGTGACGACACGTAGACCCAGTGTTTGGAAGTTTGACCTTCTAACCGATCTCGCATGCCACCAAGCCTGTGCCCAGGATCCGACCTGCACGGCCTGGGATGGAAGCCTTGAGTATTTGGATCCCGAGTCCGGAGGCGCGGCGTTTTTTAACTGCTACCATACTATCAATCGGAGGGTCACTTTGAAGCCGGTGTTGGATGTCATCCCAAGACCGCTTAACGATTTCAGCTACGGTATCAAGAATTATTGTGATTGAGAAGAAGGATCGATCTGGGTGCTGCATGGAATTCCGGGCTATAGCGCCACGCAGGGGATGCGCTATAACATGATCCGTTCCATGTTACTATGGGGCTAAGATCATCAGTGACAGAGCTTGTATTGAGGAATGATTAATGTGTAGCAGTCTACTCTGCATAAACGCGACATTCAAAGCTTCCTGTACTCAAATAAAGTCATGCCTGCAGAGAGAAAGTGTATTGATGCCATGCTACAAGTATCGTACGCATGGATGTGTTGCTCCCTACAGCCTGGTGATCATCATGCTGAGTTACTAACCTCATTTAATCTCGAGGGAATAATGCAATGGATTGAGCATGAGTACATAAGTGTCTGAGTTGATCTTGTCAATTACAGAAGAGACATGCTAAAGAGCGATTCAATATACCCGAGCAGGTGATCTTCCAGTGGGGTACCACCTACGTCAGTGCCATAGTAACTGTCGATTGCCGGGCACTAAAGCTACAGCGGCATCTTATAGCCTATAGGGAATCCCGAACGTACCCCGAGCAACCCGTAAATCAATCACCAAACAACCCCGAGAAACCAACTCAATCATTCCTTTACTCCCCTCTGTATCATACTGTATAACCTTTCCCATGGCTTCAGAGATTCTCTCCTCTCTCGAAGGCTATGAAGCCAAGACCGTCGCTTATAAATCGACGTCGGATGGTGAGGTGAAATTGGACATCTTTTACCCCACAAACGTATCGGGTTCATCGCGAACCGTTCTGCTGCATTACCACGGTGGCTTCCTGGTTGTCGGCGACCGGCATGCCTTCTTCCCGCACTGGCTCGCCAAGGCAGGTGCCTCTCGCGGCTGGATATTCGTCACCCCTGACTATCGATTGATGCCCGAGTCAACGGCGCAGGCTTCGATAGAGGACGCCAGGGAAGCCTACGCTTGGGTCTTGTCGTCGCTCGCTCGAGAGCTGGACTGCAAGGTCGGCTCGGTCCTCGTGGCGGGCTCCAGTGCTGGGGGTTACTTGGCTCTGGCCACGGCGGCTTCGGCAGAGGTGCAGCCGTCTGCACTGCTCCTGATTTACGGGATGCTCAATGCGACGATATCTCGGTACACGACGCCAGGAACAAACATATTCGGAAGGCCGCCGGTAGAGACGGGTTCCATTTTGGAAAAATACCCCATGTCTGAGACTAGAGATACCCGAAAGGCCATATCCGCCGACTCCATGCCGCCAAACCCTGCGGATAACCCGCGTTTTGCACTTGTTGCTGCATTGCACGTGGACGCGCTCTTCCTCGACTACATGACGGGCATCAAAGGTCTTGGCCGCGTCGTCGCTGAAAAGGGGCCCAGCGCTATCCCAGATGCTCATCGCAATTTGTTCCCGCTCGTCTTTGCCGACCTGTCCAAGCTCCCTCGGACTTTTCTCCTCCACGGGCGCAACGACTCTGCTGTGCCTGTAGAGCACAGTATTGAGGCGGAGGAGAAGCTCAAGGCTCGAGGCGTTGAAGTCGTGCTGGAGGCGCCTGATGATGCTGAGCATGGCTTTGACGGGAAAGCAGGGAGAACAGACGTGGAGTCTATTGAAGGGGAGAAGATCCTGGGATACCAATCTTTACGCAAAGCTATCAATTTTCTTGGGCGCGCTGCCGAAGTTGCCGAGAAATAACAAATTATTGGAAGCGGAGCACCCATTCTACACCAGTTTCTAGTCTTTGATTGATTGTTGCAGAAAACGCAGAGCCCCTGTGAACTGATTGCTCCAACCTGACTCTCCAGTCAAATGATTCAGCTGTGGCACGAGTAGCAATCGAATACCAGGGACCCTGTACATAGGTATACTTCCCACTCATAAGTCTGCGCACGGGCGCTACTTAGGAATTTGGCGGAGGGTACGATATGCCTGGATATAAACAGATACGATTGACGATACAACTTATATAACTGATACAATTAACAAGTAACAGCAATATTCAGAGATGATTCATATATCCAAAGAGTCTTCTGATTTTTAACATTTCTTTGTGGTAGTTATAGCTACGTAAAGATAGTGAATTTTGGTGAGAATCGGCAACCGTGCGGAGACTTATGACCGGTTAGTGTAGCATGATATTCCCAGCCTAATTTGTAAGCCTATTCTCCACAGTGTCCTTTCCAATCTTTTCGTCTCCAGATACATTCTCGCTTGCATTTTCCACAATGACCGAATTCTCATTCGATTTCCAATCAAGTCCATAATCCAAGATGGCTGGGTGTTTGCGGACATAGTAACGCATTGCAAGCATGAGCACAATACTGCCAACGCTGAACGCTGCCGCCATGGGGAAGCCAATGGGGTACCGGGGGGCGTCGCTCGTCCTCCAGGCGCCGAGCGGGATCGTGGCGTGCCCAACATAGACCAATGTCACGGTGGCCGCCACGAGTATGGAGCGCGCCTCGGGCTCTTTGCGCAGGATGATGGCCAGCCAGGCAATCAAGGCGTACCCCCACGCCGAGGTGGCGTAGGTGAGAAAGTAAAACGCCATAATGGTTGGGTGCGAGTCTGGCCATCCGGCCAGCACTGATGTGGCGATCAGCTGGAGGCCGGCCGCGCCGCATGCGACTTGCCAGCGCCATTCCTTCCAGTCGCTCAGGGCGTTGAGACTAATGTTGCTGATAATCGATATCGCGTATCCGCCCAACGGAATCAGGTTCACAGTATATGTCGAGTACGTTGGATGACCTGATGCATCTTTTAGGCCTTTGAGATACAGCAGGTTGTACGAGTTTGCACGTTGCGACCAGGCAAATTGGAGGTACGCTCCAAGGAATAGGTACGCCACTGGACTGACGAGGAGGAGCTTGATCTTTTGTCGTACCAGCTTCCACGAAACGAGCTTCGCAGTTGTTGCGCCGACCTGCGCCATTCTTTGGTGGGCAACTACACGCTCTGCCTTGTCGAGGTACAGAGCTCGCGTGAAGCTGGGAGAGTCAGGAATCGCGACCAGGCCCACGAAGCCCCAGGTCATGGTGATGATACCAGAGACGATGAATAGCCATTGCCAACCCTCCAGGCCGTTTACACCATTGAGATTCTTATACAGTGCCGCCTGAAGAATGCCTAGGAACATGTTGCCCGCGACGCCACTCACACCAAAGATGGCGACCCGCTTCCCGAGCTCCTTGGGTGTGTACCAGTTGAAGATCAAACTCACAATACCTGGCCACGAGCTCGATTCAAATACACCCAGGAAGAATCTCAATGCGTAGACTGTCTGCGCGTTCTTGGCTCGATAGATGACAAGGGTCAAGGCGCCCCAGATAATCTCGCAAAGGGGGAGGAAGAGAGACGGTCGGACGCGAGTCTGGGCCATCTGGGCTGGAACAAGAAATATGGCGTAGCCGATTGAGAAATAGGTCGTAAACTCGACCAGCTCGTTGCCTTCGAGGGAGAGGGCTTCTTTCATGCCTGAAACATATGCCTGAGTGGTGCCAGACTGGTCCATGTCTTTGAGCAGACCAGCAACTAGCGTTCAAGAGTTAATAACATTCTTGTTAGATAGGAGAATTTTCCGAGAAGAAGATGGAGTTTATGTCGCAAACTTACTATTCGCACGTTAGCACAAGGCACCAGGACAGGCAGAACCGTATGGTCTGGATTTTTGGAGACCATATTACGTACCTGAATGCCCATACTAAGAGGAAAGCATCAAGTTTGAGGACAAGTACATGCTCAGGATCTTTAAAGTGAGGATGAATTCTCCCCAGCCATGATTCCGGCCGCTCAGGTGCATGTATTCCTTCTGTAGTTGCTGGTAGCGACATTGTCGCTGTGGGAGTTGTGGACGGATTTTAGAGAGCGTTTATCTCTGACGACGTGATTGAATACTAGATGATGTTTAAATTGATTGATGACTCTCAAAGTAGCCGGTCGTCTCACTTCTTATCCCCTCTTCTCACAACTGTTGTAATGTTTACCCTACGATCCATGTGCGTTGATGCGGAGCAGTTGCCGATAACACATAATCTTTGAACCCGATGTCGTGATCATGACTGTTGGACTAATGTAACATCGACCGATTCAAACATCTTAACATAAAGAGTACATGCAACCAATGAGTCATGTCAAATCTACCGCGAAGAAGAATTGAGAGTATAATTTGATCATAAATAGCATTTTATGTGACTTGGACTAAAAGCAGGAAGGCTTTGAAGATGATACTACCAATTCTGGATTCTATGATTGGCCGAAATTCTTAAGAACGCATGTCGCCTATTTCCCTGTCGATGATGTTATTACCAGTTGTGGGGTCTTGGTTATCCATTGGCCAATGACTGCTGCATATGAATGAACAGTCTCCCAGCAGTATCAGTCGCCAAGTCGTCGCGGCATTCCTTGCCGTCGGGTGATGCCCGATTTTCAAGGGCAAATCTGCATGTAAATGCAATGCACTGAACCTGTTTGTTCAATTGCTTTGGAGAGGTGATGGATCATTCTTTCTGACGAAAGCGCACCATTCTATGTCGATGCCACCTGATAGCCCAGCTGTTCATTGATCCAATTCAAGACGGTTTACGGATCCATTTGTCATCAACTCCACTACCAGCCACGATGTCTACAACCAAGGCACCGTCACAGCCACTATACCCAGCATACCTTCCAACCCGGCCGGACGGATATGCTGCAACCATAGACGTTCCGCCATTTGAGGGCGATGAGCCAGGTGTTCGCGCGAATCCAGCGAAACCACACCTACTTCGACCAAATGTGGAAGCAACAAATATCACGCCACGCATTGGTACCGAGCTCAGAGGTATTCAGCTGAGTGAGCTTTCTGAAGAGGGATTAGAGTATGCGAATTCGATTATTCTCCCGGCCAGAAAAAAAGAACAAGAATGCCTTGACAAGCCCCCTTCCATGTGTTCCTCACTTCCAATTATTCACAAGCCGCTGCGTGTTTTGCGCATTGATTTTAGCTCCAACAATACTGACCATGGTTTCGCAGCGAGGTCGCTTTGCTAGCTGCTGAGAGAGGAGTCCTCATTTTTGTGAGCAGCATGAACAACCAGAGTGAAAAAGATTTCCCTGACGATTTGTAATGCAGAGAGACCAAGATTTTGCCGATATTGGATTTGAAAAACAACTTCAACTAGTCAGGCACTATGGGCCATTGCATGAAGTAAGTCCAAATCAGTCTGTATCAACTTCTAATACGGGACTCAAGTAAAGTTGTCTACAGCACCCAACTATGGGATACCCTGAAGGCACCGGTCCTGAGTTTCATGTTGTATATGCAGACGAGACCGTGTAAGCTGACACTCAATGGCAATTAGGAAAGGGTCCAAACTAAACACAATCACATCGTCTAGGGCAAACCTGAGGACACTCCTTGGTCCGCGTGCATCCTACGACCTCTGGCACATTGACCAGACCTTTACCAGCAACGTTCCATCCACCACCTTCTTCTGGGTACTCGAGCTGCCCGCGTCCGGCGGCGGCGACACGGCATTCACCAGTCTCACAGCGGCGTACGAGGCCCTTTCGCCGACCTTTAAAAGCCTCCTGGCGCCCCTGAGCCTCTTTCACACTTCGGCGTCGGTAGGAGAGGTCGCCAGACTAGGTACCGAGCGGGCGCTGCGCGAGGCCGTGTCGACGAGTCATCCCCTCGTCATCCAACACCCCGTCACAGGAAAGCCTTCCTTGTTCGTCAACCCTACGATTGCGCGCAAGATCGAAGGCATGCTTCCCGAGGAGTCGGATACCATACTCAAGTTCCTAAACGAGCACATACGCAGCCTCGACTTTGGTTGTCGCGTCAGGTGGGAAAAGGGCTCCGTCGTGGTGTGGGATCAGCGGAGCGCTGCTCACACCGCCGTCCCGGACTTCAAGGACGGCGAGCGCCGGCACATGGTGCGAATCATTCCTTACGGATCGCAGACCAAGCCGGCATATCCGGATTCGTATGGAAAGACGAACAAGCCCATCTAGTCAGCGCTGGGGGGCCATAAAGATCTCGGTCACCGTGTACCAGGTTCACGGACTGGTGCAGCAGAATTCATTTCGCCATAACAACCACTTTTATTATTGATTATTGAGCCTATTGGTCCCCTGAGGGGTAATATGTGATAGAATACAACCGGAAATTACCGAAGCAAAATCAAAGTATGCACGCTCAGAAGTTTAGATGACGACCTACTTGACGGAATAGTCCTGATCCTGATCAGATTGATGAGTATTCCCTTGGCCCTGGTAGCATATCAAGAAGTGTGTCGCGGTACGACGACTAAGTACATGTAAGAGGCTTTGAGGATACATTACTCTACTTCAGAGTCGTCGGGGGACCTAGGAGAAAGAGGCAAAGCCGGTGATCCATTCTCAATCCGGCCAAAGGCATCTAGAGACATGACACTGCTGTCGTCGGAGGAGAGGTCATCGTGTTTTTCAGGGAACGGAGTCACATCACAGTCGTGATTGACCAGCCACCCACCGAGCTCCTCGACCAGCTCCCACCAGACCGCCGTATCGCCTTCCCCCAGGTGCCGGCGGAACCACATTTTGCAATCCGTCTCGACCTGCGCCGCGAGACTGGCATAGCCTTGGAGAGTGGTCTGGAACGGATCAAATGTGCACTTTGATAAGGTATCCTGATGAAGCATGCACTGGATAGTAAACTCACGCAACGCCGTCTTCCACTCGCGAGATTCCTCCCCGTGGACCTTGCGGAACGACGAAAACCGATCTCGCATCGAGCGCTGCGCCGCTTGGTAGTCGGCAGTGTCGGCGGCGGGGATGGAGTCTCTGGGGCACGTTAGACGAGGCAAAATAGAGATATCTTTGGGTAGACCCAACGAGCATTCCTCCTTCTCTTCTGAGCCCGTCGCTTCAGCGTCTGCGGGTATTGGTCTGCACTCGGGATTGGGCAGCAGCATTATTGGCTCGAATGGAAATTGACATTCTTCATTCGGGCAACGCAGCGAGACGCGGCGTAATGTACATGTATTGGGCGGTACTTGACGATGGCGCCGGGCCAATGGGACGGAGGTAGGGCTGTACATATTGGTAAATAGTGAATGATCCGAAGATACGACTTGAACCACTCGTGGAAAGGAAACTGCAATTCTGCATATTCTGATTTACAAGAACGAAATTGAAAAGTCACGGCTGCTCATTTGTATTCAATCGACAGAACTGGTCACAAGGCTTTGTATTGTAACATTGTGTTATAAAAATATTGACAAAGCCTTTGTACTGAATTTCGAACAAAGACGGCTAACCATCATTGCAAAACATGCGCTACTATCGACTAGATAGATCAACATGCTTCTAGTTTCATATATTCTTTGGCTGAGGTGTGGGCTTTCCTCGTCTCCTCAAACAGCAGAGTATTATGTTTGGATTGGTTGAATAGCATTCGGGGTATAATGATTCGTACAAATGCCATCATGACATGGAGCTAAAACACCTGCTACCACTCCCGCAACCGGTGAACCCCCGAACTGATGCAGCCATCGCTCCGCTAATGCATAACACGAAAGATCATTCCCCCATTCGAGTATTTTAAGAACTCAAGGCCAGACATGCGTCGACGGCTTGACCAACTCTAGAAGAAGTAGTATCAGCACAGTTTTGACAGTCAACTACAGCATGAGAACAAACTTACCTGCCCTCTTTCTGGTAGACGACATCACTAATGATGTCACGATCCAGATCAGGGAACATGCCTGCCAGCGTTTCCACAACGTTATTGTGTTCGGCTCTGTGCAGTCGTTGGGCTTCTGCTACCTCGGCGCTTGCCTGTCGCGCAGCTGCCTCCTGTGCAGAAAGCTGCTGTCGGGTTTCTCTTGAGGACCTACCATCTGAACTATGCCGTGGCGATAATCTTGGCGTACCGTCGTGTTGTGGTGTTCGTGCAGGCGAGTGACTTGGTCCTGAGGTACTCGGTTCATCCGAGAACATGCGTCCGATAGTAGATAGGGGCTTTTGTATCGAGCGCAGAAGACCAGTTATGGGGGCATTCTCATCGCTCTGGTCGGAAGATAACGACCGGCGCGGTGTGCCGGTAGAGTCAACATCTAGTGACGGACGGTTTGACGACGATTCACCGGGAGAATTTAAGCCAGTCTTTTCAGAATATTGCTCCTGCCGCGGGGATGTCTCGGCGTGGCGATGTTTCTCGGCAATGGCAGATACTGCACTCTCTACGTTTTTCTCAAAATCTTCATCAGTGATCGTAAGTGAAGTTCGGTCCATGTTTTCGATGAATTGAATGGCACCCATCTATTCGTTGTTAGCAGAGAGGTATCAGTCAAAATGTCGTGCTGTACTCACAAGTGAGGAGAGATAGTAGCCGGCTTCGCCTCCAAGCTTTTCCTGGTTTCTAAAACGCAGAATATACTGTACATTGGAAACCAGATGGTCAGGGTTGCTTTGCAAGACGACATATATCAACAGTGGCATAAAGGAGTCGGCCGAAGAGTCTGACTTGGCATTCTTGAGGAGACCTGAGCATGTGAGTAAAGCGTTCTGGAGAAAATGTCGATACCACTCACCAAATATGACTTTGCAGCAATTCAAGACACAAATGATCTTGTCTCTAGGTGCTCTGTAAGACCGTATCTTGAGGAGTTCTGAAATCATTAGATCATTGAGCATCAAGAGGGGTATGAGGCAGCATACCTTGTTGCGCAAGCGTCAGGAAACGTTTACCGCTATCACTCGTGGGAGGGATATCGAGGTGTTCCTCTCGTACCCACCCATAGATATTAATCTTTTGAGTAAGAATTTCGTCACGTTCCACGTCTTCCTGATGTTGGCCTTTGCGACCCGGTCCCATAACCTTGTCCCCACGCCTTCTAGATTTTGAACCAGGGATTGGCGTTGGTGGTGGTATAGCCGGAGAGAATGTTTGGGTGTATAGCCTGTTCATGACAAGCTTCTCCATGCCTTCACGTGCATTGTCGAACTCGGCATCCGAGACTTCTCTCCATACGTCACACTGGGCCATCTTGTTGGCAATGAAGGCCAGGAAATCGCTTATGATCTTGACCTGCTCATGCACCATCCATTGCCGTTTGGCAAACTCCTGCAAAAATGACTTCAAGTATCTCGCAACAGGGTCGGCCTTTTTGTTCTTGAGTTGTTCAAGAAATCGATGAAAGTCAAAAGGAAGAACAGGCTCAGGCTCGGGCTCGGGAGGCGGCGGCCTGTGCATAGTTGCTGCGGGTGATTGAGGTTCGCCAGACGCTGTCTCGTCCACACTATCCTTGGGTGGCACCGGAGGGCCCTGATCGTCACTGTCGCGCTCTTTCGGTTTCGACTTGCTACTGGTTGGGGAAGACGTGGAGATGCGGAGACCTTGCATCTCCTGGATCTGTTGTACGAAACCGGGCCCGAGCGGTTCCAGGCTCGATTTTCGGGGCGGGTGTTGGGGCGAAGGATTTCCAAAGAATGGGGAAGCAATCTCTAACCGTGGGCTCATGACTTCTTCGAGGTCTGGACCCCCGCCTTCTTCTGGGAATTGCTCCATAATGCTCTGAATCTCCGACCTCGAAGTGCCCTCCTGCTCGTCCTCGCTGGCGTACCTCCGATCATCATAGGCAACGTCAGACCGTGTTGGAGACGGCTCTGGGCCGTGACCCTTGGATCTGGCAGAGCTCGATCTGGATGGCGGTTGTGAAGCGGAAGGAGTTGGCGGTGTAGGGTCAACGAAAGCTGGCGTTTCGATCGTAAGGTACTGGGGTTTCCGTGGCTTTAAAGTCGCAACCGAGTCCTCTAGTCTCTCCTCCGTTGGCTGACTGGCAACTTCGCGGCCTTTCCCTTTATCTACCAGATCATCTTTGGCTGGCGGCTTTGGTTTTTGTTCTGCTGCCTCTTCTGCGACCGTGGCTTCTAGACCGATCAGGTCCCCAGACGACAAGGCCTTTGCATTTGCTGGGGCGGGGTCTTCCGCCCGCGAGGCGGCCTCCTTTAACTCATCTTGAGCTGCCGACTGGAAGTTTGTGAGAGATTCTCCATCTACCTCGGTAGTGGTGGTTGCTGTCGTTGCATCGCTCTCGGTCGGCACGATGGCTTCGGGCTGCTTTGCCGTGGGTTCGCTCATGCTGGTGGCATGATCAGGCTGCTTTTGAATAGTAGCAGCAGGAGCAGCAGAGTCACGCTGAGACTCTACAAAGGTTTGCGGCGATTCTGGAGGCATGGGCATGGGGACAACTCTGCCCGCTGCTCGAGGTGTTGGAGGGTGTTTCAAGATGATCTGGACTCGAGGAGCAGCTATCGTTATCGGATGGAGGGTTGAAGGGGTCCTGGGAATACCTAGGCCCAACTGTGGCGACTGCTGACTGTGGCGCTAAAAGCAAGAATGCCAAGCCACGTTGTCTTCTAATGAACCGACCAAATTGGTGGCAGCCATTGAGTATTTTGACTTTATTACTTGCAATCTTCGAAATCTGCCGTGTTTGGGTCTTGTAAAGAACATTCAATTACTTGATTACGTCTATGACCACTTGATGGACTTGAAAGGTTGACTAAGATATCTTCATATATATGTGTAGGTACAGATATCCTTGCCAGCAGGAGTACTGGCATATGCCATTGGACGAGTGGAAAACTGGCTGTAGATCTGGACAAAGCTATTGCTACACCAATACAGCGAGCGAGATCGACACTGCCTCGATGTCGGAATTGGCCCGCGATTGACGACTACCCTAGGAACCGTGGCAGCCCGTCCGCGTGTAACCTTATTTACTTGTTCTAGCTTCTGGATTGTGACTACGTCCTTTATACACACTGGCCTTATTCTCAAAATAGTTCATTTGGCACTGTTCTTGTCGAGCCACATCTCCCCAGAAGTAATGACTTCGGCAGATAGGAATGATTGAACCCAATTAGATGACAACTCACCCGTGGCCGACGATTCTGTTGCAGTGTGCACACTGTATGTAACATTGGCTTCTCCATGTCAATAGACCTCATGCGCATGTCGGCGATAAGCAACTGAAGGCTCTAGCACAATGGACGAATGCATACTCGGAAGTACGTTAGACAACTCTCAGATCATTCGCTCAGCCTAGGAAGCATGGAAATGTCAATATTGATGGTCGCCCACTGCCACTATATTGATGTTTATCTAGCCAATACAAGATAAAAGCACCCGGATACGGCCAAGTTTTCTCATCATCAGATAAATCGTGGCTACATTGTGTCCTGGAGACATTTACATGTAGGCATTATTCCAAGTGTCAATTGAGTTCCAGGTGACAGATGAAGAAATGTATTACATGCATACTTTAACCTGTACTTTGGGCATTGCAGAATGTCGTTTCAATGTGCTCGTTGCCCTATATGCATATGTGAAGTTTGAACGCGTCGTGTCAAATAAGCAAGGAAGAACTCAAAGCTCCGAAATGGGAGAGACCTGTGGCGTTGAGACGAAGGGAAACCAATGTTCCATATATGAAAGTGTAACCATATTCTCAGTAAACAAAAACAATTCAACGTGTTTTCATATCATGGCAAGTCCAGATACGAAGGAGTGTTATTGACTTGTAGCAGTGGCCGACGGCCGTATTATCGACCGAACGAATCAAGGAACAACAACACCATAAACCTGGGCTGCATGAAGGCGGGGCACACGACGCAATCTTGCATCAAATCAGCCAACCACGTGTGTTGACACCGGGATGTTAATTGACATTTCCCACTAAGTCCGGCGCGCCCAGCCCAGTCCAGCACTGAGACCCCACCAATGTACAGGGGATGCAGCAACCCGCCAAGCCCGGTTTTCCCGCAATGGCTCGTGGATCCGACCGACGGGGGGGCTTTGGGGGGCAGACCTGACAAGAAGTTTCGGTCATCAACCGATCGACCTGGATGGGGGGAAACCACGGCCTTATTCTAAACTGCGTTGTCCGTCTTGACTCTTGCGTCGCTCTCTTTGATGACCCTTTGAAAGTCATCGTCCACTCGCTTACATATCCCAAGCGCGAAAGAGCCGCTGACAGTTGTTTTGGATCATCCCACGCAGGGGCCGCAAAATCCACACTCGCTTGTTTCGTTCGAATTGGCTACTACACTACCCATAAGCTTCTTCTCGTAAATGCAGAGCCAAGCAACCGAGAGTGACCCGCCCTACTCTAGACGCCTGAACCACCCCAGAGAAATCGCAGCATAGGCTACTCGAACCTCCGGTCATGCTCGATTTTGGATCTGGTTGTCATGCGGTCAACTGCCATTATCGAAGCGCATAATGGGACCAGTCGACAGTGATGTCAAGCAAGAGGACGGAACCGAGAAGGGGAGTTTGATTTTCACCACCCGCAGCCGTATTCGTCGACGACACGATGCAGTCCGTGCCAGGGTGGATGCAAAGGTGTTGGATTGGTACAAGACATACGTGATTGAAGGAATCCTCCGACAGAAACCACTCAAGCCCTCGAAAGACGGGCGCCATGTGCCATTACGGATCGGAGCCGACGCGCCGCTGGTCGACGAGCGTCGCGATGGTCACTTCATCTCAAATACGATCCGGACCTCTCGGTATAATGTCTACGATTTCCTTCCCAAGCAGCTGCTATTTCAATTCACGAGATTGGCGAACTTTTACTTTCTGTGTGTGGGAATACCTCAAACCATCCCTGGCCTGAGTACCACAGGCAGTTACACGACGATTCTTCCATTGCTCTTCTTTGTGGCTTTGACTGTATTCAAGGAAGGTTACGACGACTACAAGAGGCACAGACTGGACACGATTGAGAATGCCAATATCACGACCGTGTTGGGTACACCACGCCCACCAGCAACATTACGTCCGGCATCGCGGAAGTGGAACACCTGGCGGCGCAGCGCGCGCACAGCGGCAAATGACAAACCCGAAGCAGTGGAGCAGGAGGGAGAAGATCAGTTCAACGAATTTCAAGACGACAATCTTCAATGGAACAAGGTGCACTGGCGAGATATCAAAGTAGGAGACGTTGTGAAGCTTTGCCGAGATGATGAAGTGCCGGCTGATCTCGTGCTCCTGAGATCTACCGGAGAAAATGGGATTGCTTACGTGGACACTATGGCGCTCGATGGAGAAACAAATCTAAAGAGCAAGGAGTCGCTTCCTGCATTTAAGGACTGCAATTCCGTCCAGGCGTTACACAGCCTTGATGCCGAGTTTGTGCTGGAAGACCCGAATCCCGATCTATACCGATTTGATGGCCGAGTCACCGTTGAGGGGAAAACACTCCCCTTGACCCTCAACGACGTTGTTTACCGAGGAAGCACTATTCGAAACACAAAATGTGTGCTGGGACTTGTCATAAACACTGGCGAGGAATGCAAGATCCGGATGAATGCTAATCAGCACCCAAAAGCCAAGAAGCCGGCCATTGAAAAGATCACAAACAAGATTGTCATTACGTTGGCTTTTTATGTGATTGTCCTCTCCGTGGGATGCTCCATGGGTTATATCATCTGGAAAAGGACGACGGAAGCCAACTCGTGGTATTTGCAGGATGCCACTGTGGCGTTCAAGGAGATCATCATCGGCTTTGCGATTCAATTTAACAACGTGATACCCCTTGCCTTGTATGTCAGTCTGGAGATTGTCAAGCTAGGACAAATGTTGATGCTCAACGGCGATATCGAAATGTACGACGAAGCCACGGACACACCCGCCAGGTGTAACACCAACACCATCCTGGAAAACCTGGGCCAGATCAGTTATATCTTTTCGGACAAGACTGGGACACTAACGGAAAATGTCATGAAATTTCGCAAACTGAGTATTGCTGGTACATCATGGCTGCATGAGATGGACCTCCAACCACGTCCTGATATTTCCAAGGATGCCGAGACTCAAATGAGTACAGCTATGCCAGCTTCGAGAAAGTCCCGAGAGGTTACGCGACTGATTCCCGAGGAAGAGGAAGATGAACACCCACCCTTGGCTTCACCAGTCACAATCACTGTTACGTCACCGATTCACACAACCGTCACCAATGTCTCCTCGCAGCAAGGTCGAAGGTCTTCTTCACAATGGAGATCGACTGGCCGCCCAGATCGCGAGCAACCTGACGTCACCACATACGATCTTTTGGACTTTATAAGATCAAGACCATCAGCTCCATTTGCCAGGAAGGCGCGAGATTACATTTTATGCATGGCATTGTGCCATACCTGCCTTCCCGAGCTAAGAGATGGAGAAATGGACTTTCAAGCATCCTCTCCAGATGAATTGGCGCTTGTGAGAGCTGCCCAAGAACTGGGCTACTTGGTGATACATCGATCCTCACAGACGGTCTCCCTAAGAATTTCCTTGGAAGACGGCGACGAGCGAACAGAGGTGTACGAGATCCTCGATGTCATTGAATTCAGCAGCAAGCGCAAGCGCATGTCGATCATTGTCAGGTACCCAGACGGCCGTATTTGTCTAATTTGCAAGGGAGCAGATTCCATGATCCTTCCGCGTCTCAAGCTGGCCAATCTTGCGCTGCAAAAAGTCAACGAGGTTCGCAAAAGTGCTGACTTGGAACATGAGATGCTTCGTCGAAGTGAGCAGTTAGAACCACGCAACAGCTTCGGCGGTCGTCCCAGCTTGACACTCTCTCGGAAAAGTATTGGAGGTCAGCCTCGAGCTGAATCTTCCAGAAAGCGGCCGGCGATTGAACGCAGCAGATCAGTCGAGGGTTGGAAGATTCGCCGTTCAGAAGATAAACCAAGGCCCTCACTCGGTGTTCGTACAGTGTCCTTTGATATCACCAAGACCCTGCCGCTGCCGAGCCCTCTGGCACCACCGTCGCTCGCCGACGACAGATTTGATTTCCTCGACGATCCTTCCATCAACGACGATTCTGCAGTCTTTACCAAATGTTTCAAGCACTTGGACGAGTTTGCAACCGAGGGTCTTCGTACCCTCCTCTTTGCCAGAAAATTCATCCAGAACAAGGAGTACCAGGGTTGGAAAAAGATTTACAATGATGCCACAACCAGCCTCGTCAACCGCCAAGAAATGATTGAATCTGCTGGTGAAATGATTGAGCAATCATTGGATCTGGTAGGTGCGACGGCCATTGAAGACAAATTGCAGGTCGGAGTTCCCGAGACAATTGAAAAGCTGCGCCGCGCCAATGTCAAAATTTGGATGTTGACTGGCGATAAACGGGAAACAGCCATCAACATTGCCCACTCTGCTCGCATTTGTCGTCCCGGCTCTGATATTTTCATCCTTGATTCTACAAAGGGTGACCTCGAATCACAAATTCTTGGAATCGTCGAAGATCTTCAGGCGGGCTGTCTACACAGTGTTGTCGTGATTGATGGGCATACCTTGGGGGTTGTGGAACAGTCGCCAACTCTCAAGGCTTTATTCTATACCTTGATCCCCACCATCGACTCGGTGATTTGCTGCCGCGCTTCACCATCACAAAAGGCTTCCATCGTGAAAGGAATCCGCAGCCGCCTTCCAGATGCTTTGACCCTTGCAATTGGCGATGGTGCCAATGATTTAGCCATGATATCCGCAGCTCACGTCGGCGTGGGAATCTCGGGCAAAGAGGGTCTCCAAGCCGCCCGAGTCGCCGACTATGCTATTGCTCAATTCCGTTTCCTACAGCGACTACTCCTAGTCCACGGCAGGTGGAATTATGTACGCACCGCCAAATTCGTCCTGGCCACGTTTTGGAAGGAAATGTTCTTCTACTTGCCCACTGCATTGTATCAACGATACAATGGATACACTGGCACATCTTTGTACGAAAGTGCAAGTTTGACTGTATTCAACACTCTTTTTACTTCCCTTGCTGTCATTATCCCTGGTATCTGGGAACAGGATCTCAGCGCGGAGACCTTGCTCGCAGTGCCCGAACTATACGTCTATGGCCAGCGCAACATGGGTCTCAATGTTAAAAAATACCTAATCTGGATGATTGCTGCTGCCTCAGAGGGCGTAGGCGTTTGGTTTATTGTTTGGGCAGGCTACGGAGGCTTCCTCGGCATGGTTGGAGATAACAATCTCTACCCCTTGGGAGAGCTTGCCTTCTCCATTGGAGTGTTGTGGATTAACTACAAACTCTTGTAAGTCGTTCACAAACCACAATATCCTCTTAAACTAATAGCAATGTAGCATGCTCGAGACGCACCACAAGTCGGCAATTGTTCTTGGTGGTTTTGCCATCACCATCATAGGCTGGTGGCTATGGAACATCATTCTGTCTGCGGTGTATAACCCCGGCGTCAACACCTATGCAGTACGCAATGGTTTTCTGAAAACCTTTGGCGGCGATGCGCTATGGTGGTTTACCCTCATTATTACAATGGCCATTTTGATATGCTTTGAGCTTGGCTTCAAGGCTATCAAGCGGAATCTCATCGTCGGCGGGCTATGGCAATGGCCTCCGTGGAAGAAGAGAGCCTTGAGCGACTCTGCCGAGGAGTGGCATCTGGAGCTGTGGCAAGAGCTCGAACAAGATCCTCTTATCCGGGCACGGCTAAAACAAGGAGAATCCAACGATTGTGTCATAATGGAGGAAGAGGTGGAAGATGTCGTGGAAATCCCAACCTCGACGGGAACGGACGATATTGAGATGAGGAAAATTTCCTGATTCTTGACTATAGACAACATCTGCGTATCTTGAAAGCGCGCATTTTTGGTCGGCGTTTGTTATACCCGTTCATTGGCTCTGCTATTAACCTAGAATTGCGGGAACATTGAGGGGGGCATTGATTTCAATCCGTTAGGGATACCCACATGCTAAGCAAGAGCTTTTTCTTAATATGATCTGTATATATGGAAGCGACGTGTAATACATCTTCAGACCATTCTTTGTTACAAATCGAGTCCCAATCATGATATCTAGAACAAAGAAATTCCCCTCAGAACTTGACATGTTAGTCCCTCACGCAAAGCATCAGACACATGATCGTCAATTTCGCAATGAGGACGCTTCAGATGAAGACGATGGAACAAACGAGGCCGGGTCGCATGCGGAAAGTGTAGTGGCCGAGCTCGAGGAGCACAGATAAGCTGAGCATTGACATAGACAGTAGGTTCGACATCAGGCAGAAGGCACATATACACAGATCATACATATACGTGGCTGTGGAAGCAAGATCTGAATGCATTCGGGCAGCTCAACCGGCATTCGCAAGGTGTATCAAGCGACTCAATTCCACGCCAAACAGCATCTCCGGGCAATGACATTGAGTCGTGATTCTACACATTGACTGGGTCCACTTGCTATGTTGTATATACATTTACAGCAGGAGAGAGGATAACGTATGGTCGTATAGCACTTGCGAAATCAGGAAACAGTAGCAAAAATGGCAGTTGCAAACGAGAAGCTCAAATGCTAATAAATCTATCAACTCTTTAAGCTTAGAACAATACAATGAAAAGCAATGATTGACGGCTGCACTACTCCATGTGCTATGAATCCTCAAGTCCACGTGCCGTGTTGCCGCACGTACGCTAGCACGGGGTAATTCCCGGGGTTAAGGGGCTGAGAGGGAGCCGAGGGTAGCGCTGTTCAATGTTCTGTCAGTGTTCCGTCCCAGGGGGCCACTCCAAGTTCTTAAGGTCTTTCAAGCGCCAACCCCAAAAAGGCCAGGCCATATCTCATCATTAATTGATCTCCCTAAAAGGGCTGAGCTCGCTATCTTTTTAGGCAGTCCGTGCCTCTACGCGGCGCCAAGTGGTTCCCTTACGAGTCCCTCCTTGGCCTTTCCTTTGGGGGAGAGTCTGGGACTGGGACTGGGACTGGGACTGGGGACTGGGACCCATCAATCACGGAGACGCAATCGGGTTTCATCAGCTGCTTCGCCTCTTCTTCTCTTTCCATCGTATCCTTCCTTAGCCCAGGGTTGTGACATCCATTCTCCTAGTCCATTCTTTATTATTTTCAAGTGTCAATTCTGTTGTTGGTGATTGTTGGCCAAGACCATTGCGGATTGCCGACGATTCACTCTCTCATTGTACCCATCTGCCTACATCACCTTGGTAACAGGTACCTTGAATACCTAGCTGTTGACTTTACACATGTCGCACCTCTCTCTCTCCTAATTCCTTTGTAATCAAGCCAACTGTTCCACCCGTGTCTGGCTTCGTCCAACCCTTGCTTCAGCGAATCGAGCACATTTCCCGGTCAATCACTACATCGCTCCCAATGTGGCACCATACTGAGCAGCCGTAATCATGCCCTCCGAAAAGTCCGAATACATTCCGGCGCCGCCGATACCTTCGTACGACGAAGCAGTCCAGGGCTCTTCATCTCGAAATGACTGGGGACCGCCGCCCCGGTCGCCCATCGACGACAGGCCAGAGTCCGAGCGGGAAGCGCAGTCGCTGTTGACAACATCGCGGAATCCCGCATCAGAGCGGAGGACACCTGCTGGCTACCGTCCGCCACACGTCGAGGACGCCGACGAAGATTCCGAGTGGAGCCTCGACAGCGATGACGACGACGACCCGGAAAATGCGCAGGTACGGCGCGAGATGCAAGAGCTAGAGGTCGAGGACCCCTTGAATGGATCGAGCTCTCGGCCCAACTCGCTGTGGCGAAAGCGCATCGCCGCCCTCTCGCTGCCGAAATGGAGATGGCGCATGCCACGGCTGACCGTGCGGCTCCCGCGTGCAAGCGACAATGCCAACGCCGCGCCAGCGGATAGCGAAAGAGGCACTTCAGAGACTCCTGCCAGGTCTTGGTGGCACAGCAACATCAACCTAAACAGCACGGCAGCGCTGCTACTCGTAGGCAGGCTGCTCGCGCTGTTCTTGGTGCTGGGCTTCTTATACCTTGTTTTTGTGAGTGACTTGTTCACGAGCATGTCACAGCGAATTGGCGGCCAAGTCTTCGACCCAGAAAGTGTCCGACACCATATACAAAACAGCATGGACCCTCGCCGCATGCGAGAGACCTTGAAACACGTCACAAAATATGCCCACATTGCAGGTACAGAGGGTGACTATGCCCTGGCCGAGGATGTGCGGAATTCCTTCCTGAGAAGTGGCTTGGAAGATGTAACGGTCGATGAATACTATGTCTATCTCAACTACCCCAAGGAGGATGGGCGGGCGATCGAGCTCATGTCGGAAGATGGTTCGAAAGCTATATGGCATGCAGGACTCCAGGATGGACCATACTCTCCGCAGAATGTCATCGGCAAGCCAACCTTGACCTTCCACGGCCACTCCAAATCCGGCGATGTAAGAGGCCCACTGATATATGCCAATTATGGAAGCCGAGAGGATTTCAAACGTCTCCAAGACAGCGGTATTGACACCAAAGGCGCCATTGCTCTCGTACGCTACTATGGAACCCAAGGTGATCGAGCTCTCAAGGTCAAGGCAGCCGAACTGGCTGGCTTTGCAGGTTGCATCATTTACAGCGACCCTGCCGATGACGGATTCCTTCTCGGAAAACCTGCACCTGCGGGTTGGTTTATGCCTCGCGAAGGAGTGCAACGTGGCGCCGTGAGCTTGATGAGTTGGGTGGTGGGTGATGTACTAACTCCAGGCTGGGCAAGTAAAAAGGGTCAGCCCAGAGAGAAGACAACGCAGACCAAGGGTCTTGTACAGATTCCCAGCTTACCGATCAGCTGGGGAGATGCCCAGAGACTATTACAAGCAATCGAAGGATTTGGTGAGCCGCTACCAGAGGAGTGGCAAGGTGGCGTTCCCGACGTGAAGAGCTGGTGGAGTGGCAACTCCTCTTCACCTATTGTTCGGCTGAAGAATGAGCAAGACGAAATCGAGCAACAGCCCATCTGGAACATCTACGGAAAGATTGTTGGAATCGAGCAAAAGGAAAAATCCATCATTATCGGCAACCACCGGGATGCTTGGAACTGGGGCGCGACCGATCCGGGATCAGGAACTGCAGTCATGCTGGAGGTTGCCCGCGTCTTTGGTGATCTTGTTGCTCGAGGCTGGCGACCCGCCCGAACCATTGAGTTCATGAGCTGGGACGCTGAAGAGTACAATCTTATTGGCAGCACCGAGTTCGTGGAGAACAACCTTGAATACCTTCGAAAGAACGCCTTCGCATACATCAATATCGACACGGCCATCAGTGGCACAGAATTCCACGCAGCCGCATCTCCCGTCTTCAACAAGCTCTTGTACAGCGTCTTAGAGCGTGTATACGATCCACTCGAAAATGCGACGCTCAAGACACTTTGGGAGGCTCGTAACGGCGACCTTGAAGGTTTAGGGGCAGGAAGCGACTATGTTGCCTTTCAGGACATGGCCGGAACGAGCTCTATCGATATCAATTTCCAGGGCTCAAGGTTTCCATACCATTCAAACTACGACAACTTTGACTGGATGTCCCAAGTTGCTGACCCAGATTTTGTGTATCATGGTCTTCTGGGACAGGTTTTGGGTCTTTTGATTGTCGAACTCGCAGAACGGCCCATTCTGCCATTTGACCTTCACCACTATGCACTCTCCCTAGGTCGTTACCTGGGCGATCTTTGGAAATGGTGCGAAAGCAACGGAGCCAACCGAGATGACAAGTCTAAGCTTGACTTCACTGCACTCACGGACGCTGTCAAGGAAATCGAAGAAGCCGTCGCCAAATTTGGCATTTGGGAAGTGGAATGGCAACAAGCAGTCGTCAGTGCCAATGGCTGGGAACCCAGTGGACTTGGCCGAAGAAGATGCGAGTACAACTCGAGAATGGCATTGTTCGAGACTGGGCTCCTGGACACCGAATTCGGCGGAGGCGTGAGTAGCCCTTGATACCATCTGCGAGGCCCCCTTTTATTAACATCCCGTCCTAGATCCCAAACAGAACACAGTTTGTTCATACCGTTTTCGGTCCACAGCTGTGGTCTGGTTACGATGAAGCATTCTTCCCTGCTATTCGGGACGCTGTTGACGTCCGTGACTTTGAATTGGCTCGGTCGCTTGTCAACAAGACTGCTACCATTTTCTCCGCAGCCGCCGAAGCCTTGAATGCCTAAGAGCTTTTTTTCCGTCTTACTCGGGCTGTCCATAGCTCGCCGTTGTTTGTCTTTTCTTGGTTAAATTTCCCCCCTTCCGAAAGGTCTTTTTTGGAATTTGCATCGCTTGGCGTTGGTGGTCAGCTGGGCGAAAGCTGAAACTGATTTTATTTTTATCTTTTAACCCTGGTAACATTTTTACATATTTTGAAAGTCGCGGTGTGCTTTGCGTCCGAGTTGTGGTCAGCGGGTAAAAAAAGCGTCTCTTGTAGAAACTCGGCGACGATATATTACCATTTTGACGTTTTGTCGTCATGTACAATTTCTGATCTCCTGACTTGTCCCTAAAATCATTGTTGCATGCATGTGTCATCCTGACATGGTGACTGACGACAACACGGTTCTTTCAAGCACTCTCAGAATGGGCGAATGCGAGACGGGACAGATCTGGCTGAACCCCATCATACATGGAGTGCAGAAGTACTCTCACGGGAAACCTTTATCAGTCTGGCGAGTTGTTATTCGAGAGTTCTTTCCAGTATTATGTACATATCGGCCTCCAGTTGCTATAAAATTAGACCGCTGTATTGAGAACTAATCATCAATTGTTCGCCTTGATGGTGCTCTAACTGCACCTTTTTTCATTCCTCATCAGGTAGGGAAGTTGCCCGTTATGACAAACGCACGAAAGTTCCCATCGATTTCGGCTTCTCCAGCGCTCAATGTCCTCATGGTTCTTCTTGCTTATTTCTGCGGGTATAACACAACGCCCTCCCATCCCCTACTAGCAATGTTGTCTAGCGTCTGCTTAAAGTGCTTCCTGCTACTCTCTACGCTGGCCGTGTCTTGCTGGTTTGTGCTCAGATTCGAGTGGATGAGTTCAATAAGACCATTGAGATATTTCGTGGTGACCTGTATTCATCAGTTAGATAAACGTTCTTCGTGACGGTGGATGAAATGTGACTGCGACTTACCGACTCGTTTTGCTGTTCAAAGTAGTATGCGTAACGGTCCAGGATCTCTACAAAGAGCTCAATCGAAGCAGCTTGCTCCATGCAGCTATCGGCCACACGTAGGGCTCTTTGCAGACACTCCAACACTCGCTTTCCATCGCGGTAAAGTCCCTCCTCTGACTCCTCCGTGGCTGCGATGGGCGTGGCCCACCAAAGATGGCTAGCAAGGTAGACGGCTCGGCACTGATCAGGCTTGCGCAACAGCTTGCTTCCATGGAGGGCACACTTGGTGATGAGAGTGTCGTAGTTCTCGCGGCCAAAGTTTCTCGTTTGGTGGAGGGCGCTGGCAACCACACAAACTGCCTGGAACTGAGCCTTGGAGTCGCTAATGGCTTCCTCATATACGGTGAAAGCTTGTGCAAAGAACTCATAGGCAACCTCTTCAAATCCAACAATATCAGCAGTCTGTCCACAAGCGGTGAACAGTCTCAATGCCAACTCGGCTGTTCCTGATCCGTTTACGCGAGCATACAATGCTGATATAGCGGAATGCATAAACTTGAAGAGAGCAGATGACTGCGTCTCCCAGTTGTCTTCATAGTGCTCGCGAGCCTTGAACTTTCTGGCCAGCTTCATGCCAGCAGTGATGATTGGTGGTGTGGTTGTACGGATCCGGTCCCCACCTTCAGCATACGACTTGCGCACCATTTGCAGCAGCTTAAACTGGGTATCGTTGTTGTCGCTTTGCACCAGGTGAACAAGTCGTGCAAGCCAGCCCTGCTCCTCGATAGTTTCATCAGTTTCCACGACTCGTCGTTGCGGGCCACCAGGGTAGCCAGCGGGCGGCTGGGAACCCTCCTTGACGAGGACTTTGAGGATCTCGAGGACATTTTCTAGTTGAGCTGGAGTAGAGATCAAGGTGTGATCCCGGAGCAGCGTCCTTGCAACCTCGCCGGCTACTGCCCTGCGTGTAGGGTAGGTTTGGGACTGGAACAATGGCACATATGTTGGCAGCGACAATGCTGTAAAGATGGAAACATATCTCTTGAGAGGTGCCTGCAATAGGGCCAGTAAGCTTTGCTGTGCAGGTGGCGAGTGTAAATCAGCGCTGTTTTGATGCTCTCGGACCTTGCGGTTTGCATAGTCGAGAATTTGATCCACATAGTCCAAGCGATTGGGGTAAATATTCAAGGCCAAATTTGTCAAGGACACCAACAAAGCAATGGTATCCTGGATGGCCAGGTGCTGTACTGCCACAAGGTTGTTGACCTGTTCGAAAAAGATCTCGTAGAGTTTGACATCCTTTGGAATACCGCGCTCCTTTTTAGGGGTCGATGAAGGTTGCTCTCCATCCGTTTCCACTGCGGTAGACTCTGTCTCGGCAACCGATGGTGTCGCTTCGGGTGCGGCCTCGGTAGTCTCGCTGGCAGGAGCCTCCGAACTCTGGCCATTTTGGGCCTCGTCGCCATTGGTATCCTCCGCGGGTACCTCGGCGGGTTCGGGCTTTGTCTCTTGCTGCTCCTTTCCGAGTCGAATCTTCTCCAGCAGTTCTGCCAGAGCCTCTTCCTCCAGCTTACCCCGATCATCGCTTGCTTCTGCCTGAGACTCGCGCTCGGCATATGCCGAGAGGCGGTCCATCAGGCCAATCACAATGGCCTTGACATTGACGTGAGGGTTGAGCCGGGACACAGCGGCCAAGAATTGATCGAGAGTATGTAGGTGGAATTCGTCGGGGAAGACCTGGGTAATAATCTCCAAGAGGTACTCCTGAGCTAGGACATCGCGGCACTGGACGACCTGCTCGAGCAAAGGTCCAAGAATGCCATTGCTGTATGTCTCGAGATCCACCAATTGACTCAGCCGGACAATGTTGCTACCCACCAAGAGCTGCAGTTCTCTGCGCTCGCGCGTTCGCTGTTCCCGATCTCTCGAGTGACCTTGGTGTTGGAGCCGCACCCAGAGCTTGTTCATCTCGACAAAGTTGGTAAGGACAAAGTTAATAGAGTCCTGTAGGTTGCCTTCGGGGCCATCGCCCTCGCCAGTCGGAAGATAGTCTCGTGCCTGGCCAGACAGATAGTACCGCAAGAAGAGTCCACGAATCGGGTGCTGGACACCTCTGCTCATGTCCATCATATCTTTCATGAGCTCCTTGACCGGCGCCTCGGGGATTGCCATGTAGGCAGTGCCCACAGTAATCATGAGGTACATGCGGGGGATGATATTTCCAGCATATTGTACAAGCTCGTAGAGGTCGGCAAGGTGGTTGTGTGGGTGGTTTTCACGAAGGTGGACGGAGAGATATCGCAGAGCATCGAAAACGGACATGTACAGCTCGTAGTATTGCTTGGGGCCCAAACTGCTTGTTCGAAGCTCTGATACCAGGGTTGAGCTGCGTGGGATCACATTAGCATTCCGAGCAGCAACACAGAACGGGAAGGGTAGATGGGGAAGGCGTCATACCAGCACTTGAGCGCATCCATGAGCTTTCCTGGGGTATCCAGACATTTGCGCATGAGCACAGTCTGCTGGCGCACCGCAATCAAGGCATCCTCGAGCAGCCGCGCCTGATCCTCGGGCGGAGCGGGTGTCGCCGACATGGCTGCTGAGCTGGGAGCGGTGGGTGAACTTCTGGTTCGAGTCGCAATTGATCAGAAGTCGGAGCGGCGAGGGATGAGTCGATTAATGGACGGCGCCTCCTCGATGGGTGAAAAGCTGCGATCGCCGTGGGAGAAAAAGGAAAAGCTGATGCCTTGTCGCTAATTAATTGTACCTTACTTGGAGAGAAGCTCACCCCCGGGCTGGCTTTGGCTGGCTGGCTGGCTGGTTGGCTTGGGTTGCTGCTGGTTTAGGAGCTTGCTCTCACCCACCCACTCACTACTACCATCACTATCGGTCGGCCAGGATGATGCGACCCACCTTTAAACGTCGTCGTTCGTCACTGCGGGTGGGATGGAAAGCACGGGCCCCACCAAAAAGACCGCGCCCAGCCTCTCCTTGGACGCTGGACAATCAATGCACAGCCACAAAAACGCCAGAGTATCAGATTATAGAATGTAGGTAAATACATAGTCTACAATACAAATGTTCGCATAATAATTAGATAGCATGAGAACACGGTACATACGGTGAACTACCGTGGTTTATGGCGGCTTACAGCAATTGTATTTTACACTACATGAAACTAAAACCATCCCTAGTGTGTTACCAAAACACATCTTTAGTCTTTTGACTCCCTCACCTTTGCTGATACGAGACCTAGAAAGGAAACCAAAAAGAAATTATATATAGTACCAAAAGAACGACCCATATATATATACAAACAAATAAGAACTGGGCCAAATAGCCGATCAAGTTCGATACAAGCTACTAATCTAGACGATATCGCACAATTTGAGTAAGTCAAGACAGAAAGTTGTGTTGTGGTGAAAAATGACGTATCGACAAGTCGTCAACTGAGCGATCGCTTAGATTGCCGACATAATCCTACCTGTGTAATCGTACGGACGAGAGCAACGAAGGATTGTTTCAAGCATTTCTAAGGGTTGATACTTGTTTATCCTAGCACGATTTGTAGAGCACCCCGACCTCGTTTGTACGGAATTTATCAGACAACGGCTCGGCGAGGTAACAAGCTCTGTAATATTTCCGTGTTGGTTGGCCGTGGCAAGAACATTCCACGAAAAGCGCAGTCAAGGTGCAGGGGAACAAATTTCAGCTACAGGATGCCTTGAGTCCCACCTCATAAGGCTGAGCTCGGAAGGGGATTGAATCAATCAGAAGTAAGCAATCCTTGATTTGCTATACGGAAGCTACATATGTAGGTAGGGAATACAATACGAAGTGGGGCCATCCTGATCAATTTGTGAGATGTGACATCCATCACAGCCTTCATCAACCAGACTGATTCAGCCCTAGATATATAGGTGCGTCGCATCGCTACTTCCCTCTGCTGCTGCTGACGACAGAGGGGGGAAAGATGCAAATATCCTCGGATGATCTCTGTTTTCGATTTTCTTGAGATCCGTGCCCAGATTCAACAAAGTTACAAAACATGCAACCTCGATCAGACGATTTGGAGATGACATCCATGCACAGACTACCATCAAACACCTCGAATGCCAGGTCAGACTTCTCAAATGCAGCATCACAAGCGGAACATCGCGAATTGTTTTCAGCCGCCAGTCACAGCAACCACAGCGACGATACAAGCTCTCTTCTATCAGCGCAAAGGGGTAATTATCTAAACAGAGAGACTCAAAATAACTTGACAAGCAAAGACGTGGATAAATCAGCTGTAAGCCCGAGTGTCTGGGATTCAGTACAAGCAATGGACTGGTGGTGGTGGTGGGAGATTGGTGCATCGGCTCTGAGTATAGCCTGTGTAGCAGCCATCGTCGGCGTTCTAGTCTATATCAACAACCTGGCCATCGATCAGTGGAACTTCCAAATTTCGCCAAATTCGCTCATCGCCGTCATGACTACAATTTCAAAGGCAGCAATGATGGTCCCCATTGCGGCTTGTATCAGTCAGCTGAAATGGGTGTACTTTTCGGGTAAAACACGACCCATTCGAAACCTTGATTTGTTTGACGCAGCTAGCCGCGGTCCATGGGGTTCTCTATGTTTCGTCCCTTCAATACGAACCGAGGCAATCACGGCCTCAGCACTAGCCCTTGTTACCATCCTCGCATTGGGCGTCGAACCCACGGCTCAACAGATTTTGGGCTTATCATCTCGTTTACAGGGGGGCCAAGACCATGGAAACAGCGTTTATATTCCACTTGCTAGCTCATACTCATCAAAGATGGCCGACTTCGAAGGAATATTTGATACGGTACGTGAACCTTACATCCAGTATCCGGACGGTGACAACTGATTATTTTGCTTAGACATGGGGGAATCCGGCAAGCAGTGACTTAATCTATCAACAGGCTGCTATTGCACGTGGAGTTGCTGGTGATATCCCTTCACTTGACTTTCATTGTCCTGATGAAGCAGTCGAGTGCCGATGGGCAAAGTTTGACACACTGGGAGTTTGTACCACGGTGCGAAACGTAACAGTCGATATCAAGCCGAATTGCTCAAGTGATGATCAAGGTCCGCTGCTTAGTGAGGCAACTTGTGTCTTTGACTTTGCGACAATTCGAAATTCATCAAGACTGGGACCAACTATTTTGGTTCCACACCCGTTCAACGAGAGCGAAGTGAAACCGTCCCCGATTGAAATGACATGGAGTTTCACCGATGACAATATTCCTGGAGCTCTGAACTATTACGTATCAGTGGGTTCTACCGGAGTCGATAATGCTGGCAGCAATCTGGATCTTGTGCGGTATCCAGTCGATCCACATTGGAAGGATACCGGAGACTCCACAGCTGGAAGGCCCAGAACAGCATCCCCAGAGATCATGGAAGCATGGAGTATGCAGTGGTATTGGTGCGGCCACTCATACACAGACGTTGTCGCTACTGCTAGCGGAATCAAAAGTTACAACCGCTCAATAGAAGACTTGTATCGCAGCAGCGATGGGGACCGCAAGGGTCTTTACGTTGGGAACAACACGGGTACCGAATACTTCTTCAACCCAGAGGTTATCTTGACATCAGCCGAGTTCCAAGCATCAGAAACAGTCTTGTTCAAATACATTTCTCACGCCTTCACGGATCAACTTTATGAAGGCACGTACCTTGAACAAGAGAATGACAATGATCGTGTCTTGAGCTTCGGCAGGTTCATCTATGGCGCGGACATTCCCCGCTTCGCGCAGAATGTGGCAGACACTCTCTCTGTTTTGATCAGGCAAAATAACAGCGGGGACAATTCGGAATCGTCCTATCAATATGGAACTGCCTTCTCGATGACGACGTACTACAATGTGCGCTGGGGATGGCTTGTATTACCGCTGGTGGAAACGATCCTCACAGCCATCCTGTTACTAGTGGCAATTATACAAGCCAGAAAAGAGCCGTTACTCAAGTCATCCCAGCTTGCTCTTGTATCGTACGGCGCAGGGGCGCAGGGCCAGGACAAGCTCGTGCCAATGAAGCCTCCCCGAACCACAACTGCCTTGGAATCTGAACTAGGGAAGCGAAAGGTAAGGCTGAGCAGGAACGAGACTGGTCATATTGGCTTCATTGGGAGATAAAAGAAGAAGATGGAGTCTGGATATATAACTCCCGAATCTGACACGAAAGCGACAGTGGTGAGGCGTTGAAGCCAATGTACCTACACAGATATTCATAAATGTGGTAATAAATTTGAATTTTGCACAAATATGCATACAACAACACTTGAGATGATATAATTATTCATTCAGTAAGTATTGTCTAAGCAAAGTTCAACTCCTTCCAGCCCGACTTGGCACTGTCCGCACATCGCTTTCTATACTCTACAACATTGCCCACATATCTAGCAACACTCCTCTCCTGTTTACCCTTGACATTGGAATTGACACCCGTCATCCAACTGTCCACCTCATTGATGAGCGAGCCCTTGCTACAATCCACCACATGCTCGCCCCAGGCCTGTACAGCCTCGGCCTTGGGCTCTACAAAAGTGTATCCGTGCTCATGAATGTGCTGCAGCATGGTACAGACCACATCCACCGCATTCTCGAGACTGCGCGTGCCGTTGCCAAAAGGCTGGTGCGGGCCCAGCACCATGAACGTGTTGGGCATGTCGGGGACGGTGATGCCCAGGTATGTCTTGGGCTTGTGGTCGACCCAGATGGCGTCCTTGCCCTTTTCCGAGTCGCTGTAGCCGAGCAAGGGCCGCCCGCGCTTGCCGCGGAAGTCAATGGCGCTGTAGGAGCCCGTGATGGCGTCGAAGCCAGTGGCAAATATGAGCACGTCGAGCTCGTGGCGGGTGGCGCCATCGTCGTCGCCGGTGGTGACGACGGCCGAGGCCTCGACGCTCCGGATCGGCGTCTTCTTGAGGTCGACGAGGTGCACATTGGGCTGGTTGTACACCTCAAAGTAGCCGCTCTCGAGCGGGATCCGGCGCAGGCCGAAGCCGTGGTCCTTGGGCACCAGGGAGTCGGCGACGGCGGGGTCGCGGACGCGCGCGCGGATCTTGTCGGCCATGTAGTCCGAGTACAGCTGGTTGGCCTCGCGGTCTGTGTACGTGTCCTTGAAGACGCCGAGCCACTTGCCAAAGCCCGCCGCGTTGTACAGCTTGTCCCAGAGGGCCAGGCGCTCCTCCTGGGTTACCTCGGACGACTTGCGCGGGTCTGCCGCGTACAGGAACCCCGAAGAGGTCCTGGCGCACTGGGAAAATACCTCGTCATACGTCGTGGCCAGCTCCTCCATACGTTCGGGCGAAATTGGCTCGTTACGCAGAGGCGCGGACCAGTTGGCTGTTCTTTGGAATACCGTCAGGGACTCCACGTTGGACTCTTTTGCTATGGCGGTAATGGTTTGAATGCCCGTGGCGCCTGTACCAACGACGCCTACCCGCTTTCCGGCCAGATCCCGCCTGTAGTCGAGGTTCTTGGGCCAATTCGAAGTGTGAAACGCCTGGCCGGTGAAGCCTTCAATGCCAGGGATGTTGGGGAGAGTAGGCTTGCTTAGAAATCCCAAGCAGCTGACAAAGAAACGAGTCTTATATTGGCGACCTTCCACATCGGAAAAGAGCCATGTGTGGTTATCGTCGTTCCAATGTGCGGCCGCTATTGCTGTATTGAACTGCATGTGCTTGTACAGGTCGTGCTTTTCACAAACCCTCTGTATGTATGACAAGACGTCAGGCTGGCCTGAAAACGTCTCTTTCCAGTGCCACTCATTTAAAAGATCCTTGTCCCATGAGAATTGGTAGGTGAGTGATTCTGTATCGACGCGAGCTCCAGGATAGCGATTAAGGTACCAAGTGCCGCCAACACTTGGGCTAGCTTCGAGAAGCTTTACCCGCCATGAGGGGAATTGTTGGCGAATATGATGAAGGGCGCATACGCCGGAGAATCCGGCTCCTACGATGAGGACATCGTAGTCAGTGGCGGGGATGTCCAAAGAGCCCATGGTAGACGTAAAATGATGTAAAAACAGATGTGAAATGTCAACCTTGAAGTTGCAAGATAGATTGATTTCAGTCGACAGTTCGACTGTGCAATGGGTTATGACTGAGTGTTCAACGCAGCAATGTTTTATTCTAAATACTTTGTATACATGATCAAGAACAACCACCAAAATACTCCTCACATTATCCGTATTCAACTCCGCATCTTGCTAGAGAGAAAGCCTCCTCATTCAATGTCTCACGCCACCCTCGTGACGATGTGCTCAGTATCAAACAGGGCATGCGATGCCATTTGTGCTTGGGGAAAGTATTGCCAGCGGGGCTTTATCAAAATGACTAGCACCTCGCCCATTTGTAGATAATCATGAATCGTCGCTGCACGCTTATCGACAGGGGGTCAAGCGCATATGCAGCCCTGGTATAACTTTCCATTTTCAAAATCCGCCCCACATTAGACCCTAAACCCCGCAACGATCTATCTCCGTAGCTCGATATACTATTCTGTCATGCTTGGTGAGACTATCAGTGAGACGAAGGGGCGATTGCGAAGTCGCCGGCCTACACATATTGGCGAATTCCTCGATTGACATGTGATTTAACAGAAATGGCTAGTGATGAAATTCTACAATTTGTCTGCTTTATACTGGAGGAAGTATGTCCTCTACCGTATGAGTAGCTACGATAGAGTCAGTCACACCTGATGAACCAACCAGCAGCTCATGAATGTAAGGTCGATTTCCGTGGTCAATTTCCGTAGTGATAAGCGAGCATTGTAAAGCACGGGACAGGCCAGGGACGATTACACTGCAAGTATGAATAGTGACGTACGAAGAATTATGCTTGAATTTCAATTATATATAAATCACCTCTCGGTGTATCCACCATCCACCATGAGTGCAGTTCCCGTCACAAACGAGCTTCGTCCGCCCGCAAGGTAGACAACGCCATCTGCAATCTCCTGCGGCTGTCCCACGCGCATCATGGGTACCGCCGTCATCACTCGCTCTTCCATGGCCTTGAAGACGCCAGGGTTCTTGGTTGTCAGGGGCGTCTCGGTGTATCCAGGGCAGACGGCGTTGATCCGCAGACCGTCCTTGGCATAGTCCTCTGAAGCCGATCTCATCAAGCCGAGGACACCCGCTTTCGATGCAGCGTACGCCGTCGAGAGCGGGATGCCGGCGACGGACTGGATGGAGCCAAAGAGCACAATAGAGCCCCTTTGCACGGGCCGGCCGTCGATGGACGACAGGATCGGCTCCTGCTTGAGCATGATCTGGGCGGCCGCCTTGAGGATAAAGAGCGAGCCCGTGAGGTTGATGTCGAGGATGCGCTGCCAGTCGCTGGCGTGGGCAAAGGCCGCGCCGCCCTCGTGCTTCATGGCGATGCCGGCGGCGTTGGCGACGTAGTCCAGCCGCCCGAACTCGGCGGCCACGGCCTGCACGGCCTGCACCACCGAGTCCTCCTTGGACACGTCCACCTGGTGCACCACGACGCGGCACGGCTTGCCGCCCGAGGATGTGTACTGCTTGGCTTCGATCTCGGCCTTGACCGTGGCTAGGGCTTCAGGGTTGACGTCGAACAGCGCCACGCCGGCTGCGCCGTCTCGGGCAAATGTGTGGGCGCATGCTCTGCCAATGCCTGATGCGCCACCTGTGACCAAAGCAAAGCCGGGAACATCCATGGCTGGAAGATATTTCAGGTATGGGTAGGGGTTAAGGTGTTTCTGCTGTTGAAGGGAGTCTTTGAAAATGTGTTTTGTATCAAGGCCACACGGAGATAGTTACAAGAATATGCTCATGATGATCGAAACTATAGTCATGGCGATTCAACTATAAATCGAACCTCCTTCCCCATATTTCCATGTATCAAATGACTATACGGAAACCGATTTGTAAGTTCATTCGTGTCTATCAAGCACATCTATGTGGGGTCGGCGGGTATACTGGCTATCGGCCACTTATCGGCTCGCCAAATCCAGAAAGTTTCCCATTATAGCGCGAAGTGGCGCCGAGCAGTTTATCAAGGCCACGCAGTCATGGCTGCATGACTTCTTATCACGAGACAGCTGACAGAAATAGCGCAGGGCTCAAAGTGGAATACGTAGGCGGGAAAATGGATCTTGCTCATAGCTTTCCCCGCGTTTTCTGTGGCAGAGGCTCGATCTGTATCATGAATAGGGAAACAAGTGTAATATTGGAAAAGTGGATCTTTCTATGGATCATTGAACTGGCCATTTTACCATTATCTTATTCACGGAGCAGAAAGAAAGTTGATTGTGTTATGTGCACGAGAAACGTGTTCTATTGGAAGTTGTATTATCGTGTGCTCTCCAGCTTGGTCCAACTATCTAGTAGTCGTGCAAATAATGCAACAAACTCTTAAGCTTAAGAAGCGACTATCTTCTTTACTGTCTGGAGGAACCCCTTGTTCTTGGCTCGACTCATTTCCTCCTCCTGGAACATCAATGCATCCGCCTCAATCACATCCAGACCGGTGGTCAAGTCCACATCTGTCGGGTTATACATCCAAGCATCCTTTCGGCCTATAGTGAACTTGTGGACCAGCCAGATGATGAAGAAAATGGGTAACCCAATATATGCTGAGAAGAAACCGCCAGTCGACCAATGACCCGGGAAAAAGTTGGTAAAGCCATTGAGTAGACACAGGATGGCAAATATGATCATGCATACCCATGCCGCCCATGGTTGAATGCGTGACTGGTATGGTGGCTTGATGCCCTGGGCTTTGCAAGCTTTGCGGAATCTGATAAAGGTGATGCAGCAGAGCACCCATGAAGTGTAGCCGGTTGTGTTGGTGATGTTGATGAACCAGTTGAATACGGTTCCTGCCTCTGAGGAGCATGACATGTACGCTAGCAGCATGAACAGACTGGCAGTAAGAACAGAATAAATCGGAACTCCCCATCGGTTGCATCTAGCAAAGATCTTGGGTGCATCTCCAGAAACGGCCAGGGAGTAGAGCGAACGACTCGACATGTATAGATATGAGTTTCCGGAAGACCAGGCACTGGTCAGGATACCAGCGTTCACAACAGACGGGAGACCCTCGATGCCCGCATTTGTGATGGCAATGACCCAGGGAGATGAGTTGGCATTTCCGGAACCAGAGACAAGACCTGGTGAATTTGAGGCGCAAATAGCACCCATGGCGATGGCACCCAGAACGTAGAAGAAGATCAGACGCCAGAAGAATTGCCTTGCAGCGATTGGTAAGTTCTTGCGAGGGTTGCGCATTTCTCCCGACGTTACAATGACCAGCTCGGGCCCAAAGTAGAAGGAGAAGCCACAGAGGATCCAGACGTAGATGAAGGCCACAAAGCGACCCTTTGCTCCCGGCAGGATGTATTCGTTGATGGCTCCTGGATTATCCCAGTACCGAAAGCCAAGACGCTCGTAACTGGGTCCGCCTCCGCACATCAGGACCAAGGACAAGATCAAAAGTCCGAGGATCAGGAAAACCTTGATGCTAGCGAACCAGAATTCGGCCTCGGCATAGACGCCCACGGGGAACACGTTGAGTGCAATAATGACAGCTACCATGATCGTTATCAGAATGGCAACGTGTACTTTGTTCGGCCAATAGTCGATAATAATCGTGCCGGCAACGACTTCGTAGGCTGCAATGACACCAAAGGCGTAAAAGTATAAATATCCTTGCGCTACACCGAGAGACTTGGACACATATCGGCCGCAATACATCGACATGGAGGAACCGGGCACCGGGAGATATGTGCCGATCTAAACGTGATGATGTTAGTAACCGTATTTCCACTGAGTGGGAAGGAAAATTCGCGTGATCAGCTTCACACTCACCTCAATTACAGCGGTAACGATACCATATACCATCAGAGACAATAGTAGATAAGCGATTAATAGAAGTGCCGGTCCACCAGCGGCGAGAGCTTGACCCGATGCAACGAAAAGAGAGGTTCCGACACTGCCGCCAATTGCAATCATGTGGGCATGTCGGGACTTGATAGCTCTCTTTGTTCCGTGAGCAGAGGATTCAAGGATCTGGCCGTCGCAAGAACTTTGGACCTGGGTGAGGTCTGGCTTCTTTTCGACATCTTTACTGTCAGGGCTGGAGTAGCCCATTTCAGGAGAGACTGCCATGGTGGTAGAGCACAACGAGTAGACAAATTGAGACTACTGAATTGAAGTTGTCATCAAGTCTGACAGAAGAGATGTGAGGGTTCTCGAGGGACGACTTGAAACTCGACACGGGCCTTGATTTATAACTAAACTACTACACCCATCCATCCGACAGCCACAATCTATACTTCTTTGGAGTCATGCCTGTTATCTCTCCCTCTGCTGAATCCCAGGCGGGCGCGTGACGTAAAGCTGGCCATTCCCTCTCGATACTCACTGGGACTTAGCCTTGGTTTGATAGATACCTGGGTATCAGACGGTTCAGGGGGTCATACTTTGGCCAAGGCGACGCCCTCACCTCGTCCCTGCCACTGGTCATGCAAGTCCACCAAACGGATGATAAGAACCGGCGTAATTTAGATGCTTGGGACCGAACTAAAAGACCGAATGAAACTGGGGAAGCCTGGACCCCGGACTGCCAGGTACACTAGTCAGATCAAAAAGAGATTATGTATCGTAATAGTCATTCGTACTACGTACTTCAAGATCGGTAGGTGTCGAGCAGCCAATGACGTCCCAAGCTTGGAAATCTGATAGTTGAGGTTGTCGATTCAAGAGGAAGTTGTCCCCAAAGCTAGACCTATAATGGTTAGCCTACCTTATCAGCGCCCTGTGGAAGCTTGCCTCTTTCGTTTTCTCCATTCTCTCCACTGCCACTTGTGATCATCCATCACCCGATCACTATCGCTGGCTGACGGGACATCATGGATCTTGTTGTAGATGATGGCAGTCGAAGGAAAAGATAACTCTCCAGAAATGCAAGCCCACACAGCCGACGAGTCATGGCAGCACCTGGCACCATCGCGGCTCGATCATTTGGAGGCTGCGATACAGTAAGTAAACAGAAGTTCTCTTCTGTATTGCCTCAGTCTTTGTTTTCCATCACGACGGGCCCTCAGTAGTTATACAAGAACAAAACTAACTTTTACCAGTGTCGCAGTCGAAGGGTAAAGTGTGATGAGACAAGACCCACCTGCCTCCTATGCTCAACCACTGGTTTGACCTGCCGGGGGTATGGGAAGAACATCTTCTTCGCACCCGTAGATGGTGGCGGCGAACTTGATGGGGAAGACTTCCGCTTCCGGCGATTATTGTTCACCGAGGCTGAGCGCCAGGAAATGAGCCATTGGCTCACTTCAAGCGTGTCGCCACGGTCGGTCAGCAAGCGACTATCAGCTCTGGACGAACAATGCGAGAATGTCTCCCCAGACCAGTGCATGGAGGTTCAGCATGGGCCCTTCGGAGTGTTCAGGGGCCCCAAGATTACCGAGATTCGAGCGGCCTCTGCAGAGTCTGGAAGCGAACTCGACTGGTGCCGCAACATCAGCTTGCCGGATCATGATAACGAACATGATAATGTCCAAGAGTCCGTGGATCAGGATGATGCGGGAAATTGCCAATGGTCACCTTCATTGATTGCTGCCATCCTCGATGACCCATTACAATTCTCGTCGCCTCCTGAGCCTGACCATTGCAATATGGCCACTGCGATCGACGAGACCGATGCCATTGCCGATGCCGAATGCGAAGCCCCCGCCATGTTGGGCCTGTCGGAAACGGCACTGTGTCTGACCGAGGGGACCACGCTGGAATCCCCATCGTCCAGTGCGAGCAATAACTATATGGGCTATATGCTAAACAATGACATGGGCACGGTCGAAAAAGCAAGTCACTTGTCTGTTGTACCGACGGTGTCCATGCCCGGCGATGCCGTATTCCTCCTCAAGCATTACGTTTCAAACGTTGTCAACTTTGTGACGCCTTTTGGCCATGCAAAGACCCCGTGGCACACGTTGTTCATCCCACACGTAAAGACCTGCTTGGCGGCACTGACCATGGGCGAGCACCTGAGTCACGCCAGCTCCGCCGTCTTCTTTGGCACACTGGCCATCAGTGCGTCGAGCCTTGGCAGGAAGATGCAGTCGCATTCGTCCCTGTGGCTCGAGCGGTCCAAGTTGTATGAGCGACAGGCTCGTGAACACTGTCGAGCCACGCTAGCAAGTGCTTATCACGTACCAAAAGCTGCGAAGTACAAGACCATATTAATGGCGCTCTTGACCCTGGTCCACCTTTACACTGTCACTGGGCGACGGGCTTGCGTTGACTTCTATTTTGTTGAAGCAGAGAAGTTTATCCGTTTGAAAGGCCTCAACCGCAAAAAGTCACGCAAAGTCCGCCTTCTCCACCACTGTTACGTATTCCAGCGACTATTCTACGAGAGTCTCTGCATCGGAAAGACGAGCTCACATCGAAAGGAGGTGCAAAAGGCAATAGAGTCTAGTGAGCTCATCATCTACAGTCAAGATAGTCCCTCGTTCCCCGCCCTGTCCAATTGGCGCGATCCAGCCCAACAGACGCTACATATTAAAACACAAGAGGAGGGAGAGAATGATCTTCATTTGGAGCATCCCGGCGTTTGGCCTGCGACACTCTATCCCGAGATTTATGGCATACCAGAAGGGTTGATCTTCTTCCTATCGTGCGCCATCCGTCTTGGAAACGAGAAGGATGCCATGGAGCAGGGTCTTGGGCCCTCTAGCCCCAATATGCGCGACTTCTTCCAGCGCGCAAGGACATTGGAGCGGTGCATCAAGCAGTTCCCGGACTGGACCTCTGAGATGAGAGTTTCCGACACCGAGTTCCCACACGACGAGAAGCTTGCCAATATGATCATTGCTGTCCGCAACGCGCTTGCCATTTACTTTTACCGAAGAATCTATGATGTCGATGCCGACCTCCTCCAGTCCAAAGTGCTGCGGGTGCTCAATTCTCTCCGCCAGGTCGACTGCACGGGACTAGACGGTCCGACCGGATCCTTGAGTCTCGTGTGGCCCGGATTCATTGCTGCTTGCGAGGCCGAGAGCCCGCCTGTCCAACGGGCGTTTTCAGAATGGTTCGAGAACTGTGCGCGTAACAGCGGGTTGGACACATTTTCCATCACCATCCGCACAATAAGAGAGGTATGGGTTGCCAAGTCGTCACTGAGTGACACGGGTGCCTCTTGGATTGATTTGGCCAAGGGGAAAACGTATGCTGGACTGCATAACCTTCCACTGTAAGACGGAATTAATTGATTTTATTGAGACGATTTAGCATTTTCAATACCTAGGATACTTCATGAGGCGATTGTGTTTGTCCGTTTTGCTTGATGATAAAAAAGATTTTGTGGAGTTGAACAAAGTCCCACGACGCCTCATGGTTTCTTTCACGTTGGTTCTGCTTACCATACTGAACTTCCTATCTGCCGGCGCATATTATTTCCAATGCACCTTCATAATATTGTAACACGAAACATACACATGACTTCTTCCAGAGCAGAAAGGTAGTCTCGATAGCAGCAGTATTTCGACGAGAGTCCGAATTAGGTTATTTCAGGCTGCTCTCGTCTTCTTGGCCGTAGTATGCCCAAGTGTGCTCTTATCATATCAATACTAATCGAGTAAAAGAAAAGAGTACTTGGCGAGTGACATTCCCGCAAAAAGTAAAGATAGAGAAGCGATTTGGTCAGATAAGCTATAAGCTATAATCTCGTCCATATCTGCGATGGGGCGGGGGCGCTGGGTGGTGCATACACTGGGGGACAATTGCCCGAGATGCTCAGCGGGCGGTTGTGGGGCGTGGGTTTGCTTGCCTTCCTTGGAGCGGGCCACCGGACGGTCTTATCCATATGTCGGAGTATACTCAGGCGGATGCACCAAGACGCATACATTCGGCGCCCATACTCGTCATTACCTGGATATGCAAACTCACGGCTTATTATTTGCACTGGTATCGTCATATTATCGACTCTGAGCTGACTGGTGATTTCCCCCAGCAAACAATCTGACTGATTGACCACTATACGCACCATGTCTAGTTTCGAGGGTAAAGTAGTAAGTGTTTTCGTCGGCTCTGCCAAGACACATTCCTCGGCCATGAAGCGCAAACGAAACTCACAATAAATGACAGATTGCCATCACGGGCGCTGCGTCAGGCATGGGCCTAGCCACGGCGCAGTTGCTAGCATCGCGTGGCGCCATCATCTCGCTGGCCGACATAAACGAGGAGGCGCTCAAGACGGCGACAGCATCTCTGCCCAAGCCGCCTTCAAGTAGCAGTAGCGGAACAAAAGACCACATGTATACCGTGGTCGACGTGCGCCAGACCCAGTCGGTTGACGACTGGATCGCGGGTACCGTGGATCGCCTCGGCGGCGTCGACGGCGCCGTCAACATGGCCGGCATCATCAAATCTGCCGCGCCGGTCGCGCAGTCGACGGACGAAGATTGGGATTCCACGTTTGCGGTTAATGCCAAGGGCGTCTATGCTTGTATACGGGTGAGAAAGTGGTCGTTTCTTGATTCTTTGGTGGAGATTTATAAACAAGTAGAAAACTTGGAATGGCTGACATTCAATTACACGTAGGCTCAAATTAGGGCCATGAAGCCGGGAGGTAGTATTGTAAGTACACCAAAACGTTTCAACGCAAATTCAAAAGCAAGAATTCTGACTTCAATCCCAGGTATCCGCCGCCAGCGTCTTTGGCCAGTTTGGCGCCCCAGGCAACGCGGCATACTGCGCGAGCAAGGCCGCCGTGATTGCCCTGACGAGAACGGCCGCCAAAGAGAACCAAGAAATCAGGATCAATTGCGTATCTCCAGGTAGGTAGTCTCGCTACTTCCGATTCCTTCATTTGCAGGCCTGCGTCGTAAAAGTTGGCCGTCTCGGCTCGGATCGCTGACTGTAGGGGGCCAATGTAGGTTCCATCAGGACACCGCTGTCCGAAGGCGAGAACCCAGAGCACGTCAAAGCCAGTCTCCAGCATACAGCGCAGAAGCGGAGGGCGGAGCCTATTGAAGTGGCACGGGTAATTGCCTTTCTGCTTAGCGATGAAGCTTCATTTGTGACGGGGGCGGTTTATAATGTCGATGGAGGTTGGGTTTGCTAGATTAAATATCGGATCGTGCATTAATGAAGTATGAAGCTTTTGGGTCACTAGTTGAGGATATCTTAGCATTGTTCATGTCAATATTCATATTCGATCTTGAATTATCCTACATTTGATCCCGTCCATTTCAAGTATCCCAGTGCTGAACCGATAACGCCATTCTCCATTGCCAGAATACGGTGTCCAAACAATAGCAACAAAGCCCAAACAAGTACACAGCAGAACCGAATTTCCTGCGCTCATCATAATCCCACCCTCGGGGCAAGGCGTAACTGCGATCTCAAGAACTCGGTGAGACCCTTCTCAATGCTAGCCGAGACGGCCGCAAAGATGAGCATGTTGGAATTCGTCGGCGGCGGGGAGTAGTGCATGTCGGGCAGCACCTCGAGCTCCTGGATGTCCACCTGGGCCAGCTCGCCCACCCAGTCGAGGCTCTCGTGCTTGAGGTCGGCCAGGAGCTGCAGGTCCCGGGCCGAGAACTCCTTGGGCCCCGTCCAGTCCTTGCTGGGCCGCCCTCCCTGCACCACCAGCCGCAGCTTCTTGACCACGCACGCCTCGGCAAGGTACCGACACAGGCTCCGCCACTCGCTCCGGTCGTTTTCGAAAATGGGCAGGGGTCCGCGCTTGCACAGCGACAACTCCTGGATGAGCTGGCGGCTGCCCGGTGACAGGTCGCTCAGAAAGGGCTGGACCGCCTCGATATCGACGCCAAAGTCAAACGAGTGCCGGGAGTAGACAATATATGAGGTTTCCTCGTAGATCTTGCGGTTGACGCGCATGAGTGGCGCGCAAAGGTAGGCATCTTTGGTATCGAGGCAATAAGTTGCCTGATAGCACCGCCGCACTATGGAGTGGTCGAGCACGTGGTACTTTGTCCTCACTCTGTCCTCTTCTTTCTTGGGTAACCTGTTGTATTCGATGCTGCGTATTTCCAAACGCTCATTGCCAGCATCGTCGAATAAATAATCATAAATGAGACCGCGCACCTCGGCGGGGATCTCCATGAATGGTGAGCCGTGCATGGTGGGTAAGGTGTGTGATGGCTTCCAAAGCAGAGGGACGGGGATTCCACGAGTTGGCACGAACAATTTCGAATTGGTGTGCAACGAGAGAAGACATGCACAACAGAATTAAAGAGGAAAAAGAAGAGAAAAAGAATACTATCATAGGAAAAAGACAGATGAGTCAGTCTGCAAGGGCGCGTTGAGATATACCCTTTGACCAAGTTTAGTAGATTATGCCGGGAGCTAGTTGGCCGGGTCTCGATACGGCACAGCAAGCCAGTAGCTCTAGGTCAGTTGGTGTGTGTTATTAGTCGGGGCCCTCACATGCAGGTGCGCCTTTCGTGTGCCTGTCTGCTGTGTCCAGGCGGGTTCTCAATCATCTGGTCCATCTGGCCAACAAGGTACCCCTGGTTGATGGATCAATTGAGTGTGCTGTTGGGATACTATCGCGGCTGCACTACATACATGAGATTCCACTTGAATGTAAACGACCCCTTTCCCTTCTCCTCTTGATCTGATCGTCAGATTGGCAATCGCTTGATGCTTGGCGCGACTAGGTAATAAACTTTGGGATCGTGCGTGGCTCGTTCGATACTCCCCCGGTAACTTGTCAAACCAAGCAGAATAGAATGTACAGTAAGCATCGCAAGTCTTTCGTCTTAGGGCGCCATCTCCTGAGCAGAAAAAATCCAGGCAAATAGCAGTTGCTTTCCCCCTCTGGAACCAGCTCCGGCCGGAACAGACAGACCTGGGGTCCCCAAGACTTGGCCCCTCAATGGCCCGCAGAGACCCTGCTCTACAGTGGGGTCAGCCCTGTTTTCGGGGACCAGCTGATTTAGCACCTGAGCAGAAGCCCTAGAAATCCGTGATAATCCGCGATTGTTGTTGCGATCGCGAATAGCGAACTGTCTCATGATCAAGAGACACTCAGTGTCCTCAATTCATGTTTTGGCGGCGTTGAGTCTTTCTCTCTTGCGACGGGGCAAGAAACAAGCAAAATGTGAGACGATATCTTTGGTGCTCACTGCTGACCCTGTTGGTGCTTACCTGATCCACTATGGGCTGCGTCGCCCGCTGTCCGCGCCCCCTCCAGATGGGACCCGGGCGGGCAACATTGAACTTTACCCAAAGAACCTGGCCAAAACAGATGGATCCTCAGCGGTGTTTTCCCATTTTAGATAAGCAGGCGAATTGCTGACTTGGCTGACTGTTTCCACCTACGAATCAAAGCTGCTGGCGCGTAAAAATCGAGGAAATCTCCGTCGTCGTGAGATCCGCACCTTTCTTGTGCCAGGTGCTCACTCGGCGTTATTCCTCGGCACACCGTTCGTCCCTTAACAAACTTTTGGCAGATCAAGAAGAGAGATGCAGCATGATGAGACCTGGTAGCAATTCGATCGGACCAACCCAAATGAGACCATTCAAGGACAGCACTCGCAAGGTGCGGGTTAGCTGGCAGCATCAGCCATCAAGTCGGCCGCATCGGCGCCAACGCCGTTTGTGAAATTAGATCCCCTGTCCATCGCCGTTCCGTCCTAGCGCCGTGTCCGTTTCTAGAACTCCGGAAAAGATTCAGATTTTCGGAATGCTGATCCGGAATGAGCTGTTATTTTTGGCAATAGACATGTTGACATTGGATACATATGGAACATTGGGCTCACAGTGTCGATTTATCTACAATAACTATCATTCTCTCCCTGGCTCTTCTTCTGAAATTGTACAGCCAGAGCTGCGACACCAAGAGGAACGCGTCTATGCTTCCTGGCGCTCAACCTGGATGGTGACATTTCATCATGTAGTCAAAATATCGAGTCAGGCACACAATTTCAATCTCCCGACTTCGGGGATCGCACGATCGTCTGTTTTACAGATGCCAAGTGGTTCTCGACTGAATCCATGGCTCTCAATTGGGCAATTTTTCCATTTATGATGGCTCGTTCGCAGACTATAGTGCTAGCAACAGATCTGACTATGCTGGCCATCCCGACAATTCTCATCTAACGCCATATCCTGCTTGAAAGACATGGCCTGTAATAGCCCGAATTCAATTCGAATAAAGTATAAGCGGTTTATCCATCATTGCACGATGAAATGTTGATTGAGCTCGAATATGTGGTCGTAATGATCAATTATTAACTTTAATCATCTAACATACAAGAAGACTCCCTCATTTCCTTTATTGCTCCTTTAGCGATTCAACGTACTCCTTGACCAGATCCTCAGCATTCTTATCCCGGACAAGTCCTAGCCTGTCGGGTGTGCTGGGGTCAAAGTCCTGGGGCCAACTCCGGAGGATGCGCTCAATCTCTGGGTTCGTCTCCTCCTTGAGCAGCTTGAGCTTGTCGTCGCCGCCGTACTTGGCCAGCCCGTCCATGAGCTCCTGGACCGAGGCGGCGATGCCGGGGAAGTTGATGTGGCGAATGTGCTTGGGCAGCGCGTCGCCGGGCATGTTGAGCACGCGCACCAGGTTCTCAATGACGCCGCTGGGGGAGCAGATGTACGACTTGAAGGCGCGGTCCTGGAGGGGGAGGACGCAGACCTCGCCGTTGAGGGGCTCGCGGATCATGCCTGACAAGAAAGACGACGCGGCGTTGCTGGGCTTTCCGGGGCGCACCACCAGGGTGGGGAACCGCACAATAACGGCGTCGATGAAGCCCTTGCGGTGCATGTCGTTGACGATGATCTCGGTCGAGTACTTGTGCGCGCCGTAGGTGCCCTCGGGCGTGGGCGTGACCGAGTCCGTGACCACGGCGGGCAGGGGCTGGCCGAAGACGGCCTGGGAGCTCGAGTAGACGACGCGCACGCCCGGGTTGATCTGCCGCAGGGCCAGGAGCAGGTCCCGCACGCTCTCGACGTTGACCTTCATGGACAGGTCAAAGTTGGCCTCGGAGCCCGCCGACATGATGCCGTGGAAGATGAAGATGGCGTGCAGGGGCTGCGCCGTCTCCAGCAGCGTCTTGACGAAGCCGGCGTCGCAAATGTCGCCCTTGAGGCAGACGGCGTTCTCTGGGTGCTTGACGCCCTTGGGGATCACGGGCTCGACAATGTCCGTCATGATCACCCTGTAGCCGTCATTGAGAAGTCTCTTGGAGAGCATGGGGCCAATGAGGCCACCAGCTCCCGTCACAATGATGTTCTTGGGTGCCATGCTTGAGCCAAGTATCTTTTAGACAGATGAAATATCTTATAATACTGGTGGTATCACTGAAGAATTGGTGATATATGACCAAGTTTGACGATTGAGAGTTTTGAATAATTCCATCGTTTTCTTTTTTTACTTTGACGGTGCAGGACAGGTCACTTACATACTTCTGAGCGCTACCCCAGTTCAATGTTGCGTCTATGGAAAATCGTGGGGTCAGTAGACTATTGGTCTCGTCTCGCGGGCAATCCCATGCGGAGAAGAAGGCGGGGTTAGCTCAAGTGTGGCCACTTTTTACTCGTCTCGAGGGAATGTTCGGCATCATTCCTCCCATGCGAGCCCATGTTTTGCATATTTTCCCAGCTGCAAGGTCATGAATCTCGCTCGAATTAGCGAATCTGTCTCGCAAGTGCTCGGTCACTGGTGCGAATATCCAAGGCTAGCAATCGGTTTAGTTCCACCCATCGTCGCAAGTGTGCCGTTCATCGGGATCTCGGGTCGTGTGATGGTTGTTTAGAGTTCCTGTACCTAGCTTGATATTATATAATGCCTACATGTGTATCCTGGTTCCGTGACGAAATGAATCCAGCTAGTATGCTAGATCTAGACTTGTTCCTGTGTTCTATCTACACGTCAACTTAGAAGGATTCAGGAGATGTTTCTTCGCTCAAAGTGTCTCAGGCGTTGAGTCGCGATGGTTTGCCTACACCACACATAATTGAGCCAGTTATGGTGAGAACCTCTCATTTGATCAAAACATTATAGTGATCATGAGCCGAGCAATTGAACTTGGTCCGGATAGAAGACCGGAGACGGCGGCGAGAAGTCCGGATCGGAGAAAAGGTGGGGATACGGTATCTTCGATGGAGCTCCTACGGAAGCAGGCCCTTCTCTATTACCATGGAATGTCCATTCAATCTACCTCGGAACTCAGTGGTTATGCGCAAATCTTTGGCGATTCGGTGCCTGAATTATAAATGCTAGCATACAACGGTTGAGTGGTAATTGTCAAATTGCCACATGGCATTTGAGTTCGTTGCTAAAAGCGTCGCAAAAGTTTCCCGCGTCTCGAGCTTCACTATCTGCGACTGGCGCGTTCACCAAATCTAAAGTTCTCACTTCGGGAAAAGTGACGAACCGAAACAGAATATTCTGCCTGAAGTCATGGACACTGAGAGTGGTGGACTATCAATTACAGGAAGACGTACATCTCTCATCTGACCTCCGTTGTTGTCTTTTGTCTGGCTGCGCAATCCAGTTTGGGATTTGCAGGAGCGACAATGCCTCAGCGAGGACTGTACTCTGTACCTCAACAGCGATCATGGCAGCCATCTTCCCACGCGGAGTTCATCAGGAGGCAGAATCGCTTCAAACAACTCGCGCGAGTGCAAGAGATGATGGACTCTCGATGCATGTTCTGTCTTATAGCAATGTTGCTCATGGCAAGTCACTTGTATTCGGGTAGCTTCGGAAACGCGTCGGAGTCGAGACAGCTTGCGAGTTACGGCGCGGGCTTGTGGTTGACTCATGCGTCTGACACCACTAGGCCCGAGTATCTCCGGCGCTCTGGCCTGGCAAACAGCTGAGGCCGAACCAATCCGCATCGCAAACACGCAAAATCGGATAATCCGTCACTGCGAGAGGAGGCAATTCAAATTCTACGAGCCCGGAAGGATCGCAAAAGTGGATTGGCTCATCGCCATGGTTCTCCTCATTGCTGACAGCGCTATATTCATGATTAGCTACCCCGCCAAGCGCCGGCCCGGTGCTATACCGTGACTCTTCCAGTCCTGCAAATACAACATTTAAACCGAGTATACAGAACCCGCTGTCAATTGATCTGACATGATCAACGGACAAATTCAATTGTCTGCTCTGGAAAGTGTCATAGACGTACGGCCTGGCTACTAAACAATTGATCTGATCCTTCGCTTGACTGCATCATCTGTCAGTCTCCACTATTGAGGAACGTGGTTTTCTACCAAGATCTATTTAAAGAAGCACAAGGTCCCGAGGGCTCAAAATATCTAGAATTGGCATTATACGATAATCCGAATCCTGTAACCATGACGATAGACATTATGGACCACCCGGTCGTCCACCTACTAAAGTCGCTCATGTCCATAGTCAGCACGAGCGAGCTCGAGCACGGCATTGGCGTCTTCCTGGAAGAGCACCTACAAGGCCTTGGCTACACCGTAGAGCGCATCCCCATTGCGCCGGGATCGACGCGCCACAATGTATACGCCTACCTCGGCTCGGCCCGCCAGACGCGTGTGCTGCTCACCGCGCACATGGACACGGTGCCCCCGCACATCCCGCTGACGGTCGACGGCGACATTATTCGGGGCAGGGGATCTTCGGATGATCTTGGCCCGCTGGCGGCGCAGATCTTGGCGGCGGAGGAGTTGCGGCGCGAGGGCAAGATCCGTGATGAGGGAGACATTGGGTTGCTGTTTGTGGTTGGCGAGGAGAACGGCGGACACGGCATGATTGCTGCCAACGACATGGGGGTGACCTGGGAGTCGGGCATCTTTGCCGAACCGACAGAGAGCAAACTTGCCAAAGGCCATAAGGGCCAGGTCGCCTTCGAGGTGATTGCCAACGGCATTGCCTGGTAAGTCATTTCCTCAGCCCAAGCATACGCGACCGTGTTCTTGAATCAGCGCATGCTAATCCGGCAACTCCAAGCCACTCGGGGTATCCTCATCTCGGCAAGAGTGCAACCACGGCGCTTCTCAATGTCTTGAACGACCTCTCTGCAGCAACGTGGCCTGAGTCTGATCTGCTCGGCTTATCAACATTCAACATTGGTACCCTCGAGGGCGGCGAGAAGCACAACATTGTAGCCCCGTCGGCCAAGGCGCTCTGCGAAGTGCGCATGGTTTCAGACCTCCCCGGCATCAAGGCCAAGGTCGCCGACATTGTCTCGAGGCACCCCGACATCGAGCTCAAGTTTGTGTTCGAATACCCCGAGGCGCTGCTTGATTGGGAGATTGACGGGTTCGACGCTGCCCCGGTGGCTTTTGGAACGGATGTGCCTCGACTCAAGGCCGAATACTGCGGGAATCGAGTACTCTTTGGCCCTGGATCAATCCTTGTTGCGCATGGGCCGGATGAGTACATTCGTGTGCCTGAGCTGATTGACAGCATATCTTCCTACAAGAAACTTGTACTTCATTTCCTCGGGCGATAATACCAATAGTTTCCTATGCGCAGTGGCTTTCTAGATACCTAGCTCCGAGTATTTATGAACCAAAAGGCCCTGTACCTCCGCGCAGTGTGGAGAGCATTGCCATACTTCTAATCGAAGCCTGAGGAAACCCCTCTGTCATCCATCGGGATTGTTATGGTAAACCTTGTATTGGAATTCCCCTCTAGTGCAACGGCTGACGATGCTTGCAGTCAATGGTAAGGGAAGGATGACTATGAAGATGATCACGAGGCAACGTGAAAACCCCCCTTAAAATAATGTTACGTGGGTGTACTGCTGCATGTAGCCACTGAAACAGATTCCCAAACTCATGTTCACGTAGCCTGATCAATATTCTTGGATTTGCTTTACCATCTTTGATCAGTATTTCGCAACAAGATGTGAAGATGAAACTGGAGTAATAGCCTGCGAGTTGCTCGTCGCCTCATCCATGACGGTGTGACGACACGCGAAGCCACTCCATGCGACCAAGTAAATGACTGAAGGTGGATCTGAGGCTGAGGGGGTATTAGGCGAATCCGCTAACAATTTGAGCATAGATGATGAGAACTAGATGTTATGCACTCGTACCTACCTAGGTAGGCTCAGGCAGCCATGCAGATCAGTGCCATTGATTCGACTGCGGACCCTGAAAGCCCATATCTATTCTCAAGAGGAAATATGTTGATTTTTACCCCGCACCTACACAACAAGTAGATTTATTCTCATTCTCATTCAATTCGGATCAACCAACACTTGAGGAAGTGCGGTCTCTGGCCTTGAACCACTTTATGCCCTTCCGGTTCCATTGACATCTTCTCGACGTGTCGGTTATTTTTATCTCTTATATCTTCTACATGATCACGCGAACCACACATCGCGAGTTTATACTTCGACGCTTCAATCTGCTGTGACAAACATGGCTCCACTCTCGGTCGCACCAGAGCAAAAGCTCCCTAACACGGGGGAGGACGAGCGCCTTTGCAGCAATTGCGCAAGGATCTCACTTGAGTATAGCAGTCTTACAGATTGGACATACCCCAGAATAAGTCTGGGTGCATTGGACCTGATTCTACGAAGAGATGACTGCGCGCTTTGTGTTATTATTAAAGAACTGTGGGAAGATATTTTTGCGCATCAGGCGATACGACCCTGCCTGTTCGGGAATATCGAGGTCGACATTGAGTTTATCGGCGCGTACAACACTTTTATTAAACTCGTACTCTCCGAGACCGAGCTGAAAATCCATTTTCGCCGCTCTTCCAACGAGATGTCACCGGGCATCCACGGCAGGCACAACGATCGCGCGCATGACATTCAACTCATTGACGATAAACTAGGGAACCTTCGTTACTGGCCTTCACTGAGAATTACACAGGAAGACGTGAGAAGGGACAGAATTCCCCTTTCTTATGACGCTAAACCAGACCGTATATGCCGTCCTTTGGAGAAGCAATGCGATCTAGAATCGATGCGTATCCAGTTGAACACTTGCATCAAAACGCACGGGGATGTCTGTGAACAGTCCCGTGTCTGGCCCTGGAAGTCATCCAGTGGGCGAATTCCCTTGCGGATCCAATTGCCCGCTGAGTTCCGGCTTATCGATGTTGTATCCTTGCAGATCACAAAGGCTCCGCCAAATCCCCAATTCGCCGCTCTCTCCTATAGGTGGGATCACAAAGATCAAGAACACGAGAATGGAGAGCGATATCAAACCCTGACAAAGCAATGTTCGCGCCAGCTTACCACCAAAGGAGGGATCGACCTGTCTCGTTTGCCCCAAACTATAGTGGATGCTATACAGGTCTGCCAGGCTTTGAATATCAGTTTCCTTTGGGTTGACTCTCTCTGTATCATGCAAGATGCTGCGGATGAACTCAAAGAGCAGATCCAACGTATGGACGCCGTTTACAGTCTCGCCACTATAACTATCGTGGAAGCTACCTCTTCGGAGCCAAGACAAGGTCTGGAGTGCCTCCGCTCTCGTAGCCCGAAACAGAAGACAGTTTGCATCGACGGTTTCCGTTTCGTTCTAGCTCAGCCCCGTCTTGATGCGACACTGCACAAGTCGGAATGGTTCACAAGAGGTTGGACATACCAGGAATTATTGCTCTCCAAGCGACTATTGGTATTCACATCATCGCAGGTGCATCACGTCTGCCAGACCGAGGCGTTTGCCGAGGACACTGTACGGCCTTGGGACGTAGGGGACAGCCCAAGGCCTCCACGGCTGTATCTCTGGAATCTTCCGTGGCTTCAGCATCCCGATTCGCAGTTTTCAAGGCCCAAATCTGAGTGGGAGTGGCAATTTTCGTGTTGGAGATTTTACGATGAAATGCTCATGGACTATGGCCGACGAAAATTGACGAAGGTCGCTGACTACCTGGCGGCAGTCTCTGGTATCCTGAGGACGATGGGCCGAAATTGTAATGACATATTTTTGTGTGGCCTTCCTGAAAAGTTGTTCCCGTACTGCTTGTTGTGGCAGCCCATGGGAGCAAGTCATCGTATTGGGACTTGTCCGTCTTGGTCCTGGGCTGGCTGGACAGGTGCCAAACATAATCCGATGAGGAACGCTATCGAGCATGGATGGGTCAAACGGTTTCGTGACACTGGAGAGCTTTACAAGGTCATGTCTGCACTTGAAGACATCAGTCTCGTTGCTTCAGATGGAACAGAGCGTTGTATTGCGCAGCAACTTGCCGAAGAAGAAGTCCTGAGGTGGCATCACAGCCGCTTTGACGAACGATCCATTGATAAATTCCCAAATCATTTGGGTCCCGATGATACACTTATTGAGAGTGGACACCTACGCTTTATCGCAGATACTGCGCTGCTTACTATTACGCCAGACCAGAATGCACCACCAATCCCTGATAGTGTTCCTCAACTGCGAAGATACCGCATCTTGAATGGCAAAAACTGGATTGGCACGATATTTCTAGGTCCCGATAGGGGGATGCCTGACGTAAATGGACTCAATGAAGATGATGCCTACCCCGGCGAGCTTGAGCGGTGCGAATTTGTCAAATTGACAACTATCTGCGCGAAATCCAGGCGCCAGAGTTTTGGTGGAAGTATCCTACTGGGGCTGGTTGATTATGGCGAAGAGTGGCAAGAACCAAAGATTTTTCCAACCGCTTTTTGGCACGATGCGAAGCTGGACGATAACGATTGCCCAGTCAAGGGCTCTATTGATTATGCCGCCGGTGGACTTCGCATGCATAATGTTATGTGGGTGGAGAGAAGCGGTGGCATGATGTTTCGCAAGGCAGTGGGCATGATTGCTGCAAAAGGCGTGTCCGAAGAACAATGGAAGAAGGAAACAGTTTGTCTTCATTGACTTGAAGATGGTAGTCACAATGGTTTGCAGTCATGTACAATCAAATAAGTATCTAAAAAGATGCAGAGGCGGCTCCAGTACAAGCAGGTTCCATTCGCAGCTGTATATTCGGACTTCTTGGCTTACTCAGAGTATGAAGGCGTCAACAAAGATACAATCCAGAGAACCACAATCATAATCCATGTTTCTTTCTTCTATTCATTATCTTCTTCGTGACACATGAATGCGAGTGAAGTTCGTTCAGCGCTCCGTAGGACCGTTTCGCTGCCGATAGAAACACCATTTTGGGGCCGTACATTTTCGCGCCTGAGCTAATTGACAGCAAATTTTCCTATAAGAAACTTGTGTTTCATTTCCTCCGCTGTTGACACCGACATTCTTCCATGCTTGGAACTCTAAGAAGCAACTTGTGACACGGAAAAGCAAGCGACAAAAATGCTCTCATAGCACGACTGGGCGCCGGCATAACGCCTGAGTGTGACTTCCTTATTTACAGTGTACACCAGTGGTGCTCCGCGTTGGAAGCGAGACCCAGTACAGTGGGATGGCGGGGTTGGCGCGACTTCCAAATGCTGTGGTGGGTTAAAAGAGATTCATGCCGAGTTGTGAAGTGTGGATGATGAACTCTCTAACTTTTGATTGACGGCCGCGGCGTCGGGAACATGGCTGATACGCGCACCCAGGCGACAGCATACAGTATACTACCACTCTTCCATTGTCGATTGGAGCAAAGGCAGCTCTGATGCTCGATAGCGTCTCCAGTGATGATTAGGTACCCAAACCGCGCTACAGCGAAAGCAGGGAAATTGGCAGAGATGCTGGGGCGCTACACCTGCAAATGAGGTTGGATTAAGACCCCCGAGGCTGCATGCATATTGCCTGTGAGTGCACTAAGCAATCATAACATACTCCATCCAAGAGATTGGTAGCTTCTTGCGCGGCGGCTCTTAGGTTCAAAGTGGACGATACCCTGCTTGTAGCATGCCTACATACCTACATGTAGGTATGCAAGTCGCATCAATTGAGGACAATCACGCATCCACGCATCGTCGCAAATTCGCATCGATTTATCATACTGCATACCTAGGTATGAGGATTACCGAAAGTGCTAAGCTGGGCATAAGGGTTTCGCATACGACAAAACGAGTGACCCTTGTACAAGGTACATTGCTTACATGTCAACTCGAAATCAGGCCCCTCCTCACCAAAAGGCAGCAGACATATCGGCTGCGACGCCGACGCCTGCCGCATCTGCGCCAAAGACTCCATTCAGCGTGCCCTTCACGCAACCAGTAACATGGGGTCGCACTTTGTCATTTTGATTACCATAATCCTTGGCTTGGGTCTTGCGTATGTTGCTTCGACCAGAGACACGCGCTGGTGGAAGTCAAGCCAGCGTGAGCCCCAGAAACCCCGCCGCAAGCCTAGGCCAAGATTTCAGACTGTCCGGATCTCCAACATTCCACGACATATACCTCGACACATTCTGTCTGAGAAGATTAAGACGTTAAGCAGGGACAGTGCTAGTTCCGCTGAGCACAATGTTATCGGATTATCATGTGCGCCCGCCGCGGCTTCGATCCTGACACAACGTTTCCAGGTTGCCACAGTCACTTTCCTCGTGGAGCCTGACCTGGCCCTGCTGGAAAGTAGTCTTCGGTCAGAGCTCGGAATTGATGCATCGCGTCTCAGGATCGACTCGGATTTCTTTGGCCTCACTCCCCTTCATGGAACACTAGAAGACTCGACCGTCGAGTAAGTACTAAGCCTGATGTGCCTCAAATAGCCATTGCAATTTGTGTACATGTCACTGAAACGACCATCTTGCAGTATAGTGGCCGTCACTGGACTCGCTGGTCATGCGTTCGGCTCCTGGAAGACCAGAGGCCAGCCTGCTATGTGGTTGCGGGACTTTCTCCCTGACGTTGTTCCAAAAACACGTATTATGACCTACGGATACGACACCAAACTTCCTGGGAGCCAGTCAGAGGCATCAATCATGGATCTTTCGAGGAAACTTCTCGAGTCTATCAAGACTGCGCGTGCAGGCGAGAGTGTAAGCGCTTCTCACGATTTCATATCCCATGTAATTGACATTGACCTGCCCTAGAAGAGTCGGCCTCTTATTCTCATCGGCCACAGCCTCGGTGGGCTCGTCGTTAAACAGGTACACTATTTCCACTCGAGAAGCATCTAAAAGAATGCAGACTGAATCTATTTAGGCGATGGTGGAGGCATGTGAGGGAAGCGAAGAGGACAAAACTGTTTTCATGTCATGCTACGGTCTCATGCTGTTTGGCGTGCCCAATAGAGGACTTAATAACGCTAATCTCATGGCCATGGTCCATGGACAACCTAACGAATCGTTAGTGCGGGATCTCTCAGGCTCATCCCGATTCTTGAGTTTACTGCATCGACTATTCAGTGAAAAGTTTATTCTGGAGGAATCGATAATAATCAGCATTTACGAGACGAAGACAACTGCGACGGTTGAGGTATGATGAACTGTCTATATATGAAAATGACGATGTTTTCTAACATTTTTAGTGGTCTGAGGCAACAGGCTCATGGGAGCGAACTGGCCCCGAGGTTATGATGGTCGGACACACTTCCGCGACCCATGCGGGCCATCACGAAAAGACTTTCGATCAGATCTCGATAGATGCTAATCATTCTGATCTTGTCAAATTCGATGATCCATCACAGCCAGACTATGTCATCATAGCAGAAAGGATCAGCCGGCTTGTTGACATTGGCCCAACCGTCGTCAAGGCGCGTTTTGCCGAGTATCGAAGAAGTAAGAATCCTGGGGGGTACGGACCATGATGTGTTCAATATTAAACACGAATATTAGAGTTGTCCCGTCTAGAGAAGCAATTCTGCGACAGTCTTCATGCGCCTAATTATGTCGGCGTTAAAAACAACATGATCGACGAACCCACCCCGGGAACATTGAACTGGTTTCTGTCGACTCCTGAGTTCTCGTCATGGGAAACCCTCGAAGATTCCTCAATTTTATGGATACAAGGCTCCGCTGGTCAGGGAAAGACGATGCTGGCTAAGTATCTTCTTAACTACCTGGAAAAGTCTGTTGTTCGTCAAGGTTCGAAAGCTGTCGTCATATACTTCTTCTTTTACGACCGAGAAGAAATCCTCAGCAGTGTCGGAGCTGTACTCCGCGTATTGATCAGGCAACTTTTGGATGTCAGAAATGTTGACACGTTTAGTGTTATTGCTGAAAAGGTGGAGCTAGACAAGTCAATGCTGTCCGATGATGGCCTGTGGGAGATTTTAGAAAGATTGTTGAGCGCACACGTTCTTGGCAATATAACATGTGTTATTGATGGATTGGACGAGTGTAGGGATCCGACCGGGCTGGTCAGACTGCTGCGATTATTCGAGAGGATAACACGCCACATTCCTACGAGTCACCATGTCGATACACCAACCCTGAAGACGATCTTCCTTAGTCGCCCAGCAATTGACATGGAACGACACGTGTCGAAATTCTCTCGTGTGTACCTGAAGGCCAACCCGAACGACTTAGATATCTTCATCCGGCACGAAATTAAATATCTCCAGCTCAATGACGACTTACAAGAATATACAGTTCGGAGTCTTCTTGGCAGGGCCGGGCAGACCTTCCTCTGGGTCTCTATCGTTTTGAAGAAGTTGAAGGCAGAAGCCTTGATATCGGAGGCGGACATTGATCGACTTATCGACGAAAGCCCGCTGAATCTTGAGGATCTCTATGAGAAGATTGTCACCGACATAATGGATCGAAATGGTGAGGCCCAGAAAAAACTACTTCTGTGGGTTGTCTACGGCCGAAGGCCATTGACGCTGTCAGAGCTAGAAGAAGCTATATCCGTCCAAGAAAATTCTGACTCTCTTGAGGCTACAAGGCGATTTAAGACTCAGCTCACCAGGACCACCGTCATAAGCGCGGTTGGTGTCATACTCGAGATCGGCGATGACAACAGAGTTACCCTCATTCACCAGTCAGCCAAGGAATTCCTCACGAGAAAAAGACATCTTTTCGCTACCGAGCTTTGCCGAGGGCTTAAACCCGATCTCTATTTGGGAAAGATTTGCATGGTATACTTATGTTTCAAGAACTTCCGAGTTGAGACGTGGGACGACCCAATCGAACTCGGATTGGCGAATCGTCCAGATCTCTTCATTCAGTATGCCGCTCGAAACTGGCACCGCCACCTTGAGAAGCATACGGATGATGCCGGCACTTTGAGAAGCCTCATTCTTCGATTGACAGAGGCTCGATCACCAACCCTAGCTACTTGGCTACAAGTAGCTGGATTCTCTGTCCAAATAGCCGAGGAAAGTCGGTGGGGCCTGGCGAGTAGAGTCAACATCCCGTGGCTAGCAGGAATGGAGGAAGAGGATGGGGTCAGCAGCCTCCATGAAGTCCTAAAGGCCAACGATATGAGAAATGCAGACCCCACTTGGTTCGCGGAATCTTCTCACGATGCACTGATAGCCTCTCTTCAGCAATCGGGTGTCGAAATCACGACGGATGCCTTCTGCCGAGTTGCGAGAGATTACGACCAAAAGGCGGTGCAATTGCTGTTGGAAAAATGGACGGATGCCAGCATACCCTCAAGTGTCTGGGCAGCGGCGGCAAGAAACATGCGGTATGGGATGTCCATATTTCGTTTATTCTTGGAGAGAGACCACCACGTCACAGTGACAGAAGAGTTGATGAACTCAATCTTGCTCAATCGACAGTCACGGTCAACCATGATAGATCTTCTTGCTCGCGATGAGAAGACCAGCTTCGATATGAGGGCTTGTGTGGAGCTGGCAAGCAGTCCATATTTCAGCCCAGCAGAGACCCTTTTGTCTTTGCGCGAAGACTGCTACAGCATAGAAGTGTTCAGAGCGTTGGCCTCTCGCCGTAGTTCCATACCATCCGAAGTAATGGCGAGTCTTCTTCAAAAATGCGACGAAAATGCGAAGATGACGGATGCAGAAATATCCTATCTAGGTAGATACTACAAACCCTGGGTTTTCCAGTTCTCCCTAGAGAGGTTCGGCCACCGCTTTGCTTTCACGGAAGGGCTGGTAAAAACGGTGGTTCAATTCGCGGATGCCACCTGGATAACTACTTTATTAAAAACCCATGGCAAGGACTTCATCGTTACGACTGAGGTTTTGAGGTGTGCGGTTCTCAACAGGACAAGCGAAGGCATGAGGATACTCTTCAAAGAAAGAGGAGATCAGATCAAGATCGAACCGCAGGTAGTGAAGAGGGTGGCGAAGGAAGGAACTCCTGAGATGTTGAGCCTCCTGCTTGATGAGCGCCCACGCGAGGCGCAGGTTACAATCGACGTCTACAAAGCCGCCATCTCGAATAGGGATCAACCTGCGACCATGGTGGCCTTGCTTCTTGATAGATGCGCCGCAAAGCTGGAGATCACGTCCAAGGTCGTCAAACTAATCAGCAGAAATACGGTACATTATATGTCTGTGATGCGTCTGCTACTTGACAGATGCGGAGAGACTTTGCTCAGAGAAGAGTCTCTTTGCATGGTTGTGCTGAGGGGCAGAGACGAAATGCTGACCATGGTACTTGACGTGCAAGGCTCGAAGGCCAGGATCACCGAATCGGTACTCGGAGCCGCTACTCAAAGCTTGGAATCATCGATGGCACGGCTGCTCGATGTTCCTGGAGCCAAAGAAGAGATCACTGATAAAGTCTGCACGTTGGCCGCTGCAGCCGGCAACAGCAAGGTCCTAGAGCTTCTCTGCGCGGCCAGAGGCATCCCAGTCAAAGATGAATGGGTCAATCTTGCCAACTTCAGGTCCGCGGTGTCGCAACGCGATGTGGCACTCGTTCGAAAAGTACTACCCAAAGTAGCTAACCCAGACCAAAAAGACATCTTAGGTGTTATTGCATTCATCCATTCGGTGGAAAGAGGGTTTACCGAGATAATACAGCTTCTTGGCCAGCATGCCAACGTGGATGTTAACGCGCAGGATGCTAAAGGGAGGTCGGCCATCTTCTACGCCGCTCGGCATGGCTTTCATGAAAGCGCAGTCATTGTCCTGATGCAGCTAGGTGCTGATCCGCACCTTGCAGATGATAATGGAAACACAGCAGTCACTGAGGCAGCACGTCTAGGATATGGCCATGTTATCCAGAACATATACAAGTTTGTTTCTGGTACGGCAGACTATCCCCCATTAGTCCCTGGCCAGATGAGATACGATGATCAAGGTCAAGAAGATGAGAAAATAGAAACCAAAACAGATCTGCCTGAGGACGATGACAGGCCAAGAGGACGGAATCGGCTTAGGCAGCCATCGAGAAGACGGAATCAGAGGACACCTCGATAAGTCTGAAATTGTACGAGCAATTTTATCTTGGTAGGCGATTGAGTCTATATGCTGATCCAACTAAGTATCGACATTTGCCGGGGGCTCCATGAGTGCCGTGGAAACTGCCGCTCTCCAATTGCTATGGATGGAAACAATTGTTTGGTGGTTCAATTCATCCGCCAGATTACCGGCAAATTCAACATCATCACATTTGCCGCAGCTGATTCGCTGAAAAGCACGTCTATAGTCTGCCGCTACTCTGTATGGCTGCATCACAACTGCCGCAGGTTCCGACTTCTGGGTGAGAAAATACGTGCCAAGCCTCAACAACCACTGTGGCTATGATATATCAGTATGGTGCTTGATAAGCGAGTACATGGATGTATAATAGTTGCAAAACCCCAGGACTGGGGACGCAGTCGCTTTCATTCTTGGAAATTTTTAGTTTCGAACGGCAGAACCCCAAGGACAGAAAAATGAAGTCCATTTCCTACGCACTCGCGCTCGTCGCACCAGTCCAGGCGGGCCTCCGCTTTGGCTGCTCTTCTCTGACTATACAGCGACTCGACCCCGTCGTCGAACCTGGCATGAACCCTTCATCCCATGTGCACCATATTGTCGGCGGCAACGCGTTCAACGCCACCATGACAGGCGACGTCGGAGCTCGCGGAACTTGTACAACCTGTGAGATGGCAGAGGACTTTTCCAACTACTGGACAGCCGTTCTGTACTTTAAGCATCCCACCAACGGGTCTTACCATCGGGTTCCAGTCAAGAATAATGCTGCACTTGCGAGCGGTACCACGGGTGGCATGACCATCTACTATACACCACACGACTTCAGCACAGATGATCTCAAGAACCAGCCCATCACTGCTTTCCAGCCAGTAAGATGCCTCGTAACATAGCTTGGTCCTATGAGTATTGACCGTGTCTAGGGATTCCGCATGACTGTTGGCTCCCCAACCACGACCACGGAGGCTCAGGCAAAGGGCCACATTGGTCTGCGCTACAACTGTCTGCAGACTCTTCTAAACAGAGGGCCAGAGATGGTCGACTTTCCCACTAAGCCATGCCCGGCTGGTATCTTTGCAGTGCACCACTTTCCGGCGTCAGTAGTATCTACTTCTATAAAGTTTAGGATTGTCAGCTAATTGTTCTTCTAGATGCTGGGACGGAAAGAACCTCGACAGCCCGGACCATCAGTCGCACATGTACAACACCATCACGCAAGACGGCTTCACCAACGCGCCAAAGTGCCCGTCGTCGCACCCGGTGCGCATGCCGCAGCTGACGTACGAGACGGTCTGGGACACGACCAAGTTCAACAGCATGTGGCCGTCGGGCACGCCCAACCCGTTTGTGTGGAGCTTCGAGGGCACCAGCGGCTACGGCACCCACGCCGACTACATGTTTGGCTGGCAGGGCGACTCCCTCCAGCGCGCCATGAACAAGTCCGAGTGCTTCTACGACGGCTGCGGCTCCATCAAGAAGCAGGCCATGACCACTGCCAATAAATGCACCGTCAAGGATATGGTCGGCGAGGAGACTGATGGCTGTATGTTTTCAATTGCTCTGTCCCAATCACTGTTAATACATACTGACTTTGTGTTGCAGGGCTTACTCACCTTCCGGGTATGCCGATGAATTAGATGCAATTGAGGTGCGACGGGCAAAGAATTTGTTCGAATGCTGAAATGTAATGTCACTCGCTTCAAGTAGGAGGACTTTCAATCATTTGTATGACTTTTCATTAGTAAATTAATTTTATGCGCCTTTGTTCTCCGAAGTTATCTGTCGTGAGTGACGATGTTTACACGACCCGCCAGCGCCCAAGCCTGTAATAGGGCCAACGCTGAGTGTAAATGGCGCATTGGACTAGGTAGGTACTCAGCATCGATGACAGACTGATTGTATGAATTTTCACAAAATACTCATGAATCTCAGTAAACGTTATACACGTTCCATTGGTATGATTATCTTTTCAAGGGCCATCTTTGCGATCGCATCACTTCGCGCTCTTGGTCAATGACGTAATCGTAATGGCGAATTCGAAGATGCTGGTCAAAAAACCTCAGGCTGAGTGAGAGGAGGCAATTGAGCCCTGTTTGAACGTCCCTGAGAACGATAGTTTCCAATTGAACTTACAAGGAAGGTATGGACCGAGAGCCAGATGAGAATGGCTCCCGCCTCGTTGAACCTTCCACATCTTACTGTGCAACATGTTACTATACACATGTGGTATAATCTGGCCCGTGCAGGTCAGTTAGCAGGTTAGTTCTTAGTATGCTGTCATGGGCCCCCGAAGTTCTACCAGTCCCTGCATTGGCATTTGTTAGCAGTCACCCCGCACCTCCGATTGCCTCCGAACCCCCCATGTCGATTCTTGCGTCAGGGTCTTTTCTGAGTCAAATCATAAATCAACGCGACCGCTACGTACCGATACCGTTCACCGTCAATTCGCATATTTACACAGAGGTTATTCCTGATTTCTTCTTGCTCAACAACCTCATCTACATTCTCTTCACAGGTCATCAGTCCATCTTTTGCCCATCATGCCTACCGTTATCCACCTGAGGGCCGACACCAAGCAGTTCGAGCGCCGCTCGTCCAGTACGTAAACATTGCAATTGAGTTCATTTGGTTGGGTTTTCGGGGTCAATTGTCTAACAAACCAATTCAGTGTCGCCCGCGACGGCCAAGGCTCTCCTTGATGCCGGCTACACCGTCCGCGTCGAACGATCCCCCGAGCGCATCTACAATGACGAAGAGTTCGCCGCCGTCGGCGCAGAGCTGGTCCCCGCCGGATCGTGGCAGAAGGCCCCCAAGGAGGACATCATCCTTGGCCTCAAGGAGCTTCCCGAGGAGGACATGCCCCTTCCCCACAGCTACATTCACTTCCAGCACATTTTCAAGAAGCAGACCGGTTGGGCCCCGTCGCTGTCTCGCTTCGCCAAGAGTGGAGGTACCCTGTACGATCTTGAGTTCTTGACCGACGAGACTGGCCGTCGTGTGGCCGCTTTCGGTTACTGGGCCGGATACGCTGGTGCTGCCATTGCCCTGCTCTCCTGGGCTCACCAGATCCTGAACCCCGGCGTCACTCAGGGCGCCGTGCCCACCTTTGACAATGCGCCCGCTCTGGTCGCCCACGTCAAGGCGGCCGTCGAGCCTGCCGTCAAGGCCAACAACGGCCAGCTTCCCCGTGTCATTGTCATCGGTGCCCTTGGCCGTTGCGGCAAGGGCGCTGTGGATTTCTGCACCACCGCCGGATTGGACGCAAACTCCATCCTCAAGTGGGTAAGTACATATTTCGCGAGATCGCACGAAAAGACTCGCTTTTGGGAACTTGTTTCCTCGTCCCAAGAATAAGTGGCTAACCCGTTTTCTTTCACTAGGATATGGCCGAGACCGCCAAGGGTGGCCCCTTCGAGGAGATTGCCCAGTCCGACATCTTCATCAACTGCGTCTACCTAGGACCTAACCGCACTCCTCCCTTCCTCACCTTTGACTCTCTTTCGGTTCCCGGCAGACGTCTGCGTGTCATCTGCGACATCAGCTGCGACCCCAACAGCGAGAACAACCCCATTCCCGTCTACTCCACCTGGAGCTCTTTCGACAAGCCTACTATCCCCATCAACAAGGAGATCCCTGGTCCCGAGCTGAGAGTCGTCGCCATTGACCACTTGCCCACTCTCATCGCTCGCGAGTCCAGCGACGAGTACTCTGGCCTGCTGCTGCCCAGCCTGCTCACCCTGGACCGCCGTGACACCGAGGGTGTCTGGACCAGAGCTGAGAAGATCTACAAGGACAGAGTCGCCGAGCTGCCTTAAATCCACCTATGGGATTCATGCAGCAGAGACTTTCGAATAATCGGTTTGATGGAAATGTGTTGGAGACCCGACATGTCGGGATAAATCTGTGAGCGATACTGAAAATACCACTTTTAGACAGCGTAAGACGCGACATGATGAGAGGGTCTCATGGCGTCTGAGTTGTGGTTTGGTTTGAAATGATACCGGAAAGATCTAGGGAATAGAGAAAAAACAATGGTCATGCAGGCGCTCAGCCTAGCAATTGACCGTGTGGCTGCAATAGATTTGATGCGGCTAGATACCGTGCACAACCGCATCGGCTGATAAAAATACGAGATGATGAATCAACGAGAAGACTTACTCTGACAGAGATGGTAAAAGTGTACTAATCCAAGTTGATGTGAAGGTTCTTGCGTACATTTATTACATGGCTCAGTCCTGATTCTCGCACAGCCCAGGTTTCTCAGAGACGAGAATGGATCGCGCACTTTGTAGCGACCTCAACAGAGAAGAAAAAAGTGATCAATACGCTGGGAGCCGTACAACTATTCTAGGAGTGCTTCAGCCATGTCATGGCGGTTAAAAATGTACATGATGCATGCAAAAGGACTTACACAAGTACGGCTGACACGGCACGGCATGAGCAAGATGCAGGCAAGCGAGAATATAGTGCATTTAATCAACGTCAAGCTGTCAATCGGCAAGCGGCTGGCTCAGGCTTATCAACCTCTCGGGAAATCTCTTTCCCAAGCCTCTCGAATTCGCAAAACAATCTCTGGTCCCGCTGCCGGGTATCGGGTGCATAAGCGGCGCGCCTCCTGGGGGTCTGCCTGGGGGCAAAAATATATTCCCCAAGATGCCGGGGAACGTCCCGGGGGTGCAGCACCGACGGGTTAGCGCCGATCGCGCTATGGGAATAAATGAATGACAGTCTTTCGCGTTGGAATCTGCCGCAGGGTTACGGTGAAGGCTCAAAGAAGAGTAGCCCCCTTTTCCCTGGTCGATACAAGACATTTTCTTTCCATTTGGCAATTGGTCGTCCGTTGCATTGCTCGTCCTGATCTTGGAGAGAAAAAACATACGATCATGGCCCAGGATCTCGACAAGACGGAGCGGTCCGAGGCGGTTAGCATATCCGCCGAGCCCAATAACGCCGAGAGTCTCGGCGCGGAGTCACCGCCGAGCGGGGTTTTGACAGAAGACGACGACGACCATGAGAAACTGCCCTTCTCCAAGGCGCGGTGCATTGCCCTGGTTGCAACAGTGACTGGTGCTTCGTTTCTCAATGTGAGTCTCTTGTGCATGGCCACCTTATACTCATTTTCTTGTGACACTTTGTCTCACAATACTATAGACTCTTACCGTGCAAGCCGTCGTTATCATCTTGCCCACCATTGGAAACGACCTCGGAATCCCTGAAAGTCGACTCCAATGGGTTGTGTCCGCTTATTCATTGACATTCGGCTGTTTCTTGTTGCTTTGGGGTCGCATTGCTGATATCTATGGCAAACGATTGATCTTTATCCTGGGAAGTGCATTTGCTGCTGCAACATTGATTGTCAATCCGTTTCTTCGAAATGAAATTGCTTTCGACTTGTTCAGGGGTTTGCAGGGTATTGTAAGGGTTTCTCAAGATGATTGAGGTTAAACCAAGCATGACTAACATGTACATCAGGGTGGCGCTGCAAATGTGCCAACAGCAATCGGCATCCTTGGTGTGACGTTTCCTCCTGGCAAAGCTAAAAACTATGCCTTTAGCACGTATGGTAAGAGTCAATTCAAAGTATAATAGAGCAAGAAACTCGTAGCTGATGCGATCAACAATAGCGGCTGGCGCACCCCTCGGATCCGTCTTTGGCAATCTGTTAGGTGGTCTTATTGCGTCCTATGCGAATTGGAAATGGGTCTTTGGGGCCAATGCCGTCTTGGCCGTCATTGTCACTGCTGCTGGCATTCTCCTCATACCGCCGCCGCCGCCCAAGCCCGCAGGGCTAACGTCCAAGAAGTCGCTGGCCAGCACAGTTGATTGGTTCGGTGGCGGTTTGGTCACGGCCGGTATCCTATGTCTGCTGTTTGCGCTGACGGAAGGAAATGTCGTCGGCTGGAAGACCGTTTGGATCTATTTGCTCATCGTGATTGGCCTTCTCTTTATCGCCATTTTTGCTGCCTGGCAATGGTATCAGGAGACGCACACGACGCGACCACCATTGATGAAAGTCTCGCTGTTCAGGAACAAGCACTTCAGCATCGCGATGGTTCTGATGGCTATCTTCTTCTCTTCGTTCAACGACTATCTCATCTATGCCACGTATTTCTTCCAGGTCAGTAGCCGGCCTCCTCTGTTCAAAATTTTGTCGGACTAACCCTTGTGCGCGACGCAGGATTATCAAGATCTAGGACCACTCCAAACGACTCTGCGCTTTATCCCCACAGGTATCGCCGGCATCATCGTAGCATTCATCGTCTCGCATCTAATCTCACGGATACCAACATATCTCTTCTTGCTCTTTGGCAACCTCGCTGTCGCCATCTCCTGCCTCCTCTTCGCAGCCCCGATCCCACCACAAACATCGTACTTTGCCTACGGACTCCCCGCCATGATCTTGTCCGTGATCGGCGCCGACATGACCTGGCCGTCCCTGACCCTCTTCGTATCCAAGTCGGTACCCCGCGAGGACCAGGCGCTAGGCGGCGCCCTCATCAACGCGTGCGGCCAAACGGGACGCGCCATCGGCCTCGCCATCACCACGGCGATCCAGACGGTGGTGCTGGCGCGCGAGAGGGGCGTTCCCGTCGAGGAGTCGGGCGGCATCGAGCCCTGGGACGCGCCGTCGCTGCTGAGTCTGCGCGTCGCCAATTGGTTCAATTTTGCGCTGGCGCTGCTGGGCGCCGTCATTGTGGGTTTGGCGTTTCGCGGCACCGGCATTGTGGGCAAGATTGAAAAGGCACCGGCTCGGTCTGGTGGGGAGGAAGGAATCATGGATCAAGAGGGAAAGAGTAAATCTTAGTATAGTTACAAGTCTAATAGACTCTATCCTATTGCGAGGAGCGGTTACTGACCTGAACACATCATATTACTTTTCAAAGACGCAAGAGGGATTCTTATCTTGTTTACGATTGTATTGGTTGTGTCAAGAGAAGAAAGAAATCAGAAAAAAAAAACAAAAAACAAACGCCATGCCACATAACAAAAAGGGTCGGAGAAAAGAGACGCAGGCAACTGCCATCTTAAAAAACTCTCAACCGCTTCCAATCAATCTCCAGCAAATCATCATCATCGTCATCGTTGCCGTCGTCGTTGCCGTCGTCAGCACCACCCACTTCCTCCTCCTCGTCCTCCTCGTCCTCGTCCTCCACAACCTCTCCCGCCACCGTGTCGTCCTGGTGCAGCCGGACCAGCTGTCGGCCCCAGTCGGCCTGCTCCTTGTGGTAGCGATCGATGGCCTTTGCCAGGTCGCAGTGCTCCTTGATGTCGAACGGCTCCCTGGGCTTATCATTCCAGCGCTGGCGGGCCGCCACCAGCGAGTTGAAAAGATCCGCAAACAAACGCGGATTCATCTGGCGATCCCTCGCCCACTCGGTGCGTTCCTGTACCTCGTGCAAGAATCTCTGGCCGTCGTTGTCGATGGCCATGACGGCACCGACGGCCGGCTCTGCTGCAGCGTTGAACATGGCCACAAGGGCCTCTTGCAAGCAGCGTCGGCTCACAGCTCGGACTCGGGCGTCGCTGTCGCGGTTGCGGATCGTGCCTCTGTTCTGAAAGAACGCCATTACGTCCCTGTCCTTCTCATTCTTGCCTACGACGGCAATGTTGTCGTAAACCATGCCATTCTTCGGCAGGTAGGTGAAGAGCAGACGCTTTCTAGCCTTCATCTTGATGGTCTGCTAGAAGTAAGATGAGATTGTGTCTGAAGGGAAGGAGAGAGAACGAAACTTTGGAAATAGAAATAGATAAAAGCGTAAAACAAAAAGAGATAAAATAAGAGAGATTTACTTACTGTAGAGAGAACGGAATTGGAGAGTGTGTTATGGTAAGCTATGCAATAGAATTAAGAATGGAGACAGTCGTGGTGTCTCAAAAAAGTCTACTGCGGCGCAAAGAAAGAAAGGCAAGAACAAGAAGAAGCCATCACGCGTCCAAGATTTCATACTGATCAGAGAGAAGAAATTCGCAGCTGGATCAGCGCGGCCAGCTGTAAGTTCTGGCGCGACCAGTTGCGGACTGCGTCGATCTCGAATCTCTCTTATTTGGATTATTCCATTTGATTATCCCATTCGAGTAATCCATAGAATTTTCTTGATGGCCGTTTGCTCCACGAGAAAAACAATTGAAACCATGTCTCTTATTTAGCAGCAGATAGTACGCATGGTTAGGATGCTTAGTGATGTTATGTTGAAATAGATAGTGAGAAGATGCAATCGCTAATTGCCCAGAGAGCATTCGTCGACGATCGTCAATCTTACTTAAATGCCTTTCCATTCAAGTGGTTGCTTGCAACAACAGTATCCAAGCATGCTGGTCCAGGCAAAGGTAGTAACATGTCGTGAAGCTCTATTTCTCTATTGCTTTTAATCTTTATACATCGTTGTACATAATCTTTGAGAGCAGTAGTTCCGCTAAACGCCTAAGCATGATATCCAAGATATAGCAATACAAAGTACAGGACGTGCAAATCGATACTGGATAAATTCTGGGGCACCCTCTTTAGATAATAATTCCAAGTGAAATGCAGCGTAGGCTGGATCTCATATAGAGGCATACACAAGTGTTCAAGGGTTGATTTGCGGAATGAAGAACGTACCAAAGTTTTGACAGCAGAGATCAATAAAGCAAGTGTAAGGATGAAGTAGGAGCCTGGTAATTGTGTAATAGTGAGATTGAATAAATCAATGAATGGTAGGGGATGCGGTGCTGTCTTTGTTTGAATTAACTGTTTCATTTTCAACAAGAACAGAATCAGGCTATCTGGTCAAGTCGTTTGCAGAACAAATTGTGTCTGCAACAGTCGTGGGTTCAATTCCCACCGAGAGCCTGAATTTGTGCGAACCCTCTTAGCAGGGCTGATGACTACGTCAGTGCCAACAATGACTGGAACGCGGGGGTACTGCCCTACGCCCTACCGGAAGGTCGACGAGTGCTGGTGGTTTGAGGGAGATTGGCTCAGCTTGGCCACTTTTTATTTTGCCTTTGACTTGGCTTCTGCGATTGCACACGAAATAGAGAGGAGCATTGTGAGCTCGCGAAAGCGATCGACCGGTACCTGGACGATCAGGCAGACTGGAGCCGCCAGATGGCCCGACTCTTAGGCCAAGCAAGCTCGTCAGCAGATGAAGTAGAAGTTATTTTGTGAGGTTTATTTTGTTTACAGAGAAGATTCTTCCGAATATTCTCTTCTAAGGGAGATTTCTCTCCCAGATTCTCCTGTGCTCAATTCAAGAATATAACTAAAAACATCTGAAAACCCAATTTGCATCTTCAAAAGAGGAAAGTGATATCTTTGTCTGTGATTCTACAACTTTGCCGACTGTCCATCCTTCTTTGCCAAAAGTCTGAGGTCCTTTCTCAAGATCTTGCCCGAGGGGCTTTTAGGGATCGCGGGGATGAAGACAACCCCTCCTCGCAGCTGCTTGTACTTGGCCACCTGTTTGGCCACGAAGCTCTTGATCTCCTCGGCAGATATTTGCTTCTCGTCTGCCACGACGTACGCACTGTTACAGGTGAGTCAGTATGCAAACATGGTCCGTGGTGTGGGGAGGAAGCTTACCGAGGAAGTTCTGTGCCCTCGCCGGAAACTCCAATCACTGCGGCATCCAGGATCTTGGGATGAGAAAGAAGGACAGCCTCAAGCTCGGCTGGGGCCACCTGAGTACCCTTGTACTTGATGAGTTCCTAGAGATTGTGAGCGCATTGCTAACCTGTCGGGGGTAATAGGAGTCGCATACCTTCTTTCGGTCAACAATATAGAGCCAGCCGTCTCTGAACACACCAATATCGCCCGTGTAGAACCAACCGTTCTTGAAAGCTTCCGCGTCCGCCTTGGGGTTGTTCCAGTACCCCTTGATGACCAGAGGTCCCCGGACCAAGATCTCGCCCTCCTTGCCGGGCTCAACGTCGTTGCCGTCCTCGTCGATGAGCTTGGCGTAGTGGCTGGGCACCAAGCCGCCGACGGTTCCAGGGCCGAGGTCCGTCCGGTCGATGGGGACCGTCGTGATGCTGCCCGTCGTCTCGCTGAGGCCCCAGGTCTGTCGGAGCTTGGTGGTGCCTCGGCCCAGCTTCTTGCTGACTTCGACTTGCAGGTCCTCGCCCATTGGCGCCGCTCCCGCAATGGCGTCGACCCAAGTGTCGAACTGGTCTGTCACCAATGGCGACTTTGAAATCAGCAGATAGATGGGCGGTACACTGAAACCAGACGTCGCTTGATACTTCTTGAAATACTCGCAGAACTTGACAAAGTCGAATCTAGGCATCCAATCTAATCATTGGTACTGGTTAGTTATATAAACTTCGGAAGAATGTTCGCTGATTTTTCATTGGTCGCAACACTCACACAAAGTTCCTCCCATGTACACCGAGTTCACGAGGTAGCCCTGCACACCAGCAATGTGTGCGACCGGCAGATGCCCCAGCCCGATATACCGAAAGCCCTCTGGGCGATGCGCAGCGTTGAACTCCTTGATGGGTTCCAGCAGTAGCGTGCCACCCGAGACGAGATTACGGTGCGAGAGCTTCATGGCCTTGGGAAGACCGGTGGTGCCGCTTGAGAACAAGAGACAGACGACGCTGTACTCGAGCTCGTGACGGTCCGTGATGCGCCGCCACTCCAAGGCTTGGTAGGGAATGGGGATCTTGGTGCCGCTCACGGCTTCGAAAAGCTCCAGCTCCTTTGCGCCTCGGTACGAGATGATCTTGTTGAGTGGGAAGTCCACCTTTTTGGCTGCCGCGATGGCATTGGCCTGTGTGTCTGGGTTGCATAGGATGATCTTGGGCGTGGTCTGCTTCAATTGGAACGCAAGCTCATCCGGGGTGGCTCCTGGACTGGTGGACGAGAAGATGCCCTCGGCGGCCACTGTACCATAGAACATGAGCGGCAGCAGATAGTGCCCGGTGGATATCGTGAAGACTACATCTTTGCTCGGCCCGGCGGCACCAATGCCAAACTTGTTCCGGAATACGTGCGCGAGCTTCTTCAAGTCTTGCCGCAGTTTGCCTTTGGTGACATGGTTGGATGGTTCCGCTGCTTCCGCGTGGAGAATGGTATCATCAGGCTGATAACACTGTTTTGATTCTAGAGCCGGTATAAGTTGCAATCTCCTGTCTTGGGCTTCTAAGTCTTACCAAACAACAAAGTCAAGACATCGAGGTCAGGAACTTCCATAGTCCGCGAGGGTTGGTACACTATGCCCTCGCTCGTCCGTTCGACTGTTGATGCCATGATTACAAAGTTCTAGGGTATAAGTTGGATAGGACGTCCAAAGGTTCAATGGTGCGCTGTTGTAGTCCGCTACTGGTTTTGTAACTTGTTGATATTCTCAGGTCTCACAAACAAAGATTTGGTTCGAATAGACGAAAGAAAACATGATGAGAAGGGCGGTCCTTTCATTCTCAAGGAATTGTTACTCCTGGCCCTTTTCTCTTTTGGGGATGACAGGCCTGGGATTTAGTGGTGGACAGCCAATGATGGCAGTTGTGACCATCCCCCACATTCTCCAACTTGCCAACCTGGAGTACCTGGGGGAGGGCGGAGAGGCTCTGTGCCTCGGTACACCAAGCCATGTAGATCCTTTGCTTATTACATACGAGGCTCAGACTATTGGCTTTCTTAGGATACCTGCATGGTGATAAGACATTGAGTGTCGGGGGTTCTCTCGATCATGGTAGGAAATGACAGACCCAGCCTTACCGGGTCTTGAAATGCGAGGAGTTGCCATTATTGGTTGCAACCGAGGCAATTGGAGGATAGGGTTTTCTCAATCGCTTAATACATGGGTAGGAAAACCCAAACATACGCTTGATTGACTATAGCCATTGCACTTTCAATGTCTATTTCGATGTCGTTGCCCAATGGGGAGTTGTGGGCGTGTATGGTGGAAATGACCGAGGTATGTGGTTGTCATAAACGTTAATTCAAGCTAGCGGGGCGAACCAGCTGGCGGTCACCTGCGCTCCATCTATCAAGCTCAAACGCGAACAGTGAACGGGGCAGTTTTGGTTTGCGCATCTTCGAGTCTCCAAATTGTAGAAAGATTTGGACGATTGACCGAAAGCGCCCCGAAGCTATGTGCGGAATTCATGGCCTGGTCACAGTGCATTCAGGCCAAGATTTACCCGCGAATTTGAAAGAAGCACTAGCAAATCGCGGTCCCGATTTCCTGGGTCAAGTCACGCGCTCTGTGTCTCCGGGCATCGATGGAGAGCTTCCCATCTCGCTCACTTTTACGTCCACGGTCCTAGCGCTTAGAGGTGATCATCTCGCTCAGCAACCATTCAAGCACCCAGAACACAGCTCTGTGCTCTGCTGGAATGGCGAGGCTTGGAAGATCGATGACCATGCTGTTGAGGGCAATGATGGTGAAGAGATCTTTGCCCGGCTGGCAGCCAACACTTGCGTAGAAGCTGAGCAGCGTCGTGCCTACACCATTGACGTCCTGAGAGGAATCAGGGGCCCCTTTGCTTTCCTTTACTATGATGCTCCGGGCAAGTGTCTTTATTACGGTCGCGACCGACTTGGCCGCCGCTCTCTACTCGTTAACCAGTCGGAAGCTATTGGCGGGATCGCCTTTTCGAGCATATCTGACTCACAGGTAGCCGACTGGAAAGAGGTTGCCGCAGATGGTATCTATTCTATCTCCTTGAGTACTGGCAGCATCACAAACGCGGCCTCTGAGAAACATGCCTGGGTGGCTGAGACTGGAGTCGATCTGGTAAGTGCCAGATGGCCCCTCCCCGTAGGTGCCGCTCTCATTTTTATCGTTGACAGGTCTCGAGCATTGGCATATTCAATAAATCCTTACCCGAGCAGGATGAGAAGCTCAATCACGACTCTATCTCCGTCGGCCTAGTTCGCCAACACCTTGTCGAAGCACTGAAGATGCGCGTGCTCAACGTACCCAAGCCTCCCTTGATCCCAGATAGTAACGGTGAGGATGATGCACGTATCGCTGTCTTGTTCTCAGGAGGCCTAGACTGTACTGTTATGGCTAGATTGGCCCATGAGGTACTCCTGGACTCGCAATCTATTGATCTTATCAATGTCGCATTCCAGAATGCTCGCAAAGCTGCCTCTCAGGAAAACGCAGCAACAGACACAACGGCCGAGGTGTACGAGGCTTGCCCTGATAGATTGACCGGTAGGCGTGCATTTGCAGAGCTCAAAATAGCATGTCCTACGCGGCGCTGGCGATTTATCGCAGTATGGACCCCGAAGGACCTTTGTCGCAACTCAGCTGATGTTCTTGTAGGTAAACGTCCCATTTGTGGAAGCCATGTCACACAGATCGCGAGTTGTCTCGCTCATGTACCCCCATAACACCGAAATGGATTTGTCCATTGCGCTAGCATTGTACTTTGCCAGTCGTGGTATCGGTCACCCACACACGGATCCAACAAATTTAGAGCCAGTTGCTCATACCATCCAAACTCCGGCTCGAGTGCTTCTTTCTGGACTTGGCGCGGATGAGCTCTTTGGAGGATATTCGCGGCACGAGGTTGCATACAAACGCAATGGCTATGCCGGCCTGATCGAAGAATTGAAGCTCGATGTCAGCAGAATTGGTGAAAGAAACCTCGGGAGAGACGACCGAATACTATCGTGCTGGGGCAAAGAAGTTCGCTTCCCATTTCTAGATGAGGATTTTATCAAGTTCTCGATCGAATGTCCTGTATGGGCAAAGTGCGATTTCGCCAACGCGACAGATCCAAATGGTATCGAGCCGGCAAAGAGAGTTTTGCGCCTTCTCGCGGACCAGCTGGATCTTCCATCGACGGCACGTGAAAAGAAGAGAGCGGTAAATAGGACCACCGAGGAGAAACGGCCTGTTATATACTAACCTCATGCACAGATACAATTTGGTGCGCGAACAGCCAAGATCGAACAGCTGGCTGGTGGGCCCAAAACAAAGGGGACAGACCTCATATCGTAATAGATGTGCAGTCCTGACAGTGATGATACCAACAGATACTTCCGAGCTACTTTGCCTCGACCCATTCACTCCTCGGCTGTGTGTTTCTGCTTGCACAGTAACCCTCCAGGGAGATGATCTGGCCAGCAAGAGCAATGACGTCGTAAAGGCATGTCTGAGTCAGATCGATCTTGATAGATATTGAGTAGACAATAACTGAAAGTTGACATGAAAGAGAACATTGTGTACTCCAAAATTGAGGATTACTACTTCATCTGGCACCATCAAACGAGATTATCATTGTTTAGGTAAGACCCTGGAAATATACAGGGTCATTCTGAAGTCTGTATGCCCCTAGAGAGAATATGCATTAATCGCACATCCATGCCCCGCGTTTCCCCGCGTGCCTAGAAGCAGGTCCCAACATTTTGGGACCTCACGGGAGCAGCTCTCATTCATGACGTCGTCGTAGCTTGACGTCAAATAAGCCAAGTCGGGCTCTGCCTCCCTTAGGCTAACGGTTCACCACAGGTTTCCTCGCTTCTAAGCTGAAGGCTTCCTAGTTTGCTGGTTCGCGTGTTTTTGTCAACCGGGCAGTGCGACGACACGTACTACGTATTTATTTCTTGTCAGCTTGGCAGCTGGGCTCCATAATTAAACAACTCCAATATAATCTCCAAGCCCACGTAGCCAGCAAGTGGGACTGTTTTCTCCTTTCGCAATTTCCAGCCAGGCACTTACCGAGCACTCTCTCGAACTTGCTCCACCAGAACAGTACCAGCCTGCAGCTCAGCTTAGGATTCCTTGTTCTTCGTTGCTTCCACGTGCGAGGATCATTTGCCAGCTTCTCCGACCCTGCGTCACTCCACAACCATCCATACCTCTCCCAGACTCGAGACAAACCGGGATACCGGTCCTACAAACACTTACAATACAGCAACCATCGAACAAAATGTCTGAAGCACAACAAGCACAACACCCCCAGGCCACAGGTGCCAGCTGGACGTCATTTATAAAGGTGCGCAAAGGTCCACGTTCACTGTTGTCCGGCTCGTTACCCGGCTGGGGCGATGAATAAGACACTAACATGCAAATGTCTAATCGCAGTCCATCGCATCCTTCAACGGCGACCTTTCGTCCCTCACGGCCCCTCCCTTCATCCTCTCTTCGACCAGTTTGACCGAGTTCAGTTCCTACTGGTGCGAACACCCTGCCGTTTTCGCAGCACCCGCCTCGGAGCCAGATGCAGCAAAGCGAGCTGTCCTAGTACTCAAGTGGTTCTTGACGACCCTGAGACAGCAATATGCCAGCAGAAGCGAACAATATGGCAACGAGAAGAAGCCACTCAACCCTTTCCTCGGCGAGCTCTTCTTGGGTTCCTGGCAGGACAATGCTGGCACCACAGAGCTGATTAGCGAGCAAGTGAGGTAAGCAACTAGTATGGAGTTTGTATCAGCATACAGAAAGCTTAAACCTTGAATCAGTCACCACCCGCCCGCGACCGCCTATAGCATCACCAACGACAAGTCCGGTGTGCATCTCGAGGGCTTCAACGCACAGAAGGCATCTTTCTCCAAAACGATCAATATCAAGCAAATCGGACACGCTCTCTTGACCGTACCCAACCCCTCGAAGCCGGGAGAGAAGGACACGTACCTCATCACACTTCCATCGCTGCACGTTGAGGGTCTCTTGTTTGGAGCACCTTTCATAGAGCTGGACGGTGCCTCATACATTACAAGTTCCACCGGCTTTACTGCCAAGATCGACTACAGCGGCAAGGGCTGGTTGAGCGGCAAGAAGAACTCCTTCACTGCCGTACTCCACCCGACTGGAAAGGAGAAGGAGGTCATTTACAATGTCTCGGGCCAATGGACCAAGGCTTTTGAAATTCACTCGGGTGCTGCCAAGCACAACAGCAGCAGCAACTTGATCGACTCTTGGGATCCGGCTTCGTTCCCCACCAGCAAGTTGATCGTTGCACCCCTCGACAAGCAGCATCCCCTGGAGTCGCGTCGTGCCTGGGCAAATGTTGCCAAGGGCATTGCTAATGGTGACATGGACTTTGTTGGCAAGGAGAAGACCAAGATCGAGCAAGCTCAACGTGCCATGCGCAAGAAGGAGCAAGAAGAAGGTCGGGTTTGGGAAAGACGGTACTTCACCGCTCAACCAGAAGCTTCAGACGCAGCACTCAGCACACTTGCTAAGAACGCTGGAATGAGCGAGACGGGCGACTCTGACAAGACTGGTGGCCTCTGGAGATACGACCCGTCCAAGGCTGAAAAGGTCAAGGGTCAGGAAATTCCAGAGGAGCAGAAGGCATTGTTGGCAACGGAATTGTTGGGGCAGTAGAGAGGTCAATTGCCCATGGAGCCACATGCTCAGGAAATGACCATGAAGGAATACACGCAATGACTGGCCTAAGAAAGTAGCGCTAATTATTCATCAGTTTCTATAAATTTTTTAATCTCACAAATTCATGCCTCTGCGGAGTTAACGTTTTTTTTTTTTGTCAAAATTGAGGCACGGTTCCTTCTAAAGTAGAGGCTAAACTTTCAAGCTCACAGACCACATCTCTATATATAGCGGCCTGCAACTGCGGCTCACGTAAGTCTTTGCCGAACCCAAAGTCGCAGTCTAAACACTGTTGTGTAATCTTCTGATATCGCGGTCCGAGACGAGAGTCGCGCTCGGCCAGGTCCGCAACCTTTCTCACCTCGACAACATCATCGGGTCGAAGGGCGGTCCACTGGCCAATTTGGAGGAGCGCCACGCCTAGGCTATGCATGGTGATATTGCGGATGCCAAACGCGAGCTGTGCGTCCGAATTGTCACCCTCTACCTGGCCATCAGCCATGATGGCGTCGCAGCAGAAGTCTGTCTGGTCGCGAAGCGTTTGTGCCCGCTGTCGCTGCCCCGAGAGCTCGGCGCTGATGTGCAGCGTGCTTAAGGAATCAGCCAGGCCGGCATCAGTCGGGAAAAAGGACAAATCCTGCAGCCGCCAAAATGGCTGGAGCCAGGGCGTCGAGTGAAATTGCAGGACGCCCTGAACGAGTTTAAGCGCAAGGCGAACCTGCTCAGGCACTGAGAGGTTGCGCTCGACCGGCAGACGAAAGATGCCGTCGAGGGACGTGGGTGCTTGGAGAGCTTTGGCGTGGAGGCAGTCCCGGTGGTCGCATTGAGGGTGGCATACGGGAGAGAGGTGGTGCCGGAGGTCCTCGGGTGTGTCGAGGTAGCCGCCGCTCGAGTGAGTGTCTCCGTTCCTGCAGCATAGCTGAGAGCAAATGTCTCCTGTCAAGCACAAATCTGATGACGACGAGAGTGACGAAGGCTTCTGATGCGCTTCCGCCTCTGGAGAGATTGTGGGTTTGGAAGACACTGCATCGTCCGAAAACCTCACCTTTTTCTTGCTCGGCCGTTCTTCGTCCGGACTTTCTCTGGTGTGTTGGTCTGTGGTGCCGGATATCGAAATTCGGATCAAGTGCAAACTTTGCGATCTCACTACTAGATCTACTAAGCCACTATACCCGCGCGTCAGCACTCGATTATCTATAGTTGGAAGAATTGATCGTACTCTTGCACATGTATGCCTGAGCTCGTGCAGTAGCACAAGATTACCCTCAAATTGCCATCCGTTTTGGAGTCGAGAAGCAAGCGCAGATCGTGGCGCGTATGCTGTGCGTGGAAGCAGGACCAAAAACTTCGTAAAGCATTGTAAAAGGACTTGGAATGGAGCATCGTCTGACCGTAGACGGCTGGAAGTGGCCGTGATCTCTTGCTGCATGTCGTCCTTGCTTGTTTCTTTTGCAAATTGCTAGTGGTTTTGCGGATGCGTTTTATTTCTGCGTTTGATTCCTTCATCCCATCAATGAGAGCTTCGTATTTTCCTTGGTGAAGTGTTACATCGACCGCTTTCATCACGGCCTTTGAAAGCTTGGGCTGCCGATTTGAAACGAGGTAAGTGAGACTGAACTTGGAGCTGATTTGGGGGCAATGACCATGGTCTCACCTTCTCTTTCTTGTCGACTGTCTCCGTACTGGTATCCAATGCCTCGCTCAGCGAATTGATGGCTTCTGCAATTTCACCCACTGCCTCGCAGAACGCTCCGTATCTCCTGCCTAGATATCCTCTCACTTGTGCACCCAGTTCCGGTGATGTCCATCCGGAGTGTTTCTCATCTTCAACCAATGCCTCCGCTTCCTGCGGGCTTAGGAATTCTTGGAACAGAAGTTGGCACTCATCGAGAAATATGTCCGTCTGTGAGTTGAATCGCTTCCGCAAACGCTTGATCTCTTTATGGTGGTGTCGCAGAATCTTGAGCTTCTTCTTTGCAATGACGATACCCTTTACGGCACCGAAACACAGCGGCAGTATGGCGAGTGCAAGTTCAGCCATGGCGCCAATACTTCCTTTCACCTGGCGTGTTCAGACGAGCGTCAAGTCATCTGAGATTCCAGATCCCGTTGACCTCAAGATGAGTTAATTGACATGTACCCTCTGGGCGGCAATTGCGTGGCTATGCGAATGAGTGGCGACCAGTCAGAATCATGGAGGCGATGGATCTCATGCAATGCCCCGCCCCTGCAGCGCTGAACCGCACGCCCCAAACCAGGGTGTCTTCCAGGGCATGAGTGGCGCGCTGACTGATCGTGGGCAGTAACTGGCAATTTAACATCAACATATCCTCACTCGTCGGGAGATAGATTGCTTCAAGGTGTGACAACAAGGCCTAGCAAAGGCAAGTCATGGCCGAAATTGAGTTGGTGCTGAAATGGCAGCAATCTGTGAAGGACGATCACCATATTGATGAGAAACCGCCAGTTTCGCATCTCTTCTCAGTGTGCTCGGAGTTCTACGCAGAGATAGTTGCTCAGCTCAACGCAAACTCTGCTATAGAAAGAGGGCTTCTTCTCAAGCTTCAACGCAGCCACGGTTACCTTATACTCTGGGCCGATGGATATGGCGTCACTGAAGGACACCTTGACGCATCTTTGGACAAGTCACGAAGAGTCAAGCGCACCACCATCAATCTTCTGATAAGTATTTGTCAGACCCTGACCAAGCGTGAGACGTCCCCTGAATTCTCAGCCGGGGGCCCAAAATCTAAAGGAAAGCAGGTCTTTTACCGACTTTGGGTCGAGATGAACAGCTTCGGTTACAAGACAGAGCAGCAGAGGTTACGCACAAAGTAGAACTCCTGAAACTCATTGGTTCTCAAGATGAAGCGGCAGACTCGGATACCGACTCCGACACAGAGAGCGAATCATCCCAGCATTCCGATACTGCTGCGGCGCTCGACGATATAGCAGAAGATCTCAAAACTGATACAGAATGCTTACTGGACTTAGGTTCTCGTTTCAACGAAGAGGCCGTGGGTCCCGTTGCGACAGAAACTGCCGTTGATGCAGATGAACAGATTGTCTGGGATCCATCAGACATATTCATAGACCGCGTGCGCTGGCGTTATCCTAAATGCGACCTCGAAGTTTCGAAACGACTAGGAAGAGCCAATTGGACGAGAGTCCTTCGACAACAAACACTCAAAGACATGAACAGCCGGAAGGTAGAGCCACAACTTGATCAGACTGCGTCTCACGAAAGCCCACGTCTCGTCTCAGAAAGTGTTATAGGCTCAGAAAAGTCCAAAGCGACTGCGCAAAGCAAAGCTACCGCAACGACATTCCGCGATTCTGCCCTTGGAAGTTCGATCCCGTCCGAGACTTCCCAGCCTCGAGCTTTTGAGTACGCGGAGACGACTGTATCTTATAATGGAGGACAAGGAGACACTGTTCGTATACCGGCGCTCCCGCCCGGAGCCAGGGACGGCAAGGCCTTTCTTTGTGTTGGTTGTAACAAAATGGTTACGACTCGAACCAAATCGTTGTGGAAGTCAGTACCTGAACTTGGTAGTCAAGGTGAAAACAGCTGACAATGCCTTTAGGAAGCACCTATTTTCTGATCTGAAGCCATATCTATGTCTTGTCAGTACCTGCGGCCTAAACGAAAAGCCTTTTGCGACGAGGTCGGAGTGGAAAGACCACTTGGACCTCAAACATTCCTCTGGCCAAAATCTCAAACGCAACTGTCCTGTATGTCAGGAAAATAAATTCTTCGGAGACGAGCATTTTTGCTCCCATTTAGCCAAACATCTCGAAGAAGTGGCTCTGACAATTCTGCCCACTAATGCCGACTCGGAAGATGGTACTGATGTCGACTCTGGCCTAGCCTCGTCAGAGTCATCCCAAAGTGCAGAGATCGAGGCGACGGGAACACTGACGAAATTGGATAAGGAAATAGAGAACAACACCGAGGACACGAATGTAATCAAGATGATCCGAGCGACAATCTTGGAGCCACTATTCAATCGATACGACTTTCACGATTTCAGCTCATGGGTAGTTCGGATTGGCGAACTGATGCATCCTGGATCCACATTGAGAGATGTTGAGCTTGCTTTGCTTCATGTAGCCATGGTAAGGTTCCAGCTTCTAATCATGCTCATCGTTGATGTATCAGCTAACAGAGTCCAGGAAATTTCACCAAACGCTAAGCTATATCGAAGATTTAGTCTTGAGGTACTTGAAAAGATTTCTAGATCATCCGCTGACCTCGATTTATCGACTCAAACTGGGCCGGGCCAAAACCCGTATGATGAAGAGTATGTACAAAATGCGAAAAAAGCAATACTTCGACGTGCAGGTGATATGGAACGGACGAAGCCTCTTCAAGAAATCACCAATATAGAAATGAGAATCGGTAAAGACAAGGCTCTGAATAACGCCATCAAGGACATCATGTCCTGGCGCGCCCCGGACATTGTTATCCAACACAAATCGGTATGCCAAGAGCCTAATTGCGGTAAAGAATTCAACAGACCATGCGACTTGTCCAAACATCAAAAGACACACAGCCGGCCATGGAAGTGCCCCATTCCAACATGCAAATACAGAGAATACGGCTGGCCCACAGAGAAGGAGCTGGATCGGCACTGGAGCGATAAGCATGAGGAAACTCCTACCATCATGTACGCATGCTTGTTCGCGCCTTGTCCTTACAAGTCGAAGCGTGAGAGCAATTGCAAGCAGCACATGGAAAAGGCGCACGGATGGACTTATGTGCGGTCGAAAAACAATGGTAAAAAGAGTGTTGTGCACAACGAAGGTATGCATTCATGGTATATTCTTCCTTTCACTCCCCTCATGTTGACTTGGCATACAGATATACCTATCTCAGATGGCATCACAGACTTACCTGTTCTTTCAAACAATACGGATCTCAGTCATCCAATGTCATGTGGGGTAGAAGCTGAAATAGGATCAGTACATCCGCCCGGGCTGATTCCACTACCGATTTCCTCGGCTAGTCGCGCCAGCATTCCCGATTTGGGTCTCGATGCAGCGATCAAAACGTCCGACGAGGACTGGACCAAGATAACAGATCTTGCTGAGCGACGGAGGATCCAGAACCGTATTGCTCAACGGAATTATCGTAAGTAAAAGCCGTCTTTGCGTGAGCGGAGAAGCAGAGAGATGTGAGACCAGGGTGTTGATAAATCGTTGCAGGCAAAAAACTCAAGCGACGTTTGGAAGACCTGGAAAGACCCGGAAACGGCAACAAAGAAAAGGGCAAGGAGCCGCATATCAGCAATATCAACTTCTTCTTGAATGACGAGTCTGGTCCTCCTGGACTTGAAAGGGTCGAGGAGCCTTTCGGCGCGACTACAGACCTTCAGGGAGAGGGTGGATCACGTACCGAAGCCGTGGCTGCAACTCACAGCACAAATGGCAATAATGCGCTAGTGGACGACAGCCTGCCCAAGCCAACCGACGAACATGTGTCTGCAGGCTCGCTTTCCGAGATGAGTTTGCAAGACTTGTCAAAACTCGCAGCCCAGCCGATTCAATCTCAAGAATATGCTGCTTTGGCAACCAACGACGATGACATCGACTACCTTCAGCACCCTCTCAACACTGTCAGGTTATCGCGATCTAACTCAATGACCGATACCGACCCCTTCGCTTTCATGACGGGCGCAAACGCCCCAATGCCCTCAGATTATCCAACACCGTAGCCGTGAGATGGAGCTACTTCAGAGGGATTTTGAAAGGGAAAATCCAAACTCCCGAAAGCAGGCGTCTGGCGTCTACTGTGACTCTGAACTGGGAGGTTTTAAAGACAGTGAGGAGTGCAAGACTCCATGCCGGCCGACGAGCCGTGTAGGGCTGATAATATGGATACGTACTGTGTACCGAACATGCTTTCCGGATGTGAACAGACCATAGAAAATCAAATCTTTTGCCGTGATTCGTTCTTTTGTTCGTCAGAGGTGGGCCAAGGCTCTGACTGTGAGCCCCTCCAAAGTCCGTCTTCGGTGTTGGTGGGGTTGTTCATGGTGCTGTTGGTGGGGCTCTCGCGCGGGGCAAGTACCGGTCGCTGCACTTCCCAGCTGTTCTTCCCCTGAAAGCTGGATTTTTGCAGCTGCCACAGGTGTAGTTTCATGGCCGTACAGAGCCTTTCACCCGCTGTACCAGTTGCATGTGTTCTACCGACCCAATTGGAACTTAGCCGTTTTTGCACTCAAAAGTGACGCACCCGTCAAAACTTCTGGCCGATCTCTGCGCACCGCGTCTTTTTTTCCCTCCTTCACACAACGACAATTAGTCTTGTGCATTCAGCCAGAACTATCGCAATATGACAATCAAGATCATTCTGGGTTCCCAATGGGGTATGTCTCGTCCTCTTGCACTCTTCCTACCCCTCCATTCACCCCGTTCTCTGCCGATACCGGGCAGGAACGGATAGTGCTGGTATTGCCGTGTTTTGCCGTTGCTAAACTTTCCATGATTCGCAGGAGATGAGGGCGTACGTTCTTCCCTTTCGGCACGGACACAAGCCGTCACCCAGGCCACGAGATGCCTTCCGAGCGACCGAGATTCTGACAAAAATATGGTGTAGAAAGGAAAGCTGACCGACATCCTCTGCCCCGAGGCGCAACTTTGCGCCCGAGCTGCTGTGAGCAACGATTCGAATACCCTCGCGACGAACTTATACTAATACAAAATTAAGGGTGGCCACAACGCTGGTTTGTCTAAAATTTCGGCATCTCTGGCATTCACAGGTTCTAATCAAGGTTCTGTTTGCAACAGGTCATTCCATCGTGTTAGTCAAACACCTACTGCCGTGCAATTAACTTGTGAAGACAACGGCTGACTCTTCTCTCTAGCGCCAATGGAGTTTCGTACAGGTGGGAACCAGCAGATATGGATGTCCTTGAACACCTACTCACCGTCTTGCAGCTTTCACTTGCTTCCTTCTGGTTTCGTCAACCCGAAATGGTATTACTTCAACCCATTATACAGGTGAAAGAATACGGCTGATGTGTCGTGCAGCATGAACTTCATCGGATCGGGAGTCGTCTTCCATGTGTAAGTCAGGTTACCGCGTCGCGCATGCACGTACACTATGTCAATCGAGTACTGGCTTCCGACTCGCACTCTCGGACTCCTGCGCTACTTCATAGGATTACACAATAATCACCCCTCTACGCGACTGTATCCGAATATCGGTCAAAATATTGACTCTGCCCTTTAGTCCCAGCTTCTTCAAGGAGCTCAAGGAGCTTGAGGAGAAAGGTCTTCCCTCAGTTCACGACCGAATTCTTGTCTCTGACCGTGTGCAAATCGACTTGGATATGCATGTTGCAGTTGACGGACTTGAAGAGGAAGAACTCGGAGGTAAGTTGCTGGACTTGATCATTCAGAACCAATTAGGAAGGACTGCATGGCTAACTTTGAACAGCCAAGAGCGTTGGTACCACCCGGAGGTCAGTAGTTGCCCGTCCCCTTTTGGCGTCTTGTGGTAGAATTCGGAGGCAGCTTCATTCGTGTCCGTGTTCGTTCCAATCTACCATGGAATGGCTCCGGTATAATCTAGACAGAGCGATTACTGATGTTCCTCCTATTGAAGAGGAATCGGCCCGGCTTACTCCACCAAAGCTGCGAGAAGCGGCATTCGCCTATCCGAAGTGTTCAACGCCGAGTTGTTTGAGTCCAAGCTCCGCCGATTGGCTGATGGCTACCGAAAGCGCTACGGCGACCTCTTCAAATATGACGTCGAGGATGAGCTCAAAAGGTTTGAAGAGTACCGACCAAAGCTGGCCAAATGTGAGTACCACAAGCTGCGATGTTCTCAATTCTTGCATATCTTCGTCAGGGGGTACTTCTTTTGGGGAAATCTGTACACCTGCCTCAGGATTTGTTTCAGACCATGCATGCCTACTTGTAGCCTGCAGCTTGAGCACTTGTTGGAAATCTTCACAATTTCAGGGAAGATCATAAGCTAACACAGCCCTACCAGACGCCGTGGATGGCGTCAGCTTCATGCGATCCGCGCAGGAGAATGGCACAAACATTATCGTTGAGGGTGCTAATGTGAGGACCAATTCGCCTATTTGCATAAATGTTTTGATACTGACCGGTTGGTGGGTTGAGCAACTGTGCTTATGGCCTCGTGCTCCCCTTTCTTCCTTCCGACACTGCATGATCAAACGGAGAAGGAGAGGCAATGACTACTCTAGCATGGATAGTATATTGGGCATGGCCTAATGTTCTTTTCATGAAATGAGAAGCACTGCTTTTCTCTCCCTATCGAGATACTGGAGAGGCTAGAGGACTGGCTTGTAGCCACAATCTGCTGGATCATGAACTCGACTGTTCACTGGTGTAACTTCCCAAATGGAATAAAGCCCTGGAATCATTTAGAGACAGACCATATATGGTCTTTGGGGTCAATCGCTATGCCTGGCATGCGTTGACCCTGTCTCTAGGTGATTCCGGGGCTTTTTTCATGTCGGATTATTTTCTCCTGCCACCAGCAGAATAAGTGGTACAAGTTCAGTCCTCCGGAAAGGGGAGCTGAGGCCAAGCGCTGGTGCTTGTCCACCTGGGAACAGGCACTGATGCTCGATATTGAATATGGCTCGTACCCAGTAAGTTGTCGCTGGTCCTGTATTCAAACTTGCAGGTATACTAATAAGTGGAACAGTATGTCACCTCGTCTAACACGACACTGGCTGGAATCATTGGCGGACTTACCTTGAATCCGAAGAACATCACCGAGACAGTTGGTGTTGTCAAGGCTTGTATGTATGATGCATGCAGGGTTTGACTCCTCGCTAACCCATAATAGACACAACTCGCGTTGGTCACGGAGCCTTTAAGACAGAGGATCTCGGAGAGTGCGTTCTCAGTTATAACAATGCGTTGAAGTGAAACTGATTATTTGTGATAGGATTGGTACCAAGCTCCAAGAGATTGGTCGGGAATGGGTAAGAGTCCATGGGTATTGACTGTCATACCTTCGGAGACTAAGTATATTTCTAGGGAACATCTACCGGCCGAAGACGCAGATGTGGATGGTAAGTGCTTTTCCAAACACACTTGATTGACTGGCTTGCTGACTGTGTTTAGGCTCGGTAATTCCTACCAGTATACTGTTCTAGTGGATTGTTCAAGCTTACTGATTCTTGCCGTCCAGACCTTGTTGTTGTCAAGTACAGCGCTTCGATCAACTACTACTCTGCTTTGAACCTCACAAAGGTATGTGCTCGCTGCTTATTATTTGCTAATTTAACAAATTGCTGACCAAAAACTTCAGCTCGACGTTCTGGACACTTTCGAGACGATCAAGATTGCTACCGCCTACAAGGTTGACGGCCAGGTGAATATTCTTGGTAATCCAAGGACGATTAAGTAAAGACACTAATATGCTGCAGGAACTCGACTCCTACCCTGCGGATCTCGATATCCTGGACCGAGCCGAGGTCGTCTACCACGAGATGCCAGGATGGCAGAAGCCAACGACCAATGCCAAGTCCTACTACGACTTGCCTAAGCAAGCCAGAGAGTATATTGAGGTAAGACGCCTGCCAGTATGATGATGACCCATGCTGACGATCATTTCTAGTTCATTGAGAACTTTGTCGGAGTTAAGGTAAGATCAATCAGAGACACGACTACTCAAAAGGCTTTACTAACAATAACTAGATCAAGTGGATTGGTACCGGCCCTGACCGCGAGGCCATGATCAAGCGTTCTTAAGCGATGCCTCCTCTGGTGGATATTCGATGAATGGGGCACATAACTTCAATAGAACCACATCGCTCCTGAGATGGGTGTGCTTGAGCAGGCACATTGCTATTAGATCGCCCCATAGACGAATGGAAATTCTTGATTTTGTTTGAATTCCAGCAAAAAGATCTCGCCAAATGATGTAATCCGCCCCCTCCTCATTGTCCTATAGATGGGAGAGTGGAAACATGTTAGAATGTAGTCTCAAGCAAAGGCCCCAGAGAATATCTTGTCAACTGTATGTAGTTGACAATCTCCGCGGCAGTAGTCAAAGTTCCATGAACCGGGAATCATGAGCAAATACACTCATGGGCTAAGGCAAGCCATCAGAATTGGTTGTCCTCGTGCTTCACATATCATCGGTCCGTACCATGCCAGAGCATTACTGAGGAACTCCAAAGCTGGCGACGGATTTTGATTGCGTGTAGCTCTGTATCAACGATGGCGCGACTGGCTAGGGTCCTGCTACCTTGGTCATTGCTCTGATGGCTATACCACATGACCATGACTGCCATGACCATTGGGAACGTGACTGAGAGAACCCATCCAGTCACGATGACTGGCCGTCGAGGCGGTCATTGTGGCAATGGGCGTCGTAGGCTAAGGGCGGAGTGTTGCGCAAACAAGCCCGGGAGCATTGGGCAACGGCTGCCGCTTATTCTTGGTCAACCCATCATAAGTGGGTAAAGGGCGAAGGGCTCGACGTGCTCTAAACGGGCACTCATACAACTGACGTAACCTAGCCAGTAGGCTCCGGGAAGATTGTATCAATGTGGTAAGTGGAATCAATCCGAGGCCATAAATTGTCTTGGAAATGACAGCCATTCGGACCAGTATGTGTCGAGTGAACCATCTATAGCATCAAACAAGGACCTTCCCCCTCGGCCGAAAATCCAGTAGTCTCGTCCGCGATGTAACAAGAGGGCCCAGTAGGCCATGACGACAAGGGCTTCTGGCTGCCGGTTTCGAAGCAAGTCCAGATACTCTTGGGAAATGCGCACCGGCCAAGTGAGAACAACTTGTCGATTAATTGGATCTGGGAGAGCACGATGTTGTTTGAAAATCCACTGCAATATAGTCACGGCATCGTAGCATGCCCCATAGGACGAGGGACCCAACCGGTCCTCTGCCGCGGCGAGCCGGGCCACGAGATCGTCGCAAGTGTTCTCGGCAGGGAGGTTGAGCTTGTCCACCGTCTCAATGAGGTTGATGATGCAGCTCAGCTCCGAGTCCCGGATGACGTGCCACGCCGGGCGCGTCGTGACCCCGACGCCGCGGTAGACGCCGGCAAAGTGGATGAAGCGCTCCAGCAGGTCCCGGAGCCCGAGCTGCGGCGTCGTCACAATGTCAAAGAGCATGTGCAGGCCGATGAAGGACGAGAAGAAGAACAGGGCCTTGCAGTTGTCCTCGGTGACGTCGGGCGGCGCGGCGTTGAAGAGCGCCAGCGCCCGCGCCTGCAGGTGCGCCGACTGCTCGCGGTATTGCTCTTGCGCCGCGCGGTCCGAGGTGAGCACGCTCTTGTGAGCCGCGGCAAAGGCCAGCAGTTCGTCCATGAGAAAGGGCGAGGAGAGGGCGGATGTGACCATTAATCGCACCAGTGCGTCTCCATCTTTCCCGTCGGCCGGAACGAGATGAGAGTGCGGCGGTTTTGTTAGCTCAGTCTCGACATGGTGAAGCAGCGCCAGGTGACTGAGCTCATAGACCTGCCTGGGCGCTTGTTGTTGTGCTGCAGCACACTGGATCTGAGGATCAATTTGCGGCAACGAGCATGATTGTTGTTCTGTTGTTGCGGCGTGCGGCGACGGCGACAGACTGAGGCTGCCGGCGCTCAGGCTGGATGTGCCGCCGCCGCCGCCATACGGGTCCAGGTACGCATATGAACATTGCTGGCCCAGTGTTGAGCACTGCAGACAAATGGGCCGCTGCTCATCGCATTTGACGTGTCTCCTTTTGCATTCGCTGCAGCCCCTGCGCGACTTGTAATGTGTACGCCGTTTCTTTTTGCTAGTAGCATTCATCATGCCAAGCTAGTATTGGAAGAGAAGACTGAAAGATGGGATCAACGGAAGGGGAGAGAGAGGGAGCTTCGAGTTTAGCTCGGATCAAGTTGCGGTTATCTTGACTCTTGTGGTGCGGATTAGCAGGGTTGAGCTTAAATGGTAGCCTAAAGCACCACCAAACAGCGAGGCCCACTCAGCATAAGAGCGCTAGGATGAGGCGGTATCGAGCGCTGTGTCACCGAAGCTAGGTACATTGATCACGCTATGCATATTGTATATTTGAAGCTTCTAGATTATGGAAATTGGAGAATTGAAGGGAACTCTATCTTGGAATGGAAATAATATACACCGTCCACATTATGAAATGGAATACAGGCAAGAATTCTGTGCAGACACTATACCGCAGCGACACGGCACAACTTGCCAGTGGTGAGATTGTAGTCCCACTCGTCACTGCCAATGCCCGAAAGAGCATAGAGAGTATTGGTTGGATCATACTTCTGCTTCAGCTGCACCAGTTGCTCGTAGTTCTCTCCATAGAAATCCTTCTTGAAAGAAGACGAGTACGGGTTTGCCTCATTAATGTATGCGCCAGCTGTAGGTGCCCACTCTCGCCAGGCCGTCTCCTTGACTTCTTCCGTCCAGGCCGCCGCGGCTCTGAGCGCATCCTGGGGCGGGATGGTGAGGTCGAGACTGGATCCCGTCACGATGCTGTGCACATAACCCGTGCGCCACGCCGGGTTCAGGGCTCCGCGCATGCGATCTTCCACCTTGGCCGGGCCCTTTCCACCCTGCAGACCAATGACGAGCATTGATCCGCTGCCTTCAACCTGCCCTTGCATGACCTGGCGCAAATGGTATTGCAAGCGACAAATGGACAGATCTGATAGATCGGCTCGACCTAGCACGCGGCTGGAAACAAGACTGGCTGCTCCCGCACCACTTGCTGTAGACTGCAAATAGTCAAAGAAGTCCATGTAGCTTGGGTAAAGTGTTGGGTCGCTCAGTGTGACTTCGAGAGAGTCGTCGGATCCTTGAGCTAGGATGGACGACTGAACAGGCTCCAACAGGGAAGTAATATTCTCAGAAGTCATGTTGTATCCGAAATATGTCATGGAGATGCTGGAAATCTGGTCCGGCGTCGATCTGATGTAGCCATTTCCAGTCAAGCCAGCATCCATGGAGTCTGGCAGGCTCTTCATGAAAGCCGCGAAACCTGTCCATGTTGCATTATACGCCGTGCTGTTGGCGGCCAGAGACATTGTAATTGATGCTTCCACCACAGTCTCCGGGATGGGATGCGATCGAAGCACGTATTCGGTAACAATGCCGAATTGTCCAGGACCACCACCTCGAATGGCCCACAGCAGCTCTGGGTTTTCCACCTCGTTTGCGATAAGAATCTCTCCGGACGTCAAGACGACAGTCACTTGGTAAAGGTTATCGGCCGACAGACCGTAATGGCTGGAGAGAGGACCGTGACCACCAGCTTGGATGAAGCCGCCTAGACCGACGGTCGAGTCTTGCCCGCTGATACAGACACGTCCGACGGCGGCAGCCGCAGTTGTGATCTCGCCCCAGTTATTGCCGCTGCCAACTATGAAGACATCATCGGTACCGCCGCCAGGGAGTTGCCATCCACTTTGATACTGTATACTCTTGAAGTTGTGCGTCCATATCGAGAGTGCAAAAGCGCCCGCAGATCTGTCCGTCAATACTGATTAGCGACTTGATCTTCCTGACCGTTAGTATCCGGGGAAAAAAGAACTAAGACTCACCTGCCATTCAGATCATGACCTGTGCCCTTGACAACCACCCTGATATCGCGGGCAGCTGCCCAAGCCACCGCCGTAGAGATTTGCTCCGCATCAGTGGCATTGACCACAAAGAGGGGGAAACCGCTAATATGGCATCCCAATAGTGTTTCGTTGTACCCAGTCGCACCCGGAGGCAAACATGAATTATTCGCAAAAATGGGGTAGTCGACGGACTCGGGAAGGGCAGCATGGAAAGCAGACGTTGTCCAATTGGACTCGACAAAGTCGCAGGAGAGGGACGAGTTGAAAGGGTTGCCGTCGTAGCATGATGAAGCTGCCGGTCGGGTCTGGATAAGCGTTCCGTTGATCGTCTCGTTGAGAGCATTCCACTCATCGATGCTGGGCCACGATGCGTCCGAGGGCGTGAGTTTACAGGAGCTCTGTCCTAGAGCCCCTGCCAAAAAGAGTGCGAAAACGATGGAAATCATGGCTACTCTCTAGTTTCGGAATCAAACAAGAGGAGTGAAAAGAGCACCACAAAGTTTTGATTGTATTTGATATCTTATGAATTACAGCATTGTTGCCATGTTATAAATGTTTCCTGCCCCTATGCGCACCCGTTGACAGTTCATTGCGCAAATAGTATACTCCAAAGTGTGCAATCCACTCTATACGAGTATAAAGTCCACACCATACGAGTATAGACAATGGGGCTGTAATTGTAGTATGAGTTTAAGTAAATAAACAGAGGTCATTTCGATATGACTGGAATGAGTGTAAATGCATCTGATCAAAATAACAATGATCTACTGCCAGAGATGGCTTTGATACTGCCAACTTCGCGGGATCTCCGTGCTGTATGACGGTTCAGCACAGTGGGGTTTGCACCTTGCAACGCCAACTTCAAGGCGACAGAGATGCTTGCAGCATTCTCGGCTTGTTAGAAAATTCATCCGTGACATGAAAAAGGCATTTCGGTCGTTCACCAGGGAGTTAAATCGTGCAACAAGACAGATATGATATCACTTTGAGAATCCTAGAATTGTTGTCGGTGTAACTATAATAACTGGCGTATGGCGTCTTATTTAAGTCGTACTACCTAGAGTGTGCTGTGGTCTGCATATGCACCTCGTTCCGAACATGCATGCACTTCGCACCGAGCTTGGTACAACATGACACAATATACGGCTGGCGGCATGTCGACAGGCAGACACCTAATCAAGCAGGAGTCGCGCATCATAATCATTATCGCTATAATTCTGTACCAATAGCAGTAGAGCAAAACTTCCATCATGATTCGATGCACTGATACGCGTATAATGTGGATCAAAATGTAACCCCCACTACAATGCAGGGCGACACTAGGTGCTAGTGTTAGTGGACGGGCGGCACTCGACGATGCGCCCCCGCAACGGTCAGGGACAATCTTAATGTCGTGGCGTCAGACTTTGGGATATTGATCTCTCGACATGTGCGTCCAAGCACATAACTGACATCTATGTGTTACGATTGAGGAACACAGACTGTAATTATACATCATTTGTAGTCGCATTGCGGCACCAACAAAGGACTTGATGTAAGGACGTATCATCCAGCTTGCAGATATCCCAACTCTTCCTGCCAGTACGAGTACGAGTACGAAAATGGATCCGAAAATAATGAAACCAAACATGGAAGAAGTCAAGTGCCCGCCCCCAGATAGTACGAAAACCCGCGTTCCCCCCTAAACCCAACAATCATCTCGAAAACATTAATAAGCATATCGACAAACACCGGGCTGAGTCTGCGCCATGGCCGTCCTCGCCACCTTGAACCGTGAATTCGAGCAGTATCAGGGCTTGATTGGCACGAGAAACATTCTGCTTCTCATTGCTGCCGCTTTCCTCGCCAACCAGGGGTACACGATCATCTACAACCTCTTTCTCCACCCACTGCGCAAGCTTCCAGGTCCCCAGCTATGGATTGCCTTTCCCTTCTTGAGATCCTGGCGCATGGTCGTCGGCGACTCTGAGTTTCGCATCAGGGAACTGCACGAAAAGTATGGAGAGATAGTACGAATTTCGCCCAACGAGGTCTACTTTACCAATGCCCAGGCGTGGAAAGACATCTATGGCCACGGCCATGCCGAGTTCCCCAAGTTCTACCCCGAGGGCATCTTCATGGACCCGAGAAAGATCTTGTCGTCCAACGCGCGGGACCACTTTCGATACCGCCGCGCCATGCTGCCCGCCTTCTCGGACAAGGCGCTGGTACAGCAGGAGCCTCTCATTCGTGTCTATGTCGACCTCTTGATCAAGCGACTTGGAGAGGTGGCCGAGACTGGAAAGTGGACCAACATGGTCCGATGGTATAATCTCACCACCTTTGATCTCATTGCTGATTTGGCATACGGCGAATCACTTCAGGGTCTAGAGAGTGGAAAGTCCAATGCCTGGATCGAAAACATTGAAAAGATTAACCTCATGATGCCTATATTCGTCCTGCTCGGTACCTCCAAACTTCTCTTCAAGACCGTCATGCTCCTGCTTGGTCCACTATTGAGCCGTGCGCAAGAAAAGCACATGGCCAATGTTGAGAGACTGGCTCATGGCCGACTGCACGCACGGAAACAACCTGATCGCGGAGACTTCATGGACTATTTCCTCCGCTCTCGAGGAGAAGCGCACGGTTTACGCGACGACGAAGTGGTCGTCAACTCGGACCTCATCATGGTGGCCGGATCCGAGACCACGGCCACACTGCTGAGCGGAGCGACCTGGTTGATGCTGACCAACCCACGCACACTCAGGTTGGCCACGGAAGAAGTTCGAAGTGTCTTTAGTCACGACGAGGACATTTGCTTCAGCGAGACTCGATCAAAGCTCCCATATCTGAATGCATGTCTCGAGGAGGCTCTGCGACTCTTCCCTCCCGTCCCTATTGCGCTTCCTCGCAGCGTTCCAGGCGACGTTGCCATGGAAGTCTGCGGCCTCATGATACCTCCAAAGGTGAGTTCTTCCATGTGCCAGGTTACATGCCGCGTAACAATTAGACTGGAGGAGCTAACATTTGCCCACATCAGACCACTGTCGCTGTGCCTCACCTCTCGGCCTACACGTCGGAAGCCAACTTCCACCGGGCACGAGAATATCTACCCGAGCGATGGCTCGCCAAGGAGGCAGGCGGCTCGCCTTCGCCCTTCCTGAATGACCGTCGCGACGTCTTCAAGCCTTTCAGTTTCGGCCCTCGCGACTGCATCGGTCGCCAGCTCGCCTACCACGAGATGCGCATCATCATGGCAAAGTTGCTGTTCCACTTTGATCTGAGGCTGGACGAGAGCTGCAATGATTGGTACAACAGTCAGCACATTTTCGGGCTGTGGGAGAAGCCGACTCTCAAGGTGTATCTGAGCAAGAGGTCCTGATCTCCAGGATTGGCTTGAGAGGGACTCTTACTTGTGAGAGGAGCCGTGGTTGTTTCTCCCGTTCTTTGTGAATTGTTTAGGCCAAGATGTGATTACTCTTATAATCGAAGTATCTTTCCCGTCGATATGCTTGTACCTTGGATGAACAAGGTGCACATTGCCCTATGGCACCCATCCAATTTCTTGGACCGGCTACCTGATCCATAACCTGAACTTGTCGGGGAGTTGGCCATAGATACGCTCAATGAGATGCAAACCCCAACCTTCGATCCACCAGAAACACTCCAGACGTCGAAGTAGAACGCAGTAAAAGGCCAGAACACAAAGTGCCTCATGGTCGCCGTCGGCAACCAAGGCAATGTACGCGTCGCTAATGTTACGAAGCCACATCAAAGTCGCTTTAATCTGGGAATCACCCGAAAAGTTGCTCTCGTTGAACATGACAAAACTCTGTTGTAAGTGGTGCCGCGCATCGAGTATCGCCGCCAGCGATTCGAGGTCCTTGTGCGTGCTGTTGTAAATGTTGCCCTCGAGCTCGTCCAGGGCGTCCTTTTCGCTTCCGTATGAGAGCCAAAAGTCCATTGGCTGAGCTCGGTCCTGCAGCAGCGCGGCAACGATAGTTGATTGCGTGGCTTCTTTCCTGTCGCTGACCAGTCTGTGGAGATAGCGGAAGCCAGTTAGCCACTCGGGGACCGACTGCTCGTGCGCGATCAACAAGTTTGCGTCGTCTTTCGACTTTGCGAGCGCGAAGAACTTGCAGAGTATGGTAAACAGGAGTAGCTGTGCGCAATTGTTGCCATCGCTATCGCCCAGGGCGGATTTTGCAGACTCGAGAGCTGCGCGGTGATGTGCATGGGCCCTGGCCAAAAAGAACCCCTCCCGCCCTTTCTTGAATCTGGATAGATGCAATGCAGTGATTGCTAATATGCTCCTCAAAATATACGGATTCGAGAAGCCAATCTGGGGTGCGGCGAGTTGCCAGAAACTCCGCGCGAGCGGTTCAGTGGTAAAGGTGAAACATGTCGAGGTATGATAATGATGAAAGAGTTCCAGGTCGTCGATGGAAAAGAATCCATCATCCAGGCCGCCGAAAATCTCTTCCTCCTTTGGCGGGATGGGCGACAATGATATGCGAGCTTTTGTGCTCATGATGTAGTCACATTCGGCGCCATACTTGAGACAGTTTCCACACGCTGGTCTTTCCTCGTCACACTATATCTTGAAGCGTAAGTCCACCCTGCGGGGAGTAAGTGACAAGGGAGAGACGCACCTTTACTCTGCGCTTCTTGCAGATCCGACATCCATTCTTGGACTTGGGCTGTCTGCGCCGATTATCTAAGCTGGCTATTTCAGACATTTGAATGTGAGAAAACAGATAATGGCCAATGGCAACTAGGGTAAAAATAAGTTGTCTTGATCTTCAACTCGAATTATTCCAGAAGCTTGGAGGAAGATTTAATACTAGAAATCATGGAAGCTTCGGAGGGTCCATGAGATAAAAGGGCGGCAGTGCCTCTTGGCACTGCAAGTGAGAGGCTCACCATTAGCCCAAAAATGGGTATCAATGGTCAATGGTGCCATAATAAGTAGATTTCTTAGAAGCTGCCTAGAATCATATGCATTAATCTCAAGTTCCGCGGATTATCCGCGGATGGTTGCAGATTGCAGCGACATCGTATTCAATAATTTTTTTGAATACGCAAATACGCGTATAGGGGTGGGGTCGTTTTGACAGCCGCTAAAAGCGCAAAGCGGTCCAACCGCGAATGACTAAATTCAGGGGTTCTTGCGGCAGACTCCGCCCCGGATAGCGGGACACAAGCCCGCTGATTACTGACACTTCCTATTGGTCATAGGCTGTGCTTCCGGGACAGGCGGAGTCAGGCACGGTATCAAAGAATAGGAATATAACTGATGAACTCAACGATTTGAATCTTGATATGAGAACCATCTCCTTTCACTTTACTTATTTTGTTGACAAGATTCTTAAAGTGCTGCCAAGATGGCGCCCCAGAGACCTTGTCAAATCAGGAGATGGTAGTGGGCATATACTCGATACAATGTTTATTTTGCCTAGACCGCTGCTCCCGACAGACCTCTGGCTCTATGTTTTGTGGGAGGCGGCCTACTATAATATTGAACTGCCGGAGAAGGAAACGAGAATACCCCGGTTGTTGGTTCTATGGATGTTGTTCCCCCGGATGCTGGCTCTTCTAGTGGTTCTCTTGGTGGTGCTCAAAGTTTTGCGGAGGCGGCCCACCGCAATCCTTTGAGGCTGCCAGAGACAGGTGAACTGGATAGTGACAACCCAGTACTAGTGCCCTGGTTCTGGCATGTACTAGTACTAAGTACTGGGGCCCTCGAGCCCAACCTTTAGTCTAGCTTTTGAATCCACCCTTTTCTGCGAACCCGTCTTTCTGAGACCACGATGAAGGCGGTCCTGATAGCGGCAGTTCCTTGGATAAAGGCTCCCCTGAAGAATCTTCTTTTCTTTTAAAAATAGGAAAATAAATAATAGAAACTAAAAGAAATTAATCTAAAATAAAAATAAATTATAAATTAAATTTTGTTATAGCATTGCGCAGCTCCCATTAGCGGAAACTGGTATATGTAACGGTATATACAGAACGGAAAGTCGCTGATGATGTCTCTGCCGCCGCCCACAACACCTAGAGGACCACTAGGAGAACCATCATCCAGGCAACCACCATTATAAATATCTGGTCCTTTTGACCACAGGCCCGAAAAAGAAGTTTCGCAGAACATCTGACTGACTAGGTAGTGAAAGAGTAGTGAAATGTCTGCTGGGTTGTAGCACGATCGGCTTCAGTCGAGGGGTTGGCGTACTTTTAGTGGTTAGATATCCTTATAAACACGAGTTGGCACAGGCTCGATGGCCTGTGGTGATACTTGAGGCCATCCTTATGACGTATTTAAATCTCGTGCCTTAGGATATCAATACCTAGTACTGCCCGACGAGGGTGTGCGAATTCAATAAGTTCCTACGAGACTCGCTGCACCTCCCTGACCTTTCGAATATCACACTTGATCGGTGTCAGCCTCTCAAAAATCACTCAAGCGGCCGGCAGTGGCATACGATAAACGCCGCTGATGTGAATCATGCGTATCCACACAGGGGTCTTGTCACGGTTAGAAAGGATATTTCAGGTTTTGTCCTTCTAGAGTATGACTTGAGGTTGAGTAAGGAGAGCCCGTGGTGCCTCTCGTATTGAGTTCCTGGCGTCAACTCAGGCTTTTGGGTGTGAATGCTCTTTATTCCTGGATTTATTTCGTTTTCAATAAATAACCTATGTTAATTATCTTTTCAGGATTAGTTTCTCTCTCAAGGTTTATTTGTCTCCATATTTTATTTCCTAGACGAGAATCTGAGAAAGCGTATGTCTGGAGAAGCGTAGCTAAGACCGTCGGGAAAAGCTTTTTGTTTTGAAGACGCTCTTTCTATCGTGTAAATAGTTAAGAACACGACTAATGCTTTTTTTCCAAGGACACACTCTGAGAGGCCCGGCGCAGGTGCAGGGCACTGACAATGGTAGTACTCACCGCAGATCCCCTTCTTGAATATATCCAATCACTCTTCAATATATACACCTCTTTTTGTAGCTCCACAGAATGAGCTCAGAAATCCTCAATATCTTTTTAAATTCACCTTCCTCTTTACATTGGCCTAGATGTAAGATCCATACCCGTCCGATAGTATTGAACTCGACCTCGTCACATATTTAAAGAAGTACTTGAAATATATATACGACAATTGGCTCAACTTGTGGGAAAGTTAAAACAATAACGCAACAATGCGATCATATGCAAATGAATCGCGATACGCGCTATTCTATTGCTCAACGAAGAGTATCCATATTTCGGATACACACAGATGATGGTCCTGCGTTGGCTTTTGGCGACTGGGGTGAACTGTTTCATGGCATGCTGAGCCGCATAGCTTTTTATCAACAATTCTGGAATCATTGAGAATTATGTCGAGACTTTTGTGACTCTCAATCCGGGCTTTTGTCACGATGAATTTTTGTCGTGATGCATTCATTGGTGCTGCACGCAGTGCTTGTTGCCCTTGGTCACTCACATTCTCACCATTGCCTCAGCTGCCACATGCAGCATTACAGGACTTGAAGTTGATAACTCCTACTTGCTAGTTCGAGAGATTAGACGAATCTTTCTTGAAGAAATAACTCTCTTCTAGTTATAACTGCTCGGTTGTGATACACAAGGCTGTGAATAGAGGCATGCACTCGAAAATAGCACAATCGTGTGTGGCGCAGCAAGTCAGATCATCCCAGCCTTATCTGGTGAGTGATCCGCATGCTACTCTATTGGATGGTCTAAAATTAGCAACGCAGACTACTTCCACAAAGGTTTATTTTAATGTCTTTTATGCATTCTTGCGACCAATCGAGAAAAGCACCCCAACATGCCAAGACTTTCAGCAGAGAAGGCTGCCTCGTTCACAATTCAGCCCCCGTTGCAAAAGCGTCATAATCTGCAGGTCCAACCTTTTTTGGGAACGACCCCTTGCAAGGCATTCTCACCAAAAGGCGAAGTGAGCCTACAGTCCTACGAATTCAGCCCCCATGCTGTAACATCATCGTCCCCATGTCACGAAATTCTTGCTGCCGGACAGGCTCTCACGGGACTGGCAAAAATGCAGGTACAGAAATAGACCACCTCAACCACGCAACTGCTGCGACAGCTTTATCCACTATCATTAATAAATCCCCGCGGCACGGCACGACCTTTTACAGCCACAAATTTTGACTTTTCTGCACAGCGTATGAAATTTGTCGCAGCGCACTCTGCACTACAAGCACAACACCTAATGCTCTGTTTGAACAAACAAGACAATGTCGCAGGCCATCAACCTGAGCTGGACTCCTCCAGCGGCTGCTGATTGGAACTTCGCGCCAACGCCACAGGCCTGCGCAGCTGCCTCCCGATGGACAGGCACTCTCATTGAGGCGATCTCGATATCCGAGGCAGAAGGAATTCGTCCTGTCCCTATATCCTTTTCTGTGGAGTATCTGTACACAATACTACCGTCTGAATATCGTGACGACAGTGTCAATACCAGCCTCGCGGCATGGTACTACGATCAGCACCTTTTGAATACTACCGATGAGCGATACTGGAGGGATTTCTGGGACTATTTTGAGGACTTCCCACTTGATAATTGTCAGAACGAACTGTGTCCGAAGATTGGTTGGGAAGAAGATCCTGATCTCGCTGGTGTCGGAGTGCGTACTTGATGGCTGCAGACCTGGCTTGTTCACTTTGTACTGATGTCACTTCCAGATGCTCATTAGCTACTACATTGTTGCCGGCTTGACGACATTTTACTATCTTCTTCTCTTGTTGCCCGATCGACTTCAGGAGGACAGGTCATCAGATTTCGAGCTGACTAAGTTTTCTCTTCTCGCCTCCAGTACCCATGAGAAGGATGAGGTCAACACAAGCAGCCAGGGAGACAACTTTGGAGTGAGGATCTTGAAGGCTCTCAGGAAGACGCTCAACAATTTTCTTCTCGCAGATCTCATATTCACCGTTGGCATGCTAGGTGCAGCTCTTTGGCGCTTTTATACCGCTTCTCACCGCCCCGAGATTCCATACAGCACTTTCAACCAGTTGATCTCATTCTTCATGTCCTGCTACTCCGTCCTATCCTGTTTGGTCCTGCAGGCCGTCGCGAGACCCGAGTCGAGCGATTCGCATGTTCGACATCATTATCGATGGAATCTAGCGCTGCCATGGATTGCCATTGTGCCGATGACAGTTGTACTCGCTGGCTATAACTTTCGTGATTATTTAGGTCTTGTGGGATATTCCAGCGAAGAAAGTATTCTCAGAATGGCTAGTCGGGAATCTGAACTCGGAGAATGGGTTTGGCTGAGCTACTGCGATCCGTGGGAAACTCGGAGATCTGTGGAGATTGTCCTTTACGCAGGTCTTGTTCTGATGGCTATCAATGCTCTCTGGTACTTTACAGCTTTTGTACGCCGAGTATGGAGGTTGTGGAAAGTCGAGCGAAAAACACGGAGAGGTGCCAAAGAGGTCGAGAACAACAGACGCCTATGGGTTGCAAGGGTCTTCCGCTATACTCGACTGTTCGATGGTTTTGGGTGCGCCGTGATGATGTGGGCATTTCTCATCATGTTTCACATCTACCGCAACAATTCCCACAACAATGCAAAGGACTCGGATGGCGGCTCAAAGGATTGGAGTTTCGGCCAGATCCTGGCACTGGCAGCCTGGGCACCCACTTTGGTTGAGTTATTCAACAGGATCTTTCTGCATCCTTTGGTGGATGAATACCACGAAGTCCTTAGTAAGTAACCTCGCTTACGCGACGGACTATATATCGTGGCCGCAACACTAACAACATCTAGAAAAGAATCGGCGGAGAGGAGCGGAGAAGGGTGGGCCACATCTGCCGGGTGGTCACAGATTCGAATCGAGCCAGACTGTATGATAAATATTGAATGCTAAGAAAGAAAAAGGGGAAATACAATGAAATATCTGTTTGTGACGCTTTGAGTTCTCGAGAGGGCTCTCGATAGTAATTAATAATGGTCACACTACCATCCGGCAGAACATGGCGAGAGCTTGTAGAGAGACATTGATCTGATGTCACTCTTCCAAGTGTATGTAATCATCTCGTTGGAGGAAATAGAATAGAAGCCAACTATGCGGCGAGAAAGAAAGAAAGGCGCATTCAAGATTGAGGGACTCACTGCCTTTACTGTTCTCGACTCGATCTTGCCAATAAAAAACAAGGGTCTTGTACTCGTGAAGCCAAGGATTATTCTCCGAAGCTCATTACAATACCTGAATACAGTCTAGTCAGAGGAGTAACCTGTCTAGTTCGTATCAAGCTCACTTAGTGTTCAGCTCATAGCTTGTCGCGGCATGTTTTCCGACAGCCAGTCGTAATCGCGGAAACGACTGGGGCTGAACCAAATTAGGCAATTTCTGTACATGTTGGCTGGACTCATGCCCCAGATATCCTTCGAGACTCCAATGATGCAGCATCACATTAGTCACGCATCTGCAGCCTATATGCCAGGAGCTGCTCAGGATCGTGCAGAGGAATTGGAGCTTCAGCCACCAAGCCGGCGTGGCTCATGTGGGCGGTCGCCGGGTTCCATTAGCTGTTATAGCTCCTGTGGTTATGTGCCCCCGAGGCCGCGTTGTCGTTGAGGGGCTGGCTACAACTACCAACAAAGGCATCAACCGCGAAATGTATGGTACGATGGCTGTAGCAGTGGGAATTGCCGGCAGATTGGTCAGGATCCGACGCGTGCAGTCGGGCAAGTCGGGCTGAAGAGGTGGCAAAATGCCCATCAAGCTAATATGAAATAACCCCAGCAGCTTCATACTTACATGTGTCATGTCTGGGGGGGTCCAGATTTCGCCACGCAAACCAACCTGCATGCAACTTACATAGTACCCTAGGTAGCAGCTTATTCGTGCAAACCAGCTAGTGTAGATCGTTCTAGATTTATATGAACATTTTGAATTGGTAGTCTCTGCAGGGCCTCATGGATGGTCAATCGGAATAAAAAAATAAACATGTGCTGTTCAGAAGCGTGCCGGTCGGTCGGTCGGTCGCATCCGTTCAACTAATTGCCCATAAAATTCGGGGTTTTTAAAGGCTAACAGCAACTTCTTCAGTGGGCACAAATACCAGCTGTTCCGGGGCGGGCAGTCTGATTTGAATGATTTTGGCCACCAGCACTTTACAAAGATATGCAAGTTGCTCAGATTTATTTCGATGAATACGATCAATATGATTTTCAGAGGTAGGCAAGGTGGTGCAAGTGCCTCGGTCTCAATCTGGGCAAGGTGGCGGGAAGCCCCATTGGCTCGAGGGCACCTCCAATTTCTGGCATTGCGGGCGCTACAGGGCGTCCTAGAGCCTAGAACGCTCTGTGCCGGGGTCTGGCGAGAGCTAGGCCCGCTGAGAACACGGGCTAGAGCATCAAGCCCAACGGTTTGGAAGGGTCCTCGGGAGTCGGTACACTACAGAAGCACTTTAGAGACTTGGTGTGTACATGAAAATAAACGGACAGCAGCATGTCTTGCAATGTACACTCTCGGGTTCCTCACCCCACCACCCCGATCAACCCATCCCAGAGCAAATCCTTGGGGTCATCACGGTTGATACTCTGAACACCAATCTTCGACGCACAAATTCAATGCCTTCCCATATGTGGCGTGGATTGCTGACCCCTCTTCGCCTAGTCAGGCTTCCAGATGGCAGCCCGTTGTCCGCGTTCAAGCTTTTTGACTACCAACTCTAACGACCACGCAGCAGCATGTGCCACCCCCTCGGTTAGGAGGGTACAAGTGTGCTTTCACCACTGAAGTTTTTGCGGGAGGCCCCCATTCTAAAGTCTTATCGCTCGCTCCTTTGACAGCATTGATTGCATGAGAAGACGCGCCCACTTCTCGGTCTGCAGTCGGATGGGCAATTTGTGCTTTCCCATGGTCTTTGGATATTTGCCTTCCTGTTGATCAACCTTGATTCAGTCCCATCGAGAAGACAGATCACAGGATTCTGCCTTCAAACGACAGAACAACGATCGGCCCCATCGGTCGATCAATCAATCACCTGTCGTAGTACCCAGCGACACCACGTTATCTCGGCAGGAAAATATGCACAGGCGGATTTGATCCCCGCATCCCCTGTACTCCACCTCACTCGTCAATTGCGCATTTTGGCACAAACAGAACGATGAGTTTGAAGACAGAGACAATTCGCAAGAGGGAAGCATCTAGGATCGCTCCTGAGCTGTAAGTGAGCCGTATTTCTTGTCATTACATTATCCCATTCAAATTGGTGTCAACCCCTCTCGGCTCTGACCCTTAAACACGTTTGTTCCATGTTTTCGACTTCCAAAGTATCTCATCAAACAACTCAGATTCAACCATGCTCAAACTTTTCGGAAATCATCTTTGTGTTGTGGCGATTCGAGGGATCAACATGCCTTGCCCACGCTGCTTTCAGACCCAGCATTGGATGCTTTTGCCCAGCTCGGTGCCTTCAGGCTAGACGTGACACGCTGTCTCATTTCAATATTCGACCGAAATCACCAGTATATTGTCGCCGAAGCCACAAAAAATTCTGTGGTTGCTCCATTCCATCAACAGCACGAGGAGGTCTGGTTGGGCGGGACAGCAATAGCCCGAAGTCACGGCATATGTGAACACGTACTCATCGCCACGGATGACATTCATGAGCCTCCCAATGCCGAGCTTCCAGTCTCCGTTGTGCCGGATCTTGCCGAAGACTCCAGATTCTATGACCGCCCCTACATCCATGGACCGCCGTGCAATCGATTTTATGCCGGCGTGCCCCTGAGGGCCGGAAATGTCAACATTGGCGTACTATGTGTCTTTGACGAAAACCCTCGGGCTGGGCTCGAACCAGTCCAAATCGAGTGTCTTCGTGGTCTTTCCCAGATCATCATGGGCTATTTGGAATTCAAGGAATCAGCAACTGGATTCAGAAAAAGCGAACGTAGTAAGTTACTCCACTTACCCTATTGACTGGCCTCACGATATCTCATCCACATTGGTCAGTCCATGAAACTAACACGATGTTTTAGTGGTCCGAGGGCTGGGGAGCTTCTTAAATGGCAATGCAACAACATCAGAACTACAAACTGGTACAGTTCCTAGAGTTCACCGTACTATCGACAGTCAAGGCGATCCCGCCCTTCAAGAGACGCCCATGTCACAGCAAACCAAGGATAGCACGTCAGAAAACAATACCGAACAGTCACAGCAACAAAGACCTTTGCCCATTCCCCTGCAAACGTCAACTGGGTCAAGCAGCGGGTCCGGTGATACCAAGACTGTTTTACCTGCAGGTGAACACACAAACTCGGCCACTTGCACTCTGAGCTCCGCCCGAACGATCAGTACCGTGGCACCACCAGAAAATCCACAGGTCAAAGAAATGAGGAGACTCTTCAGCAGAGCCGCTAAAATCATCAGAGAATCAATTGAGGTGGAAGGTGTTCTATTTCTCGATGCGAGCGTCCGCTCATACGGCGGCCTTATTGAAGCAGATGAGCACCCGAGCTCCATCTCACTCCCAGGTTTTGCAGTGACAGCAGGTGATTCGACACAGGAAGAGGAAGCCGGGCTGAGGCACTGCAATACTTTGGGCTATTGCACTAGTGTATCCTCAAGTATTGACAAGGCACCGATAATCTCGCCCGATATTCGAGTCCCCGAAAAGCTACTCCGTGAGCTCTTGAAACGCTACCCACAGGGAAGAGTCTTCAACTTTGACGAGGATGGCTCAAACTTGGACCTATCTGACGAAGAGTCTGATGCACCAGATCACCTGAACATTGAAGATGGCCCGCCGCCAGGCCGAAAGCCCTCAGCGGAGGACATCCAGAGAAATGAGGCTGAACTAATATCATCAATATTTCCAGGTGCCACCAGCGTGTCCCTGATTCCTCTCTGGGACACACGCCGAGAAAGATGGTTTGCTGGTTCATTTGTTTGGACAAAGATGGCTGCCCGTAGCCTCAAGGGTCACGGAGAGACGAGTTACCTCCGTGCATTTGCTTCAACGATCATGGCCGAGGTGGATCGCATTCATTCGACGGGTGTTGAACAGAGCAAAAATGACCTTCTTGGCTCCTTGAGCCATGAGCTACGATCCCCACTGCACGGAATAGTGGCTGCTGTCGAACTACTCCAAGATACAGAGCTCGACGCATTTCAGGGCGACTTGCTCCAGACTATGGATGCCTGCGGGCGGACACTTCTCGACGTCATTGATCACCTTTTGGACCATTCCAAAATCAGCAAGGCCGCCAAACGAGCAAAGGAGCATGATAGAACAACAACAAACGAAGACCAGAGAGGGCTGAACAGATATCGTTCATTCCAGTCTCAAATCGGCGCACTCTCCCACACAGTCGACTTGGATGCTTTAGTAGAGGAGACTGTTGAAAGCATGTTCACTTCTCATTGCTCTCAGAACTCTGCTACATTATCGCTCGAGCGCGATGTCGTCAATCTTGACCTGACACAAAAGTCTAGCTTCACGTGGCATACAGAGACTTCCGTCATTGATCACATGGATGTTGTTCGTATTACGGCACCTCACTCCAGTGTTTCTGTATATCTGGATATTGACGCCGATACATCTTGGTACTGTCAGGTTGAGGCAGGTGCCATTCGTCGTATTATTATGAATCTGCTCGGAAACTCATTCAAATTTACGAAGAGCGGGTTTATCATGGTGAGTATGAAGCAAGAGCAGTACAGAACGAAACATGGGAAATACCAAGCCCGGCTCATACTCAATGTCTGGGATTCAGGAAAAGGCATGAAGCACGACTTTCTCCAACACCGTGCCTTTGAACCATTTTCACAAGAGGACCCTCTGAGCCAGGGCACAGGACTCGGACTCAGTTTCGTTTCAGAAGTCCTCCAAGGTTTAGGCGGTACTATTCGACTTGAGAGTGAATTGGGACGTGGGACGCTTGCGACTGTTGCCATACCACTCAAGTCCTCTTGTGTATTGGCAAAACGAGACTCGCAGTTCGCAGAGCACGTCGCGGCTCTCAAAGGACTTCGAGTCTCCCTAAGCGGGTTGAAGAATGAAGCTGAAGCCTCTTGCATATCAGGCCGAAAACCCCCAATCGAGAACGACCTCTTGGAGGCGGTTTGCCAGAAATGGCTCCATCTTGAGACTGTCGTGCATGGATCGAAGGACACTCGTCCAGACATCATTGTATGCACCAACGTTGCTATGCACCACAAATCTATAACCGAAGGCTTCATGCCGCCACCCGTCGTGGTAATTTGCCCGAGCGCGGTAGAGGCGCATAGGCTGTCCTTGGAGTTTCGCCAAACAAGAAAGGGAGAGGCTTTCGAATTCATCTCCCAACCGTATGTTCATGCACCAATTCTGCCAAGTATCAACCACTGCTGACGTTGTTTATAGTGTTGGGCCTCGAAAGTTAGCCAACGCAATGATATTAGCTCTTGGCCGATACAATAATGCCAAAACTTCAGATCTGTTGTACTCGGAAATACCTTATCATCAAACAAGATTCGACATTCCTATGATCACGCCTGAATACACCCCTGGCGTTGAGGGGCCATTCCCACCTAGCTGGATTCCGGACCTTCTTCCGCCAATTTCTGAACCGACCGAACTACTGGCGGTTCCGATACCAGAAGTTGGGCCTACCTTGACATTGCCCTTACGACAAAATCTCACCGAGCCGGTAATCGTAGACGATGGTGTGGCTGTCCTTGATCCTGTTTCAAGTTCCATTCTTCTCGTGGATGATAACAATATCAATTTACAGGTAGGGCAAGAGCTCTCAATATTCAATCCTGTCACTTACACATTCCAGATTCTTGTCTCGTTCATGAAGAAGCTTAAATATAATTACAAGACGGCAACAAATGGCTTGGAAGCATTTGAAATATTTTCGGCGAATCCTGAATCCTTCAGCCACATTCTCATGGATATATCCATGCCTGTCATGGATGGTCTCGAGTCTACACGCAACATTCGTGCACTCGAAGCGACACGGCAGCTCGCATCAACTAAAATCATCGCCCTGACTGGCCTAGTGTCTGCAGATGCGCAAGAAGAAGCTTTTGCCAGCGGCGTCGACATGTACATGACGAAACCCGTGCGATTCAAACACCTGTCGAGCGTGTTGTCTAGTGATACGTTGCAGATAAAGGGAACATCATGACAATCTGTCCCATCTGGGCCAGTTGAAGATGGAAAGAGGAATACGAGAACCGAAAGAGCTTGAAAATAAGTCGGAGTTAGACATATCAAGCTGCGAAAGAGATGTGCGCAACCGCCATCTAATATACCCGAGCTGGTGATTTGCGGTTGCTGATCCATTATACTTGTTTAGCCGGTGAATGAGATCATATCATGGCTCAAGTGTGGGAAGTGCAAAAGTTTGCGTCGGTAACTGTCATTGGAACGATACTGGAAGAAATATTTCAGCCGGAGTATAGGAGCCCGAAATCATTCACAGGCAAATTTAAAAAAAAGAATCTACTGAGGACATCGTCTTACAACTACAAAATCGTTTCAAAGTTGATATTTCGAGTTTCCATCTACAAGTGCATATGTTCCAGTATCCATAATGAGTTGTTTCTACATGATTCATGTCAAAAGACATTTGCATTGAGACGATATAAATCGGGACACATCAAGCTGAGCTATCAGTCTTTGGAACCAATCTTGTCTCTGCTTGAATGCCGCGATCGAAAGTGCTGCGTCAGGGCAAATCATGTCCGATGCATGAAAAGAACCAGGCGAGACATGCAATCCACACTGTACTCCATCACGCCACAGGTGTTGTGCATAGGAAACAGTCTCGTCTCGAAATGTCTCCACTGACCCGACTTCGATGAATGTGGGAGCAAGCTTGATCAGATCCTGGGCTCTTGCCAGTGCAGAATAGGGACTGAACATTTTCGGTGCCTCTTCCCTCCTCGAGCAAGGCCGTCCAGGCGGCATTGTTTTGTCTTCGATCCCAAATACCCACCCCTTCGAACTAGCGGGAAGAGACGGTCTCATCTTGGCTATCAAGCATCGGCTGCAGCAGCATCTGCCCGGCAATGGCGGGCAGACCGCGATCACGGGACAGAAGCGCCACTCCGGCCGCCAAGCCTCCGCCGGCGGATGTCCCTTGAACGATAAACTTGACCGGGTCGATATTGAGCTCGCCTGCATGGGCAGCCTTCCAGACCAATCCCGCATAACAATACTCCAGCAGCGCTGGGCCAGGGTGCGTGGGTGCTAGACGATAATCGACACTGACAACGACAACGTCTCGTTCCTCCATTTGGCCCAGCGCCCAACCAACTGTGATGAATCTGTTGCCCGAGATCATGCCACCTCCGTGGAGGTGGTATAGGCCGATGTATTTTCCAGTACTCCGAGAAGTCTTTTGTCGAAAAACAGAACTGGCGATTTGTTTGTTGTCGGGACCGGTAATCATGTGCTCTCCATGGAGCACATGCGGCGTTAAAACATCTTCTACTGTGTTTGGAATCCGTGAACGGATCTCTCCAGAGCTTAGCAGTTTCGCCAATTGTTCACCGAGATACGGGTCTAAAGAGAGACTTTTTTCGTCGCCATGGTTGTAGAATGACGAGATTCAGATGGAACAATCGTCATGCATTACTCCCATGGAGGAAGCATCTGAATATAATAGGCTCGAACATCATGTTGAGACTGAAGACTCGCATGTGCGAATACTCTTTTTTTCGTATAATGAGAGCGAGACCCGCCTCAAGCGAAAGCGAAGCCCAGACCCGCTGAATAGGCGAGAAGCTAGTGGCCTAAAAGACAAGCAATCTGCAATGCACAGCGCTAAGAATGCTTGCATACGCAGACCACAGCGGCAGAGATGGACACTCGAACTCTTTTCAATTACCAAATTATGACTTGTATGGGTCGATGCAAGGGAAGGGATTGGCCCACTGCAGTTCTACCAAAATTCACATAATAATCAAAGTCGATCCATGTTTTTTCTGGCCAACCCAAGGTCATTGGTCATATATTTGTCCCCCAAAATCACACAGCAGCTTACAGCAGACGCTAACAGCTCCTCCGCCCCAAGCTTCAAAACCGCCAGTGCCACTCAAGATCCTCCCGGAAATTATTCCGAAACGACGCTCGGAATTACAGCAATATTGTGAGACGAGACACTGCCAATGAAGATATTTATCGAAATCAAGACCGAGCCAAGACGGGGACCGGCGTGGAGTGGGGACTTGAGGCTCCTCAGGAGTGCTAGGACCGAGATGCCAGAGATTAAGCTTCTATGATTAAGTGTTACATAACACCCTCAAGACTTGAGATGGAAATGCACAAGACAATGTAGTGGCTACTGCAACTTCTTGAATTGAAGCTCAGCAGAATGAACCCAACTCAGGTCGTTGCAGTCATTGGCGCTGGAGGCATAGGTCTCGCAGTCGCACGCCGACTCGCGCCCGGCCGGACCCTGTTCCTCGCCGACAACTCTGAGAAGACCCTCACTACCGCCAAGGAGACGCTGCAAAAGAGGACTACAGCGTCGAAACTCGGACACTCAACGTCTCGGATCCGCAAGCGATCATCGTCTTCGCCGAGGAGACCGCCGTCCGCTGCCACCTCGCAGCGGTCGTGTCCACGGCTGGGCTGTCGCCGTCGAGCTCCTCCGAACTCATCTTCAACGTGAACCTCGTCGGCACCGCCGCCGTGATCGAGGCCTTTTTGCGCGTCGCGCAGAGCGGGACGAGCCTGGTCTGCATCTTCAGCATGGCCGGCCACATGGGCCCGGCCCCGTCGCAGGCGCTGCACGACCACCTCGCGACGGCGCCCGCGCACCAGCTGCTGCAGCACGGCGAGCTCGCCCTCGACGCGGTCCCGCACATGGCATACACGACGACCAAGAATGCAAACCTGATCAGGGTCCAGGCCGCGGCGCGCGCGTACGGCCGCAAGGGGGCCCGCATCAAAAGCGTCAGCCCGGGCGTCATCTCCACCGACGCCGGGCGGGAGCAGATTGCCGCCGGCGCGGCAAAGTTTGTTGCCGCCTCTCCTACTGGCCGCGTCGGCACGCCGCAGGACATCGTCAATGCCGTGGCGTTTTTGGTCAGCGCGGATGCGGCCTTTATCACTGGCACGGATATCTTGGTGGACGGCGGCGTCGTTGCTGCGTACAAATTCCCTGAGACTGCTTGAGGACGCTGTCACATGAAGCAGCGGTATTCACTGGGGACAATGATACATGGCGAGAGAGCTTTAAAATACGTGTACGGAGACACGGAGCAGAGCCCGTGCAAGACGGATGTCGCAGCTTAAACGGGGCATTTCAAAGGATCATCAATTGTTTAGAACCGAGCACGAGCTCATTTGAGCCGTATTCCCCGTTGGTATAGCATTGTTTTCATTGAGTCTGGACCGAGTGATCCAGAATGTGCATAAGCGGTTCAGGAGTCGGATTTTCAATGCATCGCCATTTGAGATGTAATCTATGTTGCATGGCTACATTTACAATTTCTTCGTGTTTTGAACTCTTTGACATGCCAAGACGACCATACTGACACGATCAGACCTTGCCATCTTCCGCGCGGAACGTCTGAGAAACGAACTCTTGGAATTTCCGCGGGGGTATCCTGGCAGCATAAGCAGCGTCCACCTCGGGTGTCGTCAAACCAGTCGTGTCCGGGACCAGCCAGAATGCAGCTGCCCCGAGCAAGAGCGTCGTGACTGCGTAGATGAATCCAGTCCGAGCGCCGAGATTGCCAGTATCCACATTGTACATGTACGGCGTGACGAAAATGAAGAGCCACGAGGTGAGTGTTTGCGTAAAGACGCCGAGGGCCATGGACTTTGCGCGCAAGTGGTACGACGGGATCTCGGCGGCGACGGGCCACGCCGCGGCTTGCAGCGTCGAGGCGGTCAGCGAGATGAGCACGTTCATGAGCACGGCAATGGCCCAGAGGGCGCCTTCGCCGGGCACCCAGTACAAGGCGCCGATGATGACCATGAAGACGAAGTTGATGACGAGACCAGTCATGATGACGTTGCGGCGGGTGAACCTTTTTAGGTACAGGCCACTGGCTGCAATGATGACGAGTGCCAGACCAAAGCCCCCGATGCCAATGTCAAAGGCGTGAATGGCTTCGAGGCCTGCCGTGATGAGAAAGTATATATTTTGCGAAAGGAATGCCGCCCCTGATGCATTGGTGAGGGAAAAGAGTAGCACAATGGTCAGTGTCCTCTTGAGATGAGGGCCTGAGAAGCAAGCTGCATAGGAGCCTTTATCCTCTTGAGTCGCCTGTTCCATTTCGATATCGTTTATCAAGCACGCAAGTCGATCGTCTGTCTGTTGGCTGTTTCCGTAAACTCGTCGCATCACGGCCCGAGCCGCTTCTGTATTGCCTCGTGTGATCAGATAGACTGGAGACCTGTACGAACCCTACATTAGCTTGAGATGGAGTGCGTGGGATCTGGGTAGACTTACTCTGGTGCGAATGCCCAGGCAATCACGGCAATACCGCCAACAGCCCACTGCAGGGCAAAGACAAACCGAAACGCGGACTCGTTTATGACAGGTACATATGCTCTTATCACTCCCAGGCAGACGGCCTGAGTCATGATGACGAAGGCAACCAGCCACGTCTGAATGGGCGCTCGAAGTCTCAGTGGTGCAATCTGTAATCTCTCAGCATTTGTCAGAGGTTGACTCTCAGTAAGACTATACATACCTCTCCTGCATAGGTCGTGGCAATGGAATAAACGCAGCCGATACCTAGACCTGACACCATCTTTCCGGCCAGCAGAGTACCTCGCGCTGTTGCGATGAACTGAATGGCAGTTCCGACCAAGGTCAGACACGCCCCTGCGCACGCAGGCCACTTTCGTCCCAGTCGTGCTGAGATCCAGCCGGCCAAGATGGCTCCAATGGCCTGCATGAGCGAAGACATGGCTGTCCACAAAGACGTCCAGAGGGAGGGCAGGTAGGGTCCTGAGGCGTTCATGTCACCAAAGTACAACAGGAACGCGGGCATGGAAATGGATGCACCGTTGACGGTGACATCGTAGCCAAAGACGAGACCGGCTGTGAATGATACGGAGCCTGCCAAAGTTGTCAATGATTTGAAATCACAATAATGGCACCGCGACAAGAAGACGCACATATCAGAGCAGGTCGCCAATACTTGGCCAAGATGGCGGGAATGCCGAGTTCGCGATCGACATCATCTTCAGCTTGTGCGCGTTGGACTGCTGGGTCCAGGGCAAACGACTCTTCGACGTGATCTGCATGAGCCGCACCCAAGACAGCAAGTTTGTGGGATGAAGACATCGCAAAGTTTCTGTGACTTGAATCGCGGCTTGCGACCTAGTGTGTCCACCTGCATCTGCATAATAGACGGGGTTCAAGACACATAAATACCCCATATCAATGCCTCCCGGCAATTCCGCCATTGACAACAAGCTGAAATAGATCTAGTGCCCCTATTGTAGTATAAACAACAATTACCCCCAGTCCAATCTGTACCTATAGGGCTAAGATGAATTATGATCCCTGGCCATTGATCTGGGGTAAATCCGGGGTGCGGGGAAGTCAAAGTGAGCTCGGGGGTAATTAACCCATGTGGCTGAAGGGGTTCGTAACTCCGACCGTCAGTCTGGCTGCCTAGATCATATCACGTTCAAAACTTGTTCGGGAGTTCCGGGATGGATAAGATTACTGTGCCATCCTTGTCATCATAAACATTGACCGCATTCCCTAAACTCTAATCCAAAACTGTAGCATTTCGCGTGTCACTATGAAAATTTCCAACCCCATCATTCGCGGCTTTGCGCCAGATCCTTCCATAGTCTTTGTAAAAGAGACATTCTTCTTGGTGAACTCGTCTTTCCACGTCTTTCCCGCCTTGCCTATATACGCCTCGAAAGATCTCCAGAACTGGCAACTCATAAGCCATGCCATTTCCAACCCTTCATATCTGGACTTGTCCAAGTCATTCGTAAAACATATCCCGCTGCCAGATGACAAGTCACTCGTTGTCACTGGGGGCCTGTTCGCTCCGACTATTCGCTACCATGACGGGACATTCTACATCGTATGCACGAATGCTTACGAGAATGAGGCTGGCGACCATATCTTTCAGAACTTTCTGATCAGCTGCCCCGAGAACAAAATCTTCTCTGGTAACGGGTGGTCGGACCTCGTACCTTTTGACTTTCCTGGCATCGACCCGGGTCTCTTCTTTGACCCCGAAACCGGCAATGCCTACCTCCACGGGTCCTATAGGACCGGACCACCATGGGCACCTGACTGTTCGATCCGCCAGTTCGAGATTGACGTGACTACCGGCAAAGCCTTATCCGAAACTCGCTTCCTATGGAAAGGAGCGGCCGGGAAGGATGACGCAGAGGGACCGCACATTTACCTCAAGGATGGCTGGTACTATCTGCTCACGGCGGAAGCGTCCACGTTTGAGGGTCATCAGATCAATATAGCGCGTTCTCGAAATATATGGGGACCTTACGAGAGCTGCCCGTCGAATCCGTTGTTGACGGCATTTGAAAAGGATGAAGCAGTTCGCTGGACCGGTCATGGAGATCTATTCCAAGATTCTCAGGGAAATTGGTTCTGCGTCCACCTGGGAATACAGTACGACAGTGACTGCCCGGGTCGCCATCCGCTCGGACGCGAAACCTTTCTCACGACAGTGGATTGGCCAAGTGGTGAATGGCCCACGATTGCCCAGACGCAGATGGGTCTGGATATTGCCGGTGTCGATGGAAAGAAGACAGAGACCAAGAGTGTAATACCGAAGGCATCTAGCTCTGATTCTGAATTAGAGGAAGTGTATATTTGCACACCAAATCTGGAGGACTACAAACAGTCTTCCGGATCAACGCGAACGTACTCTCTGCGGGCACAAGAGACCACTCTTTCCACGCCTTTGGGCACAACAACATTTCTTGGTCGAAGACAGCGATCCCTGACAAGTGAGGCAGTTTGCACTCTTCAAATCCCCGGTCCGGGAGAAACGAGTGTGCGCCGTGCGGGACTGGCCGTCTACAAAGATTGTCTTCGACATCGCTCTATTTACTTTGATCCCACGACAAAGACCATAACGCTGGAAAGTGTCTCACTGCGAAATCCGAAACCAAGTGGATTGGACTTGACGACCAAGTTGCCACCTAGCAGCACATCGATCAAGTTCAAGATCAAGAGTGAGCCAGGAAAGTATTCATTCTTTTGGTGCGACGGCACGGACAGCGCCAAGGAGGAATGGCAGATAGCCCTCGAGATGGATTCGATCCTCCTGTCAGCTCGAGACATGACTGGTACTATATTTGGTATCTTTGCATCTAAACAGGGAGACGGTAGTGGTTCGGACGGGGATTGGGTGCAGTTTGACGGCTTTGCTGTGGAATAACGACGGCACTTCCCTCGTGATTCCTGACGAATGGAGTAGATAGCAGGACTCGTCTTATTAAAACTTAACTTTTATGCAGATGTTTCAACCGCTCTCATTCGTATTCATGAAAGTTGAAGACTTTGGGCCAGGATATTACTTACATATGTCCATGCTCTCCTATCATCACGCACCTCAATGTTGATTCAAACACGATGGCCACTCACTATTAGCTTTGCACATGTGGTTCTCATCTGAGTACATGGGTATCGTCGCTCTTTCCTCGACTATGGGTCGCGTCGTGCTTTCCCACATAGGGATTCAGCTTTAGCAGGGAGACAGCAAGGAAGGAACTAGACACTCGTATTGGGGACCTTATTAGTGTAAATAAGCAGCCTCTTGTCAACCAGTGAATGTGAAAGGCTGAATGGAGCCATGGAAAGAACTAGCTACGGTGGAACCGGGTTGTAGAGCCTTTACTTTGGTTTCCTGGCCGAGCCGTTAACGACTGAGACTGCGCTGGCCAGGCAAAATCAACACTCATTGATGAAGTGTTGTTTTCCGAGTCTGGTGTTCGAGCAATCGACCCAGGCTTCTTTTTTGACTTTTTCTCACACTCTGGCGATCGCCGATGTTCACCTACTTTCATGTTCTCCTGGTATCTTTTCATCACTTATCTCCTATCTCTAAACTCTGCATGCTCCTACCTCGCGGGCGTCCCTCTTGGTGACAATCTTTTGTACGCATACTTGCACCTACTACTGGAGGCGAGACGAAGCGCTACGTAGCATCAGAGTGTCAGCTCGAGGCCCGCTCGAGAGTTGATGAGAATTAACCGAAAGGACCTACATGAAAACCCAAAAGACGTTACCTGTCCTAACAATTCAAGAATTTATGTCATGTAACGATGGGCAAGCGCGTATCCACCATGGTCTTCTTGAAGTCGACGCCACAAATCTTGGTCGTGTCCAGACGTCAAAAACAGTCAGCGCCACGACACCAGCCACTTGACATGAGCAATCACCCTAGCACCTATGGATGCAGTTTTGAACTGTTCGACAATCTTTGGTCCTCATATCTCCAAGTCTAAGTTCTCTCTCATTTTATTAAACGCTTCTCCCCCTCCCTCCCTCTGTCATGAGAAATTAGACGGTGTATTCCTCGGCCATTAGTGGACGACGTTATGGCCAATCAGAAGTGAGATCCTGACTCGCTGGAGCTGCTCGTGTGATGTGCATAAGATAGCGCTGAACCGCGAATCCACCGCGGGGCATCAATCGCTGCCCCACTGCTGTTGAGCAGGGACATGGGAGACAGGAACCACTGACTATATCGGGAGGGGCTTCCATCGGTACGTTGAAGCTGAATATTGATCGAGTTCAATGTTGTATTTGACAGATGAGATTACTAGGAACCAGTCGCATCGTTTGATAACCGCCAGAAACCTCAAAGCAACGCTCTCTTGGTCAGTCTATGGCAACGTTGCAAAATGTCTTGCAATCCTGCCATGCTGATATCACCCTCGTAGTCCATATTTGGCCATTTTGTACCACGATGGACAAGCTTTTGACAGGGTTGACCGCAAGTCTAGGCCGAGTATATCCATGGGGCATTTCCCCAAATGGAATTTGATCTCTTGACACATGCTTTTTCTCGATCTCCCAGCACTCACTCGACCTCCAACACCTACATACCTTGCCTACCTACCCTTGCACCTCCCATCGTCTAATCGGCGGAACCATCCGAGAAAAGTCCCGTCATCTTATCTGGACTGCTGCCAAGTGCTCCTCCCCCGCGTTATTTCATCTCGTCCTCCTGACTCCTGCATACCGCCTGCCCAGGGTCGATCAGTCAAGTTCCTAGGTAGACGTCCATTATGTAACATGTCAAGGCTCGTCCCATGGCGACAATATTAGGTTACGTGCATCTAGCAGCCGGCAAACGCCCATGATCGACAATCTCATGCATCTGCTTTCTTTAGAGATGCAAGGGGTTCGCCAAGCTCAAGGATCATGCAGCTCTATTTATTCCTTATTTTACGCGCGGTTCTCGCGTTGAGACAGTGGCTTGATTATGTAAGTCCGTACCACCAGCTATCTACTGGAATGTGCATTTGCGCCGTCGCAGGAACGACGACCAAATGCCCGCCACCGCGTCTTGGGCCCAGCCTCTCTCCTCTCTATCTGAGTCAAGATGATGCCATGTGCGGGCGCGCCGCGCCGTTAGGAGGCAATTGCCGGTGTATCACAAGGGCCGTCGAGCGACTGACACTGGAGTGGCTCGAGTGGGTATAATGCGGTGAATGCAACCCTGCGATAAGGCAAACTCCAACACCAGCTACCCGCGTGCCCCCAAGGAACAAGCTCTCCCCATTAAATGACCCCACGACCCTTGTGTACATAATCCAATAAGACCCGCGAGCGCTTCCCATCTCAAAGCTGCTAATTTCGGTCCGTTGGAAGCCCCGGCGAACACGCTAGAATTGAGCCTCCCCTCCTGACATATCAATAGTCGCAAGTCGCTCGCAAGTCACCTTCTCTGTCCGTAGTCGGGCCATGTCATTTGGGCCGGTCGTATGGGCGAAATGAAACATCGCAGGCAGATTATCATGTCTTCAGCATTCCTGGTGGTGGGCATGGACCCATGTTTTTGGTCGGCTTGCTAGCAAAAATGCCCCGTCCAAGATAGCTCCGGCCTCTCCTACGGGAACAAGAGACCACACTGGAATGCAAGTAAATCTCTCTATCGTCGGGTATCCATACATTTGCACTTCACTGGGGGGCACATGACAAATGGCAACGTTGCCCGCCATATCATGGATTATGGTCCGTCGGCTTGGGACTTGGAGGTGAGCAAACAAAGGAGTCATCTCGTGGGCACCACTTTTGGAAAATCATCGGTGGCCAAGTAGAGGCATCGTACAGCACCGATACCCGCGTTCCTTATCTTTGTTGAGCGGCTCTAGGTATAAGTATAGTCGTTGATGAACTAACGACCTGTTTGTTTTGCCCATCCACTGCAACGATCCCTTCAGCCCTGATTCTTTGCTGCTACTCAACTATTGTTTTCTCTTGATTCTGTTATCAGTTCACTCCCTACAATGTTCACTACCGCCTTGAAGGCGCTGGCAAGCGCCGTTGCGCTCCATGCCAGCTTTGGTATGTCAAGTCCCATCAACGCTATTCAGCAGCGGGCCGGTTCCTATGAGAATTCCGTCTATTTCGTCAACTGGTAAGTCAAACGTTCCATCGTGGATTATAGTATATCTTAGTTCAAAGTGTATACTGACAATCCTGCAGGGGAATTTATGGTCGAGCCTATACGCCACAAATGCTACCAGCTGGGGAGATAACGCATGTCCTATATGCGTTTGCTAACATTCAACAGGACGGCACTGTGTAAGTGGTTACTCTGTCATACTCTAGTCCATTCACAAGACTGACTTTCATCATCTCAGCTACTCGTCAGACTCTTATGCTGATTACCAAATCCACTGGGCTGGAGATTGTAAGTGTTGCAGGAGCTCCATCAACTTCCCTAGTGCACCCATCTCATACCCCTCAGGACTTCTCCACCAACACAACATGCCTACTACTCCCTTGATGAGATTATCACTCCTTGATCTACACCCGGATTCTATAATTCAGACTAACATGAGCCATAGCATGGAACGATGTGGGCAACAATGCATATGGTTGCGTAAAGCAACTATATCTTCTCAAGAAGGCGAACCGCAACATGAAGACCCTCCTCAGTATTGGCGGGTGGACCTACAGCACAAACTTTGCAGCCGCCACCAGCACCGCCGCCAACATTGAGAGGTTTGCTGACACAGCCATTACCCTGATGAAGGACTGGGGCTTTGACGGCATCGATATTGACTGGGAATACCCAGCATCCGAGACTGAGGCCACCAACTTTGTGTCTCTGCTGCAAACCGTCCGATCCAAGCTTGATGCCTATGCCGCACAGTACGCCCCCGGCTACCATTTTCTGCTTACTGTCGCATCCCCTGCCGGACCGGCTCACTACAGCCAATTGCAACTAAGTGCAATGGCCTCTGTGCTCGACTACTTCAACCTTATGGCCTACGACTATGCCGGTTCCTGGGACAACACAACGGGCCACCAAGCCAATCTATACTACGACGCCAGCAACCCGGTCGCGACCAAGTTCTCCACCGATGCCGCCATTACCGACTACTTGGCAGCCGGCGTGCCGTCCGACAAGATCATCCTAGGAATGCCCATCTATGGCCGGTCATTTGAGGCAACGACTGGCATCGGCGAGCCATATACCGGCGTCGGTTCGGGATCTTGGGAGAACGGTGTGTGGGACTACAAGGCGCTTCCCAAGGCAGGTGCCACAGAGATATACGATTCTGTGTCCGGAGCGACCTACTCTTACGACAGCGCCACCCAAGAGCTCATTACCTACGATACACCCGAAATGATCCAGCGCAAGGTCAGTTACCTTCAGAGCAAGGGACTGGGCGGCAGTATGTTCTGGGAGGCTAGCTCGGACAAGAATGGCTCCGCCAGTCTGATTGGCACAGCCTATAACAGCCTTGGCGGTCTCAAGAACACGCAGAACCTTCTCAGCTATCCCGACAGTCAGTATGACAACATCAAGGCCGGCATGGTCTGAGAAAGCTTCCTGGTAGAAGGTCGGCTCTCACGGGCTCGCCCATCTTTGTCATCGTATTTGATGCATTTTCTTCTCTTCATTTCCACTGGCGTTGAGCGTTTGACCTGGGGAGGTCTTTTGTTTATTCTGTATCGATTTGAATTCTTTTTTCTTGCATGGCGGTATGCTGTGGTTCCATTACAGCCTGGGTACTGGCATGGACGATTATGGTCCGCATCAATATGAGCGGCTTTTTCTCTTTTCTTCTTCTCTTCTCCTCTTCAATGATACCTCAGATTACATTGATGTTTTTTCATAGCGTATATATTACAAGATCATGAATTACAATATCCCCTTCTAGACATTTTCCCTTAGGCTCATTCCTCACTCTTCGAACTTGCGCGCCTGCTCCCACAAGGACCCAACGGTGCAATCCGCTACCAACAACAGACACCATCTGGCGGCTGACGATAAAACGTATACCAAGATTCGTAGTTATCCATCTCAATGTAAAAGTAAGGTTGAAGCATGTTTGCACAAATATGCATCCAATCCTCGTTGTCCTGTATATCCCCATACTCATCCGTCCTCTCTTCAACTGATAGCGGCTCTTCCCAGCCCTTGATCATATTCACACACCCACTCCAGAGGTCCATGTAATTACCCGGGGCACTCAAGTCATTGGGGTAATACATGACGCTCCGCAGCGCCTCCTCGTCGATCTGGATGAAATACGTATAACGCGAGCTCCGATCCCAAGAGGCATCACCAGTGTCGACATCAGGCTTCTCCCCGCGCACCCAGTCCCTCCACCGCCTTCTCAAGACCTCGTGCGAAGCCCCCTCGAGCTCCGGGTCTTCGATGATGGGCCAGTCGAGACTGTCGGCAATCTGCGGCGCGTCCGACTCGGCTATGCGCTGCCGTATATTCTCATTGACGAGCCGCTTGAACTCTTGCCAGGTCCCCTCCAGCTCCGGCTTGTAGGTGCACCGGTAAACGACCCAGCCCCATTTCGCTTCGCCGTGTAGGTCGAGCTGCCACTGCACTGTGCGCTCTGGAGACCATTCTTCACCACTATATGGATCGGTACTTTTTTGTTGGACACTTGATGATAATTTCCGGTACGACGAACTGTTGAATGCATGGGTTGGTTGCACCCGTCCGAGTACCTTGGAGAGCCTGTCTTGATGGTGCGACAACGGCGTCGGGGATTGGTAAAATGTAATTGACCGCGACGGGCAAACGACGCGTCTCAAAGCGGACCCAGGCAGCTGAACCTTCGCACACAGCCATGGGCTTCTCGAAGTCACGTTCAATATCATCCTGAACTCTCACTTGGTCATTCCTAGGGACAATTAGAAAGATACGAGGATAAGGATACAGAAAGCAAGCATTTCATGTGACACAACTTCTCTCAATAGTTGATGCTTACTGGTGGCTGAAGTTCGCCGGGCGGGGCGATCGGTGGTTAGTTTGGAGCATGCGCTACTAGCGTCCAGGCTGCCATAACCCCCCATGTTTGTACTTCCTTGTGCTGGCTCCACTGTACATGTCGCAGAGTATAATGCACACCCCAAATCAGATTCAACACTTAGAAAAGCATACCTCGTCATATAGCCATTTTTGAAGAGAAAAAGGTTAAAATGGAAAAGAAAAAAAACTTGAGATATTATACTTTTTGGGTAAGTTAAGTGACCAAGTATAATGAAACCTTTCTAATGTATCACGAAGCGACAAGAAACTATCCATGGGCCTAGCAGTGGCCTGAAGTACAATCTGTTACGCCCGTGGCACTGAGCGTGGGTATCTGGTACGGATCACACGAAGGAAAACAACGGAGATCATGGCAAGAAAATCCATAACTAGCTAACAAGCCCGCGAGAAGATAGTGATCGGTGATGGGGATCAACAGTCTTCAATGTGTGGCAATCGTAGCAAAAGTGGGATGCAGAAGGGAAGTACTTAGAGCATGTCAGCTCTGGGTAAGCTAGCACTAGTACCAGTGGTTGGTACTAGCACGTGACGCAATCATACGGAAGGAAGCAAAGAAGAAGAAGATATAACGGTGAAAACGATCGGATAGTGCTAACTAGCCATGGAATATATCATGATCTCATGGAAATGGCCAAGCTCAAGTCGCAAAGCTGCATTATATAGGATTAGATGGGGATAGATGAGATATAGTACTGGCCATTCCCAAGGCCAAAGCACGCCGATCTCCAAACCTCTCTGAATTATACAAGATGGCCGGTACTGACAATCGGTACTAGCACGTAAAAGAACAGCTTCCGCCCCAACTGCTTTGTCTACAAAATTATCCTTCTCTCGTCGATACCGATCTAGAGATGTTCTTTGATGCATCTTGCCAAGCCAATAAGCCACGCCTTTTGGTCCCAAGGCTTCCTCGTCACGTCCTCCATCTGCTCGAGATCGTGAACATTCTGGAGTTTGAAATCAATGCCGATCAGAAATGGGCATTCGAGACATTGTAATCGTCGCAGAAGACCTTGACCAAGTCTGGAAACTTGACGATCGAGGCCATGCCCACAAGCCTGACGAGTGCGTAGGGTCAATCCGAACTGTGTGCTGTTCAAATGTCACATCAGGATAAAAGTTGACATGTTCATCGGTCATTGAAAAGTTTCTTGCGCAAGGCCCAATTCCTGTGATTGATTCGAAGGTCGTTTCCTGTGTAGCGGCCGTATCTATGGACACACTCTGGTTGCATCCAGAAGACCGCCTTAGTGAACATTCAGACTGATCTGGAATTCGAATTCACTGGTGTTTGCGTTTCCGCAAATGCGGCAACGCCAGGCATGGTAAATGGTGAGAAACATGGTTATTTTCTTTTTGAGTGTCGTAGGATGAAGTGGATAAGAGGTGATGATGGTTCGCGGCCATGTCTGGATAAGAGCATGGTGAGGGCCGAGCAAAATTGTAGTCGTTCTCATCCCAATCCTCAATCTTGTGTCGGTAGGGGGGAATGCCACATAGGCGTTCAAGTACGGCTCCTGTGATTGCATTATTAGCCACTTTTGTATATCGCCAGCGATATACAGGTCAAAAATCAATTGCAATACTTACAAGGCCAGTCTCCTATGCAGTGTGATACCAGATAGATACTTGTAAGGCCCTGCAAGGGCGGCGAAGTCACTGGTACACGTGGAACGACCAGAAGAACGAAGTGAAAGTAGGATGAGTGAATGTATCTAGCTGCAAGAGGCCACACAGTAGGAGTGAGCAGGACAAAACTGATCAATCTACTGATGGCAAAGGGTGCGAGCCAAAGTGGGTGAGAGGGAGAAGAGGGCGGAAATGCCGTGCTGGCTGGAGGTGCTAGTACTAGTACCTTGGTAGGGGTACTAGCACGTGACAGGATCGTTATATAGAGCAAGTGATGAATAATAATTAGAGGAAATCATGAATAATGAGTAGAGAAAGTTATAAAGGATGAGGCGAGCAGAGGTCCTCTGAATCGGTCAGTAATGTGTTGATTTCGAAGTAGGTGTGAAAAGGAAAAGAGAAAAGACAGACCACCGTGGGGCAGGATGACACTTGAGTACCTATTTGGCCTTGGAGCGGGAACAACAAACAAGCATCTATGAAGAATGGAAAGAACAACAGTACTGACTCACCTCTCTGTTCCATCATTCAGTGACGTTGTCCCGTCTCTGAAGTCAGTGACTATCGCCGGGTATGTTGCTTCCGTGACTGCATGTCGCACTTGAGCAGTTGCGAGCAGGTCTGATTGCAATTTCCCTGGAATAGATATCCAAATTTGTCCTCTCGTGGTTTCTGTTGCGGCCTGACCTGGTTGGTACGGCACAGGAAACATCATTCCACATTCTCGATTCTGGAGTTAAGCACGGTGTCTTTATTAGCAGGTCAGAATAAGCTTCAGCCTAACACACTTCGAAATATAATTCTAGCATGATGAGTTCATGTAGCATAGCATGGGTTCATATGAATATAAGTTCTTCTGTTGTTAATTTGAAATAATATGGCTCACCAGAATTCTTTTCATCGTCGGACTCGAAATTCAGTTATCATATATTCCTTTGAAATATCGCTTCCACCGGATTTGCATATTCTAATTTTCCTCTAGTTTGGCGATTCGGTCATTGAAACTTTTTATTTATATATCTTAACACGATTGCTCGCGCTTCGGAAGTCAGAAAGAGTTCTTGTTGATAAATATTGCTCGATAAATGACTGCGGAATAAATACGATTATAGCATTAGTCGAAATTGTATGTCAAGTGGAACTATTCTTTTTTTCCCCTTGGTCCTCCTTACTTAGCGCCAGCTTGCACCAATACCGGCTTTTTCTCCTCAGTTCGAGCTTTCTTCGTCTTTCCTGCTGCCTTCAGCTCCTTGAGCATGACCCTCGTTGTCTCGGTATCGTGATGCGTCTTTCCCAACAAGTTTTCTTGGATCGCCAACGTGGTCTCGAGCCATTCGCGAGCTTCCTTGTCTTTTCCGCGTAGCCGACAGTTTGTGGCAATGCTGCAACATGTCCGCATGCAGGCTTGATCATCACGCAGGCGTGCCTGTGATGCCACAATTTTCATTAGCTCGTCATAGGCGGCCTCTACTTGACCGTTCTCTTCGAGCACCATGGCGATGTTCCGCCTAGTGTCGAGAGTCTCGGGATGATCTTCTCCGAGCTTTTCCCGCTGGTTGTTCAGGACCACTGCCAGGATCTTCTCGGCTTCTTTTGTCTGACCTTGCTGGCCATAAAGCGAAGCCATGTTGCCATAAGACCGCAAAAGTTGTGGATGGCCAGGGCCCAGATGACGTTCGGTTACCTCGGATGCGGATCGGTAGAGCTCAATAGCCTTATCCAGTTGACCGTTATTGCCATGGGCGAGGGCAAGATTGAACTGACTGCGAGCCGTGTCTATTGATCCCTCGAACTTCTTGTCCTTTAGCCACTGGTCTCTCCGCTGATAGAGTCCAATAGCCTCGGCGTGATCACCCTTGTTTCCACGCAGCACCAGGAGTCCAGCGAGGTCGCTGGCTTTGCGCACGACATCGTAGTGATCCTTGCCCAGCTCCTTTTCCATATCTCCTAGTTCTTCCTTAGCCTTTTCAATCTGCACGTCTTCACGCTTCTTTGATGGTTGCCCTTCCATGTCTTTTGCTTGCTGTTTCCCTTGAGCTTCGATATCGGCTATGGCCTTCTTGGTAGCTTGAATGGCCTCGGGCTTTGTGCTTTTATCAGTTTCTTGTTGCGAAAGGCACTTCGTGAGATACTCCAGCCCCACAAGTCTTCTTCTCATTCGCACGTGATGCTGTCCAACTCTGAACATCAAGGTTGCCATGTTGCGCTTTGCCTCTGCTGAAACGGGCTGAAAACCTAGAATGACAAGTGCGCATGGCATTAAGAGTTCGGCTGTGTTGCTATCGTCGATGGGAAACTTTTCGCACATGACCGACAAAGCATGGTCTTGGATCTCGTCCTGCTCCTTGGTTTTGACCAACCATGTTTGCACGCAGCGACGGATAAGGGGCGTAACGGTATACCATCTCCGATCAGTGGATGGTTCGACCATTCCATAATCGACCAGCTGTTCGATCTGCTTTAACTGCTGTCTTTCAAAGAGAACAGTGGATATGGCCTGGACATCCAAAGAACCCATGAATAACAGCAATTGCGCCACATTTGCATCCTTCTCTTTGATGATTTCATATATCAGCTGCCATGCTTTCAACGCGGGGTCTTCGTTATCTTTGGATTCGGCAGACGCGCCAATGCTGCTCAAGTAGGTCTTCGGCTTCCAGGTTTGGCGAGTAGCAGTTCGGTAAATGTGCGCCAATACAAGCAATCCTGCAGAGCCACCGAGCTTTCTGGCGACATCAGCGGCCACTTTCTTCTTGGCCTCGTCGGTGACCTCCCTGCCGTACAGCAAATATGATGCGTCGCCTTCTGGTAATGCTTGCACATCAATGACGCAATCCGCCTTCTTGACCACCATCTCCATGGCCAAAGACTTTGATCGGGTGGTGACAAGGATCTGGGCTCGGTGTGACTTTGGAATAAAGTCTAGAATGGACCGCTCTCCGCCCTTTTCGTCCTTGACAACGAGTCGAGCCTTGTCGTCTAGACCATCAAGAACCATCAGCCATTGTCCTCCGACGTCTTGCCGCATAGTGTCATACACAAGCTCAAGTACGTCTTCATTGTCGAGGCTCTTCTTGCTCAGGTGCAAGTTCTCGCCAATACGTCGGTAGGAGAGCGTGAATTGTGATGCGCTGCCCGCGTTCACCCAGTGTACGGAGGCATCCGGGTACTGTTCATGAAATTTGTGTGCATATTCGACGGCGACATGTGTTTTTCTGAATGAGATCTGATTAGTTCACTGGAATTCCAGCGTGTAAGTTTATGTGCTCTTACCCGTGACCAGACTCGCCAAGTAGCGCTACGTTCATCGAGGTATGGAATCGATCCTCTACAACATCTAGTATCTTGTTTCTCTTGGCAAAATATGCTTCCCTGGCGATTGGGGCGGCCAGTGATGGGATATGGTGTTTTTTCGGAGACTTGGTAGATGGAAATGCATTTTGGCGCGATCGTTCTGTGAAAACTCGGTCGTTAGAAATATGTACGGTAAGGAAAGCGCGATATTGAAAAGGGTGAGCTATATAGCAGGTACGACTACACGACCGTCGGGAAAGCGCTATGAAGTCCAACCATCCTAGGAGGACAAGTGATCCCTCCGCATCCATCGACATAAGAGATTGGGTGGCTCCGAACACTGTCCTGTTTTGACGGAAAAGATCGTGGTCTTTGTTTTTCTTCCACGCTCCCTTAGACCTGTAGCGTACATATCCTCCCGGCTCCTAGGCTACAAATATCTATCTCGTGGGGATTTCATCTTACCCAATGTTGGGCTGCCTGTCATTCTCTGAATATTGCTGGCAATTTTGACCAGCCGATTTCTGACAACCTCGAAGCTTTCGTCGTCGGCCGCCTCAAATTTGTTGAGGCCGAAGTGGTCCAGAGTCAGTCCTTCCTTTTCGTGGCCGCTCAAGGTTGCAGTGGATTCATCGACAAGGAACTCCTGCGGTCCGACGATTAGTGAAACCTATTCACTTGCCCAGAAAATACGGAGTCTACTTACCACTTGCTTGCCATCCATTTCAGTCACGATGGGTTCGGTCTCGAAAAAGCAGAAAAGCTTGGGTCCATGGCTGGCCTGAATGGTGATGGTTCGGGTGAATTCATGGACGACCTTGACCAGGACCTCGTTATCTTGTGCCATTGTCTGCAGTGCATTATCTTGGACGGGAAGATTTGATCGAGCAATGCCTTGGTAAAGTTGTCCCAGTGTGCTAAAGGCTGCGCGATTTTGAATGCCAGAATGAGGTGTGCCCAGAAATACCACACCTGCTATGCAGTGGGCTACTCTTGGATGATCTTCGCGGTGTGCGTTTGCAATATTATACGCCTAGGATAGATTAGTTGCAAGGACCGATACATTTCGTGAACGACATACCTCTTGGATCACTAGACCTCCAAAGCAGTGACCAATGAAAAGTATAGGACGTTGAGCACAAGTCGACCTCTTTCCATCCAAGGCATTCAATAGCTTCCCTGCGACGGTCCCGACCTTTTGCTTGACCGCTTTCTCTCCATGCCAGTAAGAGACATAGTTGTAAGCCATGATGCGTGCTTTGGGGAGGGCGCCAGGGAGCATAGTCGGGTCTTTGAGCCAATGAGCCTTGGTGTCTGTGTGCACCCATGCGTCCTCTGGGTTCGCATCGCCAATGCCGTGGACTGCTACGATACTAGCCATAGAACTCAGCAGTTGTACTCGTACATTTTCATCACATGTTATCACTTACTCGATATCCACATCATCTTCATCTTTCGGCTCGACCAATATTTTCAAGCCCATGCCTCTTCTACTGGACTTGGATGCCGTCTTGGGCGCCGCCTTGGGTGACGTCTTGGTGACCGCGACAGTAGCCGTAGCTGGCATTTGGCTATCAACCGATGGTGTCTCAAGTGCCGCCTTCGTGACCGCGTCCGCGGCCGGAATTTGACTGCCAACTGACGGCGCCTTGAGTTTCGCCTTTGTATCCACATTCGTGGCAGGAATCTGATCACCAATCGATAGTGATTTGAGTGTCTTCTCAATGGCCGGGGGTTTCTCGTCACCCGATGGTGCCTTGGCAGCCTTGGTGGGCACTTTTGTTGTCTTGTTGTCCGGTGCCGGAACTGTGGTCTTGACATCCGTAGTAGACATCATAGTTTCTTTGGCATCTGTTGAAGGCACCGTGGTTGTCTTGGTAGCCGTGGGAGGCACCGATTCTGTGGTTTCATTAACCGCCATGTTCAAAATAGGTGTACAATTGATTGGCAAAATCGCTATCTATGCATAATTGTGTGACAATTAAACGCCCTTGAAAGTCCACGTGGTCTGGATAATGTATATACTCAGTCCCAGACCGTAATCGAAAATCTAGAGCAATGATAGCTATAGAGCTTACAGAACTTACATGCCACCCCTGCGCTATGCTGCAGTCATGATAAGGCTGAGCTCCAAAGGTGGAAGAGCTACTTCTTGCTCATGTACCTCTCAAGGATCAGATAAATCAATACTCTTGCTGCACGGTCATCGCTTACGTGTATGGGGTCACAAAGTCCCAATGGCGTTCCCACTAACCCCGAGAAGGGTACGGCCCGTTGAACCCCCTGTTAACCCCAGATGCGCACTTACGAATTGGGCGATACCAACGCCCGATCTCACTGCGATTCACACCCTCGCAAAGAATGTGGCTTTCCAAGAGAACAAGCGAGCACTATGATCATCCAAATGGGGCGGGGCGTAGCCTTCTCGCCCACACCCGCGTCCATGCTTCAGTTGACCCCAACTACGCAAGGGTCGTCCCGATGCCCGAGTGTATAGCTCCGTTATATGAACCCATCAAACGCACTTAATTGTCAGAAGTGGATGCAGAGCTAATGCAGAGGTCTTTTCAGGTACACCACCATAATTTGCACATCGAGGCTGTGCAACAGTTAATTGAATCCTGTGAGCCTTGGCCCGGCTTGACGATCATCGAACCTAATTGTCGGGACACGGACGTTGCAGAAAATGATGGACCCAGAGCCTTACTTGAATATGCAAGTCGGAGACATGCACCGTTTTTGTACGAGTATGCAGGCCTGGCATAGACTTCAGCATGTGGGTCTCCTATAATTAGGGGTGAGACATACATCTAGCCGAGCTTTTATCTATGTCGGTAGATGCAGAATTGCAAAAAACAGCTCGGCGTAGACCGCTTCTGATACCAATTTTAGCAATCAAAGGGCCTCACAGGTTATCTCCGGCCGAGCTGAAATGGACGAGAACTCGGCGATGATACCCCTGGGGCTTTCGGGCTTCAGGAGATAAGCTCTGAAATTAGCCTCAAGTGCCCATCGACGACGAGGCTGCGGTCGATGGAACTTTCGGTAAGTGTTTGCTCACCTGACGGCTGAAGGATGGGGAAGAATCACATCACCGTCATGTGCTTAACGTCTAACGGTCCTGACACGAGCTTCTGGCGCCACCAAATTATGCTGGGGCGTCCAGTCATCTGCGATCAGCAATCCAACCCGCACCTCTTGTCGCACTATGACGGAATCCTCGGTATTGAGGAAGAACATCGGGCCACAGTTGATCTTGTTTGCTGTGCTCTCGTATATCTTCCGCCTGCTGTTCTTAGAATACCCATCACATGGGCTTTTGCTTCACATTAGCAACTGCAGTGACCATTATGTTAGACTTGACTTGCGATAGAAGTTAGTAGACAAATGAGCTCGGATATGCCACGATAGTATGCAAATAAATGTGCGAGTTAACCACAATATATTGTTCCCGAAGGCAAGGTCCATTGAACTGTGTACTTGAATGAATGAAATATTTACAATACAAAAATTGATACGGAAGCGACAGTCATTGCCATCAACAAATTGTGTGCATTCTCATCCATAATTACCATTAAAACTCCACTCCATGTTGTTGCTTATGAATTTTTGATTGCTTGTAGCTTCTTCTTCGTCACAACCTGGTTGTGATTGGCCTGCTTCTTGAGGTTGTTTTGAGAATGCTGGGTGGCAATTTGGTTCTTGGCAGCCTGCTTCTTGAGATTGTTCTGAGCATGTTGAGTAGCAAGCTTCTGTGAATCCACCTTCTTGGCGTAGTAGAGTTGATTCTTTTGCGCTTCCACCTTTTGATCAGCGGCGCGCTGCGCGTAATCGAGCTTGATCTGCTGTTCACCAGCAATCTTCATTTGGCCAATGACGGCGGTCCGCTGCTTGTGATGCTCCAGATTCTGACGATCCTGCTCTATCAGGGCATTCTTTTGCGCCAGGGCGAACCGCTGTTGTTCCGTCAGTTGCGCCTTTTGGTGTAGTTCGTTGTCGTGCACAATCGCAGATGACCCGACCGTGTGGATGGCTTTTTGGTACTGGTGACTCGTCCATTGATCAAGTTTAGTTTCGTCAATATTGGCCTTTACATACGATTGCTCTTGCATGATATTGGCCTTCACGTGCGATTCCTCTTGCATGCGACGCAACTTCTCCAGATGCTCTTCCTCGGTCTTCCGGGACTTTTCCCTTTCGGCATAGCGACGTTTTTCTTCCTTGGTAATGTCCTCTGGAAGACCTACAGCGTTTGACGGCTGCACTGCCCCAAATTGAGCATAATAGCGATCAACATAGCCTTTGGTTTGCAGGAGTTGTATCAATTGGAAGTACTGCTTGGAACTTTCTTTGAAGTCTGTCAGGTACACGGTGGCAGATCTGAAAATGGTGACACCCGTGTGCATGTCGACTTCAGCGTACACATTCTCAAAGCTGTCAAAGTACTGCCACATGAGAAAGTCAAGTAGAGTCCGGGTGACTTCCAGAGGGTGCTCATTGTCGAGGGCCAGGAATAAAGAAGTCTTGCCTTGCCACTTCTTGAGCGCGTCAACCTTAGCCTTCTTCAGAGCCAGCATGGTGTCTTCGATGTCCTGGACCCTGTTGGGGGCTCTGCAGCGGTAGGCTAGCTCCTGTAGCGGGGTGCGCCCCTCGTGTTCCAGTCTGCTACTGGGGAAGTTGACATCGTACTCTCCCTTGATGAGCGCCGCAACAACCTCGCTGTGCAGGTTTCTGGCCGCTTCGTGCAGACTTCCATCGTTGGGTCGGTATTTGGACTTGAGCAGAGTCTTGACGCTTTCCAGGTCGCCCGTGCTGGAGGCATGGAATATAGCAGCTCTGTCATCACGATCGCGCGCCGAAGGGTCGGCACCAGCTTTGATCAATTTTTTGACGACATCTCCGCGACCATATTTGGCGGCAAGAATGAGCGGAGTTGTCTTTGAAAATGGTGCTGTGAAACCCACATTGACTATATTTTCAGTCAGTAAAAGTCCAAGGTGCAGTGCTAGGCGTGGGGAAGGTAGACCAACCTTTCAGGTCAATCAGTGCCCCAATCGCTTCAGTGGAGATGATCGGTACCCCGCGGCAGGGGCGTAGCGCCCAGCTTAGCGCATTCGCGCGCTCCTTCACGTCGTACAATTCAGTGACGATTTCTGTATCCACATCACAACCCAGCTCAGCAAGACGCCTGACGAGCTTGGCAGAGTTGGGATGGGCTTTCAAGCACTCATAGATGTGAGGCAATCGGTCCGGCAACACTACACTCAGGGTAGGCTTGCTGACGCGATCCTTGCCAGAGACGAGAGCATTGATGAGCTCGAGCGCAACGCCCTCCTCCAGCGGTGAGCTAATCGTCTCCCAGAACGCGTGCGTCATGGTCTCTTGAGAAGCCCCGTTGGAGGCCAAATGTGTCACCAACGGCACATTCCCACCACGAACAGCAATTTTCAGAGCCTCGCCATGTTGGAAGTTGACGTCGGCTCTGCCAACCTTGAGCAGCAAATCCAGAACCATCTTTGACGCGCCGCCAGTGACATGGGAGCTCAGAGCTGCCAGGAACGCCAGATTGACACAATCGCCATGCGCGCCCCACGCGAGCAGGGAATCAATCAACCAGATGTTACGGTCGTCTGCAGACAGCCATTTCTTGGATTGTCTGGCTACCCCTGCAAGGGCAGTGTTCAGAACCGATATCGATGTGACAGATGTCGATAAAAGATCAAAGGCGTCCATCTCTGCCACTGTGGCGGCCTCATAAAAGGCATGCTCGACAGACTGTCCTGAGGCACCCTTGTTCAGGAAGAACTGGGCAACTTGAAGCCCTGCAGCGCTCATCCATGCTGTTCCAGTTGATACAACAGCATCAAAGCCGGCTTGGACAGTCACTTCGTCAAGTCCGCATGTGGTCAGATCCACAAGCACGTCGAGATGGAGCGACTTGGCCGCCAATGTCACGGCAGCGTCCTTCAACTGATTGCTGAGCTTGTAGTCCTTTCGAACACCTTCAAATACCAAGTCTATGACTCGTTTCCTGGAGGCGGGCTGCAATTTCATTGCAGACCGGAGGACAGAAACTCGAGACTCGAAAGAGGGTCGGGATTGTAGAAGTTCATTGAGGATGTTCATCCACCCTTCATCAGCAGCGATAGCCAACGAACGGCCACCACGAAGGTTCACATCAGCGTTACCCTTGGTGAGAAGGAGGTGGACAAGGCCAAGACGAAGCCGCTCTTCGCCCTTCACATGCTGTTTGTCCATCACTTGGATCAGAACATGACTGATGACTTCGCCACGAAGGCCTGCAGTCAGTAGTAGGCCAATCATTTGTTGAGCAGACTGGATGTTGCCCAGCTTAGGGGACTGCGCCATTGCAGCGGCCATGCTCTCCAAGCTTGGTTTGCCGGCGAGAATAGCCCGAAGCATCTCTGGGCGTCCGCTCTCTACTGCACTAACCACAGCAGATCCTGATGCGTGGTTGACAGCAGCGCCATGCTGTACAAGGTGATTAACCAATTCAAAGTGACCGTTTCGAACCGCTTGTGTCAACGTCGCATCGGTTCTTGGGCCTTTAGCTCCTGCAGAGAGGCATGAATTCACGGTTTGCAGCATTCTTTTCTGGTAGGCCTCGCCGAGGGCCTCATCCAGGATATTCTCGGGTATGGTTGATATCCCATGTAACGCGATCGGCGATGCAATATCATCCCGTTGGTGACGGACGGCAGTCATCAGCGCAGCGGCATTGTCAAACAAGACATTGGCGCCATTCTCCAGAAGTGTCCTGGCCTTGGCTGTGAAACCCAACTCCGCCGTCCGAATGAGTCCCTTGTCGCGGCAAGCTTGACATGCACCCTTCGTACGGTTCATCAGTTTGGCGATAATCTCATCTGATTCCGACGACTCAAGGACATGGGCGAATTGCGAACATAGAGAAATCGCGTCACCGCCCCGAGCGAGAAGGATGCTGATTTTGTCCATGTCGTTCTGCATCATGGCATGTGGCAATGCCTGATTCAAGGCAACTTCGTCGGCATGTGGTGCAAGCAATAACAAGATCTCACTTGTGCAATTCAGCGCCGCTTTCTCCAATAAGTTGCTGCGAACATCTTCTTGGTTTTTGTCGGACATGCGTTTCCAAAGGCTATTGCTCTTCCTTCTCTTGAGGTTGACGTCGGCATCAAAGTCTTCGAGGAGGACCTGCACTAGTCCTGGCGTCACGTCTTCGATGCTTGCTTCGGCAATCAACGCAAGGACGGCGGTGGCCTCTTTGTACGTAAAGTCACTGTTGGAATGACTTTGTGCGTTCATGAGTTCTATTGCTCGTTGTTCATCTTGCTTGGTTCGCTGTATGTGACTGTCAAGTCGAAACATGGATAACCTCTTCTTGGGGCCGCCGAACTGCCCTTGTGGCATATTTGGTGAGTTCATGGTGATAGTAGAGGTGGTGCTGAAGGTTGACTTTGCCGGTGACATTGCCAATCGTTGCTTTGTTGGATCGGGAGAGCCAGGACTCATTATGATGATCTCTGTTGAGTATGTGGCAGCCATTTTTGCTAAGTGTCAACGAGTTTGGCTCAACTATAGATTACTGACTTGATAACAAGACCTTTGAATACCACGAAAGCTACTCTAAAGGCATGAAAGACGCTCCCGAGTCACTGGGGGTATAGCAAGATACCTATTCTGCGAGCCTTATCATCTTCTTAGAGGATGGTACCAAATGTGCTGGGATGGCATGGGCGTGCACTAAAAAGTGCACTTTCTAGCGTCTTGGGGCTGAAACTCGGAGCAAAGGCCCCAAATGAGTCGCCGATGCATCTCAAGGTTGGTAAGTTGCAGCAAGCTGAGAACTGCCGCTCGCAGCCTCGCAGGAACTTGTTGCCCAAGTACTCTCTTCAGGACCTGGGCCTGTTCTAATTGTGGTGGGAGCATGCATGCACAGTGGCTGACGTTATGCCAATAAAAGCAAAGATGTTCTGAAACCCCACCCGCTATTTGGTCAAGGGGGTTCCCACCTACGGTTCAACGGGGATATGTTTAGAAGCTAGTGCTAAACCTGGACTATACGCAATATCTTGGCGTTGGCGTTTGGTGTCGCCGAAGGTCATATCAGATCATGTAATCTTGTACGCACCATCAAGATTCGATGCTCAAGAGTCGAATATAGAACTCATTCAAATTCGACGCCTCAACACTTCGGCATAGATTTCAAACCACCAGCATAATCAATTAGGAGATGCGAAAGCCGCGTCCTATTCACAAAGCACAATGTCTACTCCAGGTTCAGCAGAGTATCTGGCCCAACATCTCAACGGTCGAGGCTTAGGCTGCTCTCACTTCCCAAAGTATCATGCCGAAGATTCTCAAAGCCCTCGGCGATATCCCAGTCGTCTTGGATTCTTCCATCTCACTACCCTCTCAACTTGCATCAGCTTTCTAGACACAAAGAAGTTGTGTGAAGCATGTCTCGACTCGGTCGTACCCAACGGGTTCAACTATTGGTCAAATTTTCCAGCTACATTCCCCCATCTTTTATCCGAAGATGCACAAGTCTCGTCATTTCAAGCTTCCAGTCCACCACCAGGAGTTTGGCCAGAAGTCACGGTGTTCAGCAGTGTGGATCCGAGGATGTTCCAAGCTGGTGCCGAAGGCTTTGTTGCACAAGGAGTGCAGACAGATGGCACCAAACCGCAGCTCATCACGCCCCCAATTGTGCTGCCCATCTCTCAGATTACTGGGGCGGAACAGCCTTGGTCATGGCTAGTACATGAAAGAAAGCCCTTCTATATCGCCCAGCTTCACATCACCAAAGCATGGCATCTCTTGACACACAAGACGCTCGAGGCCGACGAGGCTATTGCGGCCCGAGCCGGTGCATCATACAAATCATTGTTCAAGGAGCCACCAGTGGTGCCGGTGCCATCTGCACCTAGTATCGGCCCGTTGGCGTTTGAAACGCCAGAAAGACCTGCGGTCGAGATAGCGGCAGCTGATAAGCCAGCCCGAGACAAGCTGGTGAAGGAGAAGTCTACAGCCGACAAAGTGCCGAAAGATAACACTGCAGCTGGAAAGGCGCCCGAAGAGGCGACAGCAGGCGAAGAGGCACCCAAGAAGAAGTCAACAACTGAGAAGCTAGCGAAGGAAAAGTCCTCAGTCGCAAAGGTACCGAAAGAGAAGACCGCTTCTGACAAGGTGTCCCAACAGAAGGCAGCACCTGACGAAGTACCGGAGTGGAAGTCGGCAAATGAAGTGGCAGCAATCGAGGTTGCACCCAAAAAGAAATCAACCGCCGAAGAGGTGCCCAAAGAGAAGACTGCTTCTGAAAAGGTGCCCAAGAAGAAGGCAGTAGTGGTCGATGTGCCAACAGAGAAGTCAGCGACTGCGGAGGCACCTGTAAACACATCATCCGCCGAAAAGAAACCAAAGGAGAAGTCGACATCTGAGAAGGTACCTGGAGAGAGATCACTTACTGAAAAGACGCCGGGAGGGATAGCAGCTACCGAGAGGGTACCAAAAGACAAGTCTGCCACTGGAGAGGCACCCAAAAAGAAGTCAACTAGCGGAAAGACACCAAAGGAGAAGCCGACTACCGGAAATGTGCCAGAAGAGAAGCCAGTGACTGAGAAGACACCAGAGAAGTTAATGGTCGAGAAAGAACCGAAGACGTCAAGCGCTGACAAGGCGGTTTCCAAGAAAAGCTCCTCATCTGCTTCGAAATCTAAAGAGATTCCTGCTGCCAGTACATTGAATGAGATCCTGCCAGTCGCAGCAGAACTTGCTGTTGAGACCGTACCCAAAAAGCCCAAGCCCTCCAAAGTATCTTCTGTTGGTGACAGTTCATCAGCCGTCAAGAAGGACAAATCAACTGTATTGGGTACACCTTCCAACGTTTCCAGAGCAAACAATGTGGTGGAAACCAGCCTCAACCCCATCACTACATTACCATCCACGACCAAGACCAAGAAGCCTTCCCTAGATATCTCAAAAGCTCTGGATGCGGCATTGCCCCTTTTACCCCTGGCTACCACGATGATTGGCGCTGCTACCGGTGCGGGTGCCATTGGCGACATTGCTGGCGTCGTAAGCTCCCTTGTGGCCCAGATACCCGACGGATCAGCGGGACCGGCCAAGAAGAAAACCTCGAGCCAGGGCGCCAAAGGTATCGAGACGGAATTGGTCACTAAGAAGGACAAGACAGAAGTAGTGAAGCCAAAAGCTGCTACTGGCTCAGTATTGTCTGAAGAAGTGCCTGTTCAGCCGACGTTCACCAAGAACTGGACAAGATATGACCCAATTCCTTTTGACAGTCCAATCGTCAACTTGACATTGGCTGATCATCAACGCAGTGCAGATTCGATGGGCGAGAGTAAGGCTATCGAACTCCATGGACCCTTGATGCGCCTACTGGAAAAGGCGAAGAAGCGCGACGGTGGCGGCGAGGTGGTCCTCCAAGGGCCAGGTTCGCCTCCTCCCAAGAATGACCAAATCATGAAACTCCTTGGCGCTACTCAAGATGGCAAGCAGAAAGACATGGTCGCCAATACCCAGTTTATCAAGTCCATTACGGAGTCAGCACCCATCAAGCCAGCGCCCATCAAGCCAGCGCCCATCAAGCCAGCGCCCATCAAGCCAGCGCCCATCAAGCCAGCGCCCATCAAGCCAGCGCGAAAGGAGAAAACGGAGGCCTCGGCCGCTGGTGATGATCGGGCGCGGAACAGCACTGAAAAGATTCCCAAGACCAAGACTCCAGGTTCAGAGCCTGACCATGGAACCACCAAGGACAAGTCTGGGACAAAACCAGAAATCAGACCAGGCAAGACTGAAAAGGCCGACAAGACTGAGAAGGTCAACAAGACAGATAAGGCCGACAAGACAGAGACGGCCGCCAAGACAGAAAAGCCGGCAAAGACGGAGAAGCCAGCAAAGACAGAAAAGCCAGCAAAGCCAGCAAAGCCAGCAAAGACAGAAAAGCCAGCAAAGCCAGCAAAGACAGAAAAGCCAGCAAAGACAGAAAAGCCAGCAAAGACGGAGAAACCAGCAAAGACGGAGAAACCAGCAAAGACGGAGAACGCGAGTGACAAGCTTAAAAAGCCCGACCGGGGCCACTCGAGCAAACCTCCTTCGCCCAAGCCACCAGGTCGTCACGGAGATCCTGAGCATGAAGACCCTGAGCACAAAAAGCCGGGGAATGAAGACCCTGAGCAAGAAGAACCGGGGCCAGAAGAACCTGGGCAAGAAGAACCGGGACATGAGGCACCGGGACACGAAGAACCTGGGCCTGAGGAACCTGGGCACGAGGAACCTGGGCACGAGGAACCTGGGCACGAGGAACCTGGGCACGAGGAACCTGGGCACGAGGATCCTGGACACGAAGTTTCGGAAAGTGGTGAACTCGAGCATGAGGGACCGTCTGGCGTTGACCCAGCAGGTCAGCATTCTGGTGATGAAGATCAGCAGACAGGGCCTTCCGAGCCGAATGTTCCTGATACAGACAACTCTGGGCCTCAAGACAGCACGGATGTTCCTGCCGCGGGAGGTTCCCTGCCTGGTGATACCAATGCGGGTCAGCCGAATACAGGAGGCGTTGGTACTGGAAGCCCCGACCCCAGAGCTGGCGACACGCCTGTAGATTCCGGCCTGCCCAGTGCGTCTGGAGGGAGTGCCGATGATGCAGCCGTTGGTGACCAGCCAACTACGACAGATGGATCGCCTGAAAGAGCCGACACACAAGGTGCTACTGGCGAGAGTGCCAACCAGCCAGAGCCTTCCAACACCAACCCCTCACCAGCGGAACAAGATATTCCAATCGAGCCTACTGGTGACCATACTGGACCTGCAGAGAAGCCATCTGATCAATCGGTGGATTTGAATTCTACGCGGAGCGACCCATCGAAGAAACCGCCCAGTTCAAATCCAGCCGAACCACCGAATACGTCTAATAACAAAGTTTCCAGTCAAGATGAACCCACTGGGCTTACACCGCCCGGGCTCAAGAATGGTCAAGAGAAACCATCAGGGAAGCCCGGCCGGGATCAAGGGCCCAGAGATCCAAATCATTCCGCGCCAGCAACCGGTCAAGGCGATCCTGCTGGTGCAAATTCGGCACAGCAAACTTTGTCCGATCACGGAGCTCCAGACACTGGCGCGACGGGTTCTGGAAATGCGGGTCTTGCTGCTGCGTCTTTCACTGTTGGAGCCGTTGCGGGTGCTGCCGGAGTCGTCGCGGGTGCTGCTGCAGCCAGCATGTTAGACACGAGCAGTGCGGCAGCGTCTCCTCACCACAGTGAACCAAGCTCTCCAGTAGACTCGGAGCATCACGCCTCATTTGCTGGCTCTGCGGCAGCATCAGTATCGGGAGAGTCGGCAAACTTGGATGACGTTGGCACTGATCACGACGACGCCGAGTCCAATGCAGACGAGCACAGTGCCATGGACTATGACAGTGATGCTGAAGGCCACAATGACGCGCACGAAGCGGAATCGAATCAAGGTGATTCTGACATCGACAATCACAGTGACCACGAGCAACAGGCTAGCGATGGAGAAGATCATGGCGATGGAGAAGATCATGACTCTGACCATCACTCTCATCATGATTCTGATCACGATTCGGAGTATCATTCTGACCATCACACTGACCATCACACTGACCATGACTCTGATCATGACTCCGACCATGATGCTTCCGACCATGACGCTTCCGACCATGACGCCTCCGATCATGATGCCTCTGATCACGATGCCTCTGATCACGATGCTTCTGATCACGATGCTTCTGATAACGATGCTTCTGATCACGATGCTTCTGATCACGATGCTTCTGATAACGATGCTTCTGATAACGAGTCCGATCACGAGTCTGATCATGAGACTGATCAACACACGCCTGAAGGCAGTGATGATGAGAATGACACAGAAGATCAAAGCCATGATGACGGTGAAGACGACGAGGACGGGTCAGATGTGGAGGATGATTCGGACAAGGACAGTGATGATGACACAGATCACGGGGAACAAGAGACAGATTCCGACGGCGACTCTGAGGACAATGGGTCCAGTGATGGAGAGCAAGCTGATGATTCTGATTCTGATGATGACGGAGACAGTGACGATGGTCATCCAACAGATGAGAGTGATGGCGATAATGATGACAGTGATGGTACCGACGGAGATGATGAGGATGATCACCAGCAGTCCAGTGACGATGATCACTCAGATCACCAAGAGGACTATGATTCCCCTTCAGCCGATGATGGTGATCATGACGATGACGATGGAGCTAGCTACGATGGCGGAAGTGACTGAAGGGATGGGCACTGAAGTGTGTTAGACAGATATACATATCTAATAAGTATTTAAATTCGCATCAAATTAATTCACCAATCCTTTATCTTGAGATGAATACATCCCGAATGACGAAGGAACAGAGCCTTTGGCGCACAATGCTACGACGGCTGATTGAAGACATGGCAGAAAGTAAATTGCGAGATAGACGCGACAACATGATCATTCGATTTCAATTGCTGCTTTTGTTCGCCGAACTCATACTCGCAGCTATTAGTGGGTTAGGTGTTAACCACCAACATACACAAAGACGGGCTACTCAGGTATTCCTCTCTGTCGTTTTCTTTGTTGGTGTAAATCTGCTAGTCTGTTTGCGGAACAACAGGTACAGATCTGCGCCGTATTTTCCATCATAGACCCGGATGGCGCATTTGTCTACCGCCGTGTATGGACAGTATTGTTATTCATATTGCTAGCAAGCACTGCACATGCGCACGATTCATGGCGCAGAGTGCGCAAGTCTTCGATTTGACAGACCCGGACGAAACCGACAAGATACGCAACGAGCTCATCGACCATTTCCAAAACAGACGACCTTACTGGAGTTTCATCAGGCCCCTCGGCGACGGAGAAAATGCTGTCGCCATACTCGTGAGAGAACGAAATCCATATTTACCTGGGCGGCTTATGGTGGTGAAAAGGGCGAAAAGTGGCGAAGCGCCAAAGGCATCGTTGAAGAAAGAGATCGAGTACTTGACGGTAAAGAGTCCCCGCTTCGAATATTAATGTTTCTTTGCTGAGACAGAAAGCAACTGCGTGGCTGTGAGCATATCGTACAGCTGCTTGCGAGTCGGGATGGCTCGAACTCACGTAAAGTATCGTCTTTCCTACGTGTATTGAGCAACAAGACGCATAGGTTCGAGACTCCTGCGAGTCTCGCATTCTGGGGTCTTGAAGATCCGATCATCGGCCTGGAGTATCTTCAAAATGGGATGATATCACAGCTCATGAATCGGCTGAGAGAGCATGATCTACAGCTTCCCAACCGTGCGCTCTGGTCATTCTTTTTATGCTGTGAGTATTCTCCATTTTCGTTGACGGCTAGAGTGGAATGCGGCCTGAGCTCGAGTCGAACACAAATCTAAAGAAAACCACAGTGGCGCGGGCTTGTGCAGGTCTTTCGCATCCGCCTACGCCTTCCACCGGCCACGGCAGGCGCCTCGAAACAATGACAGACGGTTCAACCCTGAATCTGATCCACGGAGATTTGCATGGCGATAATATAATGATAGGGAAACAATATGATACACCTAGGTTTCCTGAACACACCTTGCTTCCGCCTATGAAGCTGATCGATCTTGGCGAGGCTTACGAAGGGGGCCCAGGAGCAGCCTCTGAAAACATACACAAAGTCTCCTTGGTAAGATGAACTCTCGACAATCAATCAAGCGATTTATCTTTATCGGTGTGACTTTTCAAATCTGACGTCTTCAAAACAGAGAATCCTCAGTCTCATAGCGAGACGTCACATCCGCCCACGCGAGAAGTCCACACACAAGGATTACGAGACTCTTGCCACCGAAATACTACCGCACGGGAACGGCCGGTCCTATCCAGCTCTTGATAACGACCTGCGTGACTTGATTGCCCAATGCGCATCTACTGATCAGGGGAGACGACCGACTTTGGAAGAATTGCTCACGGCAACCCAAGATGGCGCCAGAAAGAATCCTGATACATACAAGCCGAATGACACCCGGGAGAGCGACTTTGCGATACACGAATTGATGAAAAAAGTATTGTATGATGCCAACCCGGAACAGGTCGATACAAGTGTAGCGACCGCTGTTCTAGGGGAAGATGGCGCAGTGGATGGAGGTGATTCAGAGGGCAGAGATTCACCGACGGCAGGGAATAGAAGAATATTCAGCATTGGCACTCTGTCTTTGGGATCGTTGCGGATACCGAAGAGGCGGAAAACGTAGTCGTGGCAAGCTGAATGATTTTCATTTGCACAAATGCATTGCTTCATAGTCCTTGGCGTCGTGTGCAACAACACCCGTCAGAAGAATTTCGTCATTGCAAACGGCCACCATTTCCGACCCGTTTCAAACGGGTTACCCACAAAGAAAGACATATAAGTTTGAAAAGACCAAACATTTTCAACAATCAAACAAAGGAATCACTGGCTGCTGAAAGAGATATTAGTCTAGTGGTAAGGGCGCGACCTTGTTATGACCAGAAGTATAAGCCTGGTAGAGGTCCGTCCGTCTCCTGGCAGGCATGGGGCTCGTGTAGGGCTCGTGTTTCCCAGTTCCCCTAAACCTGTCGATTGTTTTTTTTCTACCTGTGCTATTTTGCTGTTATTATTTTTCATCTTAGGGGGGCCTTCAGTGTCAGTGGGCAGGATCGTTCTGTGCACTATGTATAAGTAGCAATTGATTGAACATAGATTTCTGGAGTTTGATTGAAAATTCCAACGCTGCTTCATAATGAACAGTCCTTTAAATATGTGGACGACAACATTTCCCCCATTCTCTCTAAGCTCGAACATTCTCCTCTGGCACTTCATCCTCCGAGCCCCACGAGGCAAACGCCGGAGCAGCAACACCATCGCACGAGTACTGAACAATGTAGGGGCTGTTCTGGGTGTCGGACGTCAGGAATACGGTACCATCCGGCGCGGTAACACTGAGCTGGAACTCGGCCGGATATGCGCCCTGGCCAAACATGATACGAATGGGCAGGTACTGGCCCTGGACCAAATCCACAGACGCGCTGCCGCTGCCCCTGCCGATGGGTACAATCAGGTCCGCGTTGGCCCGGGTCCAGCCAGAGTAGGCCTTGGGGCCGAGCCATACGAGGACAATGTCGTCGACCTGCGAGGTCGTAAACGTGTAGGTGCCGGAGAGCACGGCAAAGAGGTAGCCCTTGTGGTCGAGGGCGAAAAAGTCGCTGTAAAAGGTCCGGCTGCTGTCGTATATGTTGAGCTGCGTTCCGCCCGGCACGCTGATGCCGCCGATCGTGGACGTTATGCCCCATACGCCCGGGATGCGCGACTTGTATATCTCTGGGATGAAACTGCTAAAGATGTCGTCTCGGTTTTCTCCGGCATCGCTGTGGTACTCGGCCCAGAGCAGGCCCTGGTTGTCGCAGGATGTCGGTGTTGGGCAAGCAATCTCTGTCGAGGTATCCGTCACGGTAATCGTGGTTGTAGGTGTAGTAGTGATCAGCGCCGCGGTAGGGGCCAAGCGGGTGACGGTCGGAGTGACGGTGCGTGTCTGGGTGACGGTCGTGCTGGGCGTAGGGATACTCAAGCAACTGCAGGCCAGGGAGACCTGCGCGCTACCAAAAATGGCTACGGCAGCAGGTACGCTGACTTGAGCGCTGGCTTGGATGCTGGCCTCAATGCTGGTTTGGGAGAAAGGCGCAGTTGTGCTTACAGATATGCTGCTTGGAAACGTAATCGACAGTTGGCGCTTGTTGACTGTATTGAGGACGCATGTGGTAACCGTCTCGAATCTGTTCACTGTTAGTTGTCAACTTTCGACTTGTCGGTGCAATCATTACATACTCAGTCTCTATGACTGTCACCGCCCCGGCAGTAATGATATTTGTGCCTGTTGTGGTTGGCTTCGTCGTTGTCGTAAAGACGGTGGAGATTGATTTAACAGTGTTGGTGATTGTCGGAAGGTTGAGATATGACAAGCAAAATTCGGTTTCCGATGTCAAAGCTGCCAAGACTTGGATCACGACCGTCACAACCAGGCATTCCACATCTCCCACAATCTCAATGGGTGTGGCACAAATGGGAGCGCCGAGGAGGGCGACAATGCCAAGAGCGTGTTTGAACTGCATTGTGATTAAGCCTTGTTTGAAGCTGAATTGGCGAGCGACGAGAAACAGCCAGATAGTGCTTCGACTTCCATATTATTTATATGCCTCGTTTTGATCTTCCATCATCGAACCCCGAAAGCAATGAGACAGTAGTGCTGGAGATGTGAGTGGTTGTCATGCTGACAACCTCATTCGTTGGAGGTTGGCGATCAAGGCTTGCTCACATGGAAGCTATGCGGTCACTGTGGACAATGGTCAAGCCTCAGATACGGCTCAAGTGTAATCCATCAGTCTTCTCACACGTCAGATATGGTGTTGATTCAAGATTCGCTACCGCCTGTGCCAGCCTCGTGTATGTGCCGCTCTTGATGAGTTCGCCAAGGCCTGAAAGACCTAGATGATCCCCGGGGTTTCAAACGAACTTGCAACAATTAAAGCGATGGATATGGACTTGGATAAGCATGTACGTATGAAGCGAAATGAATTTCATCGGATCGGTCTTGTTATCTCAATTTCCAAAACTACATTGCCTGCGAGACGAGCTCAGTCAATATCTCCAATAAAAGGGCAAATATGTTTGCGACAAGGACAACAATCGCAACAACGATGTCCTCGACGCGAGTAACATTCTTTGGAACAAAAACAGCAAAGATAGCAATTGTCTCAATGGCAGTCATGTATCGAATTTTCTGATGCGACAATATCCATGTCACTTGATGAAAGCCACTGCATTTCAGTCATAGGCAGGAACTGCTCACTAGTGGGCGGGTGAAGCTATACACAGCGAGACATTGTCCTCACTTGTGGCCTGATAATCTCGGCTCGGGCCTTGCCAGTCAGCCACTGGATTCGAGGATCGCTATGATGGCGTTCTCAATTGCGAACAATTACATGCCAGACATTGACGTGAACGCCAGTACAAGAGAGTGTCGTGCTCGCACACGCTTTTCAATCCACACGACGGGCAATCCCGAGACATGTTTGGAATGGCGCAATTGCTACAACGATCGATGCCTTGCAAAATAAAATAGCATCCTCAAGAAGACCCAGAAGACAACACGCACAAAGATCAAAAATGCAAAAATGTGGAGAAGCTGGGAATCGAACCCAGAACCTTTTCCATGCTTTTGAGCATGCTAAGGAAACGTCATACCACTAGACCACATCCCCGGAGCGTTTGATCCGCTTTGTAGGCGGTTGGAATCATTGTTTGATGATTGGATGCTGAGATTGTGGTGTAAAAGCAATCAAGACACTGCACCATGAGTGAAAATCGCGCATCACGAATATGGGCTGGTGGGGGACGGGGTTGTGCGGGACTACTCCCTGTGGGGCGCTTAAGCATCCCCTTCAGCGGGCCCAAAATTGCAGTGAACTACCTGGTACGGACCAGATAAGACACCATCCTGTCAGCCACGTTGGACGGCCCAAGCTCTATGGTATTCGTTTTCCTTGCGTCTTGAGAGCCACCAGTCAAATCATGGCTAAGAACTTGCCATAATTTATCTGCTCAATATAAATCATGGTTGATAAGAATCGCACTGTTTTGAGTGATGGCAATCCTGGAGACCGAAATTTGGGAATATCAGTGAATTTGCCAAGACCGATCTCGCTCATAGTAGTGTTTAATGGACGCTGTTGAGTGGTGGGTTAACACGAGTGACAACAAGTAACATACAAAGCAGGAGCATCTTGACACAATGGCAAGAAATTCACAGGGTGATGAGAGTAGGACACGAGAGAGCTGATAGCTGACGTAATGCTGTCCAAGATGAATGAGTTAAAGAACGAATGCTCTTTCAGCAGGCTCATCGAGGAGATCATCTCGTGCGCTACGCGTCCCGATCAAGAGGCACGGTTCCTTACTGAAGTCATTTATCCACCAGGCAGGACGACCGTTGACAGTGTCGTTGAGAATCCGGTTCGAAATTTGGGGGATATGTTGAAGAATGATGGCCGTAGTTCCATGCAGCAGAACTAGAGTCAGAACGTTGACTATGGGCGACAGGCATCGATGGCGAACCCCAACAGCAACATAATGGCACCTATCCATCAATTGGATATCGTCACACGTCCGACAGCCAACAGGTACCCAATGATCAACACGCCCTTGAAGATTCATCGCCAGAGGGCCAGAAGTAGGCTCTTGACCCGATATTTATATCCGCATTTAAAATCTAGTAAGCAATGGGCATCTGACACCAAAATTGACAATGGTGCTCACCCTGATCCAACAATGGACTGAAGCGCTGAAGAAAGCGGAAAAGGGAAACAAGTCCCGACACAGTGCTGGCCACCATAGCATGACGCCTGAAGACTCGGAAACTGTCCTGGAGTTTGGGTTACCAGTTGCCCCCAGGTACGATGATCTTTTGCGCCAAGTTCGCCATTGCGTGGAGGAACCGGAAAGTCCTGCACTCTGTGTGGGCGTCGAAGGTTACAATGCAGCACGGGAGGCATACGAGATTTCGGTCAAGAGAGGATAGGAACAGGACGCAGTACGGCCTGCCACCTTGAAGTAGGATAATTTCTGAGGCGGTCCTACTCCATTTTCTTTTTTCCTAAAGAGTTCTTGCCTTTGCTCAAGTCTTTCGCAAAGAAGAGAAGAGAAGAAATAGGGAGAGAAGAGTTCACAATGCAATAAGACTTGGGTGTATTTGTAATTTTACTTTCTTTCAATTGTTTTTTTAACAATATTAAACTATATACTGGAAGTTTTCGCATGCAGAGCATACAATTTTTTGTTCATCATCATTCATCATTTGACCGGATACTTTGCAGCCCGTTTGGTCTTTGCTTTCATCTCATCCCTCCTCATTCCATGCAAAATCGTTAAGCTGTTCGAATCCCATCATATCATCTCATATCATCCAATCGACCTAGGGACCAGCCGTGGAGTCGATTATTAGTTATATGTTTCATATCCATTTTTCCAATGTTTTTTCTTCTTTCTTTCATTTCAATTCTTTTTTGTTTTGTTTAGCAGGCACCGTAGCGGACACCACGCTTGCCGAGCTCCTTGCGGCCGACGGGGTCCTCGGGGAAGACCCAGCCGCGGGTGCGCTTGGCCTCGCGCTTCTCGGCGAGCTGGGGCTGGGGCATCCAGTCGTCGCGGGCCAGGGCCTTGCGGCGGGTGCCCTCGGCGGGGGCGCCGATCTCGGACTTGTAACCGGCCTGTCCCGGGACGACCTCGTCGGCGGCGAGCTGGCAGAGGCCGAAGAGGGCGAGGCAGGCGGTGAGCTTCTGCTCCTCGGTGTCGTCGCTCTCGCCGGTGGCGGCGAGCTGGACGGAAGCCACCTCGAGGAAGCCAAAGTGAGGGGTGCCCTCGGCGCCGTTGCGGACGACGACGAGCTCAATCTCGGTCAGGATGAAGCCGTAGCGGCAGCCGTGCTCGCGCATGACGTGGTGCAGGTGGGCGAGGCCGCGGAGGTACTCGACGCGCTTGATGTTGCCCTCGACGCGCATGCCAGTGTTGAAGCGGTCAAAGGACTTGGTCAGGCCGACGATGCGGGCGGTGGGCTTGCCGCCAAACATGGCGGCGGCCGTGGCGGACTCGCCGCTCACGTTGGCAGTGAAGACATGCTCCGAGGACGAGCTGGCCTGCTTGGTGGGGGAAGCCGCGGTGAACTGCAGGGGGCGCTGCGAGGAGAGCGACAGAGCCGAGTTGAGCTTGGGGATGTAGTACGAGCTGTGGATCTGGTGCAGAGCAGCCTCGGTCTCAGGATGGCGCGAAGAGGCCGCGGGCTGAGGGAGGAGAGGTGCTGGGACAGGGCAGTTGAGCAGACCCTGGGTACCGGGGAGCGACAGGATGGTCGAGGCGTTGAAGTCGTTCCACTGGCGGATCTGGCGCACATCCCACCAGAAGTGCTTGGTGTTGGGATCCCGGAGAGGGTAAGAGATGGTGCGGACCAGAGACGGGGCAGGGTTGGCCGAGGTCAGGTAGCTCATCAAGGTGGTGGAAGCAATGGGCTCAGGCGACGAGGCGACGCTGGTCAGAGCTGGCACAGGGGAGGCTCTGGGAGTGTACTGAGAGTACATGTACGGGTCCATGTGGCTGGGCTGGGGCACGGCCGGCACGTAGGAAGGCACCTGGCGGTAGGTCGGGTAGCCATACTTCTCCAGAGTGGTACCATCAAGATCAATGGTAGATGCGCGATGCGATCGAATGTTGTCCTGGGGGAAGATGACGGGCGAGCACATGAGCGAGTGCGAGTACTGGGACTGGTCCTCGGCAGGCGTAGGTGCTGTGAAGTATTGTGCGGAGAACTGGGTCAGAGTCTCGGGGTTGGTGTAGCTGCGGGCGTGCGAGGGGCGGTATTGACCACCGGCGCGGCGAGGCTTGGGAGCCGGCGTCACCGATGTCCTGGCGCGCTTTGGGAGTGTCTGGTTGATCTCCTGGTCCTGGGAGCGGATCTTGGGCAACAAGATCGGGCCATGTTGGCGGATCGGGGGAGACGACCGCGGCGGCGTGGTGATGCCAGTGCTGATTGTGTCTGAGGGCGATGTCTCAATGGTGGACATCATGGGACCGTACGAGCTCGAGCGAGCCTGCATGGGGTAGAAGGGCATGTCGAGCGAGGAAGCATCAAAAGAGAAGCTTGGCGGAGTAGCAGGCTCGCACGAGGGGAAGATGAAGTCAAAGGACATGTCTGCTGCCAGACTATAACCAGGCGTGTTAGTCTCGAGAACGCCTCTATAAGATAAGTGGGGGCAGAGGATGCCGGAATAGGAAACTTACGAAGCCATGTTTAAAAATGTGTGGTTTTTTTTGCTGTCAACCAGGACAACAATGGATTGAGAAATTAGTCTATCGACAGGAAAAGGGAGACCAGCTCCACTAAATGTTTCTGATCCGTGAGGATCTTGTTGATATGTACGATGACGGTGCAGAAGTTGCCGTGAGACAGGAAGAGATACCAAGGTCGCGTGTTCAGCGGCCTACTTTTGCAAGAGATCTAACAATAGTCGAGACAAAGGTGGATAGAGAAAGGAAAAAGAAGAAGAAAATGGAAAATGGATTGGATGATGGAGTGCGAGTGGATGAAACTGATGAAGATACTGAGTAGAAGGAAAACGAGTCGATGAGAGGACGAGAGAGCGTCTACTTATCCTTGAGAAGCAACGGGCCACGATGGGCCACACAATCAGCCCACTAGGGATGATTCTGATTAGATGATGTCGATGGCATATGCAGATAGGGACATCTGAAACATGGGAGAAAGAAGGACTAGAGAATTCGTCCGTCGGCTTAGACGGTAAGCGTGCTATTCCAGAGGGTCGAACCAGTCTCTTGGTCTGGCCGATGGGGATGGGGATGGGTCCTTTCCGTCGACCGTCGACCGTCGATCCTGGGATCAGGCATTGGGGCGGTCGATGTTGAGATGGCAGATGGATGCGAGCAAGGGTATGGTATACCAAAGATACAAAATGCGGAAGTAAAAGCTTGGCGCCCTTGTGCTGGGTCGTCTGCGGCTACGTAGTACGGGCAGGGCAGGGCAAGGTACGTACGGCAGTGTGTATAGGTCGAGTCGAGCGAGGGCCAAGTATGGAACTGGACGGTATAGGCGCGCAAGACCGTGTAAGTCGGGACAAGGCGGTACTCGCCCGGTACTCCCCCTCACTATACAAATCACTACTGTAGTATACAGGTCACAAGGGAAGAAATGTGCGCTGGCACAGTGCCCAACTCGCAAACCCCCCTGTACGACCACATCACAACATACCGCCTATCAAGCCGCAAAAGGAGAGGCCGGCAAAGGCACATGCTTCCCAAGTGCAGGCTTTTGGCAGGCTGGGCAAGCTGGGGGGGAATCTTTCACCGTTCGCAGCCCCGTTCTGCACACTGACTGGATCAACCAACTCATCGTCGACACCCAAGGCCCAGCACCACGTACCTGTGCAGTAGTGTACATCCTACTCTATACATTTCGGGTAACGAGCATGGCAAGCGTCGGTGACTCACGCAAATTTTCACTTACTGCTTAGCGGGAGACACTCAAGTGCTCTTTTGTTGCGGGTACTGGCAGTAGTACCATCCGAAAGAACAGTAGTCGAAATCTCATTCTCATCTGGGCAAGGTCTACCGTACTTGCCAAGACGCAAGCAAGCAGAGACCAGCCCTGTTCTGCTTCCTTTTGCTTCTGCCTGTGGAGTTGCTACAGCACACCGCATCGTGGTTGCATGGTGTTCTTGCTGCGGTGTACTGAATCGCATGCAGACTGGCTGTGGGGTTTCTCGCGGTTGTGCTAGGATGCCAGGATGGCTAGCACGCTAGATTGGGGTGAGCTGCCCAAACAGAACCCAAGAATGGAGCCAAGGGTATTTTCGCTCGCTTCTTTTCCATTTTCATGCTTAGCATCTTGGATCTACCCGCATAGAACCACCCAGGGCACCCCAGCGCCCCTTGCCCTGATTGATGTTCCCCTAGTGGCCCTTGCCGGTGATCTTCTCATGGCGACGCGACCCAACGCAACGCTCCCGGGTTTTCCTTCCAGCGCGCGAACCCGCGCACCCACAGACTACACGCTAGAACCAGTCGCGAAGACACACGATCCCCCCCAGAGCAGAGCGCGCAGCCAGCAAGTAAACGGACGTTCCCTTCTGGTTCGTTGCCCCGTCGCGACGAACCCACGATGGGAGAGAGACGAGTCGCGACTAGACACGCACAAGGGGATGCACTGATACCTACCGCGTGTGCAGCTGGCAAGTGACAACCGCAGGTGCTGTCTGCCACCACTCAAACCCACAGTTTACTCATGCATATCGTCGAGTGTTTGCACAAGTCAACTCCAATGCAAGCGCGCACATGATCACCAGTCATGCCCAATTCTTGCAATACCGAACCACAAATCTCTTGATAGCTCGCTCGGCTCAGGCATCGACAGGATTACTGTACACTACACTACAGTACCTACCCTCTGCGCTTCTGACTTCAAACCCCGTCGCTGATCTCCCTGAGCCGGGTTCCCGATGCGCTTGCTCTACCAGTGACAGTGACGAACAGCCCGTACTGAAAAGACGTCAAATCTCTTTTTTCTTCAACAATGCGACTCTATTTTTGTGTCGCTCCTTGCAGGGCCGCTTATTAAACTTGCTTTTGCCCGTAGTGAGGCCAAGCGGCAGCGGCAGCGGCTGCTGAGATGAATCAAAACGTCGGACGGACGCCTGGCCGAGCATGCGAGCTTACAGGGGAACAGGGACACTGAGGGCGGGAAGAAGCGTCGTAGCCGCCGTTGGTTCATTTTTAAACGCACATCCGCGCTGGCGGCTACACACTGAAATTGACGATGAAGGAGGGCAGGGGGTACGGAAGGACACTGTACACAGTAGAGTGCACATTGTATGAAGAGTGCACCAGAAAAGGCCCCCAATCGTCCACAGGTCTGCACAGTGCCTCGTTGCAGGTCATGACTTTTGTGTGTGCAGCGCCTCCCCCATTTTGTTACACCACTGAGGCATGACCGAAAAAGAGCCCTCTTGGTGAGCGGCAGTCTCATTTGGCGAGATGAAGAGAGGTGCAAAACCTGCTCTCTGCCTCAGGTCAAGTGTACAGCCATGAGCGGCTGGAGAGATTGCCGTGGGCCTGGGGAAAGGTAGCCCGTATGATTTTCGTGTTCCTGAAGTGGGTTTCTACTCTTGTCGCTCACATGATCACGCTTATTGTGCTGTCCACGATAATGCTTTGTATGGACCTACAACACGTATCGAGCGTATATTCCCAGGGTGTAGCCGGGCTCGGCCCACTATACCCAGCTGGCCGCGATGGATGGACGAGGCAATTTTAACAATCGCGCGGCAACTTTAGACAGGTCTGGCGGATAGCAGCCTCGACGTCCGACAGGTGGCAGCTGGTAAACGTCGAGAAGGGATTACTGTAGTATTTTGCACAGCCTCGTCCTCGAGCAAGAACACGGGCGCGTAACGCATAATCGCATGGGAAGGCTCGCACACGCTCACACGCACACACGCTTCTTTGCTCCCCAGTCGCGACCGTGCTTGGTAGAAAAGCGTGTTGAGCCACGCTTCACGGTTGCACGGTTGGGGAGCCACGCTTTCTGACTTCCACGCTTTCCAGCCACGGGTCTTGTGGGCTTCGTGATTGGCCGTCCACCACGCGCTCGACCCTGGCTCTCGCGCTGCCCAATGGGGCGCGGGCAAGGCCGTCAGCTCCATATATCCCATCATCGCGCCCGCGTGGATTTCGGGACGATTGGCCCTCAGCGTCCCGACCCTCTTTCGAGCTTTTTTTCTCCTTTTGGCACCTTTTGGCACTAGAAGCCTTTTCCCCTGCCCTAGGCCGCATTCGTCTCTTGTGTTTCAGGTTCTTCTCTCTCTAAACGGAAAGGTCACAGAGAGAGACAACACACCACTGAACTGCCCAAGGGAGACGTATTCCTCCTCAGACCGCTGACCGCTTGCGGCACTTTGCCCAGTTCTCCCGAGCCCGGCAAAAGCTCGACAGCCTGGCCTGGCAATAGCATGGCAGAAAATGACAAGCTGCAGTAGTGCGCAGTAACTAACCAGCAGCCCAGCAGACCGACAAACTAGAAGCCTTCCAACTCTCAAGTGACTCACCCTTTTCTGGTAACATTGTCACCTGGAAACGGTATAGTCTTGCTGCACCTCATGCATGATCTACGGAGCCCTATTGCTATAGCTTAGGAGAGCCTCCTCTCTCTCGCCTCTACTATCAGTATCTTCCGCATTATCACCCATGATCCTCAAGCATTGTTGTAGTATCCATTGCGGAAAGTAAACAGAGATTTTTCTTTCCTTCTACCCTGCTGCTCTAGAACTATTGTCAACTCGCATTGCAGTAGCATTTGAACATGGTCAGTGAAATGCCGCAACTATCGGCCGTCCCGAGGTAGGTTTTTTGTCATGTCCTTGCGTTCTGTTGAGTAGTATCTTTGGTATCCTCCTTTTTTCCTCCCCTTGTCCACACAACCCCTCTCCGCTGCCATGTCAACAATCTGTCTCTTTTTCTCTCCGAGCCCCGGATCTGGGATCTAGATCAAGTCGCAACACAAAGTAGCGCAATCTATCAGCCACCATCCATGGTTCTGGGAGTTGACCGCCTCCCACATTTTCAATGGCTAGGAACGCTCCGAAAGTAATCAAGTCGATATGCAGGGGGTACTCGATGACGTTCCCGTAGAACAAAAAAGAAGGGGAACTTTGACCACCTTCTTCTTGTCTGTCTGTCAGTCTGTCTGTTATTGCTCGGCTTCGGAATTTATTGGGTAGCTTTTTGATACTTGTTGCAAATCAGTAAACAAAGTCCATCGAGGTGTCCTGAACTCGACAGACCACACCACCCGACCCGTTCATGGTGGTGTGTCGTCAGCTCCTCTGGGTCTCTGGGCCTCGATGAAAGGCCACTCAGACAGACCTGTTTCATGGCCTCTTTGTGATCACTGGACAAACACTGCCACCTCCTGGTAACCCGTATACACATAGATAGACATGTGAGTATCATCATCATGATCACCACATTAAAACGGGTGGGTTACCTCCGACTCGCAGGACAAATCGTCATGATTCCAAGTCCCCAAGATCTTTGGGCATCTATCATGTGAGGGGATTTTGTCACCACATTTGATACTGCTGTCCACAATCTACTATGGATAGCCCCTCCTTGAGCCAGCACATCATCCATCACGACAAGGTGGGATTTCCCCTCATTCAGCATTGACCAAGATATCATATCCACATACCCAACGGGCGTTCTGACAGTTCTAACCCGACATCTCTTTTCGACTCGATCATCTAATCTGGTTCATGAAATCTACTCCTCTAACGTTCCCTCTTGGACGACCAAGGGCTCACCCGGGATCTGCTGCGCGTCATTTGTTTCGACGCTAGGGTCATCTTGTTCACCTTGCGCCAATGACTTGCTGCCGTTCTCTAAGGTTGGCTCGAAAGAGCCTATGACCCCAGAGTCTACCACATGCTCCATCTGTCGTCTTGCCTCGAGCTCGTCTACCATCGCTTCGGTCTGGGGCCCACCGACCGAGTTCATTCTAAACACGGGACCGGGAGAAACTTCCTTTAGTTTCCGCATCGCACGATGCAGACCCGCCAGCCTCTCGCGCTCAAGCACGACCATGCCTCGGGCGAAATCCTTGATAGCTCTTCGTCCCAACTTTTCGTGCATGTCCTGCCAGCCGGCAAGCTCACTGGCTACCACCTGCTGCGTATACCTGAGTTCGCGGCCAAGATCATCAGCCTCTTTTTGCTTTTCCCTGGCTTTTTCTTCCTTCTCTTCATTCAAGCGTTGACGAGTCTCGTCCAACAGTCCGAGCGGCCAACGTGTCGAACGGCTGAGTGAGCTATATGACCTTTCAATAGACCTTCGAGATGCTTGAATCTGAGCAACTATCTGAGGTGGACGTGCCAGTGCTGCTAGCATGGCCGTCATGGTAGACTGTATTGCCAACAGGGTATTGTGTAAAGTTTGTGTTGGCGATGATTGTAATGGCAACAGCGTGCGGACGTAAGCGTCGAAAGCAGCAACATGTGTTTGAGGTAGGAATGTCAAGTTCCCCACTTGCCTGTTGAGTAGGTTTGCAGCTTCATACAGGTCTGCCAAGAGTCAGTAATGTCTCCACGATTGAAAGTGGTGTCCTTGTGCGTTACTTACCAGCCCCGGCGACACAAATCCCATTCGACCGACGTGCCACGCTCTTAGTAGAAAAGTTGACACTACGAACCATGTCACGAGCATGGTCCACGAATTGCTCCACTTCGCGGACGTCCTCCAGTGGTTCATACTCTTCATGGATATTCTCGGCACGTGTCTCGGCCTTGAGTTTGCTGCGTTGTTCAATCATCTCTGGCTGCAAGTCAGGCACCAGGAAGAATTCCCAAAGCATTTCGTGAGTTGCAAAGGTAGGATGTGCGAGCAGAATCTTGAGGAACCAACCCGTTCGCACCTGAATGTCCTTGAGGACAGCTCTTGATGGTTTTGCGGGAATTTGAAAGGGTGAACGTTGGCTGTAGACAGTGGGGATCCACGATGCAGGGTTCTCCATGGATAAAAGGGTAGCCAGACGCTCGAAGTCTGCCAGAGACCGACGGCATGTCGTGATAGTAAAGCTATTATTATCACTCGGCGCCCCGGACTTGATGACGAGACGAATCGTAGCATCTTCGACAAAGAAGGATCTCACCACTCCCGTAACTCGACCATTCTCGCCGGCTGGCATGGAAAAGAGTGCAAGGTCGTCCATCTTATTTCGGACTTCGTCGTCTTTGGCCAATTCCACAGCAGTCAATCCGCGATGGTCCTTGGCGCCCACATCAAGTCTCTGGTCACCGTACAAGGCTCGCACCATATCATAGCGGCCATACTTGCTGGCTACCATGAGGGCGGTGAATTTCCTGTCGTTGGTTGCGTTTACATCGACATCGCAGTACTGCAAGATTTGTACAGTCACCGTAGCGTCGTGAACAATATGCAATAGTGTATTTCCCTTAGAGTCCACGTGATCGTCAAGGTGTAAAGCTTGGCCATCGCCCTGAGATCTAGTCGCCGCTTCAAGTCCAGCTTCGATCATGGATCGATAATGCGTATGGTCATACGACCGGCAGAGAGAAAATAACGGTGTCAAGCCGTTTTTGTCTTTTTGTCGCCAGGGAAGTAATTGGCCTATACGTCCGATCAGAGAAGGTGCATGGAACAGGTAGTGGGCGACGCTGCGACCCATGACATCTTGGAGTGCGAGGTACTTGGCGGTTTGTTCTCGATTGGTCCTGGATGTGATGAAATCCAAAAGGATGTCAATAAGTTCCGTGTGCCCTAATTGCACTGCGGCACTCAACAGCGTCGTTCCCTGGTTATTACTGTCTTCCAGGATGGTTTCCGTGGGAAAGAAGTCGTCTAGCGACAAAAGATACTTCAGCATCTCTGGTCGCATATTCTGTACCGCCATCATGGGGATGGACTCGCCAAGCGCGTCTTGTGTCTGGCATAACCGCGCCGCAGACGTGTCACCTTCGATGCCACTGCCCATCGTGGTTGCAACGCTAGCCGCCCGAGAGTGGTACGAGTACTCTGATCCACTGGACATACTCCTCGTGTCCATAGCAACTCTTTTGATGCGCTTTGCAGGTAGGAGAGAAGGTGCCTCGCTGGTTTCACTCTGAAAGGGAAACACATGACCCAGGCCGGAGCCCTGTGAATATGCATCAAAACTCGTATATGTAGTTGATGATCGTCTGGAGGAGCCATTGACCATACTCCAGCTGACAGAAGGAGCGTGACTTGAGACTGGGGATGCTGGGGGTTGAGGCTCATCTTCGACAGCCTCGTTCGCAGAATCCATCATTCTCCTCAATTCTGTGGTGTCTCCCCTAGCCGTCACGTCCCACAAGGATTTGTTGCGCTTGCTTGCTCGCCTCAGTGTACTGGAGTCCCTCATGAGATACGACAAGACGGCCTCAAATGTGCTCAGTGCATAGCCAATCTCGCCACTTTCTACGTCGTCGATGAAGATAAAGTGTCGGATGTATTGAAGCCGCGCTTGAAGATGTTTAACACCAGCCCTGATAACGACGTAGAGTAGAAGCGAGACAAGTGTATCAGCATTGATGGTCAGTGGTGACTTCTCCATACCAGGCTTGGACATCAATTCTGGCCTTGGCTGTTCGGTCAAGGTGGTGACGGCCTTCATGGTAGAGAGGAGGAGCTCCATCATCTCCTGGGGGCCCATAGCTCCCCCCATTTTGCCGAATTCTTCTACGGCCCGTCCAAGTCTCAGTGTGAGCTCACGCTTCTCTCTTTGGCCGCCGTCAAATGCGATTCCAAGTTGTGAGATATCGATAAACTCCATTTGGCGAATCTTGGCCTCCAATTCTAGATCGTCAGGTCGGCGCATAGCAGCAAGTCGCGGCCAAACAAAGGTATGCACATTCTCGGCCACATATCTCTCGATGAGGCGCTCTACCAAAGGTCCGGTAAGATCGGTTGTTGCACCAAGCATGGAGAGCTGCTGCTTGTCAACGCTCTGGAACAAATCAATGGCCGTGGTGACAGCCGTCTCCAACGAAGCACGCATCACATCCTCATCATCCTCGGCGAAGAAGTTTTCCGTCACCCTGTTGCGATACATGGAGCTGGAGTCATTGGCACTAGATCTGGTTCGCTTTGGCGAGTTGTTCGTCCGCACTTGTTTCATAGCAGTTGCGATTGGGCCATCTGGCACGGGATCGGGAATATGCGAGGCAGAAGGTGGTGGAGGAAGTGGCCTTTCAAAGACAATCGTAAACTCCCTAAACAGCTTCTCGAGACCCGGTTGCATTTGTCTGGCGATTATTGGAAAATTATTCAGTAGATCATGAAAGCTCTTAATCTCCTTCTTTTTCGGTAAGCTCGGTTCGCCATTTTCGATAGCGGCGGCTTGTTTGTCTTGCGTGAGCTTTCGTTTGGCCATGCCGGGAGAGAAAACAGCCGGTTGTATGACTATCTCTTCCCATATGCCTACGAGTGGTCTCGAGATATAGTATATGAGCCATTGTTTCGGTTCGAGTGAGTCGGCGTACCATATCGTGTCGCTAAGTATCTGAGCTTGTGCCAAGGTACGGAATCCTAAAGGCATGGTTAACATCACTGTGAGGCTGTGCGCAAGCTTTATCACAGTCTGAAAGAGCTATATACCTTTGTTACTGTACACAAAAGCATCCTTGATGACGACACTTCGGCCGTTCAAGGTATTATACTGGCGCGCCTTTCCCCTGAGCTCACGAAGATTTCCAACCCCTGAGTCCTTACCTCCCGCTGCCGCCGCACTGCTGGGTATCTTGAGCACATGACTGCTCAAAAAGTCCTCCGAAGCTACGAGCTCCGCAGGCGATACGCCACTGTCGGTTTCGCGGGAGGTAAGGAAGAACTCGGTGGTCGGTACGAGTAATACGTGGTGATGCACAGGAGAGCTCTGGGCGATAATGGGATTGCCGTGACGGAAGAAGGCGGCGAGGAAAGGGTTCAAGGAAAGCATTCAAGCAGTCTGATGCGAGAAGCCTTTGAAACACCTCCCCGCCTTACACCAGGGTCAACGTGGGAGATCGTGGTGGTGGATCGCGACGCCGTGGCGGCAGATGGCCAGATAGCAGGTTGATCGGTAGTCGATGAAGCCAAGGTAGGTACTTGTCGCGAAGGAGGACGACAAGTCTCTTGTTCGAGTGGCAGGAGTCGTTGTCGGTAGAGATTGAGGGTCCGTCGTCGCTGAGACAAGACGCTCCAATTTTTGGTATTTCGGATGCTCGCGCAGGAATGTTGTGATAGAGATGACGTCGAATGCTGTGTTGGAATAGGTTGCGATTTAGCTGTATCTCGGGGATCAGCTCACTCACGTTGGAGATGCGCAGCTGGCGGTGGATCATCTCCCTGGTTAGAATGCCTGAGTGACGCACCCCAGCTGGAGCTCATCCTAGCTCATGGGTGATTTTTAGTGGCCTCGCCCCCGGAAACACGCTACCGATCGCAAATCACTATGCCCGTCGCCTATATCACATGCCGAAGCGACAATATCATCAAATTGTTTTTGGAGTGTATCGCAGATGCCTTTATTCTTCCCGCAATCTACAACCTGCAACGATGCAACTGAAACAACGGATTGATGAGGCTCTGACTTGTACTTGAGCTACGGCAGACCGACCAGCTGTCCGTTCATACTGGCCATTTCACTAGGCCCGGTTCACAGATTCAATCGGCCCCCTAGTAGACAAACGGCTCCATCCAACTTTAACCACCACCAAAGAAATATAGCGACAATAATGGTGCTCAGCTATATTCCGGTACTTTTCTTGGTTGCGCCCATCAGCAAGAAAGTTGGTCTAATGAACTCTTTTTCCCATCCTGGATGCTTCTTCAGATCCTCCTCTGTTGGGCACCATTCAACAAAATCGGTCAACTCAAATCCGGACTGGAATAAGGTGTTGATGTATGTTCCAAGTGTATGATGCTGCTTCTGCACCCCATCCACAAACCATGTCCATGTCTCAGTCCTTCTCTGTGATAAGCATCGAGAGGCCAGATTAACCGACCTCCTGCGTCTGTAATCAGTCCTCCCCGCGTTGGACCCGTGAAGATTGGGTGCTCAATGGAAAACACCAACTTTCCCCCAGGCTTCAGTGCGCGATGAATCTCTGCGAAAAGCCCTTCGAGATTGACCAGGTAGTGAAAAGCCCGGGAACTGAATACCAGGTCATATTTCTCAGTAGCGAGATTCAGTTCATTCAGGTCTGCCCGCTGATACTCAATGTTATTCGTGCTGGTCATCTCCACCGCTTTATCAAGCATGTTTTGCGAAAGGTCAAGTCCCAGAACATGTGCTGCTCCTTGCTCCTTGGCCCATCGCGTAAACCATCCCATGCCGCATCCCAAATCGAGAATCTGTGAATCTGGAATATTTGGCAGCATGGCTCTCAGTTTAGGCCACTCTGGCGCACCGTCCAGGCCCAAGACCTGCCGATCAAGCTTGATATATCCCTGGAAAAACTCGGCAGTATCATAGATATTCTGTGATGTGCTCGTCGCCTGTAGCGTCGCCGTTTCATTCGACATATCTGCCTATTGGTCAGCATGGAAAATGGGGTCCAAGTCCGTGGTTAAGACCGTGTTGCCAGTATTATTACTTGCAACCCCGCTCCGGAGCTTGACTTCCCCCGAGACATACTCACCTGTGCTTGTTGACGATAAATGCCAAAATAATTTTTTGGTCCTCGTAAACTTAATATGACACCCTCTCAGACTTCTGGATTCGCTATTTCGATAGGAATTTGTGCTTGTGAATTTCCTCTGGGCACGTATAATCGAGGATTGTCGTCAGTAGAATATGCTCAAGGGACATATGACTCATTCGGCGTATCATCAGCTTCATGCAGCTCAAGCAGCAGACATCAGCACGACCTGATTGGTCGAGTGCCATCTGCTGAAGTCCTGCGAATCCGGAATATCACATAAGCCTTGCGCAAGACTGGGATCTCAGCTAGCTCGCTGGCTAACATGAGATGAGACTGATTGTGATATCTGCTACCAATTCAGCCCAGAAGATCGATAAAATGAAGAATACGTAGTTGTAGGCGAAGTGGAATTTGATGGCGTCACGATATGAGAGAGGTCCTAGAATGGCTTGATAGCGTTCCATAAATATGTACAAGAAAAAAACGGTTATAAGAATAGGTGAAACTGTATGCTCGCTCATGGAAATCAAAATCGCATCACTTCCGGCTTTCCGAAAATCCGTTGTCGAAAGTCTGTAGTTTTATAGGTTCCTTGACGCCTCCTCTGCCTCGCTCTGGATCCGCGTTGGACGTGATCTTCGCTTCGTAGCCATAACGCTGCCACGTGGCGGCTGTTATCTGATCTTCCGTCGAGGGCAGCTTCCGGGAGGAAAATGTGTTGCCGAGCTCCTTGATCAATGGCCTCAGGACAGGTATACATTGCACCATAATTGTTCCAGCGACTTCCGACGAGTACCTGTTGGAAATTATATGTCAGTAACATGAAAATGAGTAATGCAACACCGAGTGGTGCCGCGAGTCAACCCTTCGTTTAAGGAACGTTTGAACTGACCAGATATTCGACATAGCGTTGTGCCCTGAGTAAATGTGTTAATAATCATCCGTCTCTGTAAGTGAATTGTCAGACTTACAGTAGTACCAAGGATTATGCTTATTCCCATCATCCTTCCATGCTGTTCTGACAGCAGAAACAATTGCGACACTAAGTAACACTTTTAGTCAAAGATCACATTAATATGATCAGGTTTATACTCACACCATACCAAGGCTCATGGTAAAGCAGAGCGCAAGCTTCTCCACCTTCCTCAGCTTGAGGTTCCATGTGATCCACCAGGGAAACAAAGCAAAGAGGAAATCCATGATAATGTTGACAACTATACTGCCGCGTTAACAATGGTTCTCGAAGAAACTTTGGTAGGTCCGCTCGGTAACCTACTCTGACCTCCCTCCTTGAAGTCGTCGCGGAAATCGGAATATATGCAAAAGTCCAAACGATAGTCGGCCTGGTAGTCGTTGGTCTTGTCGCAGACCTTTGCCCACTGAACAATGCATTTGGCGATCATGTAGGCGTTCATGACGAAAATGCAGAACCACACAATGCTTGCTTGCAACTTGTTGCTCATGCGCAGTAAAGTAACTCCCAATGCCGTCTTGCTCAGCGCCTGTCCGAGAAGCGTACCACAGGATGATACGTTGATGAGTATGTGCATATGTTCATCCCAGTCTCCCGTTGGACTGACATATCCGGTAGCGTATTCGTAACTGATGAGTGCGTTGTTGGCCAGAAGGATGCCCTATTCGCAAAATTTATGTCAGCCAACTGAGCATTGCCTGGGATTCAAGTATGAATGTCTCTCCAAAGACTTACCCATGAGACCAATAGAACATGATCGTCGTACCACAGGCCGGAGCGGTTGACTTTTACCCAAATTCTCATCACCAGAAAAAACGTTGCGCCAGCAAAAAGTAGCCATAATCCCAGATTTAGCTGCAGGGTCGGGTCAACGACGGCAGTCTCGGAACCGCCGTCGTCGCTATCATCGCGGATCATGGGCGGGAACATGATGCCATACTAGCGACCACGGGAGAAAAGAAAGAAAAATGACTTCTGAAAAATTACAGAAGAATATCAACACCACCTCCAACAAGTTCTCGTGAAAAGGTTTGAACAATGCGGCGCAGCCATGGATAGAAAAAGGGAAACAGCCCACCCAATGACCACGTGTGAGGCCACCCCATTACGCTTCTCTCTAAGCCATGCGGCATCGTCAGGGTAAGAAAGTTCATCAGTCACAAAGTGGATCTCTGCGTAACCGAGACGTGGGTTGAAATCTATACAATACCGAGGGGCGGAACACCAAATCGGGCATCCGATCAGGCTGATGCCCCCAGAACGACTACCACGGTAAACGTTCTCGAACGCAGCGGGCAAATCACAGCCTCTGCTCGTGGCTGCGCGATTGATGTAAGCACAATTTCATTCTGTTTCATCTATAAGGTTGTCCGGTTCGTGTTCCGGGGTCCTGGATACCAAGCTTTGCCCTTCTGGGCTGGGAATTTCCGCACCATCCCCACTCACACGCGGGTCTGCATGCCCAGAACAGCCTTTTTAGCAGTGTCCACGATGAGCCGCAAGGGGAGTCTCGTCGTTAAAGTCTAAAGCGCATCGTTTCTTGCTCTCAGCTCTTGCTGATGAGAGCTGAAAAAACCTGGACCAGAACGTATGATGGGAAAGAGATCTTGGGGGCCAGGTACCCACAAGGATGAATCGATCCAAGATTGTTCACGGCAGCTAGGGATGAGATGCCCAACTCACACGAATGCAGCAGCTCCCTTGCAGCCTGCTGAGCGGGTATCTACGCGAGAGCCACCAGGGCTGCCACCTTCATAAAAGAGCCTCGGTGCAATATGGCATAGGGTAGACATGGTGTTCCCTGTCAACTAAATTCCACCAGTCGCAAGCTCGCGGCTGTCGTGACTTTTATATAATATCGAATGCAGTCTCGTAGCCGGCAGCTTGGCTTGTATATACCCAGGTCTATAATACCAGAAATGCATGTCTTACTCAGTGTATAAGAATCGATCCAAGTCTCCTAACAGCCCAACGGCACGGGATGCCAATGCTGCATTGACAGCCGTTGACGTCGGAAACGTCTCCGACCCGCAGTTTACCTACCCGTGCAAATCATTTTCTGCAGTGTCATGATGTGGGTACGTTTCTCATGTTTATGGTTGAAAGTGTCTGGGCTGTGGATGTAGTCGTCGCCAAGGTAAGAGATGGAACGAGCGAAACAGAAAAGGAGACGCAACATTGTATATGGGACCTGATGATCCTTCAAACATTTTCCAAAGTTGCGCCTTTGGCATTCTTTCCGCAGAGCTGCGACAGAGATGCCAAAAGCAGTCATGTCGTCCTTGTAATGGACTTTGAATAAACATGCGCCAGTTGGCCAATGCCGAGGTCCCACCTGTGCTAAACTCGCGATGGCCTAGTAAGGGGACGGCAAAGAGATGCGCGATCACAGATCTCTCTAACTCCGAGATACTCGTTTGCAAAACCAGTTAGCCGCAAACCAACTTGGTTTCACCATAAGCTCTGCCAATGTGCAAGAGCTATGCTTCTCTGGTAGTGCTCCGAACAACAGAGCTGTAGATCTCTCGCGCATGGCACAACTCACTTGCTTCTTGGTACACGCATGATAATGCAAATTGAACGTGCATCTGATCGCAAGCCACGTCGAGGCATTGCATTAATGGTCATAGCGAATCAACCTGATTGCATCATGGAGGAAAGTGCATGCATACCTGGCATCTGGTCAGTCACGTGCCCCTGGCTTCAAGAAAGACTTGAAGGCTTTTCTTGACGGATATAATCACATAGCTGATAGGTAGTGGAATCTACAAAATAAATCTCCGGGCGGGTAAAAGGCACTTGTTTGAGCGGCAATGTTTCTACGTACGGATCTGCAATACAAAACCTCCGAGTGGGCCAGGATGCGTTCCGCTGGTGGTTTCGCAGTGAGATCAATTGAGATGGTGCGCCGAACTTGTACGTGGATGCACCCACAATCCGCGGTCCACCAAACGGTTCCGATGCACCCACCTATCAACATTGACCTGAATGATCTGTCTACTTTTCAATATCAATTCAATGCTAAGAAGATTCCGCCGCGAAGCCGTAAGGGTTGGGGGTGGGCCGGGATCTGAAGCCGATGAATTAAAAGGCAGAAGGTTTACCGTGTTCTCGCACGGTTAACATTTCAAATTATTGCTATGTTGACTCTTTTCACTTTTGAAGCTCTCTTCTCCTCAGAGTAACGGAAATCAAATCAGAGCTTGTTTGCTGACAATGAGCATGAGTGGCAAAGGAGTTGAGGAGGTTGTACAATATCGAGCAGTCTTTCAAGGATAGTATCGCTTTCAAGCAGGATATGTGTATCACCCCGAACCACTTCAGATCTCTCTCTGAAGAAACCGAGTTGCTGCCTACATATTCAGCCGTCACAGCTAAAGATCAATCGTGGCGGAAACCTCCCGGAAACCTTCGAGGCTAGAAGGATTCTACTTAACTTGCACCATATACCAGGTAACTAAGTTTTCATGATGATGCGCTACCACGAATGCTCTTCGGCGCGCTCTATCTCGATATTCTCATGAGCAGAGACGGGATTGGCGTGGAACGCGACTGCATCAATGTGCCGTCCTAGGCTCAAAGGCGTTGGTGACGATTCTCATGGTCTTCATCCAACTTCAAGAAGTTGTCGCTGCTGTATGGTAGCTGCATCGTAAGGTTCAATGTATTCTGGATATAGGATATTCAGGAAATACGGGCAAATATGATCGCGGCCTGGGGCGTCTCGCTTTGGCTTTACCTACCTTCTTTACAGATTGCCGTGCAAGAGTTCGATTCTGCGAAAGTATAGCTCATGACTCTGGTTTTTCTGATCTCTTGTGCGATTCATTTCTATTTCGCTCAGGTTAGCCAAGCATTTAGACATAAATACACGCAATGTTATTGTATTGAGATTTACACTTTTGTGGCAATACTCGAGTAGCCTGGCTCTGAAGCGTTTGAGCCCCAATCTCAATGACCACCCAGAAATTGATCAAGGGTGATACGGCAGTATACTTACAATCATCATTATATTATGATCAATCATATCGATGTTGGAGAAAACGTCGCGGCGCAATAAAGAGAGTATCATTCCCGGAAAATTCTCGATTTCGCTTATCTATCTTTATTCACTTCGGGGATAGCGCCCTGTTATTGTTGTTCTTTAGCGACTCCGCCAGTACTGACCAGTCAAAAGCGTGTACCGCTAACAGCCCTAGATTGTTGGGCCGATTGACGGCGTCCAGTCCAGCTTGTGGTGTGATCTGGGGAAGATGCATACTATAACGACATTTGAACACCAATCTGAAGAGACAAAGTTTGATCTGGCCATGATGGTCAGTTACGAGAGGCATTGAGATAATGATAGGATGGTTTCGAGTCTCTTCAATTGAGTCAGAGCACGGTCAATCTTCATAGCCATCTCGTGGAATACAATCTTCGACGTGTTGCAGACGAGGCCTCATGTGCCCCGCACTAATTGCAGTTTCCACGCGCTATCGACCAATGACATCATTTGTCAAGGTCCTACTTTCCAGCTCACTCACACTAAGGATCCACAGTCCGTTGGAAGCCCGCAGGCATTTGGGCATTTATCGGGCATTGCACTAAATATTGGTGCAAAGTTGCGAATCGCGATTTTAGGAGTATGCTGGATTCCGTCGAAGGTAAAAACCCTAAAAAAAATTTCTAGACCTGGTCGAATCGTGCCGGTTGATTATGTAGTGCGCCAAATCTTGGTGTCTCCATTCTCTCAGGTACCCGGACCCGGATACCAAGCTTCTTGTGTCCGCCCCGCGCCTGGCTGGTTGTATTGATTGCTGGCTGACATGCGGCTTGGGCGGTAAATAGCGCGTAACACACAGGCAGTCTACCGGCAGTGGTTGCCGCCCCGTCAGTCAGTCAGTCAGAGCTGAGAGTTAAGGTGGCGCAAACGGAGGAAGCGCATCGAGTCAAGGAAGAAGCCAGGGTTTCTCGCTTGCAGTTTTGGGATGCGGCTTGCCACCGTCAAATCTCCATGCCTCTCCAACCCATGCAGCAAAGCAGCAGCCGGCCCTGAGAATTGTCTGAAGCAAAGCGACCCGCGCATTGCTCTCTCTGATTCTTGCCAGGTCTTCGGCTTGGTGCCTACCTGTATCTAGCAGAGTGCAGTTCAGTGCACCGTCGGACCGTGTCGTTACGGTACCCGATCTACCTTGTGCAGAATGCCAGTAGCCTCAAGACGTGCCTCCAGTGCGAGCTCAGCTGAACTTGGTCGCCAGCGCAATCTCAACAGATACTACCAGCCATGGCTCAACACCAAGAAGCTGGGCGCCGTGCCCCCTTCAAGCAACCTCACGGCATTCAGTGAAGCTGCCGCCAGTCCCCGAGTCTCGCATGACACCACTTTGACCGCCCTCGCCCAGCTAGCGGCTTTGAGGTTGAACGTTAAGCGGGCCATGGTCTCTCTGATTGATACCAACACCCAGATAATCCTCGCAGAGGCGACCCAGACTCTGTCGCTCGTGGATGAATCGCGCCACGCTCCAGGCGACAACATCTGGCTCGGAAATGTTTTGCTTCCTCGTCATGACTGCATGGATGAGCATGCGCTCAGCGGCATCATTACCTGTAAGGATGCGCACGGTGAGCAGGTGGATATGTCCGGCATGGTCGTCAACGACACTTTTGTCGATGACCGCTTCAAGGATCGCGTATATGTTACCGCACCAGACGGCGTGAGGTTCTATGCTGGTGTTCCCATCATCACAAAGGAAGGTCACTCAATCGGCGTGTACGGTGTATCCGATATTCGGCCGCGACCCAATGGTCTTACCCATGACGAGGTCCAGTTCATGCAAGATGTCGCCGAAATTGTCGCTGAGCATCTTTCCAGGGTTCGTAAGTTTTTCCTCCTTTTTCTATCTGCTCTTGATTCTATTCTCCAATGTAGAGACACATTGCCGGTTTATCTTAGAAGTCACGCTTCTGATGCTGAAAATTGTCTCCGCATCTATGGATTCCATGGTCAACGGACTGCAACAAACTAGCTATCTAGGTATACATTAGCTGACAATACTCAATGCTTAAGTGGATAGTGTTGGCCGTGTTTCTGAAAGGGATTTCATGAAAGGGATATCCTACTTCCTAGAAGATCAGTCAGAATACAAATTCCGTCTGAGTAATTCAGAATCAGACGCCAAAAGGCTGGACACAGCAAGCAATAGTACTTCACATATACAAGCGACTGATCCTCAACCTTCGCTTTCACCATCCCGGGGTCGCTCAAACCACCAAAGCATTTCGTCGCTGAGCACGATCAAGTCTGCATCGCCTCTCGGAGTCGAGGGTAAAGAAGAGAGGCCTACCGCAACCGGAACACGAGTACCTCGGTTTTCTCGAGACGTCGGCCCTCAAGACAAGGATGCACCCGCAGGACCAGAGGACAACACGCGCCAGATATTCGCCCAGGCTTCCCAAGTATTCTGTGACCAAGGCAAAGCTTCTGGCTGCGTCTTTGTCGACGCCTCATCGAACATCTTCGCAACCTCACCTGAACAAGGAAGCTGCCCGCCGACCAGCATCGACCCAGCCGAAGACCAGGAGGATTTATATTTTGATACAAGCGAAGATCTTTCCGACGGAACTTCACAAGCAAATGTATTGAGCATAACTGTCGCCGATGACGACGACCACAGCAATCTCAGCCAGGGTATTATCCGCAGGACCCATCTTAGGAAATGTATATTACGCTACCCCTTTGGAAGATCCTTCTATGTCAACAAAGGCAGGATCGTGGCCGATCAGAGCGATGCGACAGGGGGTTTAACTGAAGACGACGATGCAGTCGATCGCAACCCAAATGTGCTCACAAACTCTCGCAAGCTGCTTCCTCTAGAAGTTCTCGAGTGTATACCGGATGCAAAGTGGATTATATTTTTGCCACTTTTCAACTACGCGCGAAGCCAATGGTGTGCCGCTGGCTTCATTTGGGGCAACGACTTCAAGATGGGCGACCCGGACGAGGCATTGCCGTTCTTCAAAGCTTTTGGGTGCTGTATGATGAGCGAATTCGAGAGCATGGAAGTTCTGAATATGAACATAGCCAAATCCACCTTCATTGCCTCTGTTTCTCATGATCTGCGCTCACCACTTCATGGTATGCTTGGCAGTCTGGAATTCCTCGAAGACAGCATAACTTCAGCATATCAGATGAGCTTGGTTAGCTCCATGGAAACGTGTGGAAAGACATTACTGGACACAATCGATCACCTCTTGGATTATGCCAAGATCAATAATCTGAACCGAACAAGCACGCCTCGACGAGCGCATGCGAATCGCGACCTGGCTAAAAACTCGAGCCACATCGCCCTCACCAGTCAAGAGATTTCCGGACCTACATGTTTTGATTTCTCACTCTTGCTTGAGGAAGTTGTAGAAGCTGTCTTTGTCGGCCAGACGTTCCGCAAGATCACGCTCCGAAACCGCGACTCTGTGGACGAGGCCAGCGCAGATATCAAAGCCATGTCTCTTGATGATTCGTCGTCCACAGACGATCTCATCCACGAGGGCAGTGCCAAGTTCTCAGGTCGTGTCTGCTTGGTCCTTAATATTGAAAAGTCGCCATCTTGGTGCGTTCAAGGCCGTGCTGGGGCCCTTCGACGAGTCATCATGAATGTCGTGGGAAATGCAATCAAATACTGTAAGACAGGATACATTGAGGTCTCGGCCTCGATTGAGGAGGTTGATGCAGACAACGCAAAGGTTCGCTTTTCAGTCAAAGACACGGGCATTGGAATGTCTGAGGATTTCATGGCCAACCATCTATTCAAAGCATTCTCTCAAGAGGACTCCTTCACCCCTGGTACCGGACTTGGCCTATCCATCACGGCTCAGATCGTGGATAATCTTGGTGGCAGGATCAGAATAAACAGCGAGAAGGGTATCGGCACGCACGTTCATGTCACGCTCCCAATGAAAACAGCACCGTCTAATTTGTGCATTGTTGGCCAAGAGGATCTAGTATTGGAGATCGAGAAACTCTCGGCTGGCAAGAAGCTCTGCGTTTTGGACCCAAGGCGGCCGCATGACCAGGGTATTCTCGACACGTCAGGTTCGAAGCTCGAGAGTTCTATAATTGCTTCCTGCAGAGATTGGTTCCATATGACCTGTGTCTCGAGTCATGATGTCGCCAATCATCCAGACACGCATATTTATGTGTATGCAGAACCTCCACCAATTGAGGAACTTATACAAATGCACCACGATCAGATAGCTAGAGGACGCTCAGTCAGTGATGCCGCACTGCTTATCATTTGTACAAACGCTTTTGAAGCTGCGGCTCTGCGAGCTGCTGGAGTTGATCACTTGTCCTCACTTGGCAGAATTGTTGAGGTCACCAGTCAACCAGTTGGGCTACGAAAGCTAGCCAAGATCATGATGCAATGTCTTATAAGGATAGAGAAGGCTGGAACTGATGCGGGTATCGGAGACCCTCCCGTGTCCTCGCGTAGGGATGTGGACTCCGAAGTACAGAGACGTGCCGCCGAAGTCAGGTTGAACACTTTACCACTCGTTGACGACCCTCGCACAGGCCGTAGTCGTCCCCATCTCGAGGAACTTAGATGGAAATCAGATGAGCCGCGGAGAAAATTGACCTTTGTGGACTCTAGTGCGGCTGGGTCCTTGCGGACGCTGGGCAGATATGAGGGTCCTGAGGTCGCGCAATCAACATCTCCTGTGGCCCAAGGTATCAAGGACGAGGGCCGCCGCGTCCCGCGTGTGCTCCTGGTTGACGACAACGCCATCAATCTCAAGCTACTGGTCACGTTTGTAAAAAAGATCAACTTGCCATATGCGGAGGCATCCAATGGCTTAGAGGCATTCACCAAATTTAAAGATGCCGACACCCCTTTTGATTACGTCCTAATGGACTTACAAATGCCTATCATGGACGGCTTTGAGGCTACCAGAAAAATAAGAGAGCTGGAGTCGGAACGAAACATTACCAAACCCGTGACTATTATCGCGATAACAGGAGTTGGAAATGACAGGGCTCGCGAAGATGCCCTTGGAGCTGGAATGTCTCGTTACCTCACGAAGCCAGTCAAGTTCAAGGAGTTACAACATCTTCTGATTAACTAATAATTTCATACCATTCTGCCGGCTGCCTGCATGGTTACTTCACGAAGTAGAGAGAACAGCGTTACAACATCTCGGCATTCATTGGAGCATCATACCGGCGAATTGGCATTGGACAGCTATTGGGTCTTGGAGCGTTGCTACGACATGTTAAACTTCTGTAGCCATTGTGATTGCTGCCTCTGGATTTTGATCGGGACATTAGGGGACAAGGGCAATAGACAGATCACGAGCGAATTTACTCTCATTTCCAATTGGCATCAGGAATGCACATTGTCACCCTTCTTTGGCGGCTTCATCTCGACAAGACCCTCGTTACGTTCTAGGCACCCCAACGCCAAGAAAAATCCTGGGATTGGTGCGTGTGTTGCAATATAGGATACGGCTGTCGTCGATTCCTGGCGTCCCCTGGTGAGCTAGCAAGTGGCTCTGCGGAGTGGAGCTACTCGATTGAACTACATCAATCCAGGACCTTCGGTGTATTCAGTTCGCACATCTCGAGGTAAATCATCTGCTCAAGCTGAGCAGCGCTGACTGACTGATATCGAGTCGTTGGAGGCTCGCGCACAACATCAACCGATGTCGCAGATTTCATAGATCTGAATCGCAAGGCTAGGCAAAGACGTGCTAGAACTCTAGGCTTCCTAGAGTGCTGCTAATGTGCTTCACGTAAAGTCCTAAAGGCTCTAATCTACCTTTGTCTGATGTGGGGACGTTACCCACAGCATCGTCCATCGTGTAGAATCCACGAATCGATCGTTTTCGACTGTAATTCAAAGCCATGTGAGTGAACAGCACAAGTTCTCAAATCTCGCACCTGGTGTTTATGCTTGGCCAGCTATAATTGAACAACAAGAGAGCCTCAAGCAACAATGGATTCTCTTCCTGCCGAGCTTTTGATGTGCATCTGCACATACCTCCGGGAGCCCCGGAGTCCCGAAGATGGTAGTCAGCATACTCTTGTGTCTCTATGTCTCACATGGAAGCGATTTCAGGCCATTGCAGAGCTTCTTTTATAACTCGAAATGTAGCCTCGTGAACGCGCTGCTATTGACAATTCATGAGTTGATAGGCTGCAGGACTGGAACGCACAACTTGCCTCCGTCGTGCGCTCCTTGGAAAGGCGCGGTGACCTCGCCGCCCTCGTCAAGCGCATAATTTCCAATACATATTTTGTTTTTTCCGGTACTATCCAAACCCAAATGTGGATGCACCCATAGGTGACCATGGATGCTGGTATTCGTTGTCTTCCGAATCTAGAGCAATACTCGCTGGACTTCCGTGGAACAAACGCGCTGTCATCGCTTGACTCCGAGCATGAACTCGACGTCTTCTGAGCGGCCTTCCCCCCTTTCTTTCGGCGGCCGCGACGTCTTGCAAGATCAGATGCGATCCCAACTAGGCCAGGAGCCTTGGCAACCAGTGACCTTGAGTGCTGACACTCTTAATTTGCGTGTACCGAACAACTTTCGTCAATAAGACAAGACACGACTGATCAACCCTTTGCGGCTAAATCTAGAATTCGACACCTTGCGGATTGTACAGGTTCATTTATTCACGCAAGATCTAGAAGATATACTTTCCAGCTGTGTTGGCCTGAAATGCTTCACCTACGAGGCAGCTCGACCAAGTCCCAGCGTCATCGCTGATCCTGGTCGTGAGGAAAGCTTTGTCTCCAGCCCCATTCCTCTGGTTCCTTGCTGACCGACGCCATCTACCTCTAGCTCATATTGTCCAGTTTGACGCGCCAGACGTTGATGAACCTCTCAGTCTTCATCAAGATAATCTCAAGGAATTGCACCTGGATCTACGGTACGGGCGATGCTACTCAAAGGGGTACTACCACTCCTTGCCCGGGCTCGGACACTTTTCAGCGCTCAAGACGCTCCTCATAACCGCCCCAGCCGTTTGTGCGTACCAGATGGATAATGCTACGCCCGAGAGACTTGTCACAATGCTGCCGCCCAATCTGGTGACATTGAATGTAGTGGGCTGCCCCAGCAACGCGCTTCCCTGCTTTGCAGAAATGTTCCTGGCGCTCGCTGCATCCATGCAGATTGGGCTGTTCAGAGCCCTGAAACATATCACGTGCAGTGCGAGGAGCGTCTTTATGCAGGAGCGCAATGACACGTTTGATACGCTCGCCGTCGCGGTCAAGCTCGTCTACGAACGACCACTTTTGGACAGTCAAACTTTTGACGACGCTGAGTGGAGGATGCCGGGAGCTGTTCTGGATGCGGATGATGAGCGGCGTTTTACTTACTTGTGGGAGGATGAAGAGGAAGATCCCGTCGTCGAAGAGAATGGCGAGCTGAATGATGAGCAGGCCGGCGAACAGAACGACCAGCAGAACGATCAGTAGAGCGAGCAGAATGTCGTACAGGGGTTTTTTTTTTTTTTTTTTTTTCCTAGGTTTCTATACGTACTACCGAATAACCTAGCGTACAAACGGTCGAACATATTGCTGTGTGGTGGTCTACACAGAATGATAGTGATTAGGAATGGTGGGCCGCACAGAATGACAGTGATCTCGAAATATAGAGATGGCCGATGAAGAGCAAAAGGGATCACAACAATTCAGCGCGGAGAATCAGAGGATTTAGTCACTAGAGACTATGTTACTTCAAGGCATCGCTTTCAAGCGGTTGAGATTCGAGTCTCAACCGTCGTGAAGTCGTGAGCATGGAACGGAAAAAAGATGGAAGAATACTCTGCATTCATTCCTGATGCGCCACCTGTGACTGGTGTATTGTGGCATCCTTTGGGTGGCACATGGGAAGGGTTTTCAAGTCTGGTTGTTTACACATTGTGTTCTTAGAAGTAGACCATCTTTAATACTGCTCTTTATTTTGGATACTGGTTGTATCAATTCAACAGGTTACTAAAACTACCTAGTTTGAACACTGCTGAGATCGACTGTCGTGTTCACAAGTTTGTGGGGCATACGCTTGCGCCGTTGCCGTCGGCGACTGTGCGGGAGCATAGTGCGATTGCATTTGGCAGGTATACTTAGGTCATGTCACATTTAATAAGATACAATGCTTCTTACGCGGATCTGATACATGTGCTGACTCATCGATATTCACCTACCGTTCTCAACATGCGCTTATTACACACAATTGGCAATGAAACTGATTGGAATGAGTAATAAGGAGCCGAGCACCCGAAACTTATTCAGTATGGCGGAAAGCATGGTCTCCTATAGCCACCCATCAGCCATGATAAATGCTAGCGTCCCTACCTCATATCTTTCAAGCTTTCAATGTTCGGGCGTGGGGGCTCCAAATGATATCTTGAAAGCATACAACAAGTTTTACCAAGACCTGTCAGTGCCAAGTCTGGATGGTTGCACTATAACTGAACTCCTAGCGCTAGCGGAGCTACTGCCGTGCCCGCTATTCCACCCCCCGTGCAGTGGCGCACTGCCGTTAGGCGTTGGTTCCAATTGCGGCATTAGCGCGCGCACACATTAGATAAGTGCTTGTTTGCGACTGATGTCGTCAAGACGCGCCACCTTCTCTCGACCTCCCGCATGTGGATCGCCATGTAACGGTTACGCTTATCACAATGCCTTCATATATTTGACGAGACGAGATTATGGAAAGTCCCCGTGCCATTACGATGGAAACGGCTGTATCATTGGTCGTTCGGCTTGACAGCCTTGCGTACGCGTACGCGTACGTCTTTGTTGCGTCGTATACTCTACACACCGTGATGAATCTGAACATTTCCTTGCTTCACCTTCCTTCACCTGAGTTCTCGCCAACAGTATGGTGTAAGGCAGGTGACTGAGAAAACATGACTTTGCGAAACTTGCTGGCTGCAGACCACGTTGCAGTCGGAGTCTCAACCGAGCGAAACTCACCATCTGCGAAGGCTCGCAGATGTTGGTTGATAAGCACATAGAGGTTTCATGCTAGGTAAAGTTTCTATAAGTAGGTAGGAATTAAGAATCGTCATTCGAAATGGAGGATGTATGACAAACTAGTGCTCTCATCCAGTCATCCCTTTTTCGAGTAGCTGACAGCTCCCCTTGGCCTCAAATGGCCGCCTCAACACGCTCTTTTACAGATCTAGTCCTGTCACAATGGCGCGATCCTTCATTGTCGAGTAAGACAACCCTGGCCATTGATGGAGGAAGCTTGTCAGTTTCCGATGTGGTGGCAGTAGCAAGAGACTTGGAGCACGTGGAACTCACACCCGAGTCCATTGAAGCCATCGAGGTGTGCAGCAAAATCATTCCGGAGAAGATTGCCCAAGGAGAAATCATATATGGAGTCAACACGGGATTCGGCGGTAGCGCCGACACCAGGTCAAACGATGTCGATCGAGTCCAGCAGAGCTTGATTAGCCACTTGACGTGCGGAATTGTGGCCGACGGCAAGCAGGAGCCTATCTCGCTGAGCAATGGGCATTCAACCCAGACTAATGGCGACTCCCATGCCGGCAGAGACAACCCGAAGCGTCGCCGTCAGCACGCGCCGGTGAGAAGCTCGCTGCCGCTGAATGATGCGCTGGCCGCAACCTGCATGCCAGAGTCGTGGGCGAGAGCTTCCATGGTCATCCGGCTCAATTCCCTGGCTGGCGGCGCGTCGGGTATCCGGGTTGACATTGCGGATTCTTTGGTAAATCTCCTCAACAAGGATGTCGTACCGCGTATCCCTGTCCGAGGAAGTATCTCAGCTTCTGGAGATCTCAGCTCGCTCGCGTGGATTGGTGCCCTGATGCAAGGAAAGCCATCTGCTACGGCGTTCACCGGTCCACGAGACGTTGATGGGAGCAGGAGAGTCACTCGGGCAGATATTGCGCTATTGGAGGCTGGTATTGAGCCCATTACTCTGCATGCCAAGGAGGGCCTCGCCATTGTCAATGGCACCGCCGTGTCTGCCGGGGTAGCTGCCCTCGCAGCGCACGAGTCCTTCAATCTCGCGGCGCTATCTCAGGTGCTTACAGCAATGAGCGTCGAAGCACTGAGAGGTAGCGACGAGAGCTTCGAGCCATTCATTGCGCAAATACGACCGCACCCTGGACAGGTGGACAGCGCGCGGAACATCAAGGCTTTCTTGAAAGGCTCACGACTGCTCAATCGACACGACAGCCAGAACGTCGCGACACTACGCCAGGACCGCTACTCGCTGCGCACTGCAAGTCAGTGGATTGGTCCGGTCCTGGAAGACTTCTGTCTTGCGCACGATCAATTGACGATTGAGCTCAACTCGGTCACGGACAACCCGCTTATCGACGCCATGACGGGTCGCGTCTTTCACGGCGGCAACTTCCAGGCCCGCGCCGTCACCTCGGCGGTCGAGAAGCTGCGGCAGGGCCTGCAGAGCATCGGCCGCATGCTCTTCACGCAGTGCACCGAGATGATCAACCCGGCGACGAGCTGGGGCCTGCCGCCGAACCTGTGCTCCGACGACCCGAGCGACTCGTTCCTGTTCAAGGGGCTCGACGTCGTGGTCGCCGCCCTGACGTCGGAGCTCGGCTTCCTCGCCAACCCCGTCGGCTCCCACGTCCAGACGGCCGAGATGGGCAACCAGTCCCTCAACTCGCTGGCCCTCGTCTCGGCTCGCTATACCCTCGAGGCCGTCGACGTGCTGTCCCAGATTGCGTCGGCTCACCTCTTGGCGTTGTGCCAGGCGCTTGACTTGCGCGCGATTGAGATGGAGGGAGGTCGCTCCCCTGACAGTGCTGCTCCTGATGCCACGCCTTACATTGGCTTGGCTTCGCGGCGCATGTATCGCTTCATTCGAAAGGATCTCGGTATCCCGTTCCTGGGCGAGGAGCACCTGGCTTCTACTGAAGCCGCGACGCTGGATGGTGTCACGCCGAGTGTTGGATTGTACAACACTCGGGTTTACGATTCCATTAGATCGGGACGCTTGTATTATGTGGTCTTGGAGAGTCTGCAGGAAGTGAATATCCAGGAGCAACAAACCAATGGAAATGAGACGAATGGGTTTTCTTCGCATTGAGATTCATTAGACTCAGGCTCATAGATTTTTTTCCCCCTTTTTTTTTTTTTTTTTTTTTTTTTTTTTGTGAGCCTGAACGAAGGCTCGTCCGCCCATCGAGTCTTGTCCTTGTTGGCGTGATCGCTTGGACTTGCGCATTTCCTAGAATCCTTACGTTAGAATTCGTTACATTTTCCCGTGCATTCGTACATGCAAATGATGTCTTTCGAGTAGATGGAAAGAAATGATCATTATTTGCTTGGCTACATCAAAATGATAAAGCTCATTCCAAATGCATAATTTCATAATAACCATGCGAGGTGTATATATGCCTTTGTGTCCGACGCCTTGGTATTGTGAGTGGCTGATCTAAGTGGCAGACAAATCACTACGCAGAGTCCTTCCCACCCCGGCACAAAAATTGTGTCATGTGTCCCCTGCACAGTCGGAGAGGGAGAAAACTTTGGCGCGCGCGCATCAAAACTGAATCGCATTGGGCGAGCTGCATTTCGCTTATCATTCATTGTTTTGCGAGGGTGGGATCAGCTGAAGAGCAGAACGTGAGGCTGGCAATTTTTCCGTCGCCGCCCAAGATATAACCTTCGAAGTTTTCGACCCTTCTTCCAACTGGTCATTCACATTATACATCACTCTCAGCCATGGATGAAAGCGATCAATCTGTGGGGTCCGAGTCGCTGCTTGAAGAGGCGCATGGTAATCAGGCTATCCCTATGAAGCCGATGTCGTCACACGAGAAATCGAGTGCAAATGTGGACCCGTTAGAGAGTCTTCCCAAGGTTTTGCCGCGGATAACTATCCAACCGAAGGGTACTAGAAACGGGCAATGGCCGCAATCCCCATTTCATTATTGGCGCGAAAACACTCTGAAAAGCATGAAGTGGAGTACTGATGCCAATGCCAAACCTGGGAGGCAGAATTACGCGCTGGCATTGGAGTTCAAATGGAGTGATATCACTGGCCAGCAACGATGCGACAAGTGCGAGTTTAGCCAGACAGATAAAAATGTTAACGATGCGGCTTTCGAGGCAGATATACATCAATGGCTTGTCGAAACACAGCGTCAAGAAGCTGTCACGATTCGTTTATTGGTCAGCTACTTGGTGAGAACGAATTCAAATCCTTGGTACAGCGTGTCTCTCACTCGTGAAGCGTTCGAAGCAATTGAGAAGGACTTCGGACTACACCCTGCGACGAGCATGAATCTAATACCTGTGCGTGGCCACACCTTCACCTATCCGAATCGAAAGGAATCCGTCTTATCGACGAATGAGAATATCTGGCTCGTCTCTCATTTCGAGGGCATCAAACAAGAGGACTGGGCGATGAGCTTTAGATATGATCATCAAAGGCAACATACAGATGCGGTAATTTTTACGAACCGCAATGGGACTTGGCTTGTGGACGAGGCCATAAGTCAACTTCTGATATTACATAAATCCTGGAAACAGTTTCGAGTTCTACCAGAGGTTTTCCTGCAATGCTATCTAAGGGGTTGGTGGCGGGCAGTGGATCAGACCACAAAGATGGTTTTGAATATCGAGCGCAGGCTTGGCGCCACACGAAACTGGGAGACAAAACAAAGGATTGATGAAGATTGGCCGCAAAACGTCGACGTTCGACAAAACACAGCTGCCTTGCATCAATGTCTGAATGACATAACGATCCTTCATGACAGGTTCCTAAACACCAAACAGCTGCGGTCAGAACTTGAGAAAGTCGAGTTATGCTTGGAACATACTCAAATAGCGACAAACGAATCTTTGACTGGTATATGCGAACTTGACGAATATGTTGTTTGGACAAGCACTCTACTAGAACGGATTGATCAGAAGCAAGGAATAGCCCGTGAGCGTGCACAAATTCAAGCCGATCTTCTTTTCAGTATGATCAGCCAGAAAGACAGCCATGAGGGCATCTCAATGGCGCAGTCGGCATTCGTTTTCACCTTTATCACTGCATTGTTTTTACCATGCACCGTTGTGGCGTCAATATTCAGCATGAGCATGTTCGACTGGCAGCCAGAAACAGAGAGTGGTTCATACGTCTCCGACCAGTTCTGGATCTACTGGGCCTTTTCACTACCATTGACCATCATAGTCATGGGTGGATGGTATTGGTGGTCTTTGAAAGGCATGAAATTGTGGAATCGGTCATCTAGTAAGGACAATGAGAACGCTCGGGGCTGGCGAGCAAAGTCTCGATGGGTCAGATTTCTTGGAAAACGACCCAAGACAAAGAACGCCTGAGAATGGCGTTTACATTGTACGACGCACGATGTTTATTAGCTCTTTTGATCAGACACTACTGGGTACGTACAGAACTCCGCTCACTCGCCTTGCCGGTCAGGCTTCAGGCAAGAAATGGCCGCAATGGGTGACAATTGGTTCAAAATGTTTTTGATTTACGTATCGTGAAGTTTGAATGCGATGTTGCATATCTCAAGTGATTCAGTATCGGGGCGAGTTCTCAAAGAGATTCTCCGAGTCGATAGGTATGTAGGTAGGTAGTTATATCAATCATGAATTCAACGTGTTGTGCGCTAAAGGTAATTGAAAAGCCTGGCGGCAGTGTGAAACCCAAGTCAGACCGGTCTGGTCCAATGTGTGCCCTGCACTATAGCGCTGAATAGCGGAGGTTACGCCCGCGGGAGCTCAACCCCACGCGCCAAATTAGCTGCCGTTGTGCGCGGCGTCGCAGAAGCTGATACTCAATCTCAGCAGTGGTGATTTCATGAGAGCTGGGCAGTGGACACATAAATAGGCTGTTTAGGGTTTGTCTAACACATTCCAGTGCATAAGAGCATGTTCTTCGATTCCCCATTGGCGCCGGTACGGCTGATGGGAGGCAAATTGTTCAGCTCATGATTTTCAGCTTTCGTTGACGCCAGCCCACTGCCAATTTCGGCACTAGGTTTGTATAGTGCCATGAGATCTGACCATCCAAGCTGCATGTGGCTTGATTGGCTGTTCCTGTTCTCGAGCGAAGTTGAAGTGTTCAGTCGTACAGGGCGCATTGCACGGCCACGAGAGATGGCAACGACATGAACCAGATCAATATGGATCCGCTGCTATATAAGAACGCTCCTCGTCCTCTATTGGGTTGAACTGTTGGGTGGTATCTGAATGGTATATGCTCACTACAGTCTATACCCGAAAATCAATTCCATCATTCATTTTATTCCAAACTGCGCCCTTCAAGATGCCTTCTGTCATCATCGATCAGGAACAAAAGGTGTTGGCCAAGGCTTTGCAGAAGAAAGTCGGCGTATTCAAATGCCTTGTTCCCGGCACCATTGAGTACTCCAGGGCAGTCTTTATCGGCAACCTCAACTATCGCATGACCATGCCCGCCATTATCGTCGTTGCCCGCACCGTCGAAGACGTCCAAAACACCGTCGTCTTTGCGCGACAGAATGGCGTTCGTCTCACTGTCAAGAATGGCGGTCACTCGTACATGGGCTACTGCCTCAATGAAGGCGGCATCGTGCTGGATCTGGAGAAGCTCAATGGCTGTTCCATCGACACGGACGAAATGACCATCACGATGGAGGGTGGATGCATCTGGAAGGATGTCTACTACAAGCTGCTGCAGAACTGCCCGGAGAACATTATCATTGGTGGTCAATGTCCTACGGTCGGCGTTAGCGGTTTTACCTTGGGCGGTGGGCTGAGTCCGTTCTCAAGAAGTTATGGACTTGGCTGTGATAACGTCGTTGAGATGACAATCGTCACAGCCGATGGTGAGCTGGTCACTGTATCAGCCGAAGACACGGACGAAAAGAAGCGCGACTTGTTCTGGGCTCTGCGAGGCGGCGGCGGTGGCAATTTTGGTATTACCGTCGAGTTCAAGAGCAAGATCCATCGACTCCAGGACTCACGCGGGCGCGTTGTTTGCGGCTCCCTGCAATGGGATCTGACCAATGACGAGCAAAAGCAGGACTTTGACCATATGATGCATGCTTTCAATACCAGAAGATGGCCCGATAGGCTGTGCATCGACGCCTTGTGGAACTACGATGCAACCGGAAATTTGCAAGGTGGTATGACGGTCATCTTCAACGGCACGGCGAAGGAGGCGTACGAAGTGCTTGATCCACTGCTCAAGTGCGGTCCGACATCGAACACTTTGAAGCAAATGCACTGGACCGATTGGGTCCACCAGGCTGAAGGGTGGGACCCCAAGAGCGAGGTCTACCATCACCATGCGTCCTTCATTTTCGCCGAGGGCGCTATAACACGAGAGGTCAATGAGAAGATCAGCAACCTGGTTAAAGAAGCCGCGAGCCATCTTGACATCAAGAACGGCACCCAGCTCAACGCGCCGAAATGCCATGTCCTTTGGGATCATGTTGGTGGCGCTACTGAGCGCGTTGGAGCGACTGACACGCCATACTTTTGGAGAAAAGGCCACTATGTGTCGACGGTCAAGGCACAGTGGACGGATCCGGACAAGAAGGAGGAGGCCATGAAGTTCATTGCCAAGTGCAAGAAAGAACTGCTCCCATATGCCATCGAACACAAAGCGGCCTATCTCAACTACATTGACGGCACGGTGGGCAATTGGGAGGAGGCATACTATGGTCACAACTACCCCAGACTGCAAAAGGTCAAGTCAGACTGGGACCCCGATAACTTTTTCTGGAACATGCAGAGCGTGCGACCGCTCAAGGATGGAAAGGCCAAGACCATCAAAGATGAAGTCTCCGTGCCCTCGTTGGATGTCCTGCTAAACAGCCGCGAAGCCACTCAGACACTGGACTGGTGGAAGCGATACTCTGTGCTGGTGACTCCAACAGACTTAGGTGTGATCAAATCGGATGAGCAAGCATATGCGCAGGACAGCACCATCAGACAGCACTTGATTGCTTCAAACTGAAGACGAAGATTGGAACGTGGTCGATAAGTCATCTCTGTAATATATTCTCTTTATCGTTAAAACTTTTATTGCGAGATGTAAGGAAAGAAATGACGTTGTAATGAAAGACGATGAAAGAAAATCTGCAAATGAATGATGCGACTCAATATATACCCATCTCTGAGCTCTCCAGCTGCCCCAACACAACCTTGGGTGTCGCCATCATAGTCCTCAGACGCCATCATACCAGACAATCTACGCGCCATCTCAGATATCAGATTGTCGTCCAGCCCCGCCAGAGCGGATGGTGCAAGTCTTGAGGTGACGCAGATGGCCATCCTTGTCGCTGTCCGGCGTACCGCATCTGCAGATATAAACAGGCTGGTTGGGATCAGCAATCCTATCACAGCTTTTGACATGCCGCCGATGATTGTCCTTGCGAGTTATCAAGCGGGTGCTGCATCTGCATTTGTATCCATCGCTTGTATGCACATTTCGTTCGTGGCGCGTCAAGCCTCGTTTGTCTGGAAAACATCTGCCGCATATCGTCTCTTCTGATCGTTTCCCAGTGCTTTGACGGTGGCATTGGAAGAGTTGCGGCGGGCTTGTCTTTGGAGTTGATGGTTGAGCATAAGTAAAATCGTTTGTTTCCTGAGAAGAGCCTATTGTATCAGATGCTGGGCCGGCTCTCTCATTGTTTGAAATGTCGGCCCATGTAATGTCCCAGAGCTCTTGATCATAGAGTGTTTCGAGGTCGCTAATGAAAACACTGTGAACCAAAGCATCGGGGCTATGAGGCTGGCGTGCGCCCCATAAAGTCAACAAGTTGTTGTTGTCGTTGGAAGACTCAACACCCAAGGTGTTGCAAGGTGCGCTTTGGGGACAGGTACAAGCATGAGCATTGAGTGTAGCAACATGCAGATGGAGAGCGTCGACCATGGCTGGCTTTGGGATATTTGATTGTTGGTGCATGAGAGGAGACATCAAGTTGCTCTCCGGACTTGACTGCGCCTCCCAAGAATGCTTCGTGGCCGACGACATCATGAGGAATAAGAGATTGGTGTAGTATTTTGTATGGATCGGTATGTCACACAGTCAAGTATGGTCGTGCTAAGGACTGAACAGCATGGTCTCTAAGGAGCGTGATACCGATGAAGATGGGGAGATGAAGACGTTTATATGTCGGCTCTCCATCATTTCCGCCAGCCAAGTAACGAGACTGTGCCTCAGTCATAGGGTTGCTAAGAGAAAGAAACGATAAGTGGTGCTCTTGAGCCTCTTTGTTGGTAGATACATGTAGCGCGGCCACCAGGTGCGACACGAATGAGTGTATATACATAGTGTATCTTTCCTGGGCTGGTGTGGAGAAGCGGTACCTTGCTCAGCAATGATGGTAGCATATGAAATTCGAGGATCTTATGCCATGGTCTGCTTGCTGGCTATAGAATGAGACCCTGGCCCAGGGGGAATGATGCATATTGGGCGGCGACAGCCACAAAGAGCAGGGTATCAGACAACGAATCACAAGTAAAGATTGGCTGACTACGGAGACGAACGGTGAAGGAAGTGTGATGCAGCATACTCCGTACATAGGCCTACGAAGACGTTCCTACAAAGGTCAACCCGCATTCTGCTCTCGCTCTTCCACATCTCGTTCACACATTACGATCTTACCATCTCATGGCCTCACCAATGATGTTAGAAGATCCCTTGACGAGAGGACACTGTGCAAACCCATGTCGGGGATTCGCATATTCCGGTTGGGGTGGGGTGGGGGGTTGAACCCATCAATTTGGACTTACGGCAGCAGATTGAACTCTATTTGGGAACCACTCGTGGGAAGGATTTGCCATAGAGGACCTGAGGCTGGAGGATAGAGGGTGAAAACATATGGCATCGGCCGTGTGCACATAGTGCAGAGTGTTTACCCCGTCCTTTGGCGCTAACGCTGTCGGCGGGGTTGGCGTTCTCGCTACGCACACTCTCACTACCTACCCCAGCTGCATGTTCTCTATTTGTTTTGTATGGGTGTAGTCGGGATTTGAGGTGTATGATGGAATCATTGTTCAGCAACGACAAATGCGCGAGTCGCAAAAAAAGCAATTTAACGAAAAAGGTAATGACGAAGCAGGTAATAGTATTTTCTTTGGTTAGTAAGGTATACATATTAGTTACTGCGTGCAAGTACCTGCCTAGGTAGGCGTGGGTACCTAGGTACGGAATTGGTGAGATTGGAATTGCCCGGTTCAGCCCCTGTGTCATCACCTGGGCTATCCTAAGACTGCAGACTTGGTATTACAAAATACCGAGATTTTTTTATACAGTATAGAACCACTTCCGCACAATGGCGACGTTGTTAAGAAAGGGCACGATTATAGTATGCCACTATCCGAAGTCAAGGATTGCGAAGTATGGACACTTCCTATCTCATAAGACTCCCGCACGTGGCAATTGGTTTTGGAAATGGCACCGTCACGGCCTGCCAGCGACAGGTAGCTAACTCATAGGCTCAGTAGACTGGCCCGCAAAGCAATGCATCTCCTTGCAATGCCCAGAATTTGACTCAGCACATACGCTTCCTAGTGGTGAATTAACTGAGATGTGGAAACGGTCATGATTGTCTAGAAGAATCGGATACTTTCCGAAAGGCGATAAACCAGTCAATTACTCCACCCACGCTCTTGCATAGTTTTTTACGCTTGATAGTATCTCACAAGTTCATCAAGAGTAGCAATGGGATCACAGTCTGCTGGATTATTAAACTCAAGGGAACCTATCCAATGAGCCAGCAGTATCACAACAGCTTCTAACCTCGTAGCTTATTCGTAGTGTCCCTTGGGTGGTAAGATTGTCTATATAGACCATCCTAGGCCCGTATGAAGCTACCATATCTTTCGCAAACTATTTCTTGTCGATCAGCGTTAGCTCTTTCACAGCCTCTAGATTATCAAGACGAGCCTGAGACTTCATCTTGATAAGCTTGTAGGCTGTGCTCGTCAAAGGCAGCCACAGAGGTATTTTATCGCTCCGGCTGGCCACGAGATACAACACTTCAGCAATGGCCGAGGCCGGGACACCACCAGCGCCGCTGGCGATACCCTTCTTCAACCAAGCTGCGAGCTGACGTGCTGGCATATCGGCGCCGTCATAGTCCTCGTGGACCTTGGTGTACTTTTTGCTGCCTCGCTCGAACTCGGTCTTGACACCACCTGGTTCAACGATGCAGATATTGACTAAGGCGAGTGGGCATACGTCAGTGCATGCATCGCAGAGAACCATGGATAGACGCAAACTCACTATTCCAGTCCGGGTGCAGCTCTCGCGCGAAGGACTCCGACCAGCCTTCCACAGCAAACTTGCTGGCGTGGTAGAACGACTGACCGGGGAAAGCTGCGACACCAGCCAACGAGGAGATGTTGAAGATGATACCGCCGCGATGATCTTTCGACTTTCGCATCACTCTGGTAGCCTGCGTAGCCACGCGGACCGTACCAAAAAAGTTTGTCTCAAACTGAGCGTGCATTTCTTCCTCAGTCGCGGCCTCGGTGTCTCCCGCAAGTTCGTAGCCAGCATTGTTGACGAGGACATCGAGGAACCCCTCTCCGAAATGGTCCTCCGCCGCCTGAAAGGCCTTCTGAACCGACGTAGGCGATGTGACGTCGAGGGCCAGCTTCAGGATGGAGTCGTTGTCCGCAAGGTAGGACAAGCTCTCGGGGTTGCGAGCGGTTGCGATTTGGCGTTGTCCTGGCTTGCTGGCGACCAACTCTGCGATCGCTCGACCAATACCACTGGAACAACCGGTGACTATGAAGCATTATTAGCTATTGCAATGCGAAAGTGAAAGGATGTACTTACTGAGCCAGGTTGCATTATCCGGCAACTGGTACGGCTTTGTGTTCACTGGGTTCATCTTGTGTTTGAGTTGATTCAAGACTGGTTAAATGCGTATCTTGATTAGGACAGATTGCTTCTTTTGATTCATGCATCATTCTGGTCGATTGATATGTGTATATATACACACACAAAATCATTTTTTGATGTTTGTTGATGAAGACGATCGACGTCTGACATGATACTGGCCGATGGAAGGATTGCTTCACGGCAATTGCGTGTCTTATACCTAGCGCTCGGCGAGCCCAAACGGGGTATAGAACAGCACTAGCGACAACATTTAGCGACTGCGACCGGCCATATTGCAGGTGCACTTACGTGAGACCACTTCCTCTGATTGGATGTTCCATTTACTTCCGTTGAATTATTTCCCGGGAGATCATATCTGACCTAATGCGGTGTACATTTACGGTATAGGCACAGAATCCTGAGATGTCGGCGAGATCCTGCAAGATTGACCACTTGGGCAGATGACGCATCTCAGGGTTCTGTTCAGTGCACAGATCGCAAGGCGTGGAAAACCACGAACGCCCGCGAGAAGTCCTCTTGCCAAACGATGCAGGTCCGACTCACCAACTTCTCTGTACGGCCTATCGCATCTCCCTGATCAGACGTATGCAATCAAAACGTTAGTTACAGAATATTAGTTCTTTGAGTTGAACCGGTCCTGTCCCCATGATCATTAAGTTCCCTTCTCTATCCCGAAGTTCTTGCCCATATCGCACCAAGAAATGATCTGGTTGCTCATCTTCGGCATAATCACCTAAACGACAAATGCCACTGTTCCAACTCTTTGGGGGTGCTGGGTCGTTATAAATGAATACCACCAGAGCATCCAAATCAGGACATAGCCCTTGCACAAAGAGCTGAACCGCTCGACCAGCTCCTGGATGAGAAATCCAGCGTGTACTAATGGCCAATCGTCTGAGCCCTGTACCAGACGGGTCGCGAAAGCGCATGTCGGATAACAAAAGCGTCATCCGATGAAAGTCCATTTCCCCAAGTACAGCAATTGTGTCTTCCTCTGGACAAATATACAGCACTCGATCGAGGTCGAGACCATCGCCCACAGCGTGATAAGGCACGTCTTGTTTGAGCGGCAGCTTGATGGTGTACTGTCGTAGAGCCACATCTCTGGCTTCCACATTCACGGACAAGAGCGCCGGGTTTGCGCATCGGCTCTGCCATTTTGGCACAACGCTGCCGTTCGCTTTGCGAAAGGCATCAGCGTAGTGAGGTCTACAGGAATGGATCTCGACCGTCCGTGGCGAAAACGAGAACTGCCATATCCTCTGGCGGAGCTCAGCTGGTAGACTGGCGAAGCGAGGAAATCCCCCTTCTCCCTCGAGTCTCGGAGACGGACTTTTCGACATTTGCACCGTGGCGTCAGTGAGATGAAAGCGAAGAGGCAAGACAAAAAAGGGGGCTTTAATGATATGAAATACGCGCAACGCGCTTTTCAACGCACGCACGCACGCACACCGATTAATACGAGGTGTGTTGCTACTGGTCGGCTCCAAGAATCAGCAGCGCGGGGCAGGGACGAGTCGTCCCCCACCAGTTTGTTGGACCGTCGACAGAAACTTCTACATTACTGGGGACTTCCGACGTCTTATTCAGCTTCCCGGTCGTCGATCACCATCTTCACGGGAATACTGCAGCATAAGTTAACTTCTCTAGGACAAGAAGGTCGTGATATAAGATATCGAAAAAGTCAAACAGTAATAAAACCACTGATCCAACGGTGAGGTTATGACATAACGTTGAGGTGACAAAATAATTAACCTTTAGTGGGGTCGCGCTGCCTTATAGGGCTGTCTAGTGGTAAGTCTGCCTGTCATTCCATTTGAGGAACCACCTCCATTGGAGGTGGTTCCTAAAATGGGATAGGTCCTATTGTTGGGAGGATACGACGAATACCTATACGGTTTCGCAAAGGCCGTCGGTTATACGAAATGTTGTTCTAGTTACTATTCAGCCATGTGTAGTCGTGTAATAGCTTGACCATGCTGAGGTCAGTCTTCATTCTGGACATCGGTCGCACCATGGTCTTCTGTCGCTGTGAGATCCAGACACCTGTTAATAGATATGGTGCAGTTTCAGCGATGTGTAGTGGAATGGCAAGTTTGCATTCGCGAAGTCGGCACATTCGCATCTTGAAAGCCTTATTGAACTCTAATAGGAACGAACCCAAAAGATTAATGGTCATGGCATTTATGAAATCCACTTGTGATGACACGACTTGTCTGGAACCAAGTCTCCGAAGCCACCGAGCCCACCGAAATGCCCGAGATCATCGACGCCACCGAGACCACCGAAGCTGTCCGGCACTGTTCGCAGCCATTATAAACATGGCATTTCGCACTTATTCAAGCATTGGGATGTATAATACAGCGAATGAGTCTATTGCACGTAATTCTTTATTCATCCTGATATTTACCATAATCAGTCACTTCCACAATATGTACTACAGGCCTAATGAGGATGATCATGGACTCGCGCATGATCCATTCAAGACATGTGGGCATCTGCACCTTTTGACCCCCGATACTGACTTTACACAAGGCTTGCGTCGTTCCACGGGCTATTGGATGGATATCTACCGTGTCCAAAGATGGCCGAGCAAACCTTGCGCCATACAGCCAGTTCACCAACTTGACGTTTGATCCTCCATACGTCATGTTTTCTTCCAACCAGACCCAAGACGGGCACCGGAAGGATACCGTCATCAATGCTGAAGAATATGGTCATTTTTGCTGGAACCTCGTCACTTGGGATTTGCGCGAAGCCATGAACATTACTGCCGAGCAGGTCCCATACGGTGTCGATGAGTTCAAGCGGGCCAGCCTTGAGAAAGAGACGGCAAGACTGTCAAAGGTGCCCATGGTGAAGCAGAGCCCGGTCAAGTTTGAGTGCAAATACCATACTACCGTCCGCTTACCTGGAAATTCTCCGACTGGAACGGTGGATATTATCATCGGCAAAGTCGAGGCCATCCATATTGCAGACGAGGTTCTCACAGATGGTATACTCGATGTTCGCAAAACGTTACCAATTGCGAGATGCGGCTATTACCAGTATACGGTCGTGAAAGACACATTTGAAATGAGGATCCCAGGAAACTCTGAGGCTACATTGAATGGCTTGGAAGGCAATCCAAAGAAAGTTGCAGCTTTCGAGGCATCCCGCAAGACGAAATCAGAAATTTGATGAATATATTGAAGATGAAATAGACATAATGAGTGTTTTTTTATGGTGTTTATTTTCTTTCTCAGGGTGATTCAGCGGTCCAATACTTGTGAAAAGTATGCCAAGGACTGACTTATAGTGGGTAAAGCCAGATCGCGGGGTACAGAGTTACTGAGGTGCCCCGCCAAACGTCAACTGATAGTCACTGTTCATAGTGCACTGACTTCTACGGGTCGCGCAGCACGATTTCGTTCGCCAAGTCCAGCGGTCCTTGCTGCATCATCCCCGATGGGGAGCCGTCATCGGCAGGTACCGTCCTGGCCTTGGGTTCATAGAACTGCCATCCACGCGCATATGAAACAGAATCGCGTGCGCTTTAGCCCCGCATCTTGGCTCTCTTTTAGGAGTCCGTCCACAGCGAGCTGGTCGTCAATTGAGCTCTGTCCTCCTACAATTGTACTCTTTCTTCATATTTGATAAAGACAGCACCGACGACAGTCATCATGGGTTGCTGTACTGGTTGCGCGCCACCACCCGCTATCCCAAAAATCGCACAGACTGCCGGACACGATGCTGGCGTCGCTATAGACCCAAAGCCAACCTGCAGTGAAAGCGCTGATGTCTGCTGCGACAAGCCCATGCAAGCTGAGAAAAGCGAGCCTGATAGGGCAAGCGTTTGCGGCGAGTCTATTGGCAGCGATGGAAAGGCGGACGTGAACACCAGACACTCTGGTGATGATATTTGTTACAAGCCGGCTTCGGACAACACCGCCGCAGATGCAAGTGTTGATGCCTGCCACGCTGGCTGTTGCGGATCAACTGATACAGAACTGGGTGCCGTCATGGCTGTTGACACCTGCGATGGTGACAATTGTTGCGCTCCTAAGGTCGTTACGTGCAGTTCCAATGAACCCCAAGACGCGAAAGAAGGCTGCAAGACTGCTGAGACCCCAATTGTGGTTGACTGCACCGACGACTGCTGTGCCGAATCTGCCCTTGCCGACGACAAGCCAGAGCAGTCGCCCTGTTGCACCGGCAAAACATCCCCGTGCTGCGATACATCCTGTCTGGATCGCCTAGCTGCTCGCGAGTGTCGAGGGATCACCGTTGGCCGCGGCAAAGAGAAACCTACCCCATGCAGCACCGATGGATGCGACGCAGGGAAACCATGCAGTGAACACAAGCGCCGAGTTCGATCACGCTTTGCGGCTCGCTTAGAAGCCCTCGAGTGTATCTGCTCCGCCTTGGTAGCTCTGGGTCAGGCGTCCTGTTGTGTGTCTACACCACGTTCCTCCGTCGATAGACGCCGTATTTCTCGGCCTCAAAGCCGTATTTCCATCGATTCTTGCTGCTCCCCTGGTCCCGTCGTCAGTTCTAATAAGTACAAAAAGAAACACTCTGCAAAGAAAAACCCAGAAACTCGAGACAGTTGTCCAGAAAGCGCCCAACAGCGCAGTACAACTACCTCTTGTGCAGACGCTTGTTGCCGGGAGAAAGTGCCACACGATGAGCCAGCCGAGGCTAAGAGGCATGGCGCTTCTAATATCGCATCTGCCACGGATCTTGAGAATGGACTCTCCGGCCATGAACATGTTACCCTCAGTGTCTCCGGCATGACCTGCACCGGTTGTGAGACCAAGCTCAGCCGCACTCTTGGGTCTCTCAGCAACGTCAAGAACCTGAAGACCAGTCTGGTTTTGTCTCGAGCCGAATTCGATTTAGACCTCCGGGCCTCGTCTGTCGCTGAGACCATAGCATATATGCAAAAACGCACAGAGTTCAAGTTTGAACGTATCAGCCAACAGGGTTCCACAATTGTGGTGATCCCCAAAGGAAATGTCAAGACATTCCTGGAAATGGACTACCCCATGGGAGTAACGGAGATGTCAGCCATTGATCAGAAGTCTGTTCGAGTAGTCTTCGACGCAAAGATTGTAGGGGCAAGAGATTTGCTATACAATGGGTTCGCTACTGAGAATCCTCCAGAGCTTGCCCCTCTGCAAGCTGATCCGGCACTCGCCGCCGGTTCAAAGCACGTCCGCCACATTGGCTACATGACTTTATTGTCAGCAATACTGACCGTTCCCGTCCTTGTCCTTGCATGGGCACCTCTGACTGACCATGAAATCATCTACGGGTCCACATCATTGGCCCTGGCAACCATTATTCAGTTTGTGGTTGCAGGTCCCTTCTATCCCAAGTGCCTTAAAGCCTTGGTCTTTTCACGTGTTATCGAGATGGACCTCCTCATTGTTCTGAGCACTACAACTGCCTACATATTTTCCGTAGTTGCATTTGGTCTGATGGTATCTGAGAAGCCACTATTGACAGGACAGTTTTTCGAGACTAGCACCCTGCTGGTGACCCTCATCATGGTTGGTCGCTGGGTGAGCGCATTTGCACGTCAAAAGGCGATTGAGTCAATATCCATTCGGTCCCTGCAAGCTTCGACAGCTACACTCATCAATGAGAGTGGGGAGGAAAAGCAGATCGATGCTCGGCTACTCCAATATGGCGACTCCTTCAAAGTCAATCCTCATTCGCGAATCCCTACTGACGGCACAGTTATTTCCGGATCATCAGAGGTAGACGAGTCCATGATCACAGGAGAATCCCGACCTGTCGAAAAGAGCCCCAAATCCGCAATCATTGCTGGATCAATCAATGGCTCTGGTACGATCGTTGCACGTCTTACCCGTCTCCCAGGAGACAACACGATTAGCTCGATTGCAGATATGGTCGACGCGGCCAAGCTATCCAAGCCCAAGATCCAGGAATTGGCAGACAAGGTAGCGAGCTATTTCGTGCCGGTCATTCTGGCCATTACAGTCATTACTTTCGCGGTGTGGATCGCGGTTGGTATAGCTGTCAAAGGTCAGTCGGGTTCAGAAGCCGCGGTGGTGGCCGTCACGTACGCCATCACTGTCCTTATCGTGTCTTGTCCTTGCGCCATTGGATTAGCCACTCCCATGGTAATTGTGGTCGCAAGTGGGAGAGCAGCAGACCGAGGTGTCATAATCAAGTCTTCCGAGGTCCTCGAAATCGCCCATAAGACGTCTCATGTGGTATTTGACAAGACTGGCACTTTGACCCAGGGTCAAATGACCGTAGTTGTCGAGGAACTGACTACTGGAAGTCAACGCAGTACCATTTTGGGTCTTCTACATGGACTTTTGGGTAGCATCAAGCACCCGGTTTCAGTCGCAGTAGCCACGCACCTGAAGTCAATGTCCGTCCTCAGCGCCCAAGTCGATGATGTCAGGTCAATCCCTGGTAAGGGAGTCGAAGGCACAACGCCACTGGGTCAGACTCTGCGAGCAGGAAATGCGCTCTGGCTAGGAGTATCCTCCGACCCTCGAGTACGAGCTATTTTGGATCAGGGCTATACCACTTTCTGCCTTACCATCAATGGATCTTTGGCTGCAGTCTTTGGTCTTGAGGATAGTCTGCGACCTGATGCTTTAGAAGCTGTCGGCAGTCTGCGCAGAAGAGGCATCACTGTATCAATCCTATCCGGAGATGACGATGGAGCCGTTCGCACTATAGCTTCACGGCTTGGCATCCCCGACACCAATGTGCGCTCCCGTTGCAGTCCTGTAGACAAGAAAATGTTCATCGAGGACTTGCTAGTCCCCAAAACAGGTACTGGCAAGAAGCCCAAGACCCCAAAGGCCCCAGTGGTCATATTTTGTGGTGATGGCACAAATGACGCTGTCGCTCTTGCTCAGGCTAGTATTGGTGTTCACATCAACGAAGGTACCGACGTTGCGCAGTCGGCTGCCGATGTGGTCCTTATGCGGCCGAACCTGCTGGGGATTCTAAGTATTATCAACCTCAGTCAGCTTTCAGTCCGTCGTATCGGCTTCAACTTTGGATGGAGCTTTGTATACAATATGTTCGCCATTCTGTTAGCTGCTGGCGCTTTCGTCAATGCCCGCATTCCGCCAGAGTTCGCCGGACTCGGAGAGCTTGTTAGTGTTCTACCAGTCATTGCCGCAGCACTTCTTCTGAGGTGGTCAAAGATTTGATCGACCCGTGATCATTCAAAACAGGTCATATGTCCAATTAGAGAGTAGCTCCCATATCACCTTCGTCTGTCGTCACTCAAAGGTCTTCATCCCAATATTCGGCTGGTCTCGACCTTCTACCCCCCCGATCTTTTTCTTCTTGATTTTTCCCTTTCCCTACACTCAAGCTTGACCTTTCAGGTCGCATCAATCTTTTGGTTTCGAGCCGCAAGTTTCCTTTAAGTACAATCATTAACCATTAACGTCAATCAATACAGTTGCTTCAATGACTTGGCGCACGTGCTGATCCTGAACACTCGTAGCTTGTCTTGAGAAGGCTAACTCGGCATTCCTAATACAACATGCTGCCAAGAATCACATTTTAAATCTTCGTGGGATGTATTACAAATAAATGAATTGATCATATCGGATATAAGAGCTTTCGCGAATTTTGGAGATGTTGGCAGGATGCTTTGCAAAAGTTCCCTGCATGGACGTATGCAGCTGAAGCCAATCAAGGCTTGCCCCGGAGCTGTGATCTTATCTCCGCATTGGACTGACAGGAGATGTGATTTATCCCCTATTATGTCCACTATCCGCGGTGCGACATACCTTGCGCCCAGCTTATTCAGCACCACGCAGCTACACACTACCTGCCTTATGCAAATATCGCTTGATCATCATGTCTATAGTTGGAGTTTTGTGGACTTGAATAGATCTCGTGCAATCGCAGCCAAAAAATGCACGACCACGCAGGCTCGGAAGAATATAAATAAGTATGTAGAGCCTCCCACAGACACTGCTCATGATGTATTGTACGCATGTCCTTTGATCAACAAGTCCCAAATCATACTGTTCTTCTCCAAAATATCACCGTACACATATTTGTTCGTTAGTGACATGGCAACAGAAACAATACTCATCACGGGTGCGAATGGGTATTTGGCGTTACACATCATACAGCAGGCTATCACCCACGGCTGGAACATTGTCGGTACTGTTCGTTCAGAAGCCGGTGCAGCCAAAGTCAATGCCCTGTTTCCAGATGCCGGCGACCGATTATCACTTGTTCTCATTCCACGTCTCGAGGACGTCGCGTCTTTTGAGCAAGCATTTAAGAATCATGCCATCACGGCAGCAATCAACGCGGCTTCCCCCATTCTCAGTGACCCCAAGGACCAGAAGACGGACGTGGTCGACCCCGCCATCCACGGAGGGTTGGCGCTGCTCGAAGCCGCCCAAAGCTTTGGCGGCACCGCCCTGAGGCGCGTCATTCATGTGGGCAGCTTCACCTCGGCCATGGATTTCGGGCTTGGCGATGCGCCCGGGCACACGTTTGGCCCCGAAACGTGGAATCCCATCACGTACGAGCAAGCCGTCAGCGGCGAGCATACCGCCGGTTATGTCGGGTCCAAGGTCCTGGTCGAGCGCGCCATGTGGGAGTTTATGGAGACGCCGCGCACCTTTGACTTTGTCTCTTTACTCCCTGCTACCATTTTCGGTCCCCATGTCGCAGCTCCGGACTTGGATCATCTCAATGTCAGTAGCTCACTGCTGTGGGAATTGGCGTCTCCCAGTCCCAATCCCTCGCCCTGGCACGGTCGCCATATGGGTGCTTGGGTGGATGTCCGCGATACTGCGAGAGCACTGCTGCGCGCCGTCGAGGTGCCAGAGGCGGGTGGACAGCGGTTTGTCGCGGGACAGAGAACGCATTGGCAGTGCATACGCGACGCTGCTAGATATAGCGATGAGCTGCGTGCTCGGGTTGAGCCAGGCACGCCGGGCGCTGGAGAGGCTGCAAGGGCTACCACATATGATGTTGATGGGAGCAAGGTCCCGACCATTCTAGGTGTAAGCTATATTTCATTGTCTGTCAGTGTCAGAGACTCCTTTGAGCAGTTGCTTGCTATCGAAGAGGCGAGGTCGATGAAAGTGGATTAAGTCAGATGGATCGAGAATGTTGGATACTAGTACTTATAGTAATATGATACCGTTAGCTTTGATGCATGTAAGAACTACGTGACCCTAGGAGAACCGCCAAATGATGGGGCTGCCGCTGGGATCATGCTCCTTCAACGGCCGTGTTTCGACATGTGCCGCCACACTGTAGAAATTGGCTTGAGACTTATTGAACCTTCACTTTGAGCCCTATGGCATTTTGCTCCTTAGCGGGGCCAAGCAGAGTTGTGATGGATGAAGCGCTGGATGAGGAGCTATAGTCATTCGCCTCTAGGGCTCTGGAAAGCAGAATACTAAGCTATCGCCAGTGCGACTTTTCACCGACACCATTCGAGCCATTCGTCCAGTGGCCATCCCCAGGCGAGGGCCACTCAATCAAATCATGTTGTGGATTGCCGCCTTTGCTTGTGCAGATTTCTGTCTTCATCGTATATCCTAGTTCTCCGCTACTCTGTGCTTGCGCCGTCATTGGGCACTGTCAGTCAGCACGAAGGATTTAATGCTGGCGATCATTAATGGTTTCAGTGGGGAGGACACTAAACAAATCCCCCTAATGTTTATAATTAGAAGGAATCCAGCCAGGATTCCGCCTTGCGTAGAAACAACTGCTCATGATTTCTCGCGACCGATTAGCTGGAAAGCTTTCACTCTTCTTTCTATCTATTGCACGTCCACAGAAACGGTGATACCAAGACGAATATCGGTAGCACGGATAGTGCTGGATCTTGGGAAATGGCGACCACTGGAGAACTATCGCCGCCTCCGTCCTATGGAGCGGACACACTTATCAGCCCCACGGAATCTCAGGCGGAGAAGATCAGCATACACACTACAGAAAGACCGAGCTCTACAACACCAGAGAGCCAAAAGGAATGTGTCAAGTAGGTACGATGAATCTTGAACAATTCGCGACGCCAAACTAACAAGGCGTCCTTATCTCAGAAACACACCCCTCGTCATTGACGACGGTGGTCTCCCAGAAGTGTTTACTCCCGAACAAAAAGTAGCGCTTGGGGCAGACGGCCCGCAACCAGTTGTCCTTCCAGCGTCACCAGTTCATTCGACCACACCAAAACTCGACGGTTTCGACACCGTTACACCTTTGAATTTACTGGGCGACCAATCCGACGTGGTGGACTGTCCATTTTGCAGGCGGCGGGTAGAGACGCGAGTAGAGAAGAAGCCATCGACAGCGACACAGTAAGTGACAAAGCATTTTGTCGCATTGCGACCGCCTTCGCCAAGCAATGCCATAGCACTAACATCTTCCAACCTCTAGTGTCGGTGCTGGAGCACTTTTCCTGACAACACTCGGGGGCGTTGTGCTGCCCTATAAAAAGCACTGGAGACACCATGTCCACCACCACTGTGGGAACTGCGACCGTCTGGTGGCGCACCGGCGCTATGATGAGAAGGAGATGCAGCCACTAGGGACTCCGGACCATTTACGAGTTAAATCATTATACCCACCGAGCGAGACTTCGGTACAGAAATGATCTTAATTGGGATTAAGTCATGATATTGATGGAGATTATATATTAGTGCAGCGGAACTATACGTTGCAGGTTGCGTTCTGTTCTTCTATATTGTTGCAAAGCAATTTGCGACGATAGGCCACCCTAGCGAGTATCGAGCTGCCACATTTGTCTACTGGGCGCATAGGCAGATGGCGGCGAGCGAACAAATGAAATCGACGACGACCATGAATAAGGCATATCATATCAACATTATCTTGATTCATCCATGAAATCGTTCTTCCAATGCACTTTCGAGTTATTTAGTCACAGCCAGGCAGGGCCGTGGGCTACATCGAACGGTTGATGTGGCCAGCATTTTTGCATGTGCTCTGTACGGCGGTAGTATGACATACCTTGCCAACTGCCATGGTTCATATTACGCCCGGATACCAACTATCCTCTTTCAATTAAAAATGGTGGCGCCTTAACAGCAATTAGCCTTGAAGTGCTTGAGATCATAGAGACGAAGTTACCAAATTCCATTGACACCATGCAGAGTCTCCGTAATTCACGTGCTACGTTGTTCTTAATCCATTTGTCCTGAAGCCACTAGCTATAGCATCAAGTGTCCCGCGGACCGACCCGTGGCCCACTTTCTTCCACTGATCAATTCTCGATATAGGCATTGCTCCAGGGACATGCAGCCACTATGGTACTGCTTTGTTCTCAATACGAACGTAGTCCAGTCTCTCGCGCCGCTATCGCGCACGTCTGATTATATAAGAAAGACTACACATAGTAAATATGATTTACACTCTTTGACCTCGGATATCGAAAGTCATTTCATTCACACCAGCTCAGGCGCTATTCCTTGCCAGATCGAACGATGAAAGAAACCCGACGCTGAACTACAAACTGCCTTCTGAAGGCCACTACAGCAATTCTGCGGTGTCCACGAAGCTTATCTGGACGTTTGAGCCTCAACTATAGCTAGGTACCTGAAAGTAGTGTAGGCGTGATCACGCGACCAGTGAAAGAGTTGCCCAATAACGATAGCATTTTGTGTGCGACAATCGTGATCTTGCCTGGGTGCCCTGGATGGTCCCTCCAGCCAAGGTTTTTGAGCAACGTTTTATAGTGGTTCGATAGTGATTTTGTCGCTATATCTTATAGTTTCAGCAGTGAAGTTGACCGCTCTGAGCCAATCACATCAGGGCCGTATCTCGAGATTAGCGACAATTGCTTGGCGGACGGCCAAGGGCAATGCGATGTGACCTTCCTCAAGAAAAGCTATGCCAAGCAACCAGGGTATTATCAAGAAACGGTTCAAATCAACCAGAACAACCTTTTATAAGACCATGAGACAGCAGAACTGCTTTTGCCAGAACTTGAAGACACTAGTATCATTGTCGTCAAAATGAAGGTTACTCATTTCTCCAGTTTGCTGGCACTCCTGCCCATGAGCTGGGCTGCCACTTTCACATCATGTACCGATGCGCAGATTGCCACACTCGAGGTCGCCATTGACCGGGCCACAAACAAGTCATTCGCCGCCATTGAGCACTTGGAAGATAACCCCAATGGCAGCGATATCCAAACCACTTGGTACGGCACTTTCAGCACTGAGCGGTATAATCGGGTGTTGACTGCCTTCAAAGTAAGCAGTGTTATGTCTTGTTCAGTCTTTCTATCGAGCACTAATCCAATGCGAACAGAAATTCGCGCCCGACTTGGCCACAACCTTCAGCTACGACTGCTCCTGCGTCAGTGATGTCGTGATTGCAACAATCGGTGGCACATATGGAGATGTCAAGATCTGTAGCGTGTACTTTAATGAAGCCGTGAATCCGCCCTCGGGACAACATCGCAACCAATGGGAGTAAGTGAAATGGTTTCTTACGCACCCAAGCAATTTAGCACATACTAACCAAGCTGCCAGTACCATCATCCACGAAGCCACGCACTTTCGCGATGTTCTCGGCACAAGTGACCATGGCTACGGTGTAGAAATGTGCAAGAAGTTTGCGTTGGAAGACCCGGAGGAAGCTGTTGATAATGCAGAGTGAGTAATTCATATGGTCCACTTGAAAAGCTGCGAAATTGCTGACATTCCCTCGTCAAGCAATCATGCTCGATTTGCGGTCGAGGTACCTCCATGGGGTCCGTGAAATTTATGTTATGATCATGCTTTCATATAGGTAAAAATCATGAGACTGCGTGGATACTATAGGGGGAACCTCAGCGTTGTGAGCTGCTATGAGTTTCTTGGCACGGGTGAAAATTGGAAATTTATGGATCCCTAGAGCCCTACCTTGAGAGAAACCGAAAAAGCACTTTCACTTCCATCCATTTGATTAACAATGGAGTATACGCAGAAATACATGCATTGGTTGATGCTAGTCGCTACAGCTTTGGGTCACTGATCCGCCCTTCGATGTTTAGGCTCTGACGACACACTTCAACAATTCGCACAGAACTTCTTGGATGGACGAGTGTACTGCTTATTTATCTCGATAAGCATGAGGTTTGGTAAATCCTCACAGCTAGCAGTACATTTTTAAGCTGAAAATAGGAACTTTCTGATCTTTAACACAAGCTTCGAGTATGTACCGTCCGTCAGAAATAATTTCCGTCAAACATGTCACCAGCACGTACGGTCTTTCTGGTAAATACCAAGTTACCGAGCTAGGGGCATGGCTCCATCATGTATCTACATTGCGCCATTGTCAGCTAAACCCCCCCTCCTCCTTCTTTTTTTTTCTTTCTTTCTTTGGCAGCTCGGACAGCATCGGATCAGGTCTGGAACAAAACAGCTAGAATGTGCGTGGTGACTCCATCATCCACCAGACTATCATGGGCTTGCCGGACCCATGAAGTCATGATGGGGGTTGGAATCAACTCTGTTGCTGGAAGCTACTGAAGAAGTGGTGAGATGGAAGGAAGCTGGGAAGCTCACCCAAGCTCAAGCTGCACCGGCTATCTACTGCGGGGTGGGGATGGCGCATCACCCCACATCAAGTAAGGCGCGTCGCGGACTTTCACAGTATCTGGGATTGATTTAGTGTCGGAAGTCCTCATACTAATTCAACTAACCTAATATACTCACCTTGCAATACAGACGCCATTCCAAGTGGGAGTTTATGCGGCTTTGGCTTTAGCTCGGTCATTCCAGAGCCATGATTGCTGACCTGGTGAGGATCGCCCATGTCGATGTCGGACGACTGCAATTGACCTACACTGGGGGGCATGTTCATTTTGGCTACTTGTTCCGAGAACAAGTCCTGTTGTATGCAATGAAGAGCCAAATCTTGACCTTCTTTTTGTAGCATATGTAGCTCTTGCGGGCTGAGCTTTTCCATCGCAGCCTTACGAAATGCAGTTCTCTCCTGGAAGGTGATGCTATTGAATTTGTGTATAGCCAGTTCCTGGAGCCGCCGTATCTCTTGAGGTGATATGTCAACTATGGTATATTTTGCGAGCTGCGTCGGGTGAAGAGAGCCAAGAGAGGGATTTGGGGTGTTGGTGTTTTCGAGGCGATCTTGGCCTGCCAAATTCATGGATTGGTGCTCACGTCTTAGGACATCCGACTCAACCACGCTGGTGGGGCCGTTTTCGATTGTTGGCATGACAGCTTGGTAATGTGTATCATGCCTAATCAATGGCTTTTCTGAATGGGCTGAGGGACCTAGCAGCAGATGGTCAGCCAAATTAAAGTCGTGGGCCCCTAAAATCGTGTCATCATGGTTGTCGCTTGTTGTACTTTCTGATTTATTCTTCCAACGGTACGGATGATTTTCCTCTTCCGGGATCATGCTGGGCAATATTCCCGAGTTATTTCGAAGACGCGCCCTGTCAGGATTTTTGGAGTCGGAAATCATCTGAGTATATAAGGCTTCCAATTGCGCTTCTTTGCGGGACATTATGCTATGCTCTGCCAGTGAGTGAGATTCTGTCAGATCAAGAATCATCGCCCTGCTATCAGTCGATGGTTCCGTTGAATCATCCGAAAGCGCTTCCAGAGCTGCCGCGAGATTTCTAGAGGGCCTCAGCTGGCTAGATGGAGGTGAGGCATTCAAATTTTGGGAAGCCTGTATCGATGATATGTTTGTCCGTCGAATGGGCCTGCGGTGTATATTTTTTGGATGAAGTTTCTTGACATGACGCTGAACTGCAGCTTTCGAGACAAGAGCAGGGTACTTGCAGTCTGGAACCGGGCATGTAAACAATTTGCTGTGCGTCGACTCATGTTCATCCCTTTCGGCCGCCGAGTCGAACCCAGTCGTTGCGGAAGGACATGTACCAAATCTGCAAGTAAAAGCGGCACCACGAAACTGGCTTTTAAACCTTTGCAGCTCTTCTGATGATGTTCCTGGGTAGTCATTTTGCTCGAGTAGAAATTTAACAACGTTCTGATAAGCCAGTAGCCGTCTGAAGTGAATTCTTTGTGAGGGACTCATCCCTTTTCCTGAAGATACCGTCTCTATCTGTGAATGTATTAGTTGACACTCCCCTACTTGCTTGCGATTAGCTCACCATCAGTCAGAAAGATCTGTTGCTCTACGGCTTTTGTAGACTTTGAATCGAGGCACAGCCTCATGAGCCTTCGAAGGTGGCCATCAGGGATGAGGGAAAGTCTTGCATCGCATCTGTATTCCCCTTCCCCATGATCATCAGGCTGTGACTCATTACTATTCACCTGCATAGCGAGACTGATTGCAAGCTGATATACTAGCGTATCTTTGATGACCTCAGTTGAGGTTGTTGCTACATCCAGCAAATCATCGACCCAATAATCAGCGGCGTAGAGGTGGAAACCATGCAAGCCGTGCACGACTCTGAGATATTGAGCCCGTACCGTAGCTTCCGGGTAAAAGGTTTGTAAGCCTGCCCGAAGACAGGTGACCGAAGCAATTCCCTGTTCATGCTTCAAGTCTGTCATATCCAACAGCAAGTTGCTCGAGGTGGACTGAAGAAATCTAGAAGGTTGGTCAGCTAAGTAAAGAAGTCTCGCTCATGGCTAGGTGCCTACTCTTTGACCGTGCTATGAATGAATGCCATTGTGGCATTTGGTCGCTCTTCCACCAAAGCCCCACAGACCGTGAGAATGAAGTCAGGCACAAGGTGAGAGACGAGGTGATCTGCAGAGCTGAAGGTGACTGCTGACAGAAGCTCTAAGCGTTTCAATGGCCTTCTCGCAAATGCAAGCCAACCGAACAGCGACCTGACTCTGTCGATCGACTCTTCGTCCAACGGAGCAATTATTCGCGCCAGGATCTCTCGATAGCTTTTCAGATTTCATCTATCAGCGTAATTGTCCTCATCTTAAAGAGGATAAAGCTTCATACTAGGCAGACAATTCTTCAGGGAGGTCGTCGACAGACTTTCTGACTTCGGCTGCGGAGTAAAAAATCTTTCTCCCGATATAGTCTAGGATCAAGCGAGCATATAGGAACATGCCTTTGTAGCGGTTAGTAAAGGATGGCGCAAATGGATGATCCGCTTACCGTCAGCCTTTTTTGCGATCGCTGATTTGATGTCTTCCAGATCCGTGTACTCAAGATGAAGTTGTGCGAACCTGTCACGTAACCCGTCAAATCTTTGAGAAGCATAAGTCTTGATGGCGGCATCCAATGCCTGCTGTTCTTTTGTCATTGACAAAACTTGATTCCTTCCAAGACGTCTAGAAAGCACAGGTGATGATCTACTCGCAATCAAAAACTTGCACACAGTGCCTCCAGACCGGGGATTCTTGGACACCAGCTGATTGATCAAGCTAATAAGACTGTCTTGCTTGTTGGATTCACAAGCTTCAAAGGTATCAATAAGGATCCAAAGAAACTGGGTGTGGCGTGGCTCCTGAGATGTCGACGTGAAAAGGATTTTCACTAACTGTTCCAGAAGAGTTGTGCTGGCTGCCTTCTTCTCCATCACATATTTGTCATATACGTGGGCTGTGAGATCTTCGTCTTGTTGAAGAAGTTGCAGTAGCAGTGACCGTAAGATTTGGTCATACGAAGTTGAGGATGCGTATGAGCTGCTCAGGAAGTGGGCAATAACAATACGCGAATCCTTTCTCATGAAAGCCTGGAATTGTGTCATCAAGACGGTTTTGCCCGCGCCAGGGATACCTTGAAGCCAGCACAGACATGAATCGGTGTCTCTCCGAAGCCAAGAACGTAGCTGTCGATTTTCCAAAGCCCAGCTACAGGTTCCTGGATGTTGATCGCCTTCGAATGATGCAAGCTCTTGAATGGTGAGTTGCTCCGAGTCGTCTGTCTTCAGCCACGATTTGATGTAGCTGTATTGCTTGGCCGCTTGCTCATTTTCTTGCCGTGTTACTCTCTCGTGGTTTTCTTCTCGCCATGTTTGTATTTCTTTCCATTGTTGACGCGAATCAAAAATGTGTCTCGCATTAGCCTCTTGATCGATCAACGTTCCATGACGCTCTAAATCTTCCAGAATGCCATGGAAGCGCCGTTCAAAGCGCCCCCACGATGTCAGAAACATCAACTTCCAACCTGAAATGGTTAGCGATTGACAACCGAGTTGTATATCTACAACGTACTGCTCCGGCGAAGAAATGTATATGCAAACTTGTGGAACTGGAGTATATCGGAGTAGAAAACAGCCAGTGTTTGCTGAAACCCTGGGTTGCCTGTAAAAGCTTGTTGCAGAATTTCAAATCGGACAAGCGACTCGGCAATCTTCGAATACCCTTTCATGATAGCTTCAAATGCTTCAACATACTCGGAAGCTAGACGTAATATGAGCGTGATAGGGGCCCATACCCATGGAAGGAAGGGAGTTCCATTGCATAGAACATCCACGACTTTTGCGTAATGTTCAAGCCCTTGGAATAGAGGCATCAATCGCCGCAGATTCCGGAGCGATTGTTTGGCAGCCAGCTGAGTTTCTATCTCTAGAGCTGCACTTCTGACATGCTCAAGTGTAGTCGTCGCAAAGTCCCGTGAGTCTACAGGTGTGATAGTTCTGTCAAGTTCATCGAATGCGGTTTTGATCGTCTGCCTGGCCAGCGTCGAAACGGCAGGCTTGAACTTCGGGGACATTTTCAACAGTGTATCATGATTTTCGTGATCTGTGGCTCTAGATAACAGCACACCTTTGAATGTGAAGTGATGGAGTTGCAAAGACATTTGCTGATTGATTTGAGGGGAGAATCGGCCTTAAGGCCTGCATAGCCACCCCTCAGTTGTGGCTTGGGGCGGCTTTGCAGTCTCTCACAGTTGTACTGATTGAATCGATCAATCAAATCCTCGCTTCGGTGTGCTGTAGACATGGGTAGCGACGCGCATGCATCTTGCTTATCACTGGACCACGCTGCACTCAGGATGCCTTGGCAATGATTAGCTTTGCCGCCACCATCGCGAAGGTGCAGAATCCCACTCAACACTACAGTGCCCCTCTTCAATTACATCTGGCCCCTAACATGGCGCTCACCAAATGGCACTGGAAACAGGATCAATCACATAACGTTTTTTTTAAGAGGTGAGATGGATTCTAGCTATGATTGGGACCATCCTGCCAAACGGCAAAGGCTCGAAGAAAATGCATATCAGCCAGAGCTGATGCAGTGGGGCTCGGGGTTACCTGCCGCGCGACGTCGTGAGATTCAGGCCTCAGCAGCAGTTCGTCCTAGTCAACCAGACGATTCCTCATCACGGAGGACAAGCCACGCACAAAAAACAACACTTCTCCATCAAGCTCCTGGGATTTCATCAAAATCAAGCTCATTGCACCACTTGTTGAATGCGCCGACATATGGTACAACTCCGACCCAGTCGTTTGAGCAAAAACCGCAACAGTCGTACCAGCCATGGAGTGGAATTCCACGACATGACACCACTACAAGCTATGATAGTCACACAATAGAAGCATCTACTTCAGCCAAAGGGTTTCTCAGTACGGTACTTCTGAGCAGTAATGAGTCGTCTCGCAATGCACACGAGTGTCAGCCAGGGGTCAAGAATGATTCAAGTCGATTCGAAAGTCATATCATGCCATCAGAGATCTATGAGGTCACTTCAGAGCTGGAAACGTCTGTCGAGTCAAACCACGACATATGTTGCTTCGGAATGGTATGTATGCCCTGCCAATGAAGATGCATCGCTAATTCAAACCAGATACCAGGGATTTCGGGATCGTTTGAATGTATAAGTACTGAAGACGCCCAGTCGTCTTTGAATGTCGACCTTGAGTCGGCACAAACATTTGTGTCAACAGATATTCGACTTCGTGGTCGCATTGACACAGACTATTGCTCAATGATACAAGGACTTCTTGACGTACCGGAGATCAGCATGCGAGTGACTTGCATAGCTAAGACATTGACGACGACAAAAAAGGCGCGCTTGAATGTGTCGACACCTTGTGAACTACAACTTACGATATATGGACACCCGGAGCTTTTCGACGAAGTTGGGAGATGGCTGCAAGACTTCGACGCATATCTGCAAGATCCAAGTGTATGCCACTTGAATGTCAAATATTGCAACCCCCCACCGTCTTTCTTTCATTGACGTGGATTCGTGTCCCATGGTCTCAGATGTTGTGAAATACAAGCCCGGATTGGTGTTTCAGACTATACCCGAGCATCCAAGTCTGCTTGACACTATCAGTAATACCATGGACCTACCAGAGGCTCTGCAACCCACAGCTATCAAGTCGCCACTAAAGAGGTATTTTAACTGTTTTGCCCGCAATGACAAGCTGATTCAAAAGCTAATTGTGGCTCCCAGACATCAAAAACAAGCACTATTCTTCATGATGTGCCGCGAACGAGGTTGGGGCAATCACCACAAGATCCCAGATATATGGGAATCAGTTGACAATGACAGAGGTCGAATGTAAGTGGCATGAACAAGATACAACCAGGAAAGGCTCGGACTGACTTTTTCCACAAGATTTGTCAATAGCATAACCAGCATCTAACAAAGTGATGTGCCTCGTCAGATGCATGGAGGCATTATTGCAGATCCCATGGGCCTCGACAAGACCTTATCAATGATAGCCTTGATAGCCACAGACTTGGACGGGCCCTCAGCCGCAGAAATAGATGAAAGCCCTGACAAGCATGATGATATGGTCCTCCCAAGCATTCAAGCTACCCTGGTAGTAGTCCCTCCGCCACGTAAGCATGTATTCCTGTTTTGCTACTACTAAGAACCGACGTCACTGACTGAAACCAGTAATCAGCGCTTGGGAGGAACAACTTTCAGAGTGAGATACCCAGCTTGAGTCCTCGTAGCTTGACTAACTATTGTCAGTCACCTTGTGCCTGGTGCTTTGTCATATAGCCGCTATCATGGTAATAATAGAGCGACAACCAGGAATACTCTAGAGACGGACCAACTGGTTGTAACGACTTACCATACTGTTTCAGCGGAGTGGAAACAAAGTGGTCATTCGGGTGACTCAACACTTTTCTCAGTGCGTTGGAAAAGAATCGTGCTCGACGAAGGTAATGACTCGCGAAATTCTTCAAGTGCTTTGATTAGTGCTAACAGTCTCAGCTCACTTCATACGCAATGTGTCTTCCCGAATGTCCCGAGCTGTTTGTGCGTTGCAGGCTCAATCCCGATGGGCTGTGACGGGAACTCCAGTTCAAAATCGTCTCGGAGACTTGTCCAGCTTGCTTAAATTCATTCGCGCACACCCGTACTCAGACACGAAGCAGTTTGATGCGGATATATCGCAACTTTGGAAATCCGGAGAAGACGAGGAAGCGGTCAAACGACTTAAAAGACTTTCGTTGTGCCTGGTACTGCGTCGGCCCAAGACGACAATCGAACTTCCTCGCCGAGAAGACCTCGAATGCCCCGTGGAGTTCACTGCTGATGAAAAAGAGGCTTATACGGCTATCCACCAACAAGCTGTTGTACGCATTGATGAAGTATTGCAAAGCAATGGTGCAACCTCCGGATCCAATGTGTTTGTGAATGTTTTGCAGCAAATCGAGGCTCTGCGTCTATTCTGTAGCTTGGGATTGAGGTACAACAAGAGGCACAGAATCACCGGCAGCCTAGATACACAGGATGGCGACTGGAACAGAATGGCACAGAGGGTCTTCAACACGCAAAGGCAGATGGGATCCATCACCTGTCTTCAGTGCGCATCCTTACTGGACATCACTGAGAGTATTTTCGAGTATGGCGATCAGCTGCGACAAGAAGGAAGATTCTTCAAATGCCTGAGATTTCTCTGTGTGGAATGTACACGCAAGTCAGCCTCTGTGCTACGATGTGGCCACAAACCATCCTGCCCCGCTGCAAAGGTTTCGGTAGATAGTAACGCTTTCGAAGAAACTGAGGATGTCGATGTCAACACACCCGTCGGTCCTTCTCCACAGTTCCCGTCAAAGATCAAAGCTCTCGTAGCTGATCTTCAATCTCTCCCGTCAGACGTTAAAAGGTTAGAAATCCTCGACGTTTGGTTATCTTGTACGGCACTAACACCAAATTTAGTATTGTTTTCTCGACCTGGAGATTGACTCTGGATGTCGTTGAAGAGGCACTGGAACAGGCAGGTCTGCCCTGTCTACGATTCGACGGAAAGTTGCCCCAGAAAGATAGGCAATCCGTCGTAGATCGCTTCAGGAAAGACAAGACTATTCGTGTCATGCTTTTAACGCTGTCATGCGGTGCAGTTGGGTAAGTGATATCTTGGAAGACTAACAGCAATGGTGATTAGAAAGCGCTCGGAAAGGCTAACAACGACTGCAGCCTCACCCTGACTGTGGCTTCACGTGCATACCTACTAGAGCTACACTGGTAAGTAAGACTTATCAAATGAATTCGACCAAATCATTGATGATTCAAAGGAACCCAACTCTAGAAGAACAAGCCCTGGCTCGCATACATCGACTGGGCCAGACCCAAGAGGTAACCACTGTGCGATTGTATATTCGTGACTCATTCGAAGAGGTACACGTTCCCAAACTATCATTGGACGTTGGAACAGAGCTAACGTCAATGTGTAGTCTGTCAGAGAGGTTCAAAAGTCGAAGCAGGCACTTGCTAATGTCCTTTTGTCGTCGCAAGGGGATGGACAAGGCGACACTAGCCTAAGTGTTCTAGAGGCAAGTCACTCATCAAGGACAGTAAGCCGTGCCCCAAGACTGACAGTTGTCTAGAAACTCCGCTCTCTTCTGTGATTCGGGCCCGAAAGATGAAAGGTTTAGTTTGATGATGGGGGCTCGTTTCGGTTTTGTTGCACAGCAGCTCAAATCGTCACCTACACTGGAGCAATATCGGTCATGAAGCATGCGCCACGGCTCCTTCTCACCAATTGTGTTGACTAGATGAAGATGCTATCTTCAAATCATTGTCATTTCTATAAATGTCTAGAAACTTGTCGCAGCCACGGGAAATCACTTCCTATAATGCCATTTCGTACTACCTATGCAAGGCCTTTTCTTACCGAAACTTGATGCGGTCATGCTCTCGCATGAGCTATTGATGTCAGCTTACGAAAGTGTATTTCTTCCTTTTTGTTGATCTTCACTATAATCGAAGTTTCCAGTACGTAACGTAATAGAATGTCTGAGTGCTGCAGCTGCCGCAATTGCTGAGTAGACTTTTGCCAGTTCAGAATGGTGCCGGCTCGAAAGTATCTGCTGTGCCTAGATGCTTATCCTATGATAATGTCTATATATATATAAGTGCTCGCTCGCCATAGTCTCAGTAAAAATGCAGACAAGCTATCAGTTATTACAAGCACAAAAAAACTCTTATTCCACTATATCACGAAATATTTTTTATCATGAAGCTTTCAGCAGCAGTATCGTTGGCTCTTGCCACTTTCGCCATGGCCAGGAACTGCACGCCAGGCCTGAACTACTGCGGCAGCACTCTCCTAGCCATCGGTAAGTCCAACTGGATTGAACTTGGATTTGTGTTTGATTCTCACATTACAATAGGAGACTACCAGGCTCAAATCGACCAGTCCTTGGCGGATGCGGGCCAGGGAAATGCCAATAATGGGAGAGATGACCTGTTCCAATGCATTGGTGGCGACAATGGAGTGATCAAATTCCTCCAGTATTGCGGAAATGGGTGCAAGGATGAAGGTAGCGGCGTCAGCGACAGGTGTCTCTAGATACCTTAGACGGCCAATGCGTAAGGTTTCAAATACTTGAAATACTCGAGTTCCAGAGTCTTAGCTATCAAAGGGCAATAAACATTGACTCGAGTTGAATCTTAGCTGCCTAAGATATCCTGAAGTTGTTCTCATGTTATAATGTTCAATCTATGGCCTAGGGTAAGCGTTCAGGGCTGTAGTACTAAAATATAGTATGATGGACTGACTATACCGCCGACCAACTGAAGTAGACAATGCGTCCGTTGTGAACAAAGCAGTCTTTATATTATTATGCGCAAATCGAACTGACGGTCCCATGAAAACACTCTCAGAGATCAACTTCTCATTACACTCTGTAGATATGCACATCGCCAGCGCGGCGATTAAGCGAGTTCGACCCGCTGAGCCATAGGCGAGCGCCGAATAGGCAGGAGAGCCGCCGGAACTCCAAGTGGTTTTGCATCCCTGCGCAAGTGTGCCTGACTTACCTGATCGCATCACCCTCGCGTATCTTCTCACCTCTTGGCAATTGTCTCTGGACATAATTCCCTTGATTACCGTTGATGCTTCTCGACATTTAATGATGACTTCGCTTCACAAGGATGAGGATAATGTTGTCTTGCAACGTCTATCGCAGACTCGATACGCTTGCTCGTCGCTCTCGACGCTAGCGACCCGACCCGCTAACTTTGTTTACCGCGGTGTGCTAATTGAGCCTCTGGCCGCCAAGGACGGATCGGCGGCGGTTACCAGTGTTATAGTCAAGCACTCTACGGATTCCGTGCATACTGTAATCATGAGTTTTCTCTTATTCTCTTGGTATTTCGAATTGCAAATACATCAAGACATGGATCATTATCTAATATGTAATTCAATACCAGGAATTTGACGAACTCCTTCTCAGCTCGCTCGCCAGCTTGTCACCTCCGCAAGCCACCACTGAAACCGTCGTGGTCAAGGCACCGCGGCTGTACTACTTTGACCGCGAATTCAACACACAAGTTCTAGAGGACTTTGCTGATGCGGGCGGCTTCAGGTCGATACTCTTCTCGCCCGACGCCGACACCCTTCGTCCCCACCCCGTTGAGATTGGGCACCATCTTGGATCTTGGCTGCGTTCTTTCCATGAGTGGGCTTTGGAGCCTCAGCAAGCTGCCGTTAGAGCACAGCTTGGCCAGAAAAATCCCGTCCGGAAGCTAAAGCGCTCCGTGACATTTGATGTTTTCCTTACGGTACTAGAAGGCTTTCCGGGGCTGCTCGATGGCCATCAAGAAACACTGCAGGTCGTTCAAGAGGCCATGACAAAGGAGTTTCAGAAGCCAGCGACGGACGAGGATGAGGGCTGGGGGCTGGTGCATGGCGACCTTTGGTCGGGCAAGTAAGTTGACCCTTCCGGCGTACACTTCCGCTTGAAAATGTTTAATGTTGGAAAAGCATTCTCCTCTCAAATCCTCCATGGCACGAGCCGCCACGACTGGGCATCATTGACTGGGAATTTGCTCAATTCGGCCACCGCTCCTACGACCTGGGCCAGATCGTGGGCGACCTCTATGAAAAATTCGTGTACCTGAAAGCCGATACCACGTCCGTAATGGAAGCCATCATCCGCGGCTACGGCGCTTTAAGTGACGATATGGCCTTCCGGACTGCCATTTACGTGGGCGTTCACTTGATCGGCTGGCATCACCGGCGACCCCGCAGCGCGCCGCCCGTGGCCCCGGAACTGGTCACTGCTGGGCTGACGATTGGGAGAGATTTCATCTGCGAAGGATGGGCAAGAGACAAGCAATTCTTCGAAAGCACGGCATTGAAATCACTGTTTACTCCAAAATAAATGCCCAAAATGTGTCCAAGATAAATGCCAAACACCTTTACCCATTTTCCAGCCTGTTCTCCAAACTCCGTCCAAACGAGTGCCTAGTATAACCGATCCAGTACAGTTTAGTCGCTAAAAGCCAATCCCCAAAAACCAAATTGAACCCCGCAGAGCACTATTTACAGCGTCCATAATCCGCTACGACGTTTTCCGAGAGGGTAAATCAGAAGGGCGGAACCAAATAATCCAACTGTAATACCAATGGCGATTTGAATCATACTAGCAGCAAAGTTGAACGCCTGAAATATACTGTTAGTCGCTGGTATGTCATACAGGGATGTTGACGGGGGATAGACTTACGAGAGCGTTCAGCTGGGTGTTGTCCGTAGTAGACTGGGTAACACGTTAGTATAGCTGATCGGCGAAAACAGATGGTATATGGATAGGGTGTAGTATTCCACCACAGGTCTGCGAGTTGGAAACTTTGAGAAAAGAATAAACACTTATACTTACATCCGAGGTGCCATTAGTCTGGGTGAGCAAAGTGGCCGTCTTCAATCCGACCGTGATAGCACCGCTGGAAGCCAAGGATCCCGGCACCTGCACGTAGACGGCGGGCAACAAGATCGCAGCCGCCACATCGTGACGCACCCTGCTGTAAAGGTTGGCCAGAATGCCGACGACAAAAGCGCCAAAGGTATAGGCAATCGGCGCGCTTGCGGCAAACTTTTGCGACGTGTAGAAATTGACGGCATAGCCAGCCAGCGCAATGAGAATCATGACGGGCATCTGCTTCCACTTTGCCTGGACTGTGAAGAGCAGGAAGAAGATATAGCAGGGAACGAGAAGGAAGGCCCAGTACTTGCTCAGCGGGTTTTGACATGTTGTTGATGTCACTGCATCCGAGTCTACTGCACCGTACAGGGCCGTGCCGACCGTAATGCCATAACCAAGGAAGAGCGAGTAGATGATGGCGTACACCATGCGGATGGAGCCCGGTACAATGGCCTTGGAATGGAGTTCGAGCGCCGACGACAGCACGAGCCAGCCAGGGAGAATCATGGCAATAGAGCTCTGCGTCAGCGCGGAAAAGCAAAACAGGTTACCACCGCGAACGCTGGCAATGGCTCGGGACAGAAAAGTCAACAGAATGGATGCGCTGACTTCAAAGATGGTGTTATATGTGGCCGAAACCGGAGCAATGACGAGTTGCAAGACGCCAAGGAGCGAGCCGAGAACAAAAATGATGGGCATGTCGATGAGGCGCGCCGAGAAGAATGTCGAGACCGCCGTACTGGCAAGCCCGTACATGATGATACAAAGCCATACGGGCCAGCGATTATCCGCCTTGAGAATCGCTTCCAGTCTAGACAGTGCCTCATCAAGACCAATAATGTCGTGCAAGACCTCCTTGTAGATGAGGTGCACATCCTTGAGCTTGCCAAGGTTGACACCTTGCGAAGCCCGCACCATCTTGACCTCGGTCGTATGGGTCAATACATCGTCAAAGGAGATAATCATGCAGCCTGGTATATACAGGAACTGGCATTCCATGGTCAAGACCTTGGCGGTAGTGGACAGGTATTCTTCAAGACGGTGAGATGGTGCTCCATATCTCATGAGCGCAAGACACATCTTGAGGATATACTTTTGCCTCTGCAGGATCCCGGCAACGTGGACCGTGATCTTAGCATCGTTTTCGCGCTTCAGTCCCATGATGGACTTGATGCGTCCGCTCGCTGTGCGGGGAGCCGTCGGCCTCTTCAGCACTGGTGGTGTGTCGAGTGGGACGCCGGCCTTCACGCTCTGCACTGCGAGTTTCGAGGAGGATTCCAATAGTTGTCCGACAGTCTCCAACGATGGCGTACTTTGGTGTGAATTCTTGTACCATTTCCTGCGCGTAGGGGTAGAGGGACGACTGGATGGGGCCGAGTGCTTGCCGTCCGGAGACAAGCTCTTCTCCTCCTTTTCATTTTTGCGATTATTATTATGTTGGGCCTGGTTGTTGTAACCCTGCAGAATATGGAAGAAGAGACCGCCACGTGGATTGACGGTAACAATATGGCTGTCATCCGTAGGCGTAGTTTCCGTTGTTTGTCCTGAGAAGGTTAGCTATGTACTTGTAACAGAAGACAAAGACACTATTGAGCTTTGTGAGACTGTGCATATAGAATTTGATCAACATACCTTCAGGAGCTGGACTAGAAACGTGAATATCAGGCATATGAGCTCTGAGAAGAGACTCGGCTTCTTTCAGAGCTCCAGGATCCTGAGTGGCATCTGCATGGGCCGGCTGAGAGCCATCTGTAGTAGTACCAGGAGTCGCAGTACCATTTTCGAAGGAACGCAGATACTCGTCCTCCTGTGTAGGACTACTCTGGGACGAGTATATCTCGTCTGACCGATATGGATTCTCGGCAGAAGAATCACCGCCCGCGGTGTGCGCCAGTTCCCCCTGCATCACCGTCGATAGTTGAGAGTCTCGTTCGGCTTCAGGCTGATTTGATCCAAAGAATGCATGCTTTATAGCGTCACTATTGAATCGAACTCGCCGCCCCCAAGTTCCCGGGCCTGACTTGTGTTCTGCACTAGCCCTAGGCACTGCACCGTCGGTAGCGCTCGCACTTGGGGCTAAGCCGTCGGCGTGATGATCACTAGAAGATTCGCCATCAGACCCTGAAGACGACTGAAAGATGTTGAGGTTGAACGACGTGCCGTTGTTGGAACTCATTTTAATAATAGTAATATTAACAACGATCACGCGGACATGGCGTTGGTGGAAAAGGAGTGTGCGGTTGGGAGGAGGAAAATTTCATCGTGGCTCCGTCCGTCCATAACAAAGCGCGTGCGCCTCCTCTGAGTTTACCGTCGGTATGATGCGGTATGTGGGTTTCACACCAAACCTGGAACACAAAAGTGCCCCCCGAGAAGCTGTTGACGATCATTAAACCTTTTTAGTTGGCCCACATGAGCTTGACAGCTCGACTCGTGAACTGTGTGCCCCAGATTTTCACTTCCCGACGCAGTTTGGTCTGGACTGTGAGAGACGCTCTGAGAACCCGTGGAACCACGAGAATACCGGATTGGGGAAATCCATCCAGTCGGTATAGATCCAATCCCCGGCAGGATCCGCGCCACGACCCACTTGGTATATGGCGAAAGCTCAAACAAGAACCACTGGAAAACTCATTGACCGACTGAAATATGCCGATATCGGTAATAAGCCGGCTCAGTCAAAAAGTTTTGGTCAAACCTGCCGCAACAAGTCTTGAAGTCTCCTCGGATTTCCATAAGTATCTGGTATTCTCGCCCAGAAACGCTGTCGAGAGTGAGGAATCACATCCAACCGGGTCAATATCACGATGAATCGAAGATCCGAGTTGGCTTAGTGCCAAGGTCCCCTATTTTTTCCCTCCTATTATGTAACAGCCACGGGTCTCGGGAGTGGGTCCCGGAGCGACCTTTGGAATAGTTACGTAAAATCTCAGATCCGGATCCACGATGTTTGCAAAAAAGTCAGGACTGGACTCGCCATTGTGGATGCATGTCGAGTCGTTGCCAGTCTCATGTGCGACCCGTGTCTCGCTGCCCAACTTCAATATTTCGTTCGGGATCTTGACATGGGAGTGATCATGGCTCCGAGAATCCGAGATTATAATTTGGAGAAGAAAAAAAAAGAGAAAAGGAAAGGATTCAAAGAAGATATCGCATTCTATACGCCTTTGTGTGTCCACAGAGGTGTTGTGAAGAAGCAGATGTGTCAGTGAACGCTTTCGTACATTCACCTGTCATCGACCGTGTGCCCGCAAGCTCGAATGATTGGGAACACGATGGTGTAAACGGCTTGATGCTAAAAATAAATGATTGATCGTGCAAAGTGAAAGCCAATTTAAATAGAAGGCAAGAAGAAGAAAAAAGTTCGGCGCATGTGACTACACCCAGACCCGTAACTGGTTCCTGGCAAAAGTGAACGTGCGTTGTCAGTGGCCCCCGGCCCCCGGTCAGGCAAATTATAAGACCAATGCTATAGTGGACTGACTCGATCACGTATACTCAGGTCTCAAATCTTTTAGACTATCGAGTTCATCTTACTTTGCTTTCCACCAAGCCTATTATAGAGCTCGTGGCTCGGGCGATTCGGGAATGTGTGTATGAATGTATTTGGGCAATAGTAAGGATATAGTTCAAACACCAGGTGGCTGGAGAATGGTTGAAAGTGAGGGTGGTCATTCATATACAAGACGTCGAGGTTGGCGAATATTGCGACTAGAAAAGCCGGGGCTTGCTCCTTACCTTTCACTGACAGATATTTTAGAGATCATGTGTATCTGTATTTCATCGCTATATAAAGTCTATCGCTATTTTTGATCATTGCTTCAAGCGACATGGGTATCATGGGTTGTATGGCGTGTTTGGTCGCGTTATATACACCTCACCCACCAGAACTGCGCAACCGACAGTCATGGAGATGGCGATAATAGGCAAATTGACCCGCGCAAAGTCGAGGCTCTTGACACGAATATGTTTCCGGGCAAGGATATCGCGCCACAAGAGACCAGCCAGTGACGCGCTGAAGGCTGTGCTAAATGCTCCATAGTTCACACCTATGGCCATGGCGTATACCGTCGCCCAGAAGGTCCGCTCCGTGATGAAAGTATCGCGCAGTTGGTTGATTTCTACCCATGCTTGTATAACCCTGGAAAGAAGAATTGTGGTTCCAATGTTCGTGCCTGCAAACTGTATCGTCCATGTGATATTAGTACGTTTTTAGTGGCAAGAGTAGAATTTGTTCCATCAGGTATGGTACTTACGTTGCAAAGAATCACCGAGAGGAAGCCCATGCCACCGATTGCTCCAACAGTTCCTGTCTTAGTAACCCAGTGATCCCATCCGTGGGCGAAGACCGCGATCCACCCCTTTGTCACCAAAGCTTGTACAAGCGTGAACATGCAGAATGCAAAAGGAATTAGAGCAAAGGGCAGGTGAGAGATGACTGCCGTCATTGTTGGGAATGTCTCCTGTGACCATCTGTACCTTTCTGCAAGAACGATGGTAAGGGTTCGGTGGCTTTGCGTCCGGGTGCCGTTTGTGGGCGAGCCTGTGGAGCTATTTACGACCGTGTCGTTTTCTGACGATGTCATTTCCTCCTGAAGGCGCTGTTGATCTGGCGCCTTGCCTGTGAATAAACCCTGTCGTTGCCGCAGCCCGTCCTGAGAGCCTTCTTGCTCCATCTTTTCCGCGATTGCAGATTCAACTTCCGTATTCGAACGAGATGGCTCAGGAGTCTTCTCATCATTGCTGGCTTTGTCCTCTGGTGTGGGAGTCTTGGCCAGAGATATACTTTCGTTCTGTTCCCTGTCCTGATGGATGTTTTGACTCAAATTTGGGAGGCTGGCCTGCGCTTGTCGCTGTCGCTCTTGTTCGCCACGGTACTGCTCGACTTCCTCGCGCCCGTCTTGAGCTATTTTGCGCGTTTCTTTTCGGTGAATCCATCCATAGCTAAGATCCCAGACTAGCATCACTACGGCGGCTGGCAGCGTGACATAGAAAACAGGTTCTTCTTTGCCCGTGGCATTTAATGCAATGAGAGTTATGAGAGTCGCTGCCATTATGACTGCACCAAATGCTGCACCACCCATGTCCAAGAATGGATTCATGATCTCTTCGAGGGATAGCAATTGCCCTGCGTCATCGTTGATGTGCTGATTCTCTTCCTCCTCGGCGCGGCCTCTGGCGTTGGGAATATTGGGATTGACTGGCTTCTTGTTTCTGACTTCCTCGGGTAGCTCGTGGATGTTGATCTTGGAGGGAATAAACCTCTCATCATTGAAGATGATATATAAGAGGAAAGGGAATAGCACAATGGCGGTGGCGACTACCGGCACTATCATGTTGGCTGTATAGTGTATAAACTGTATCTCGAAAGCTCCTGCTAAGACCAGATTTGTCGGATTAGATGACACTAGAATTGCCGAAGCAATGTTGGAAATGGCGAATTGAGCAGTGATCCAGGCCCTTGGGTGAACAATATTGCTAGACACCCGTGTCATGTATGCCAAGAATGCAGTGCCAGACAGAATGATGGGATCGTTGCCGATGAAACTGCCGAGGACGAAAAAGAAGCTGTAGAGATACAGGAAAAGCCTGTGGCCAGCACCGCCTCCTTTCTGAAGGACTTTGAAGGCCAGCCATCGAATGAGACCAGACGCGTCTATGGATATGGCAATATAGGCCAGTGATATGAAAAATAGCATAATATCATATGGCTTGATGTTGTTGGCCTCAATAACGCCACCGTATACTTCATCACGGCCAATGGCAAGAATGGCCAAGAGGAACAGGTCGGCTATGAGCGGTGCAGTCAGAAAGTTCATGGGAAATCTGAACCGGCAAAAGGCGCTGAGCGCGCCATGACGGGAGCGCGCCTGCCTTGGCGAGATGATTCTTAGAGTGCTCAGCGTATCCAGAATCCACTGGACCAAAACGCGCGGAACGTAGATCGGAATATGGTATGGAAAGAGCACATTGATATCTACATCCAGGTCAGCATTGTTGTACCAAAGTCTGTGGAATTGACACCTGGTACGCGACGGCGATTGTTGGCGTGGTACTCACTAGTCAATACGAAGACAATGAGAGTGACGATTGACCGCCATTCCCTGATCTTGCCCGTGTCCAGGTCAGTCTGGTCCCCGTCTTGTGCCATGTCAAAGAGGCTCAAGGACTAGAGCTGTATCACAGCTCTAGTTAGCGGGGATTTGACGTCGCCCGAAGGGTTGACAGTTGCAACGATGTCAAATTCTTGGGAGCCTCACGTTCAAGTACTCCTGCTGGTCGCACAACAACTCCAGGCTTAGGTTTCTGCCCGACCGCTAATTGCCTATCCACTGCTCGTGCCCAGCAGAGTCTGCCCAGAAGACTAGAACAGTGCCGAGTGCGCTAGCAATCAATTGGGCGGAAGGACAAGACAAAGGCGTGAATTTTTTTGCGCAGAAGAGGCTCTTGGTGATAGAATGCCGACAGAAAATTCCAATTCGCTTCTTGGCTGCTTCGACGTTAGCGTGTAAAGTTTCCTTGTCGTGACAGTCACTGCTGTGCTCTCAGCGGCCCAATGGTGCACGGGTCTTTTCGATGTGGCTGTGATTGGCGAGGAACAGTCACTGCCACGACCCAGCCAAGTCATTTAGGGTGATGATGGTCACCGTAATCAATGTTATCGGGTAGCTTTCCGGTGCTCGTGTCAGGATGTCTAAGCCTCCCATCCCCTGGCAGGTACGTCACCAGCTAGAAGGAAGCAAAGATGGAAGGAACTTGGAAGTTTTAGCAGTGGAGATTAACCCCGCAATCCGCCAAAGAAGCTAACCAGAAGCTGGGGTGTGGGTTCTGAGTCTGACTGACAGCAGCCATAACACCGAGCCTCACCACCACAACACCACCACTTTGAATTGACCTTCGCTGGTCGAAATCTCAATGCCACGGCTCTTTAGAAGGTTACTTCCGCGTTCTGATAGCTTAGCGGAAGGCATGTGGAAGATGTTCTGGGCAGGCAATTGGACCATAAACCTTTGTTAGAAGGTGATCGCCGTATGGCTCAATCATCGGCCATTTTGTCGATTTCTTGCATACATTCCCTTCTAATCTCAGCAGTTCCGGTCATCTCACTGCAGCATCCAACCTCCCTCTGCGTCGGCTCGTGGTCGATCTCCGCAAATCAGCATCGTGCTGCGCCATATTCGCACCGCAGGCAGACGTCCTTCTCCCGAGCTGCAGATCTTACCATGTCAAAAGCTCGAAGGATTCGCTTAGCTCCTAAATGCCAAGACACAAAGCACAATTGTGCAGACGCCCACTTTTGAGTTCGTGGCTTCTTTCAGCCCTGTCTCTAGCCGATCCAGAAGTTCTTCGGTGCCTTCCGGTGCCTTCAACGGTCAACACTGCCCAAGGTCGCACAATGCCACGACTTGAGGCTCCCATGAATTCTGCCGTTGAAAAAAACTGCCTTGCCCATGTCTTTGACGACTGCAGCATTCATCCACTCTCCTACATCTGCACCCCACGTTTTTTGCCCAACAACAACACGGCTTTCACCGCTGTGCTGTGCCAGCCGCTGAGCTCTTCACTTGAGTAGGAGGAAATGCCGACATGCCGGCGATACCGGCGTCCGCAACGCTGCTGCATGGCCTCGTTGACCGCGACATAAACGCTACTGCCGACCCGTTGAAAGTAGTCTGCGCTTGGCCGGTCAGTGGTCAATATGGCCCGGGATCGAGGTATTTGTATGAGCCTTTCACCCTAGCACGTAAATAATTGTTCAACTTACTGACATCCTCCTAGATACTATGTTTTGGTTATAGCATGTCTGCTTGCCCGGAGAGTAGATTGGCTCAAAAGGGCTTGCCTGGCTGCCGCGCTCATCTTACCCGCGGTCGCCGCCATACACGGCATTGTATTGGCGATCTTGCACACCGACGGTACGTTTGCTGTGAAGTCGTAAGTGTATAATTCCAACTAATATGATGCACTAGATGCGGTCGACATGGACTTATATGGGGCGTTCCAATTGTGCTCAATTGGCATCTTGGCTGGCCCGGTCACCGTGAAACTCTCCGACACATACTTTCTTGATCGTGGCCGAAATATTATTTTCGCATGGACTGGGCTCATACTGGCCGGGCTGCTGAGTTTGACTGTCGAGTTCTATCGAACAAACAGCGTGCCTTGCTCGACAGGTCCTTCCGGCGAACCACTTGTCAACAGCAACCCGGGCGCTTTCCCCTATGACGGAACCTTCCAGTGTGGTCTCCGCTGTGATATCGGTCCTGGAAATCCTTGGTCTCCCATGCGCGCATGGGACTCGAGCACAAATAATATTTATGTAAATTTATCCCCGATACTGGGCGGTGCGTTTTCCCATGTTGACTGACAGTGTGCTGGCTAGGTAATTCCGGCCCCTTATGCTCTTACTTTTGGTACCGCTACGCTTCTTGCAGCTGCTTGCTGCCTACCCGCCATTCTCAATCTCGTCACCATGTGGAATCGTATCGCCGAGTTCAACTGGAGACAACGTTGGTTCCGTCGAAACCCAGAGAACCCCAACGAAGTCATTGAAGGAACCAATGGCGCTACTCCTCTGAACATGTTCCACGTGAACGAAGACATTAAGAAGTATCTGAGTATTGCTGTCGAACTGCCTGTCTTTGGTGCTGCTGTGTTGGCGATATTAGTGATTGGCGAGAAAAACTTTTGGAGCAGACCTGTTAATTACATGACTGAACCTATAGCCAGTATTGGTGAGTGCTCCAGTCATGGTGAACCAAGATAATTTGCCTTGCTGACTTGTTCTATTAGGTCAATGGGGATCAATCGTCGGAACCGGGCTCGCCGTCATCGGCTCAATGTTCGTAGTCATGGCTCGAGAAGCAGACGACGAAGCTGCGTCGCAAACTTCCGAACCCAAAGGAGCGCTTGCAGATCATCATGAAGGAATACTTCAAAACCATCCTCGACCTTTGCCAACGGTGCATCAAGCGGAGCAACACGACTCTCCGAGTGGTGGCAGACACGAGTCCTCTCCTCACAATTTTGGATCCAGCCTGGTGACAACCTTTACTAGACTCTCCCATGGGACCTTTGAAACAGATGCTGGAAATAGACGCAAGTTCGCTGGGTACCTCAGTAAGGTCAGTGACTACATCGGCACGCCCTCACGCAAAAGATATGACGTTTCGGAGTTCCAGCAAGGCCCCGCGATGAATTATCCCGAGGTGCCAGGAGAGACAAATCGCAATGAACATCTTAGAAAAGTGAGACAAAGGTGGCCAACACCATCAATCCGGGAGGCATCACGGAACGGTAGCCCTGATTCTCACATTGATTTCGGGAACGACACGCCAGAGTCGCCACAATCTCCTACCTCAGGCCAATTGCCTTCAATGCCTCGAGCGACTAGAGCCAGTACGCTGCCCACTTCGGGCGATAGGAGCTTGAGTTTCGGCGAACCAGCATCATCAGGAGAACATCGCGGACGTTCCAGATTGCGGCGTGATACTCTAGAAGTTCCCTCGCCAACCCGCATCAGTCATATTCGGAATGATCTTTTAATGCCCTCAACACCCACGATCGCTTTACCAGCCAGCGATCATTTACCCGCCATCATGATCTCTTCGGAAACAGAACCAAATTCGGCATCGGGAAGCCCTGATTCTCCGAATCACCATTCAACACACGGTTAGCCGCCACATAATGATACCACAGCATTTGGCGGTGCCTTTCTATTCCAAATATATCAGATATGTCAGACGTATGGGACTGCGTCGCTGCAAAGGAGGGCCTATCTCCATAGTGCGGCATCGAATCGAATAATGATGAACGTCCATGTACATGAAGTGCTTTTGGGGGAGTCATGGAAGACAAGGGTGTGCGCATTACGAAATATTTAGGTATGTTAATGGCGTTTTGGATCTGGGCATTGTGTCGCACGGCGTCTGGTTGAATTGATGGTGCTCAATATTGGGGGTTGTCGCAGGGTGTGCTTGCGATTGAACTACTACTTCTGCGGCAACGCCGGACAGTTTCCCTTTCGATGATACCTGAGTAGATAAACAATGGTCATGACTTCTATAAGAGCAAACGCAACATGAGAGATACCGATACCTACAGCCGTAGTGTGAAGTCGAGGCAATTATTACGGTTGATATGTAAGCATCAATGGATGAATCTATAGGTAGATCTGCCGATGTGTTCAACCGCCGAAGCGCGTGGCCTAGTCCTGACCACTGATCGACTGAAGCTGCCGCCCGTCACCAGCACCAAACGCTTAGCTGCAGGGCGATCACTAAGCTTTCAGTACATGATGCAATCAATGCTTCAGAACCTGAGGTGAGCGACACTATAGACGCTGCGCGGGAATTGAGTTTCTGATTACTCAATTCATTTCCCCGCAGTCAAGGCAACACACTATGTGCATGCAAGAATATGTGCAACCGGCTATAAAACGGCCACGTCCCAGCTTGACGATCACCTGTGCTATTGCAATAATCATCACTCCCTGATTGAGTGCAGCCCACATAGTGAAACTTCAAAGTAGACATGGCCGCGGCGAGAACAACACCACCACCAGAGGAGACGGCACACTCCAAGGCGGAATGCCAGCACAAACACAGCTACAGCATGCTGCTGGACGAGGCCATCATCAGCCGGCACTCGACGCGAGTCTTCAAATCGCAGCCAGTGCCCGATGAGATATTGCGGTCGGCGCTGGAACTGGCAACTCACGCGCCGTCCAACTCCAATACGCAGGCCTGGCGGCTTTACATCGTGACCGGTTCTGCACTAGACCGGCTCAAGGGGGCGCTGCACAAGGAGGCGTCGTCAGGGGCGGCGCCCAACATCCCGCCGCTGCCCGAGCAGTTCCGTGCATCGCGCTCCGAGCTAGGGCGCAAGATCTACGGCGAGGGCTGGGGCATCCCGCGCGAAGACGCCGAGGCCCGCAAGAATGCCGTGCTGCGGAACTTTGAGTTCTTTGGTGGGCCGGTCGGGATCATTGTCTGCATGAGCAAGCAGCTGCCCGGATTTGCCGCCATGAGCATTGGAAGTAAGTTTTACTCCATGTGAAATGCTGGATGAATCGATGGAAAGAAGCCCTGCTGATCAACGTGCATTGAAACAATAAAGTGTACCTGCAGACGTTCCTCCTAGCACTGACGGAGCAGGGCATCGGCAGCTGTGTTCAGGTGAGCATAGCGGGCTACCGGGACGTGGTGCGTCAGGCAGTAGGTGTGGCCGATAACCTCGAGATCCTATGCGGAGTGTCCGTTGGCTATGAGGACGAGGAATTCAATGTGAACAAGGTGCGCATTGGGCGATTTGGTGTAGAGGACACCACGGTCTTTGTCAAGGACTAGCGGCTATAACTGGAGCCCCCGGGAAGATCCAATACGAAGAGTTGAAAGCCGGACCAGAAACAAGCCAGAAGGGCCGATAGACAAATACGATAGTCCAATTAAGATCTTGTTGCCTAGCATTGAAAATTAGTGATGCTTGACTACAAAGTACCTCTAGTCGCGAAAGATTCCTGCAGCAATGATTCGTGCAGTTCGCGATTACTCAGCGGCATGTGCTCTATGCGCGAATTCCGCGAGAGAAGAGGTCGAGATGTCCATCAAAAAGCAATACTCAAACATGTGAAATGCCGATGAATTCGATAAATACTGTGTATCAGAGCGTATTGTTCATGGCCCCTCGGTGATACGAAGGATGAAAATTGCATCGATTGCCAGGGATATTTGCTAAGCATTAATGTATGATCCGGAGATTCCGTCCTGGGCAGCGGAATTCCCGGTCATGATTTAGATTAGCGACTGCGCTTGGCCCCGTCCCGATTCAGGAACCACAAGGTTAGCGAGTGGACATTCGGAACCCTCTTGTTTCACGAAACACGCAACGTTCCTCTCGAAATTGACGTATTATTGGTAAAAACTGCCGTTCATGCTCCATGGATGAGGCCCACGGGTCGATCCACTCCGCCTCTTTTCGGCATTGACGGCCATGCACATTGCATCTCATCCTTGCGTCGAATAAACCTTCAGCACTTTTACTGCAGTAAAGGGCAGAAGCAAAAAAAGAGGACACGGCCGGCCTCCTGGGACGGTGTCCGATAAACACGCATGTGCCCTGTTCATCGATCCACTGCAGATCATCAAGAAAGTCGCAACAGCCCACATGGTCTTCCCAAAAGATCCGTAATGACGCCTTGAGCCTCGCAGATTGGGAACGACTCCCCGTCTTGTTCGCAGTCATGACTGGGTATTGGATCCGGAAAGTGCGGGTTCATCATTGACCCTTATCCCATCGGCAAATATGGACGGGGCCTGGCAGTGGACTGACTGGCCATGGGCTCCCCTATATACATGATCATGTCCTCGACCTTGGTCCTTGGCGATGATCGTCTCAGAGTACCGTCTTCCTTGTCCTGTCCAGATCGCCAAGTTCGGATAAGCTCTCGATATCAGAGGCCCAGCAACAATCCTATCTGGATAGTGCTCTTTCTCGAAGCTCATACAAGGGTCATCTCACAGTAACGGATCTACAATGAAGACTGCAGCCGTCCTCGCCTCGGCCATCTCCTTGGCCGCCGCCTTTCCCCAGTCTCTGGGAAGAAGGGCAGGCAACGAGAGCATTCTCGTCGACGAGGCTCCTCAGTATGCCCGACCATACGCCCTGCGCAAGGGCAGCGGCCAGGCAGTCCAGGTCGGCTCCCAGATCTACCGCTTCTCGGTCACTGGCAACTCCTCCGACGGCGCCTTTACGCTGATGCAGACCAACGCCGCCACGGGTGCTGGCCTTGGTGTCCTGCCTCACATTCACAAGACGCACTACGAGAACTTCTACTGCACCAAGGGCAGAGTCCAGCTCTGGGCTGAGACTGACGCTGCCGGCGAGTCCGCTCGTCTGCTGTCGCAGGGTGACTACGGTGCTGTTCCTCACAACACTACCCACACCTTCCAGATCATGGACCCCGACACGCAGCTCACGGGTGTCATTCAACCTGGTGGCTTTGAGGCGCTCTTCATCGCCCTTGCCTCGAGCACTTTCGACTCGGCCGTAGGTTCCGAGTACATTCCCGCCGACATCTCTGACGCCACCGCCTCGGACTCGTCGGTCATCTCTGCCCTCGAGGCCTTTGACGTGTACGCTCAGCTCGAGTACAACCCCCGCCGCGACATGGTCAACGGCAGCGCCGGTGGCGCCGCCAACTGGCACAACGGCACCAACGAACTGGGTGCCGACGCCGCCACCCCTAACTTTGTCGCCAAGGGCTGGGGCCCCAAGTACCTCAACACGGACGGCGGCATCTACCGCATCATGTCCCCCCTCGCCACCGGCGACCAGACGGCCGGCAACTTCACCATGGGCAACATGGTCATCAGCCGCATGATGTCCAACATGACGGCCGAGACCGTCTCGTACCCGGCCGCCGTGGCCTTCCAGCTCGAGGAGGGCCAGCTCGTCGTCGACGTCGACGGCTACGAGAGCGTCTCGCTGATCCAGGGCGACGTCGTCTTCGTCCCCGCCGAAACCTCGTTCAGCTACTACGCCACCGCCGCCTACACCAAGGTGCTGTACGTCACCGGCGGCGGCGACGGCTGCATGGACCACGAGCTCATGCAGAGGGCCGAGTCTTGGAACTACACGACCTACCCGGTCGAGGCTGGTTACAAGGCCAAGTATTAATTGATTTGCGATAATACCATTTCTATTCAATATGTATAAAGCTTGACAAAGTAAATAGACAGCATGAGAAGGAGCCAAAAACGAAAGCGATTGACAAGATATTGAACGTTGTTTGAGGACACATCATTCCACGAAAACGATATATGACTTGCTGACAGCCTCGTGAACGTGAATGAATCTGCTATACATCAAATCAAAGTTGGTGCCCTGGGGACATGATTTGCATGAGACTCTCGATTTTGAACAGGCAAACGTCGTCAATGTGGTTCGCGTTGGAATATGGCTCACCCAGATGCAGACGGTAGTGATAGCGGAATTGCCGGTCCGCCAACGGGCCGCCAGTCACAGTCAAAACCAATGGTGTGTCAGGTCGCATCCGAGGAAATCTGAACACCTTCCATTTCAGGGTCATCACGTTTCAATCAGCAGGAGGCAAGATAAAACGTCATGGCACTTCGCGTGGATTGGAGTCCTTACAGGCCTCCATAATCACCAATACTCACATTCGTGCGACTCGAAAGAACAATAACATTCAGGAGTCTTCCACCTAATAGGCAGCTTGAACTATAGCTTCACGAACTCTCAAGATCAAACTCCACCACCGGATCCAACTACATAAACTCTGAGCAGGATGATCGGGCAAGGCGTTCCAGAGCCGGCGACAGAGCTTGGTCGGCACAGGATATTCTCCTCAAGCGCCGCCATGAGAGTGTCTCCTCTCCAGCTCGGCGGAATGTCCATTGGAGAAGCATGGGCCGGGTTTCTGGGCTCCATGGACAAGGAGTCCTCGTTCAAACTACTCGACGCCTTCTGGGAGGCTGGAGGTAACCTTGTCGATACCTCGAGCAACTATCAAGATGAGCAGTCGGAGACGTGGATCGGCGAGTGGATGCAAGAGCGAGGCAATCGCGACTCCATGATCGTCGCCACAAAGTTCACCACGGACTACCGCAGCTATGCCGTCGGCAAAGGTCCCCAAGCCGCCAACTTTAGCGGCAACCACCGCAAGCTCATCCACATGTGCGTCCGGGACTCTTTGAAGAAGTTGCAGACCGACTACATTGACATTCTCTACATGCATTGGTGGGACCATACAACATCGATCAAGGAGCTCATGGATACGCTGCACATGCTTGTGGTGCAGGGCAAGGTTCTCTACCTTGGAGTCTCAGACACGCCAGCATGGATCGTAGCAGCGGCAAACACATATGCTGTCGAGCAAGGAAAGACGCCGTTTAGCGTCTACCAGGGGAGATGGAACGTAATGAACCGAGCGTTTGAGAGGGACATCATCCCAATGGCCAGGCACTTTGGAATGGCATTAGCCCCGTAAGTGTTACTTGACTGCTTCTTGTCTCATGCTTTAGAATTTCAAACTCACAACACCACGAACCGATGAAAACAAGAGACTAATTTGACATTTGCGTTGAAGCTGGGACGTCATGGGCGGAGGCAAGTTCCAGACCAAAGAAGCCATCGAAAAGCGCAAAGAAGCTGGAGAGCCACTGCGCCTACTGTCCGGCGCATACCAAACCCCAGAGGAGGTGAGAATGAGTGCCGCCCTGGCCAAGGTCGCGGCCGAGCACAATATCGAGTCCATCACCGCCATTGCCTTGGCCTACGTGCTGCATAAGGCGCCCAATGTGTTCCCGATTGTGGGAGGCAGAAAAGTCGAACATCTACAGGATAATATTCGCGCGCTGAGCATCAAATTGACAGACCAACAAATTGCGTTTCTGGAGAATGTGAGACCATTTCAGTTGGGATTTCCTCACGACTTTATCGGGCCCGATCCCAATTTGACTGGCAAATCGAATTGGCTCGCGCGCACAAGCCATGTCGTCTTCCCGAATGCCCAGAAACAGAAATCAATCTAGGAGAGCATGGCGAGATTAAGGCTGACATAATGAAGACCATTTTCAGTTTTGAATGAAATTAAATATCCTCTCTGCTACGTATTGACCGCCGTCAAAGACGGGTGTGAGGTATATAAACACAAAAGTCAGCACAATGGCATGTCTTTTCTTTCTAGTATCGCTTTCCATACTTCATGGCGCGCGTAGTGTAATTGCTCAACGCGCCGGTATCGAGGACCGCAACGCTGAGGTTGGGCAGGACAAACTCGAACGCGCCGGCGTCGTCGGCGGTGACGGTGGTCTTGGTCGTCGTGACCACGTTGACGCCGGTAAAGGGGTCGTTCCAGCCGTAGGGGTCCTCGGGGCCGGTGAGGACTGTGAGCTCGGCCGTGGTGCCGGCGGATACACCGTCAAAGCTTAGCGACACGGGCACGTCTGCGCCGTCGGTGGAGTTGTAGACTGTCGCCTTGAAGATGTATGCACCGGTATCCTCGTTCTTACCCGCGACGTAGTAAGCGGGGTTAAAGTCGGCGGTGGCTGGGAGTGTGTGCGTGAAGATGTGACCGGCGAAGAGCTGGGTATGAGCATTAGTCAAATATCAAGCAGAGTTTGGAGTAGTTGAGCACTTACCTCCCAGACGAACCAGCTCGTCGACTTGGTCGTCAGTGCTGGATCAGCGGCGAACTGGACCATTGTTGTAGCCCACTGCCATCTGTCCAAGCTTCGAATAATGGGAGCCTGCAAGAAAAGTCAGCGTTGCATAAAAGGGCGTTCTTGGCAAGAAAACGTACGTATAAAGCTCCCAAGATTCTATCCGAGTTCCTCTCGTATCCGATCAAAGACGCGGCCTCGCCAATGGCGCCGCCCCACCAAGGGTACTGAAGAAGACCTCCGTTCCAAGCTGTTCCACCGTTGGGATGAACAGCAGCAGCCTCACCAATCAGGTGCGGAATGGTGATGTTATCAAAGAGATCAAACTGGTCGACCATGTCATCAGGCGTTCCGTAGATGTGGTAGTCGCCATCAGCGGGAGCGGGGATATCGTAGCCATCGAGGACGGAGCCGGAAGAGATGACCTGGATGTCGGGGTAGGCGTCGTTGATGGCCTGGAGGAACATGGGGAAGCGGTACTCCTTGTAGGTCTCCCATCCCTCGGGGGCGCCGGCGAGCCAGTCCTCATTTCCGACCTCGACGTACTTGAGCGTAAAGGGCTCCGGGTGGCCGTACTCGGCGCGAAGCGAACCCCAGGTGGTCTCTTCTGAACCAGTGATGAACTCGATCTGGTTGAGGGCGTCGTCGATGAAAGGCTGCAGTTCGTCTTGTGGCGTGACGTCGCCGTTCAGAGCCAATCCGGCCCAGACTGCAACAACTGTTTCGCGACGTGTTAGCCGATTGCCACTCAAGCACCGCCTCCGAGTGACTCACCAAGTTCAAGGCCCATATCTTCGGAAAGCTCCAAGTACTCCAGAAGACCGAGGCCGTTTGTTTGCTGGTAGCCCCAGACACCAGCGTAGCCTGGGCGATTCTTGAGAGGGCCAATCGAGTTCTTCCAGTCCCAGTACGAGCTGTTCACAAGACCTTCGAGCATGTTACCGCCAGGAACGCGGAAGAAAGTCTACAAGGGAATTCAGTAAAAGTGTTGCAAGTCGTATGCTCTGAAAACACTAACCGGGTGGAAAGCTTCAAGCACTTCGGCGAGATCAACTCTGACTCCATTGGCGCGGTTCTTGTACGTCGGAGGGAAAAGGCTGATGAGGTTAAAGTCCAATGATCCGTCCTCAGCGCCCTGAAAGGTGTCAGTCATTGGTGGCACATGGTAGCAACATCCTGGCAACATGACTTACAGCAGAGTCAAAGGTGATGGCAAACGAGTTGTTCGAGCTAGGCGCATCAACAGTCGGGATGAGTTCAAAGGTGTGTTCAACCCAGGCATCAGGTGTGCTCTGGGAAGTAACCGCAACGCTGCCAAACACCTCGCCGGTGATGTTGGAAACGAGAGAAGCATTGAAGTCGCCCGTGTACGACCCCTTGACCCAGAAGGATCCGGTGTAGGTCTTTTGCTTGACATCCATTCCCCAGTAGCCGTCATTGTAGAGACCAACGGCGCCCTCGGCGTCGCCAGCAGCAACATTGACCGAGGTCTTCAGGGCATCCGAGAGGGGCGTGCTCAGATTCTGCAGGCTGAGGACGGCACCGTTGACCGAGTACCAGCCTTCGAGCGTAGACGGGTACGAGTAGCTGGACTGGAAGGCTCGGTTTCGAATCAATTCGGCGTACAGACCACCGTCTCCCGAGTTGCTGATGTCCTACGCCATACAAGTTAGAGACTTCGTACGTAAACACCAAATTAAGCCTTCAATGCGTCTCACCTCGTGGAGGAAACCATATTGGTGGCCACTTGTAGCATTGCCGCCATCGGAACTGACGCTAATGTTCAAAGCATTGCCGAGTGGCAGTGCCACGGCCAGGATACCAATAGCTTGAGACCACATCGCAGAAAGGCGTTACCACGGTACAGCTTGGGACAGTCTAGAGTCCATGGCCACAAGGAGACGCGAATGATGCGCTCATTATATAGCTGTGCCCAGGCTCTCAACTGCAGTGCCGAGACGGCCGCGGGCGAAATTTCCCATGCGGAAGACGTGAAGCTCCGCACAGGGACTTTCAAAGTACCAGGGGAACAATTGGAGTCTTGCCATTGGAGACCCCATCATGTTTGGAGAAAATATCACCATACAGATCGACGTCCTTGGGTGGAGGGCAAATATGCAGCTCGCGAACCGAAGCACCACGTTGCGGCTCCAGCAAATGTGTATGCGCACCTATCACATGGCTCCGCATCGAGAAAACATGGTTCGTCTTGTCATTCGAGGATAAGGCTAGGTCGTCCGTCCAAGCGGTAAGGTCGATATACATCGTTCCCCAGTCTCGCAAGTGCAACCCCAGCCGGCACTTTTTGGTCGGGATATACCCGATTCCGGCCCGTGATAGGTGGAATACTCCTGGTGCATCTCGCGATCCTAGTCGTTCGTATTTTGCGGGGTATATGGGCCCATGGGGGAAGTTTGCGGGGGAAATTTGGAGAAGCGGTAGCGCTTGTCGGTTCGTGAACGTCAACAAACTTTCACAGTTGCATCGGATTAGAGATTCGTAATGTTACCCTTTCCAAGCCCTTAGTTCTCCCGGTCAGATTCGCAATTGGTGAGGGTAGAAATGCGCATACTCAGAGGTTCACGTGCTTTATATCTTTGACTCATGTCTCTCGCTCTATGGCGACCATAGGCGTAAGTTTCGAAGGCCGTTCAACGAGGAGTTATGATACATTCCAACACGCATTGGTGGCAAAGCTGTGAATTACATGCGGTGTGTCCTTCCGGATGGTCGCGGATGCTGGATAAGTCCCTAGGTTAGATAAGAAAGTAGTAAAAGTATAATGCGCTGGCTCTCGATTATTGATTGGCATCACCGTGTGCTAACGATAAATAGAAAGAGAGAGTCACGGCAGCGTCTCGGTCTCCAGACATTTACTTTGCTATAAATCAATCCAACTCAACAGTACCGGCCATGGTTCTAGGTCGTTACATATTGGATTGACCCGTAGCTTCGCAGCTGGCAGGAGCTATGACGCTACTGTGTCTTGTCTTGGACCAGGACCGTATTGTACCGCGAAGAGCACCTTCAAAATTCTTGCCATGATACAGTACAGTGGACTAACAAGGAGCAGAGTAATTATTTGTGTCTTTCCAGTGCAATATTGGGTGACAAACTGCAGTACGTAGCTGGCAATTCCGTTGTCCTTGCAACTGAACCAAGACGTTGGCAACTGTGTGACCAATTCGGACTGCAAATGTGGACCACTGACGCCAGCCACCGCTAGCTTTTGCTCCACCAACTACTGTCTACCTCCGCTTCAAGTACCGATCAAGAGAACAGCTAATGCAGGTACGCAACGCCCATTCTTGATCACGACTCATCAATCCCTCCTCCATTTGACTTGCATCATCCACGATGCCCCTCGGTTGGTACCTCGCCCAGGGTCTGGTCCCATTGGGCCCAAGCAGCAGCGATGATGAGGAGGGTCCCTGTGAGCTGCCAAACGGCCGTCTTGTCTGCGGTCCCCACGGCTTCGTTACTTGTCACAAGTGTTGCAGCGACTACAGTTTCATGGAAGAGGTTCTTGGTGAAGAAGAAGACGACGATGACGAAGACGATGGTGAAGACCACCAAGAAGCAGATGGAGTTATATCCCTCGGGAGAGGTGATGCGGCCATACGACTGCCTTTTGCGACGAGTGGCATTGCTTTCCGGGTCCCCGCCACGGCCATGAATACCCAACCTGTTGAGCTCATGGATGCTCAGGCCGAGGCCATGCAGGCCGAGGCCATGTACTGGGACCTCCCTCCAGAGATCAGAGATGATATCGATCGTCGACATGGTCCTCCTCCACCTCGCCAGATCTCTGACACTCAGGCCCACGCAATCCTGAACCAGCTCCGTGGACTGCCGCCTGATCGTTTCCCAGAGAAGAATAGAGGCACCGGTCGCGCCTTCCCCACAAAGTTTTTCCCGCCGAATAGCACGATTCATCCGATGCAAGTTTTCCCAATCGAGGCAACGGGGTGAGTCTGAATTTCCTACATCGATAGATAACCGACAGCCTCATCAAGATCTATATGTTGACAACGCGAGCAGTTTCATACATCATAATGATCCAGGCAAGCGCCTCCTTTTCACCGATGGAGCATGCTTGAATAATGGCCAGCCGAATCCAAAAGCCGGCTGGGCTGTATATTCTAGGTTTGAGGGCCTATTGAGTGGCCGCCTGGAAAACGAAGGCCCTTTCGGCGGCCGCAGTGCGCAGACGAGCAATCGTGCAGAGCTCCGCGCGGTCATTGCTGCACTGCGCTGCGAGGACTGGTTTCGCAAAGGCTACCACGCGATTGTTCTCGCTACAGACTCGGGATATGTCGTAGAAGGTGCTACAAAGCATGCCAAGAAGTGGATCAGGTATGGCTGGACGACGAGAGAAGGAACGGATGTCAAGAACAAGGACCTGTGGGAGATGCTTCTGGGCGATGTTGAGAGGTTGGACCGCCAGGGAACCAAGGTTCACTTCTGGAGAATCCCGCGAGAGTGGAATGAGGACGCTGATGCTGCTGCCAAGTCGGCTGCTTCTCTTGAAGCCCAAGCAAAATGGAAGGATCGCTCGTTATAATTCTGTTAACGCAGTAAGATTCATTCTACAGTCTGGGGTAGTGCCCAAGGTTTCTCAAAACTCATTGAACGCGCCCGAGGTTGCTTGCATTGGAGAATGCTGATGAGCATGGAAATGGGAAGGGGCCAAAGTACATTACTATAACCAAATACATTACTATAATCCAAAAAGAAGAGTCGCCCCAGAAGCATCAACGAACTTTTACTATCATTTCCTCGGCTTCGATGAAGATTGGCTTGCTAGACGTCAGGGTCCGATTAGATGAGTAAGACCCTTCAGCCGTCCCAGTAGCAGCGTAGTCGCCGACCAATGTACAAAACATTGAGTTAATATTTCAATTCAAGACATACTCCCCAGTGGATCTCAAATGTGTGTTTATGAAAATGACTCAAACTTGACCACGGATCCTAGTTACCATAGAGGAAATATTCATTACACAGGCGGGTATCGATCGCCCGGTCATCATGTCGGCGATTCAATGACTGTTAAGTCATCCCCATTTCAACAAGCAACAAGCTCGGCTAGCTCAGTTGGTTAGAGCGTCGTACTAATATTCCCATTCGGAAATATCAAGTCAATGCGAAGGTCCTCAGTTCAATCCTGTGGCTGAGCAAGTTGAATTTTTGCCCGTTTTTAGAAGGTATGTATCGTTTTGGATAATCGTGAGGAGAAACGCCTCCCGGTGTGAAGTGCCTGTATTCTCCATATGTGGACGTGATCAGTAGAATAAATGACAAGTGTGATTGAGCATAATATTTCACGCTGACCGCATTTACACTCAGCTAACTTGTTGTCTATTTGATACATGATACACACGCCCATTGGTATTCAATGCTCTGCGTGGTAAGATCACTTTGTAGTGCAGTGACAGGGCGGGCTGCATAAAAAAGACTGTGCTCAAGTCCCAGTGGGCAAAACTTTTGCTTAAAATTCTGCAACTAGGTCCCCACATTCCGCCTCGCCCGACCCGACGGGTTGGTTGGCGGGCCTAAAAAAAGTTTGAATTCGAACAACCGCACTACGCAAAAATCGCAAAAAGGAAAGAACAATGATATCTCAGTCAACTGAGATGCATTGGGAATTGAGCCCAATGCGGGGGTCGAACCCGCAGCCTTGAGATTAAGAGTCTCACGCTCTACCGATTGAGCTAACCGGGCAAGTTCTTTGTTAATGAACGACGAGGTCTTATCGAGGTCAATGTTAGAAGACGACCGGGTTAAGCCCTGGCGTAGTTGATTTACGGGGTGGCCGGGGTCGAGATCCATCTCCTTCTCAATTTGGGGGCCTTCTTTATAGTACTCATTACATTAGCATGTACAAGCATGTACAAGCATGACAATAGTCACGGCCCCTAACAGTCACTTGGCGAATGTATACTGCGTACCTAGACTTGCCTGAGTGAAACAATCGTTGGCTACGCTGATCAGTGGCCATACTCCTACTCCATTGATTTGTCATTTGACGGGCAAGCTTCACGGACGTCACCCTGCTTAGGTCCTTTGTCAGTTTCGACGATTGGCTGGTAACATCAAGGTCAAAATGGTAAAGGGACGGCGCCGGGTACCCAAAAGACGGGACGATCTCGAGGAGGCAAGCGACCCGGACGGGCACGGCGAAAACGCTCCGAGTGCGAAGAGAATCAAAGTGGAAGACGCACCTCCCTCACAAGACCCATCGCCATCCGCAAAGGGCAAAGATGTGGCGTCTGGTTCTAGAAAACCGCCGGCTCGACCATCCAGTCGCGTTCTCACACCTGCGGAGGCTGCTCGGGCCAGATGGGCCAACCCGGGCGCTGCGGCAGCCGAAACTTCCCCGGCAGGACCATCAGCACATGCCGCGCAAGCAGCTCCCGTGGCCGGTTCCAGCACTTCTGCTGCTCCGAAGCGACAAGCTATTCACCGGCGGCCCCAACCACCACCACCTACCAGGATAGGATCCTTTGGCGGAGTCGATCATTGGGGTCCGCCCGTTGACGAAATCCATACTCCTGTACCTTGGCCCAAGCGGATCTTGAGGGCTCTCGACAAGCAGGTCGGGAAGCACCAGGAGTCGAGCAATCACGTTTACATCGCGGCGTGTTCATCCACCGACGGTTACAAAGGAGGTGACGGACCGGCATTTGAGCTCCTGGGTACGTTTCGTTCCTTCGAGAGTGCGAATGTCAAGGTCATGGAACATGTGTGGGAGCATAACGAAGAATCTCTCGAGACGGAGGAGCTCATCAACGCTCCGAGTCTCCGTGGCGTAAGCTATGATATGGCTGCGCTCGTGTGGTGGGTTAACCCTGACGATGGATCTCTGGTTTTGCATGGACTTAATGATAAATGGGGATCATACAAGGCTTGGGTTGAGAGGAGAGAGATAGAGGCATAACGTGGTTATATCTCTGTAGTACTCTTGGTGAGGCTGTAGAGAGAGAACAAGCCAGGTTCTAACAAAGTCCCCCGAACACAGGTCTCATTTTCTATGTTTCAGAGCCCAAGCCTCGTGTTTGCTCGAAATAATCATACCAAACTTACTTTGGACACATGATTGAATGTAAAAGCTCTACACTTGGAGTCGGCTTTCATAAATTTTTGATCACCCGCAATTGTGTGTGGGAGTCACCATGTGGCGCGAAAAACTTGAAATGTGTGTACAATCATAAATACACTATCCGATGTAAATGAATTCTTTACCACTTTCTCATGTTAGAGTGACCACTCGGGAGATGTTCAGCCGGGACGGTTTACAAGCATCGCAAATGAACTGCCGAAACGATCTGCTTTGGCCTTCGCGAGGACGGCATTCAGAAGAGGGAACACTCTTAGCTAGTATAGGCTGATGTTTGGTCATGACGTAGAATCTCTAGCATCTAGTCTTCTTATCGTGAGTAGTACAATTGAGATCCGCAAGCGTGCATCTTTGGGCTTGACTTGTTCAGCTCCACACTGTCAGCTACACTAGGGCAAATGCCGACGACTGTCCAGGGGCCGTGGGAGTTGAGCCTGTACTCTAGGGCATCACCCGCGTTCTCATTCATTTGTGCCGCGCCTTTTTGTTTGTATCAAAGAAGATGGGTTTTAAGCAGAATTGAATGTCGACAAAGTCGGGCTGAATCGCGTTTTTGATCCAATTGTGCAGGTTGTACGAAGTAATGACACCTGCCAATCATGTCGACTAGACTTGTAGCTCTTCAGCCCCATTTGGAGCTGACAGCATTAGCGACGCGCGTACGCTGGGAATGCGGCATCGTGCCATTTTTGTTCTCTTTCTAGAATCTAAAGTGGCATCACTGCCGACGCACAACAGGCAAGTTTGGCAAGCATCTCAAGCCTAGATATTATGCTTATTTGGCTGCTAACCGACGAGAATCTTTTGAAACAGCTGGTAATTTACCACGAGCTGTCAATTACCCACGGGGTCCCTAGCAGCTGCCAGGTATCGAAAACCGCCATGGTTATAAAAAAAATGCCATGCTGCCAACCGACGTTGTGGTACCTCGTCTCGACTGAGAGTAGCTTATGGGAAAGAAGGCTCGTGGTTCGGCAAGGTAGGCGAGCGTGCCCCTGTGAGAATCATTGACCAGTGTCCCTCCCCCCCGGCACGCTCGGTAGGTGTGGCCCATTGAGCCCCGTCGTGGAGTCTAATCTCCGTTTTTGTAAAGCCACGCACGTAGACCAGCTGGCCAGACTCTCTTTCCTCTCTGATCGGCAGTTGGCGAACGCGGCGCAGCAAACTTCAGACTTCTGGACTCGTCTCTGATGGTGGACGAGATGGGCGAGACGGGACCAAGGTGGACTTTTTCCGACTCGGTACTGTTGGTAGATATCAGAGTGAACCGTGCCGCGATTGATGAGGTCCAATATCCATTGTAGTATATTTAGCATAGGCAATCTGTCGCGTCATGGGCTTTCGCTCCCAAGCGACGACGCGAACAATCTTCTGGGCGCGGCATGGCCAGGGGGTGGTGGTAATCATTGGCAATGAGCCGGTAGGAGGAATCAAGTGCAGGTAGTATGCAGTTGGCAGTAGTACTGTTGTATTGCAGGAACTAATCTTAAAAAAACCCGCCCCGCAGGCACTGGGCGGCCGTCGATTTGCCAGCAAATAATGGGGACAAGGTGCCTAAAGGTAGCGGCCGTGGGCTTCGTTATCGCCGCCGTCAAAAACCATTAACCACTGAGAGCTTCGAGGGGTCTTGTCTTGGGGGGTTTCTCCTTGCTTGCACTCAAGCCTGAATGAGGTCACCCCCTGCTAGCGAGCTTGAGTAGCGCCGATTGTTGCACCCCAAACTGACTGGCGATCCCCTTCTCCTTTTTCGCTGCAGAAGTATCTTTCTTTCCATTGAAGGTTTTCCTGTCTGTCGGAGCAAGCGACATACTTTTCTCGTAAACACCACAAACATTCGAGAGGCTTTGAGCATTTTTGCAGCCCCTCTGACACTCGTTTCTGTATTTTTTTGAGTTTCTGCACGCTCGGTGGATTGTTTTGTCAGTGGTTACCTGCAGCACTTCGAAACCTCCCCATTGGTGCCGACCACCCGCCTCCCCCGTTCTCCAGAACCTTGAATCCTGCCTGGGGACTTGGCACATGAACGAATCCCATTGAAAGCAAGAACCAGAGACAAACCACTTACCCCCGCCGTCGACGGCTCCGTTCACCTCAATTAATCATACTCCCGCCACTGTCCACACACAACCATGGGAATCGACTCCATGGAGAAAGGCACACGGGTACGGAACTTCGTCTTTGCACGACTCTCGCGGTCGCGGGCCATAATCCTTGGCCTGGTCGCCCTTTTCCTCACATTCTACGTGCTTTCGCCATACGACAGCTCACTTCGCTCTACGATACGATGGCAATCAACCGTGGCTAGCGACTACGCCCAACACTTGCACCCCGACGACAAATGGCTTTTCAGGGACCAAAAGTATCCCATCGACCCCTCCCAAGATATCGGCGTCATTGTCAAGACTGGCTTCGGAACTAGGAATCGAGTGCCAAACGTGCTGGCAGCCTTGGGCAACGAGACGTTGGATAATGATGTTCTGATCATTCAGGACTACCCAGTAAACGCCAGAAAGCCATGGATCACTGGCAATGCAAAGACCGTGGAGACGGTCGACATTATCAGCTGGATGATCCGCAACGGCAAACTCGCCGACCATGGAAAGAACGAGAGGCTCATGAAGTATGAGCATCTTGTAGACGCCATCGAGGATGAGGACTACTTCATGGCAGACACTCTGGCCAAGGGATACGGATGGGAATTGGATGCTATGAAGGTATGGAAAACCCGGTTGTTCTATCATTATTCCCGTATTGTTTCTAACAGATCATGTTTCAGTTCATCTCGGGCCTGCAGTACGCCTGGGATAAGATGCCCAAGAAGAAGTGGTATGTCATGTCCGACGACGACACATATGTCATCAAGTCATCTCTCGGTCTCGCCCTCGGCCACCTCGACTACAGAGTCCCACATTACCTCGGAAACCCGGTTGGTGATTTTCTGGGACGTTTTGCCCATGGAGGTTCATCTGCCGTCATTTCGGGTGCGACCATGGCCAAATTGTTTGACAGGAACCCCATTGCTGTCAACGAGGCCCACATCGAATCCATCAGCGCCGTCTACGGCGACAAGCTTCTCGCAACGACCCTGATGAAAATTGGAGTCTACCTCAACGAGGACTATGCCCGTTTGTTCAACGGCGAGCCCCCACACATGACCCGTATGTGGGCAGACCGCTTTTGCCTGCCCCTGGTTTCTTTCCACGGTTTGGGAGACGGCAATCTCATGGAGGAGACCAACGAGCACTTCAAGCACATGAACCAGCCCGTCTTCTGGAGGCAACTGGCCAGCATCTACGGTGCTGCCGACTTTCAGTCATTTGTGGCCGAGCCAGTCCGGGTCAACATGGACTTTGTAGGCCGTCTCGACGAGCACAGCACAACGGTAGTCAACACGGAAACAATCGAGGATTGTGTTCGCATTTGCGGAGATCACTCGACCGAATGCCTGGCTTGGACCTGGGACCAATTCAGCAAAACTTGCCACTACGCCCCTTGGGCAATCATTGGCGACTACCGGGAGGGCTTCCTCTCTGGCATGAACTATGCTCTGGCACAAAAGCTGACCGATGGCTGCCATGGTACACGGTCACCTGCCACGGCCACCGAATAGACTTGGTCCATAATTTCCGTTATGTTTTTTGCTTTCCACCTGTACATAGACACTTGAGGGTACGAGGCGTTGGGGTTGCACATAGTTCGAATGTTACAAAAGAGCTATTGGACTGGTATATATACTTAGAGCTGCTGAAAGCAATCGGCTCGAGCTTATTGACATAGATCTCCTAAAAGGAGACGATTGAGGAAAGGAATTAATGAAGCCACGGACGACAGTGTGCCCGGAGGCATGGTAGAAGTAAGATGGATTACGCCTACGTCTAAACTTAATTCCAAAATATCCCATTACAGACACTTCTGATGCATTCATGACACTCGGTTCGTGGAGGCCGGAGCCCAGTATGTGCAAAGTCAAAACGATCAGAACGGGAGAGCTTTCAGACTTGCGTGTTGAGTAGTTCCAAAAAAGATCTTGATCTGTCAACTGACGCATCACATTCAGCAAGATATGAAAGCCAGAGCCTGCGGAGAAGAACGTTGCATTTAATTGTTTTCTCGACGTTATTAATTCCACCTGCCTAGTACTATACAATGTGATTGACACAAATACAATCCCGGTCATCTTACACAATGTGTGCAGGATCCATGCGGCGGGGCAGCTTCTCAGAAATCTTGCCCATGGCCTGTTCCTCCAGGGAGTCGAGCTTGTTGTCGATCTTATTCTCAAAGTGCTTGGCCTTTTTGCTGAGGAACGTGCGGAAGACGCCCCAGCCCGTGGTGGCCATCCAGAGGAGGACGTTGACGAGGTCAATCCAGACGGCGACCTTCATGAGGCGGACGCTGGTGCCTTCGTAGTCGGTGCCGCTCTCGCGGTGGAGAAAGATGCCGGCAAAGACGCCAAAGACGACGAGCCAGCCGACGGACAGCACGGCGTCGACGATCCAGAGGCGGTAGACGGGCACAAAGGGGATGCAGTAGACGACGGCGGTGATGGCCGACGCGCCCGCCACCACGGTGCCGTACATCCAGGCCGCCGACTGCAGGTGGCTCTCCTGCCGGTCCTCGTCGACGCGGTGGCCGTACATGCCCACGATGATGAGGGCAAAGATGAGCTGGATGCCCCGGGCGATCCAGCGGGCCATGTTCTCGTACAGGCCGATTTGCTTGGTGGCGACGCCCTTGCCGGCTCTAGCGGCAATCTTGCGTGCTGTGAGGAAACCCATTTCGTTTGTTGGTTGATGGTGATCTGTCTAGATGTTTTGTTTTTTGGTGTATGATGTGGGAATTATTTGGCCGGTTTTGGGCGGCTCTGTCTGTATGGTTTGTGTGACTTGTGGTGGGGTCTCTGTGCGAGTTGTTCTGGTGTCTCGACAAGTTAATGGAGACGGTGTTTGATGATTAAAGTGTGTTGTCGTGAGACTGTATCGTAATAGTGAATGACTGCCAGCGTCGTCCGTCTATGATTCTGATGGTAATGACCGAAAGAGAGAGAAGAGGAAAAAGAAAAAAAGTTTGTTGACTGGTAGTCTGAGTGACTAGGACGTGTTGTGAATGACAAACAAATAATGGAGGAATAGATTTCAGAAGGGGAACCAACACGAGTAGAAATATGAAGTCTTGAATCTTTTCTTTGTGGGCTGCCAGTTGGTCAACAAGGGACAAACGCCCGCGACTCTCGTCTTTGATTGTTCCCTTTCGATTGACGCTGGACATGCCGCTTGAAACAAAGAAGTACTATAATCAGCATCAACATGGTGCATCGTGAGCCAACCAAAGACGGGGTATCCACTCGTATCCACTGTTCAACGTGGAGGTGGCCCGTGCTTTGCCGCCGTGTCTTGTCGCAGGTCTAGAAAAGCGCCAGGGTCACGACTGGTTGTCGATGGCCCTTGAACCCTTCGACCTGCAGCGCCTAAGTATTTCGTCGGGATTGCCTTTTGCTTTTGCAATGGCCGCGCGCTTCTCCCGGGGGAGGCAGTGCGCTGTAATTCCCGAAACGATCACCGCGGACCCTCTATTTACGTCCTACAGGTCATTCTTGTCGCTTCGAGTCGTCTTAAGCGCACTGGGCTTGAAGACGGCCATGTCAGCGACGACAGGTCACGCTAGGCTTGTCGGGTAATCAGGCACAAATTGTGGATCGAGGACAGGGCATGCACTCTGGGGGAGACGCGACGGTGATAAGCTGCTGCAGCTGGGAATATCGTGACTAGGAATCATATGAATGATTGCTTGGATCTAATCGCTTCTACCAAATCACCAGATCGCCGATCCACAGCTAAGCTCAACTCATCACGTGCGCATTTCTCTCCCTTACATTCACCATCTTCGTTCCTTTGACAAGATGGAAAGATTCTTTTTCTCCTCTCTTGTCCAGAGCGACCCTCCTGGATGAACTCCACTGAATATCTACCTCAACGCAATTTCTCCCTCTCTCTGTCCAAAGATGCCCTGTTCGAAAGTTAGTGATGGGCAAAACCAATTGCGCTGTTCTGCGGATGACCTACCAGGAACTTGTTTCCAGCATGGGTGGCTCTGGAAATAAAGGACACTAGCTTCAGCACAGCGACAAGCAGCATGAAAGCAAATATCAACACCAAGATCCCAAGCAGAGTCCAAAAGCCCCCACCGTTATTCTTGTTTGGGGGCGAAGAAGAAGGCGGCTGATCTCCTTCCAGAGGCGCCTGCTCCTCGATGCCGTCGCACCAGAATCCGTAGCTGCCTGCGTCAGACGAAGGCATCTCCAGACAAGCGCCGAGCAGGTTCTCGCCGACGGCCGCCAGAGACGCCGGCTCTCCTACACAACCCGGGGTGGAGTAGCGGGCGAACAGCGCCTCGGTTCCGTTGCCGCAGGTTGCGGCGCCATAGATCTTGATCTGGCGCAGGGCCTCAATGTTCATGCAGACGTCGCTCATCGGGTGTCGGAAGGTCGGTGCCCTGTTCGGTAGGCCGCGCACCCAACACGCGTTGTCGGAGACGGAGCCGGCCTTGTTGGCGCCTGCGACATTATCGGCGTTGGCGACGTAGCTGGGTGCAGCGCTAATGAGGCTTGACGCCAGGCCGAGAACTAAGACTATGGTCTTCAACATGTTTGGTGGCCCTGGTGCTCGTTGTTGATAGAATATGTCCGCTTGGTGATAACTTTGTTGGTAAGTCCGTAGACGATGCAGGCGGCTTGGCCGAGGGTAATATGTAGAGAGTCCAGATCAGGCTCTGATGAATCCTTCGCCAAGGCTCGCATGATGCCGGGCTTTTTACGAATGTCCCATTGACCATGTCGACCAGTGAATGCTGACAGCACAAGTGGATAAATAGACTATACCATGCGTTACTGCGGCACAGTCGTATAGAAATACAGCTGAACGTGGCGAGGCCACTAAAATTGATTTAAATCAACAGCGATGTTACCTCGATTGAGGCTGGCTGCATAAATGCCTTGTATTTGGTTGTGCTAGTATGATATGATCCCAAACGCCCGGCATATATGCTGCCTAGATTTGACTGGACGGCTACAAGGTTACGCGATGTTCGCATGCAGTGGTGCCAAAAGTCCTCAATACTTTCAATCCCCGGGTTTCAATTGAAAAGATGCGAGCGCTCGGACTTGGGATTCCTTTTTACTAAATTTTCTCTGCAAAGGTCCGTCCATAATGATCTCGATGTGGTTCCAGTACCGCAATTAGTCCAGAGATTGATTAAAGGCATATTCAAAGAAGCTGCACTTTGAAAGAAAGCGAGTTTCCCTCCGACTAAGCGTTAGTTAAGCCAAGTCGCGAACTTTGCAAAAGAAAGCGAGAAATTACCAAAAGAATATAGAAAGAAGCGAGGCTGTTTATCTCGAATGGAGTTAGGTACAAATTAGACAGGCATGAACCGGGGCTCAACATCGCCTACCCAGCAATCTACGACTTTTGGCAACGCGAATAGAGTAATTAAGATAGGGCAAGAAGATCCCATACCTTAGCCAGCGGCATCAATTCTATAGCATAATTCTTGTTTGTGATTGAGGTCATTCCTGCAAACGCCTTGGACTAGAAGGATCGTGTGTTATGAATGCCTAAACCTCCGGATATGCCATGTCCCGGTCCTGGTTTGCATTCACTTGCGCTCGGGCGGCCGATCCATGTTGCAACGATTCCGACCAGCCCAGTGTAAAAATAAACACCTGTAACCCAAAGATAGAGGGGAAGACGGCGTAGAAGTGAGCCCAAAATCCATGACGACCCTTTTGACGCTGAAAAGGGGTGCATGTTCTAGCTCTTGTCGACTCAATCTAGTGAGCTGGACTAAGTTGCTGTCAGCCTCCAATTCCTCGATGGTTCTCGGCAAAAGAGCTCTCTTCTTGTTTATTTCAGCACTGGAGGACGGTCTGAAAACCGAGCAGGTCGACCGGGTCATGAGCCGAAGAGGGTGTTGTGCACTGGCCTTTCGAGCATTCAATCGAGATTCGTACACATCATTGTAGGAACCGTCCAAGAGGCAAGGTCCTCCCCCCACACGCCGATATTGACTAGGAAGTCGGAGTAAAGGAAAATAAACTTTCTTCGACGCTACATTAGCAGAGCCAGGATACAGCCAGCCTGTTCCTAGGGACTAGCCGGCACACGACCCGTGACGCGATTGACTATAGACTGTGTGGGTGGCAGCTCGATGCGGTATCTCACGGACCCGACAGCTTGGTAACTTGAATGCCAGGGAGGCGTTCTGCATCAGAATCAGGAGTGATCATCGACAAGAACGTTGGAGAAGCTCGGAAATAAATTGGTGTGCATGAAAGAGCGCACTAAACTCAATCATAAGCTTGTGTGTGGTAAGATTGCTCTAAGTCTATTGCCGCATCACGATGGCGTGCGGAGAGGAGGGATAGTGTATGGTGTATCGGAGCATTTCTTGGCATGGCAGATGCTATCCATCCACACATCTACAATGCGAGCGAATATGGAGCTATATGCTGGATGAATCTATTCAATTGGCAATTTTCATGGACAAGATTGTTGCATATCATAGTGCGATTGGCCTCGGCCGGGTTACTCTCAAGGCTATGTTTCCTGTCTCCTCTTCGCTCCTCAAATCCTCCGTATAGGTCTCGAAAGAGAACGCGGGAGAATGGGAATCTGATGCTGAAGCCATCCGAAAAAAAGTTTTGTGCAAGGCCTTGTGTATGTCATTTGCCTGTCTCTTCAAGAATGAACCAGACCATGGTACACTAGATTCGTCTTTATGACATAATAATTCTGCACATGTGACCTGGGTATAGGCCCAGAGTATGGCAGCACTTGCTGCTTGGTGCAGCAACACCACCAATCATATTCTAGGTGATCATGGTGGTGTGAAGACAAAGTCGCTATCGTTGACAGCGCCTGGAAGAAAACGAAGCCGAAGCTAGATGGTCCGGTTTACCGGAATGGAGCGTTCCTAGGGAGCCGATTTACCGGGACACCATACAATCCTTGGAATCAAAGAGTGCATGTCTAGATCTGTCCGAGTCTCCCGAATAGCGACTATTTTCCCACTCACTGAGAAAAAGGCCGGCCTGCGAGACTAGTCGATGATGCACCCATCACCGCCTCTAGTCTTCCTTGTTTGGGTCCTGAACTCAAGTTTACGAATTCGAATCCGGTGATCTTCTAAGTAACTGCGCGACTCATATTCGTGTCTATATATATGAACATTGGCAATTATCCTTCAAGCTTGCAGATGACATTGGCGATCTTCTGTCCAGCTTGGATCTATTACGTGCAGTCTTGATATCAGAGTTTGGAAAAACCGGTCTTGGGATCCGTGAGCTTTGAAGACCATCATCGACCTGCGACTCTGCTATTTTTGTCCACAGCCGGTGCATTCCACGAATTTGGGAGCAGATGTCGGTGCCGATCGTAGCATGAATCTTCTTTTACGTAGTAAAAAGCGCCCTATAAGTATCTGAAATCATTCCACCTCAATACTTCTTCAGCCATCCACATTCTGAAATCACTTCACAGACATTCATCAAGAGTCAAAGTTTTACCTTTATTATACACCATCATGCATATCATCAAGATACTCGCAGCAGCACTCTTGCCCGCCGTCGTGGTGCAAGCCGCTCCCGGCGCCGAGCCAGAGCTGGTGACACGAGGTGGAAGTCAATCCTGCTACGGTGGCCAGTCTTGGAACGACAAGGACAAGTGCTGTGAGTGTCCCGACGGCAAAGAGTGGCAGGACAACAAGTGCAAGTATAAGCCCATGCCAAAGCCCAACTGCAAGAACAATGAGCACGCTTGCTGCGCCAAGGACAAGAATGATTGGTGCTCCTACGGTATGTTGATTCCCTGCGTTGTCCCTGTTAAAGGAAACCCGTGGTCCAAGGCTGATGATCGAGATTAGATGATTCCAACAAGTATTGTCGGAACAATGGAAAACATGTCACTTTCTGTGCCAAGTGGGGCAAGGAGCAGGATTGGTGCAACGATTATTACGGCTAGCAATCTGGGACAATCTGGGATATCATTGAAATATGGTCCTCAGACGCTCAAGTGTCAATTCCTGCGAATTTGAAGGTTATTAATTTTGTGCCAGAGAAAAGAAGATGAGAAAAAGTTGATATGGAATCTTTTGTTGTTAATTGGGGTTTGGCCGATATTTCTCATTCCTTACCTCTTTGAAAGATGTGTAATAGCTCGCATAGTGTCTAATAATGTTGGATTATTGTCCGTGTTTTGCGCTCATCAAGGCGTGCAAGTCTCATTTAAACCAGTGCGGAAGGTGATGAATGTCAGATGGGAGTGATTGTCACCACGCCACTCTAATCAATCATGACCAAGTGATTTGAACAATTGATTTTATGCTTTCGTGTGACTTCAGCCACTCTTTGAAATTCAAGCATCTCAGCGACAATGTCTCTCTGCAATCCCGTTAGATCTTCAATGTTTTGTTGCATCGTTCTCAGATGAGTAGCTGCAACGTTGATCGAGAAGCTATTAAGGAAACATCCTTCGAGGCCCTGTAACATTGAAGCAGTCTCCTGCGACGTAGAAATCGTGCACTCTAATGCGCGCAAGAGTATACTCTGTACAGAGCAAAGTGGCGCCCCGGTCGCGGTCCAATAGGATGCTCAGAGTGCGCCACGGAAATCGCCGTCTGAACACTCGCGTCAGATTTGGCTCACCCGGATACGCCATTGCACTAACCTAGCCTATTGTAAAGCGCGACAAGTCCGGATCCTATACAGTGACTCAAACCCAGCGCGACAATTGGATGGGAAAGCTGAAAGTACTTGTGTTGTAGCCACGAGGCGCAGACACAATATCATGCTTTCGAAAAGCCTTTTATCCGAGTGCCAAAGTGATTGAGAGTTTGTCAACCAGTATGATTGCTTGGGGAAGAGCGGCACAAGAAATTTGTACGCCACAATTGATCCATGGCGCAGCCCGACAGGCTTTTCAAGATATAAATACACCTGACAAAATAAGCTTACATTTAGGAATACGGACTATGGTTTTCGTACCATGATGCTAGCTCGCTAGGATTTTCTTTTTTGTCTTTATCCTAATCGCAATACCATCCTCGACATATAGTACTACTAGATCGCATTGACTAATCGCCTGGTATTGATTGGAGACGACGCCTGTAGGTAATCGTTATGGGCAGGTCTAGGCAGCTCAGTCCACTCGTCCACTCACTAACCCTTGCTGACGGGCGTCCCTGTCACGATAGGTGCCCAGCTCCGACCGAACCGAAATTGTCGTGCGCAATCTTAGCTCATCACCAACTTGCCCATCCCGGTGTATAGTCTGGCAGGATTCTAATACTAGGCCAATCAGGTTTGGTACGATATGACGTCTCTCGTATCTGTGCAGGAATCACACTCAACTATTGGCGGCACAGCCCATGGGCCTCTCAACGGGTTTGCGAAAGACCTAGGCAGGTACCCGTAGTTGATGCCAGAAACTAAACGAACTTTTTTGCTTTTCGATGGGAAAGATCGATTCCACGAACGATGATGATGTGACTAACATGTCGAACCAGGGAGCCACTGCTCTTGTCATCTGTTGCCTATCCGTCCCATATTTCAAGCACAAGAAGAAGGTATAAAGGTCATCTTGATCTCCTCGAACATCCTACCTCCTGTTCATCAACTCCCATCTTCTTGACATATCTTCAAGCCAACCCCCCCTGCCTTCCCCACCACCAATAAGAATATAACTTTGTAGCTGTATAATCCGGAGAATTTCTTTGTCAAAATGCACAGCCAAGCCATCCTCGCCACCGTCCTCCCCCTGGTATCATATGCCGTCGCGCGCCCCGTCCTCGAGTCGCGCGACGCATCGACCGACATCACCATCACCAGTCTGTCCGCCACTTTCCCCTCGTCGGGCCCGTATGGAGATCCTGAGGTGGACTCGTTTGTCACCATTGGCGTGACCTACCCGGACCCCGCCGCCGCGAGCAACTCGACGCTCAGCACCACCTGCACCGTCTCTTGGCCCAGCGGTACCGACCCTGCGCCGACCGAGTGGACCGACTGCGCTGACCCCACGCTGTCGTTCCGCCTGCCGACGGACGGGTGGACGAGCACTGGCAACTTCCGTGTTGAACTGTGGGAGACCTTGACATCAGACGGGTAAGTGACAAACAAACAAAAGAGGAAGAAAAATAAAAGAGGAAATTCTGCTACGTGCGCGCAAGGAACGATTGGCTAATGTTTGTTCTGCAATAGCGCTGGTCTGGACGCGGCGCACCTGCTTCGGATGAATCCCAACGACCCAAGCAGCGCAGACTCGCTGCTGTGGTGCCAGACGTACGGCAAGTTCAGCCCGACGCAGTGCACGCTATCGGGGCCGTACGGACAGACACCGAGAACCGTCACCATCTCGGCGACCGAGGGAAGCGCCAGACCAAATTAGGATGTTCTTTTGCGTAGGGAAAAAGATCAAAAACGACACCAAAAAAAGATTGCCAGCGGCCGGGAAAAGCGGCCGGTGATAGACAAGGATAGACAAATCTGGGGAATGGATAGAACCGGGGGCACAAATTCTCTTGACATCGATGCAACGAGCATACATAATCATTAATTCTCGTGGAATTGGTCTCGTGGTCGGTGCTCGGCTCGGATCACTTATCACGAATCAATATAGTCAATCAAAGATTACAACGTTCCAATCATCTATCTGATTGATCACCTCGGGAAGAGACAGGAGATTTCGGCTTGAAGATCATGTGCTTTCAACCTCGGATGCAGCTGAGACTAGATTCGCACTTGATTGCCAGTAGCGCGCTGTGATATTCACAGTACACAATCATATGAACTGAAGTCGAAGATGGTGCTCGCACTTTGACCATGCCGCCATCTCAAATATTCGAAACACATTGGCAGACGGTAAGAAATTCAACGATTTGCATTCCCTCTAGAGGACACATCAAGCGGCTTAAGATGTGTTCTTTTGTCCTCGTAGTCTGCCTGAATTGCCATTTTGAGGCAATCGTCAGCCTCAAGCAACGCGTAGACCCCTGGGACCAACACAGCCAGCCATCCGGAGCGGGTTGGAAGGTTGCAAGGAGAGGAACTACTACTTGGGTCATATGAGGGGAGGGGGAGAAGAAAGAGGGAAAACTGTTGAGGATGATATCAACATTGTCTTATTAACTTGACCCAAGGAACCATTTAGCGATAGTGGTTTGGATGTGATTGGCCATGAATTATCGATCTCATATCCCAAATCTTGGTCATCTTGGCGCAAAAGTCCAGAACAGTAGCAATAGACCCGCCGAAATCAGCCATCACTCACATGCAGGCCAAGACTTTTCAGGGTCCTCTGTGCTTGATATCCCCCCTCCCCACCTTCCCCCTCGGGTCATGTCGCCCTTGTCGCTAAAACGTGCAATTGGACTTGGGGACTTTGGGGGGTTCTTGACACTGGGCAAAAGAGACAAGAACTTGCGCCGATTATCCGTGGTTATCGTCCATTGTCTTGTACATGTGCTCTCTTCTTGGGGGAGTCGCATGCCGATGTCTGCTCGCATGCTGCTGTCTTGTCGCATGCAATGGTCATATAGACCGAACAGCGCAGCGCCGCATAGTGACGGAGGCGGCGCGGCGCAGAATAAGGTTGCAGGACACAATGCTAGAGCTTTTAACTCTATTTACCTTACATATATCCAGTTCTGAGGATTGAAAGCATGTCCGCTATACTGATCTGGAGAGCGGGAATGTGGGCGGTTGTCCGAGGTGCCAAGTATACTTAGGCTATTTGTTGAACAATAAAATTCCCGGCGCTTCCCCAGATAATCTCATTTCTCTAGTGTCTATAGCTAGTAACTAGCCCTACTGTCGGTAACATTTGATCTAGTCTGGACTCTCTCACTCACTTTTCCCACTCTCTGCTCACAGGCACAGGCACAGGTGATCGACTCTGTGGTCTTGGCTTGCAGCTACTGCATATCAGTGCCGTCACGACCCATGTTTCAGGGCTGCCCACCACGACGCTAACGGCTATAAGAAGTGGATGGCCGCCTACATGGCCCAAAACAGTATGTGGTTAATCTTTGGCCACTTCTCTGATAGAGATAATGGAATAGGAACATTTGTTGCTCGGTTTTGTGGTGCCGGAGCCGAGATCCGGGTAATTGTCCATTTTCGTTCCATTGTACCCAATAGCCAATTGCCCCCCTCTCTGCCATATCTTATTATAGGCATGCTCCAGAGTCACCAAACTCTATTTAGTGATAACGCAATCCGGACCCTTGGTCATTAGTTGATCGACTATCTGCTTTCATAATTCATTAGATCAGATCCGGGTCCGGCTTGCTTTCTCCTAACGCTTTCCTCTCCCCCACGGCACCCCGGACCAGCGCATGCCAACGATGGCTGGCTTGCTGTCCTGCTGGATCGCAACCGTCATCGCAATCATCAGTTACTCTTTGACATTTTCTCATAATGTCGTCGAGGCCGTGGAAGTGCTGGGGACAAAGTATCCCGACTTGCGATGCGAAACCAACGCCCCTCCGCAAAGGGCTCTCAACTTCACCTCGGTGAGCGTGCCTGTCGGGCCGCGGCCGTGGGGCTTGGTGTACCTCAATGAGAACTTTGCCTTTGCCGCCATCAACTTTTCTATTGGCGTGCTGGACGTTCGGCAATTGGAGCCCCGGCTACTCAACATGATTCCGTTTCCAGAGGAGTACCAGATGGGCAACGACAACATCACGGCTGACGGCTACGGATATCGCGAGCTCATCTTATCTCACGACAAGCGAAATTTGTACGTCGCCACTGGCTATGGCGCTGTGATTCTCGACACTGCAAAGGCTATCCTGGGGAGCAATGATTCCATTGCGGGTGTCTTGAGTAGCGATGGCTATGTTGGCCGAAGTGCCGTGGAACTGTCCATAACGCCCGATGACAAGTTTGTTTTCATCAGCCAAGAATTTGGAAGCAATGCCTCGTATAATCGTGGGGCGGTGGAGGTCTTCAAAGTCACTAGAGAGGCCGATGGCAAGGTTTCAAGTATATGGCGAGGTAGGCAAAGCCCTGTATTTAATTAGCTGTGTGCCACATGGATGTCACTATAGACTCCCATGATGGATTCGACTAGACTCGTCATGCTGACCTTGAACTCGTGCAGGCTTCATTGCGTTAGGATTTGCAGTTGTCGGCCAGCAGTTTTCGAATGATAACACAAAGTTGTTCGTGACTAGCGAATTAAACACGACCAAAGGGACAGTTAACGACACGGCCGGTGTTATAAGTGTGTTGGATGTAGCAACACTCAAGGTGACACCAGGCAAGGCACTGATTACCAAACTCAACAACGGATGTCGCCCAGTTCGCTGCGACGTGTCGGTAGACGGGCGACAGCTCTGGGTCACGGAGCGCGATGCCAACACACTGGCCATATTCGATGCCGAACAGCTTGCCCTCGGAAATAACAATACCGATGAGGTCCTCCTGGGTGCCGTCACCACTGGCACTTCACCTATCGGAATTGCCGAGGTGGGAAGATTTGTCTTGACAGCCGACTCCAACCGGTTCGACTACGAGAATGCAACTACCGGAGTCACCGTGGTGGATACAATAACAATGCAGCAGCTCGGACAAATACCAACCTCAGATTTTCCACGGTCGCTAGCGGTCAGCCCCAGTGGAAATAGATTATTGGTTTCCGAGTTTGGTGCGGGCACCATACGTGCGATAGACGTGACGTTGCTCAACAGTTTCTGAGAGTCGAGCATATGTAGAAAGAATCAGATGTATATAAGCATTACTCGCTCCATTCATAGATAGTCGCGAAACTGATCAATCATCTGGCTTCGCCCTCGTAGATGCCTTCACAACCATATACTAGTCGGAACAAGCGACAGTAAAGTGGGAGTGTCACATTTCAAGTCACGCAAAATATCTTTCCATTGACTACCTGAGGAGTTGCTTGCGATTATTGCTGATAGTAGTTGGGAGGGTAGCTCTGGTGATGTTGTTGATATTGTGGGTCGGGAGTTTGTTGAGAGTATCCGTACTGCCCACCATGCTCGTTAGAGGGAGGGTAGTTCTGATACTGCTGGTGTTGTGGTGCAGAGTTATAACTCTGCTGATGGTATTGTCCACCTTGATAATCATTGGAAGGCGGTTGGCTCTGGTATGATTGGTGTTGTGGAGGGTTGTAGCTTTGCGGGGGATACTGTCCGCTTTGTTGCTGCTGGTGGTGTTCAGTCGTGGGTGGAGGAACCGCCTGATGTCCACCTCCCAAATTCTGTGTCGGTGTGCCAACACTGACACCTTCATTACCGATATCGTCGGGCACCTCGATCTTGACCTTGGGCAGATACTTCTGCACCTTTTGCTCAACCATGCCATGCACAAAGAGCCAGCTCTCCATCTCGAGCTTACGGTGACCACCATTCACCACACCAAGAATGCTCTGGCGTAATGTCTCTTGGAGCTTCCGTACCAGACCACGGATTTTCTCCACAAGCTTGAACTTGATGTCATCTCCGAAGCCACGGTCGGCTGTCGTTCCGGCATCGCGATCGAGCTGCGAGTCAAAGGGGTTACCTCCCAGAATCTTCTCCAGAGGTCTCTGGAACTGATCAGGCAAGAGTTCGAATAGCCGCTTTTCGATCTCTCCAAGGAGTTTGCGGAACTCGATTCTGACCTCCCTGTGAACCTTGGCAAGACCAGTGGTCAACTTATCGCTGATGACCTTTGAGAAGCCTCCACCACTACCTCTATCCTCGCCACCGCGATCGCCTTCGCCATCGCCGAGACCCCTCGAGGCACCCTCATCAGAATGCTTTTTACCAAACAGGCCCCCAAGGCCCTTGACCAGGTCTTCCACGTGATCCTTGATTTCGGCCTTGGCCCCGTCACCCAGGTCTCGGGCACTCGAGTTGCCACGCAGCCACTTCTTGATATGGTCCAGAGCAACGCGGGTAAACTGTTCTGCAATCGGGCCGTGCTGCTCTCTCAGCTTGGCACCGACCTGCTCCTTGATCTCGGGAGAGATGGTTCGAGCCTTTTCCTCGGGGCTGCGTGCAGCGTCCTTGATGGTGTTGCTCATGACACCCAAGAGACCGTCAAGTTCGAACTTTGGGCCTCCTCCCTGACTCTGATTCTTGTCGAGGTGGTCTTGAACGACATTGATGGCGGCGGACAGAAATCCCTTGGCTCCAGAGAGACCTTCGTTGCTGTTGAATCCACGTGACTGCACGTCGGGGCCACCGCGAGACTGCGAGCCGCCATCTTCGGTGAGGTTGAAGATGTCCCGAAGGTCATCCTCCGCTTCATCGGTGATCTTGCTGAAGCTGCGTGTCAACTGGGCGACCTCGTCCGCAAAAGGCAGGGACCTGTGGCCGTAGGAATCTGGAGGAGCATCGCTCAGGCCTCTCGAACCTTCTTCAGAGCGGTCCTTCTTGTTGAAGAGCGAGCGAAAGGCATCAACGATGTGGTCTTCCAGGCTGTCAATGGTCTTTTGCTGAAAGACGTCGATCTCAGAGGCGATGCGGGGTTGGATCTGAGGCCCTAGAGAGTCGACATACTCGTCGACCTTTTTCATCAGCACCTCCGGGACGCCGTGAGAAGACATGATGGCGATAGTATTCAAGCTCAGTATATGAACCTGGCCGAATCGAGAAGGACAAAGAAAGTTACAAGGACTGAGTTGGGACTAGCATAAAAGGTTGTGATCATGTTTTGGTGATGGAGGTGGGGAGCTCAGCCCAGTGAGCTCACCGTAATTTAGTGGACATGTGTACCGCCCTGCGCCTGCCGCCTTACTTACCCCGCGCCCCACCAAACGAGACACAGCCCCAGTCGACTCCCAGTATTCTGGCAAGAATGTTTTCAGTGTGAATTCTATCTTGAAAAACAACAGCGGAACTATGGAAAGATCTACTAACCTGTCTCATAATACAACCCAGGCTCTATTGTAAAATATGCTCATCATACATATCTGGTCACTCGACCGCGCTCAAGTGTGCTATGTGCCAGAACTGAAGCGCAACATGAGCTCTTGGCGCAGCGTTTCAGCTCGTCGATATCGGCGGCTAGATGATTGCCTTGCTGCCCAAACATCACGGAATAGAGGCACAAGCGACGAAGTCTTCCGTAGCGGGAGCTCGGCGTCTACACAAGCGCTAAGTAGGTTGATGTGAGCAGGGCCACAATTACGACTTTCGCAATGATTGGCGCCATGGCCTATGCACAGCGAATTTCGACAAACATGACAGGCACCACCGAGTTGCCCTACACCAAACGCGTGTCGGGCTCAGCTCGCACGGCGTCGGTCGGGACCTACGTGACGTGCCCCCAAGGTCGCCTCCAAGGCCAATGGAGATGCCATCACCCAGTCCGTCACGCCAAATAAAATCATGGGATGCAGGATCATGTGTGACATCATCAGTATTAACCAGACTTATATTTTCGTTGGCTTTTCCAGTAGGAACCTGACTACTATCTCAGCCGCAAAGTCCGAATCATCGTCGAAATTGACCTTATCCAAGTCCGACTGCAACACCTCGCCGTTCCACCGAGTGCCGAATACTTGGAGGGTCTCCGTGTTGATGAATCTGTCAAATTCAAAGTGCCCTTGGTAGGTAAGCACGCGGCCCGGGTTGTACATGCCCTGAACGGCACAGTGTTCGGTACTGCCGACAACGAACCAGTCCAGCGGCATCGAGGTTGGTGGTGGGAGTTTGACATGGTCTGCGTGTATAAACTGCAATCTCATTGTCTTGGGGTCCGTCGCTGCGACTCCTGTGCCATTTGCTGAGTTTGATGCTGCCCACTTTCCATTTGATCGCAACCCGGATGCATTGACAAAGTCATCGGTCAAATTGATTGGCTGCACTCCAACTTCCCAACCCTTTGCGTCCTTCTCGACAAAAGCACCGTGGTCTGCCAGCAGTTCCTGGCACAACAATTGATGCCCAAAGCAGCTCCCGAAGAGTTTCACTTGCGGCTGCTGAGAGTAGGCATTGTGCAAGTACTCGCCGAGCTTACGAATCCATTCGTCCTTGTCGTATGACGACGCTGCGGCGCCCGTGACAAGTAACATGTCAAACTGCGCCGGGTCTTTTGGGTATTCGCCAAGAACAACATTGAATTCTTCGGATTCAATAGTCAGATGCGGTGCAATCCGACGAGCAGCCTGGCTGAGGAGACGGTGAAAGATTGCTCCATATGATCCCCTTTTTGCCAAAACGTTTGGTACAGGCGTATCGGCGTTGAACATTGCTATGCGAGCCACTCTGGGCTCTGCTCCTACAGCCATGGTTATGTAGGTTGGTGTTGAAGAATCGATGGGTCACTTATGATCTGTGATATTGAGGAAAGAAATGAGGGGCCGTCTTCTTTTGGATGTTACCCAAGAAGCCAAAAGTAATGTTGTCTAAGTTTTGAAAGTAATTAGATCGAGAAAGACGTTCGGAATTCTGGATAGGCGTCACCTGATACGTGCCTCTTGCGAGTGCCGGCGCATATCCATCGTGACGAGATCGGACCCTGGTGGATCGCCGCTCAGACTTAGCGGGGCGCCTCGGCTTTCCAGCCGATATCTATAGGCTTTCCATAACCTCATCAATTTGGCAACAAAATGATAACCTCCGTTGACGCTTTCGCCATGGTACGTACCATTACGTACGTAGCGCTGTCAGCTACGGCTTCGCTGGCATATTCATGACTCTTGAGCTACGGGCTACACTGCTGCGATGAGCTTTCCTTTTGGAGGTTTGTTGCTGTCAGCCCTCGGAATAGATCCGAGCCAATGATGAGCTGTGTACTGCGTTCCGCAATGACTGTCATTTGTCTTGTCATCCAATCCATCGAGGAGAATCTCTAGAATTTATCAAAGTCTGCCCTTTGGTACATTCGAGATATAGTCGTTTTGATCGAGGTTCGGGAATCAGAGATGTTCATATGCTTCGTTGTCGCCTCCCGTAACGATGCACCCGACGGTCATGGCTTAACTGACTCGCGGCACGATAAGGTTGGTGGGATCACGGAGCAGCGCCTGAGTCGCTTTCATCCTGATTCGGAAGGCAACTTGATTCATACGAGTCTGATATCAAATTGAGCCTTGATTTCGCATCATTGACTATATTGCAGGGGCGACCAATTCGAGCACCGATGCCACTATGTTTCCTCAAAATTGGAAATATCTGCCGCGCCAGCGTCCGGAATCTGTAAATTACTACCATGTCGCAGAGACCAGTCCTCCACTGCTTTTGACATTGCCCGGTATTCTGCTTTCTTGCACAGAATCACTTTCCCCCATGCCTGCCCGGCGACCCAACCGAACTCGGAAAGATCGTGGCGAAAGGAGGTCTTTCGACGTTCCATAACAACCTTTCGCAAGTTAGTCAGCTTCTTTCCGGCTATGATCTCATGCAGTTGATCGTCGAGATGCCCCTCTTCGCCCTCACAAGTGTATAGACGTAGTTCCTCCAGGCTGACAGGCAGAACTTCGCCAAGCTGCAGAGACCTCTCCTTTGGGCCACTTGATTCGTCATCACTATCCTCGTCGCTACCGTCATCTTCGCCAACAAGCATATCATGAGTCAAAGTAATATACTTCAACTTAGACAGCTCGCGAAGCGATCCTATCCTTCCTGTGCTTTCTCCTTCCTCGTACATGAACGCTTCACGAATGTCGAGCGTGAGTCGTTCCAGATTGCCGCCATGTTTTCTGAGTGCGTCACCCATATCAGAAAAGTCGAGATTATCATCACACCCGACTGTGGATGGACCCCACTCGATGCGCAATGTCTTTAGGTCGGGACAATGAAACAGCATAGCGGAGAGACTGAAGCCGTCACAGAGAGACCAAGAAAAGTCAACGTGTTCCACGCTCAGGCATTCAGAATGCGTCTCTACATGTCCGTCTGCCCTATCGTCTGGGTACAATCCGCCCCATTGGACCGACCAGCCCCTCAAGGTACGCAGCGTGGGCAATGTAAGGAGACCCTGCGGTTTGAGTGTATCGGCATCTTCCGTGTCACTGTGCCGGATTCTCAGCTCGCGCAGACGACCCAGCGCAATTGGCGGCCCGCTTGCGTCGGCCCGGATCTCGTCGACCAAGTCGCACATTTCATAGTCCAACTCTCCCCGGACCTCAATCTCTAGCAGCTCCAGATTGGGCAGGAGGAGCAGGACAAAGGCGGAGTCGAAGCCTTCACTCTCCAGGCCGGCACGTGCAGTGGCGATTTCCTCTAGCCTCGCCGAGACGTTGAGCCTGGGCTGCGCTGCACGAAAAAGGGACATGAGTTCGGAGCCTGCGATGCTGCAGTCGCCCATATTCATGGCCCGGACCAGACGTGCGAGATGAGGATAATCCACAAAGGTGCGCAATAAGCGGTAGCGATTTTCCGGGGACAATTGTGGTATGTTATCGTACAATGCCCGTTGCGCAAAAGGCTGTAGGCGTTTCGACAATCGACACAGCCTGGACAGTGCTCTGGTCTCATCTCCTAACACAGCAGCGCCATCGAAGCCGCTTACAAACTCGTCGCTGAGGCTCAGGTGCCTACATATGTGCAGCAGTAGCTCGTCGGGTAGAGCTTCCAAAGATGCCATTAATTTCTGTTTTGGGGCGATGTAAGGACGTAAATTTGGTATTTGGAGAGAAGTCGTCCATGTCGATGACGGTTGGATGGAGTTTTTGTAGTTACCGTCTCAAAGGCGATTAGTCTAGGGGCAGACACTAAAAGCTATAGCACTAGGCAGCAGCAGCGCCGTTGTGTTCTAGCACTGCGCTGTGCCTGATTGTGGAGTCGAATTGCTTTTCAACATGCTATAACGTCGACCATAATATCAACGCAACATTGAATGCGGATTCGATGGTCGTCTGGAGAGATCACTTCATTCATTAATCAGATGTCCATAAGCAAGCCCGGATTGCCGCTAGATAGCTTTCAATTGTAAATGACAAAAATGCTTAATCGAGATTAATCTTCTCATCTGTGAGTTTTCCGTCCTGCCGCAACTTTTCCAGCATGCCATATCTCTTTTTGAAGGCTGCAATGAAAATTGGACCGATCATAAGGTACTGTTTGGTTTCCGTTTTGATCGTCGGTCTCAAAACCACCACATAATTGGTTATCAGACTGGCTTCCAGCCTAGCCAGCCTGCTCAATATGGTCCTGGTCAACCTGGTCCTGGTCACCACGGCCAATACGGCCCTGCACTCATATACGGCGGCCCAGTGGCCATTCATACGTCTCCAGCGGCCATGGTTTGTATGAGCATGATCCTTTTGGCACACAGCACGATGCCCATCAACCCGCCGTTCCTCAGTGGCAGTTGGCCAACTGGTTCAGCTGTGCACACTGTCACATTGCCCGGACAATGACCTGCCTCGAGACGAGACGCCAACCTGCCGAGGCTCGCGTATGTTATTACTGCGCCGTCAATGACAACAAGCCCACTGAGAAATGAAGATGGCCATATCAATGGGCCAAAATATCAATTTCGGTGGCACCTTTGAGCGCGAGGAAGGATAAAAGTATATTCAAAATAAAATAAATAAAATATTCCTTTCATATAAGCAATTTCTTTTCGAAAAAAGTATTTTAAAAGCTTTATTTATAAAATAAAAATAAAGGGAGAAAAATATAAATGCTATAAATATCCGTGCGCAGACTTCTGCTCAGTGATTTTAGTAGGCAGCTCGCTGCAAACTGCCTTAGCGCACAGATACAATAAGAGGTGGACTACAAGTCGAGCCTCTATTCTTCCAGCTGGTGCCGTCAGCGATCTCCAAGTGTCCGGGCATATCATAAAGGACGTGCGGGCCGGCTGCCTCTCGTCCCAGCATATGTGCCATGAGATGGCGAATGCGGGCTTGAGGTGTGCTCCAGTCCACGATATCTTTCTTTTCGTGCATATCGTTATCGTAAAAGCAGCATGAAAGTGAGTGAACGTTACGAAGTACAAGATCGTTACCTATTCAATAACAGCTGCGTTGGGTTTGGTCCAGTATGGACTTGATATTTGTCGCCGCCAACCAGCGCATCCTTTTCGAATGAGTTTTAAAACTTTTCGCTCATTCGTATTATATTCTTACTACGGCCCAAAGATGGGAACATCGGGGTTTGAAAAATTATCATTATTTATACTGCTTTTCCCTCAGTTCCGTCGACTGTAGAGCAGGCAGACTACATGCTACAGCATCATCAGCGCCCACCTTTGCGGGGCGATAGGTGATGACCCACTAAGCTACCTACCTACAGTCCTCCGGGCTCAATTGCATTGACTACCTAGGTAGTCTCCTCTTACCCGCCACAAATTCCAGATTATCTTGCTTCTCACCGCGAGGGGCCGTTCGCCTTCTCCTCGTCGCCTTTTTGGAAGCTCTCTCCACTGAGATACTCGCCAAAGACACGACTCTCAATATCCATATCTTTCCACGCCGCCCCTTGTGACGCCTTGGCCGCGCGGCGGAAGTAAATGCGCTTACCCCATTTCCAGGTCTCGACTCCGAGGAAGAAGAGACCCGCCGCGATGAAAACAATGGCCCATTCCCAACTAATGCCTGTGTGCTTGAAGACGGCATGGTTCAAGACTGGGATGTAAAGCGCCGGGAATAGCGTCACAAAGCCGAAAATGATGGCCCAGAACAAGAACTTGTTGCGCCAGACGTCGTGCATCCACTGGGTAAGGTATTTCTTGCTGCCGGGCTGCATACGGAAGAATGATCGCCGCATGTCAATCATTTCCCAGGCCAGGAACAGCGCAAACCACGTCAGAGTCGCAAAGGTTGTCGCACGGGCGCGGTAAACGGTATCACATACCTCGGAGTAGGTCTCGTTGCACCCTTCGCCCAGGTCGCCATTGCCAAAGCCAAAGACGACAAGGGAGAAGGTGGCCAAACAGAGCGCCGCAATCCAGAGTCCGTAAACAACCATATCAATCAGGAACTCGGCAGTGAAGACGCCAGTCTTGAGGCTTTGTGGTGGGCGCTGCATAATGCCTGGGACAGCGCGTTCAAATCCGAGGCCCATGTCAGGCATTCCTGATGTCACCATGATGATCCAGATAATCTCCACGGGCGCGAGAGGGAATACAGACAGTCCACGGGCATCCTTGAAGGCAAGTCCAACGAGAAGTGTACCAGCCTGTGCGATATTCTCTGCCAGAACGTGCAACACAAATTTCTGGATATTGTCAAAGATGCGACGACCCTCCTCGATGGCGGCAACAATCGATGCAAAGTTGTCGTCCATGAGGACGATATCAGAAGCATCCTTGGCGACGTCAGAGCCTGACTCACCCATTGCGATACCTACATCGGCATGACGAAGAGACGGAGAATCATTGACGCCGTCGCCAGTCTAGGTAACCGTCAGCGTCTGTCGAAACATGAGGTCAATGGTGATCATAACTTACCATGGCACAGAATCGCTTGCGTCTGTGGAGTGCCTCAATCATGCGCACCTTGGTGCTTGGAGCGCAACGGGCAATGACCAAGGGGAGTACGGGGAGCGCATCAATCTCATCATTGGACAGTGCATCAAATTGTGTCGCAGTCATGACCATTGATGCGGCGATATCAGCACTTACTCGCTCCATGTGCGACGGAAGAATGCCAACTTCAATGGCGATCGCCTTCGCAGTCTCATGGTGATCACCTGTCAACATGTGTACGCTGATACCCGCTTCATGGCAACTCCGAACTGCAGGTGCGGACTCGGGCCTCGGCGGGTCATACAACCCTACGAGGCCACGGAAGATGAGGTCTTTCTCAACAAGCGCCCGATCAACGTCCGCACCAACCTGGATCTCGGATTCGATTCGACGGCTAGCCAATGCGAGCACGCGAAGTCCCATGCTAGCAAGAGACTCCATGTTTCTGAGAATCTCTTTGCGGTAGTCGTCAGTCATGTCGCGATATGCGGACTCGTCATCGACATCGCGATATCGGTATCTTGTGCAAGCGCCAATGACACGTTCGACTGCGCCTTTGGTGAAACCCCAAGTCTCACCTGTGCTTGAGTTTTTCATAACGACACTCATTCGCTTGACATCACTGTCAAACGGCAGCTCTGCCACGTCGGTCCACTCCAAGCCGTCGCCTACCAGTTCCAATCTGTTTCGGGCGAATCGGCTGGCAAACACCTGAATAGCAATCTCTGTCGGATCGCCACGGCCATGCCACGTCCCTTGACTTTCATGGACTGTTGCGAGATTAGCCAGAGAGGCAACGGACAAGAAGTCCTGTAGATTAGCAGTACTGTCATCGAGCAACTTCTTTGGTTCGACTTTGCCGCCACCAGAGGACTCTTCTTTCAGAGCTTTAAGATTGATGTCGCATGGGCTGCGTGAATCAAAGACGATGTCGCCTACTGTTGGGTTGAGGGGTTCGTCGGAGGCTTCGACAGTGTAGGTTCCCCTACCTGGGATCCAGGCCGCGCGTGCGACCATCTTACCCTGGGTAAGAGTACCGGTCTTGTCGCTGCAAATATCGGTCACAGCGCCAAGTGCCTCGAGCGATTTAAGGTTACGAACCACAACGTTGCGCTGCACCATTCTCTTGGTACCTGCTGCCATAGTAATAGTAAGAACCACTACCAGACTGGCAGGGATCATGGAGAGACCCGTGGCTACAGCATAGATGATAATCTCTTGCTGAGAGTTGAACTTGTTTGCACCTAGAACGATGATGGCGCATACGACGGCAATACCAAAGAGCAACATGGCCAGCTTACTGAGTTTGCGCTGCAGAGGTGTACCCACGTTTACGCCAAGGAAACGGCCAATGGCGTCTCCCAAGGTCAATGTGTAGGCCTCAAGGTACCGGTGCGGGCCTGCATGTCCGTCTGGCTTGCGCTTCACGGGTCGAACCTTGGAGTCCTTGTTGTTCAATGCTGTCGCTATGGCACCAATCTCCGTGAACTGCCCTGTAGCAAAAACGACTCCTTTGGCTCGGCCTTTGGAAACAGTGGAGCTACTGTAGGCGACATTCAGGCGATCTCCTGGTCCAGTTTCCGCATTGAATATCTCTTTCTGGGCTTTTCGTACTGGCAGCGATTCACCAGTGAGCAAGGCTTCGTCGGTCTCGAAATTCTTCGCATCAACGAGTCTTGGTAAATGTGTTAGTCATGAAACAAAGTTTTGATCAATCAGTCACTGACCTGATATCCGCAGGGACGGTATCTCCCATCTTGATCTCCACCAGATCGCCAGGGACAATCTGAGTTGATGGGATAACCTGGGATGTTCCAGAGCGTATGACTGTAGCGGTCGGGGAGCTAAGAGAGCGCAGAGAATCCATGGTCTTCTCGGCCGAGTATTCCTGGAAGAAACCGACAACTACATTCAAGAGGACGACTGCTGCAATGACGCCGCCCTCAATCCATGATTTGATGCCAAAACTGACGGCCATGGCAAGGATAAGGACCTTGAGACGACCAATTAACTTCTCTTCCTAGACGGACATGTATTTCCTTCATTGTGACTCACCAACGTCATGGCATTTGCAATCTGAGCGATGATGATCTTGAGGGGCTGCACGCCCTCGGCACCTTCAAGTTCATTGGGACCGAACTTTTTCTCCCGGCTTTCAGCCTCGGCCGAGTCCAGACCGTTCATCGCATCGGTTCCGAGTTCTTTCAGCACATCTTCCCAGCTGAGGGCGTGTGCAGGCTTCGACAATGGTGAGTTGGACTGTCCGGAGACGTGCTCCGGAGCCGAAGCATCTGTATTCTTCGCCATGTTGACTGTGAATGCTCAAGTCAACGATTGGAAAGGGTCTTTGAAGAAGAGAGACTTGCACGACAAGAGACGAACAAGCAGAAGTTGGGAGTAGCCATTGCTTATAAGGTTGAAAGGAACATCAATCCCCACGCCAGTCAGCCTTGCTTGGCTCGCATTCCTAATACCGTTGGACAAAACCGGCCCCGATTTTCCAGACATGGTTCGCCACAACTGTTGACATTGTGGAACGTTATCAATGCAGTCATAAGCAAATCAACCCTGCTCTTTGCAAGAGAATGAACTCATCATACAGAGGATTGTACGATAGGAAAATCTCTATGATCATGCCCACGATGACGCTAGGGCTACTATGTGTGGCTTTGTAAGGCTAGGGGCGTCAACGCCGAGACCGCCGCTGGAGCTTCCGGGGAATGCCAAGCAATGCCAACCCGGGAAACCGGCACCGAACGGCGCTGCCACGGCGGTAGTCCATATTGTCAAATACTCGGCGCGATTAGTAAATTACGATTTCTGGTTAGTCTGTGGATGATATTTCTTCGTGTCTAGACAGTAGCGATACTGTATTCAGATTGCAGCGGTGTCTTAGCTATAGTCCACTATCGAACATGCACTAAGAGATGGCCTTCAGGCACCCCTACAGCAGTACAGTGGCAGTTTTAGCACCCTGTGCCAACAATTACAGCCCCTAAGCGAATTAAATAGCGCTGTGGCCAAGGTGTCATGGCCGAAGCAATCAACTCATCAACTAATGCTCGATTACTTTTCTCCTTGCGCCAGGACAGCAACGTTGCAGCTTCCCTAAGCAGTGATTGATTCACTTTGCTCTTTATGTCGCCGATTTGTAGCTTGAATGTAAGCCGTGGTCGGAGTTCGGACTTGAGAAAACTGCAATGGCTCTCGAATCATTTGGATACCCGATTGAGCCTCACAGCCAGTTACATGGCTATAGCCCAGCTAACAACAGGCAGCAACGGCATGGTAAGACCTATCCGAACACCGAACAGTCAAGTATGATAAAATGTGAAAATTGAAGTATCAGTGCTTGTCAATCATTTCTACCATCCCATCCGCCATGGCGACATCAAATAACATCATTTCATTGCGACGCCATGATTTGGATAACCTGCGCACATTTCTCACAGCCTTGGTCACTGTGCACCACACCTCGATTGCCTATGGCGGGGCAGGAGGATGGCCTTTCAAGTCAGCTGTTTTTGTCGGCACCTCGCCCTTGATCTTGGGTTTCAACATGTTCAACCAGTCCTTCTTCATGGGAATCTTCTTTTGGATATCAGGACGAGTCTCGGCGCAGGCACTGCCAAGAGCGACAAGTTTGTCCGGGTTCCTCAAGACCAAGACGTTGCGACTCGCTGTGCCGGCGCTGGCGTATACGCTGGTGGTGAATCCGGTCATGCATGCTATGCTACAGCCGAACCTCAGTGTCAGATCAGCAATTACTTTTGTTCAGAACTACTTTGTCAATCTTAGGGGCGTTAGAGGTCCCGTGTGGTATACAGCTACATTGCTTTGCTTCGATGGTGTCGCAGGGCTCATTGCCACTTCTCAGGGAAGATTCATCAGTGGAAATAAAAGACTGTACGAAGTGCTGAGGAAGTATGGATGGCTGGCGGCGGCAGTTCTCAACTTCCTGGCCAAGACGCAGTATCCAGTAGGCAGGGCGTTGCCAATCATCAACCTGCAGCCCGCATACATGTTCCAGTACCTTTATGCGTATGCTCTCGGTTACCTTGGCACCTTTCAAGGGGAACAAATCCTAGGCAGCCCTTTTGATGGCTCAAGTCAGATCCGCCACGGGAAGAGAGATGCATCACCTGGAATCGCATCAACGAAAGGCATCTCACTAGGGAATGCCTTCATGATGTCTGTGTTGTCCCTGGGAGTCATTTTCCTCCCTCGGTACTTGGATTCGACGAATTGGCTAGACAAGACGACCGAGCAGCTCTTTGGAGGCTGGAATATGCCGTCGCTGCTCTACGCCGTGTGGAATGAGTTTTCCTTCAACGTCTTTGGACCCGCGCTCATGTATTACTTTCAACAGAAGCACGACCAACAGGCGACTCACACAATTTGGAATGCTAGGTACTCGTATGCTACTTTCTTGCTTCATACGCCCGTCACTGTCATTTTGCAGGTCTTGGCAGAAAGTCTTATGTTTTCCGACTTGGTCAAGACAACCTGGATTGGCAGTAGTGCGTGGCAGGCCCTTGGGCCCGTGGTCATGACAGTTGGTGTTGGAATGGCGTCTGCTTGGGCCTCGACATGTGTCGCTAGCATTCTGCTTGAATGGATGCCGACCTTGAAGAAGATTGTTTAAATTGTAATTGCTCAATTGATTCTTGGTTGCCAGAACATATCCCCCGTCTTCTGATGAGGGTTACTGACAGCCGGTTTACTCTGCCTTTATGTATATTGACACTAACACGGCTGTGATCATTCTGACATCCTTGCTTCTTATGGCATCAATTTATTACGACGGTGGTCTCTGGATGATAATCATATTCTTTACTTAGAACTTGTAGACTACCTACATCCAGGACTTTTTTTAGAGGTTGTGGCACGCATGCTAGTTACTCAACTTTAGATCGATCTTCGTCGTCTTCGACAGCAGTCTGTCCGGGAAGCATCACGGCACGATCCAACGCATACGGAAGCCCACGGTGGCGGCCTCGAATCATCATTGCACAAATGACGAGCTTGCTGAACGTCGTAAATTGGCCGCTCAGGGATGTGTTGACAGAGGGATGACCGAGACTCAAGCCTACATTTCCGCTGCATGACTGTCAGCACTGCTCTTGATTCATTATGGGCGTCAAACTTACTATGCAGAGACTACTTCGAAGAGAGCAGAGAACACAGAAAACTCCTAGCGCCAGAGCTTGATTAGTTTGATCATTGAAAATAGGTCATTGTCTCAACTCACAGGCTGACTATCATCGGCAATCCTAGTAGATTCCGAGATGCATATGCAGAACGTGCCCAGGAATATGTACCACAGATCAAAGCTGAGCTGGTTCTTGACGTGGCTCATGATGTACGACCTGCCATGAACTTCATCCGGCGCCTGTTCCGAGCCGTAAAGGCCCAGAGACCTCTCCTCGTACGTGTTTGAAGCGCGAATGCTGATGGCAATGGGAAAGATGGAAATGTACATCATGATCACGAGGCTGAACTGGACTGCGGGGTTGACCTTGGCCAAGTTGAACGTCGATGTCCCAGTGTGTCGCGCAGACGCTGCTTGAAAGATGGCCGAGAGGATCCGTGGGCCCATGGCGAGGTCGTTTACCGCGGGATTGCTCAGATCCAACACAATGATTAGGAGAACGTCGATGAAATTGAGGGCCACGATGATGCCAAAGAGTATCCAGGTTGGTGTGCTCGGAAAGAGTAGAGTATAGCATCGACGCGGATGATCCAGAAGAAATCTTAGGGGTTCCTGCATGGGAGATTGACGCGGGACTACTTTTGACGTTGTCCAAATGGCCAGTCGAAGGAAGACGGGGTACAGTGTTTCACCGGCAAATGCTAAGAATGTCATGACCAGCAAAGGCCAAGTAGCGTCGCGAAAGCTAATCATGGAATCGGGAGTGAGTGTGAAACCAAGATTGTCTACCATGGTCTGCGCGGAATAAAAGCCCCTAAAAAAGGTCAGTCGTCATCTCTGCAATTCTTCAATAGTGCATTGTTGAATGCGAGACTAACCACCAAGTCTTATCTTGTCCAATGGAAGCCAGATAGTCGGTATATTTACTATCGGCTCTGTGTATCCACGGGACAAGGCATATGGCACCAAAGATGTGAATGCAAAAGAAGTAGACTATACGAGTTCATCAGCGGGAACCTAGGATTTCGCGGAATATGCCAAACTTTACTAGAAACAATCTTGAGCAGCAGCTGGAGGCTTCGGTACTCAATTCCTCCGAGTATTCTACGGTCGCGCGCGGAAAGATTGCTGAAACGAGAGTTGCGCCCAATTGTAATATGCCGGGAAAGTCGAGGAAGCCGTCTCACAACATTGGGGGTGGAGCTGGTGTCGGCTGTTGATATCGTTCTGTCGCGACTGCGGTCTGGTCTCAATACGAACATGTCCGTAACAGCGCGCTCCAAGGAGCGGGCATGGGAGAGTCGATGGCCCCCTGTCTCTTTGGACCGACGCCAGAATCCCGACACCCCGTGTGAAGCTTGGGCAGCAGCTCGATTGGTATCATGGTCATTTTCCGTCACGTCGCATTCAACTACGGGGTGACCTGCGAGATAATTAGACTGTATTCTCCAAAAAGCAGAAATGCTTTTTACCATTATCCCTGTCGCGGGGTGGTGGAATATGCAGTGCCTTGTGATCAGAGGTGGGCGCTGGTAAATCCTTAACAAAGGTGATCCTAGTCGATGCTCTTTGCTCCGTTATGGCCGAGTCTTCAGCATCTTGCAGGCTTTCAGTTTCGTCCAAATCCTGAGTAGCCAGGTTGGTTGGTTCGGCCTCGACATCTCTTTGTAAATTAGACGACCCCTCGTGCTGGATTGATGATGCTGAATGGTACCAAATGCATGAGCAAGACTGCGCTGTGTAGGTGCGGTAAACGACTCACCGTTTCTTTCAATAGACTTTTCGAACCAATAAAGCCTTGCAATGACCACTACAATGTTGATGAAGCCCAAGTTTGTAAACATTGGAATGAAATACAGATACAGTTGCTGATAAGTCTTCAGGTTTTTGACATCGACACTTGTGAGAATTAGTTCCATGGCACCAGCACCAGTATATGCTTCGACTTACGTATTCAGTCCGGATTCAGTAGAGGCACTCGCACCGAAACTTTCGACAGTCAGCAACAATGTGGAAATCAGATGTGATGGTCTCTGTACGCACAAGTACGAATCGACTGCGGAGACGTTACCCAATGGGTAAATCACAGCGAGTGAAAGCAACCCCATGAACAATATCCAGGCATCTTCGTTCAAATTAGCGACTGCAGAAAGGACGGTGATACATGGATAACTTACAATGTAGCGTGATGAAGTTCAAGCCAATTGGAGGCTTAATCTTCAACATCTTGTAGCCGAGCGAGTGATCAAATGCAAGGAAGAATAGGTATTCTCGTGGTGATTTATGGTATAAGAATTATCAAATTCTCATATACCAGATACTCGGTCTAATACCTGCGTTGAATCGATGGTCAGTGTTAGAGTCTAGGTCTGACAGTGTACTTGGGGGGTCAGTATTTATTTTGAGCCGAGATTGGTCGTGTTTGTGGGTGTCAATCGGACCCCATTGGGCACTGCGTAGGAACGGAATAATGTAGCCGCCCCGGAACAGCGAATGATTCGATTACGTTATGATCGAGTACGTCAAATGCCGGTACAGAGTCCCCCAGCTAAGCGGATGATACCGTGCGACACTGTTGATGCAGCTCCAAGGATCGGATGCAAACGCTCACGCACGTTCTTTCCTCGGTCTGATAGCCTGTCCGTCTTCTGCTCTCATCCTTGGCTTGTCAGAAGCTGTACACTCAGGCGTGGGGCTTCTGTATGCCCAGTAGGTAGCGGTCTAGATTCACTATGCACGCGAGACTGGCAGGCCTTTTCCCTTCTTTCACATAATATGGACCGGTCAAGTGACTCATCTGGCCGTCGTTGGTTGTTGTCTTTACCAAATTGTTACGATCCGCAATTTTCAAGTTTTGACTGTTAATCTTTCGATGTGTTCGTTGAATCCATCACTGAAATATTATTTTTGAAATCTTTTTTTAGTTTAATTTCAACAGTTTCTTAAGAGTGGCATCTTAGATTTGTTAATGTCCTTTCCACGTGGTTTCTGGGCCCGCTATCCGGCAATTGTGACTGTTCTGCTACCTAGACATGATTATGGCATTGATAATTCCTCGCATATAGTTCCTCGATTTCTGACTCGCTATAGACCTCTGCGAAACCCTAAATATTCGCGTACCTAGAGAGTATCATTTGCATCATTACCATCAAGTTCGAAGACGTCTAGGAGATACGAAGACGTCTTGTATCTCCTAGACGTCACAAGACTGGCAACATCGGATTGCATAACCCCATTCTGACCTTAGGAATTGTGAGGCGGTGAGCCGTCGCGAAGGTACAGGATCCAACATGGAGTAGACGACATTCTGACTTTGAGTCTACCACGATGTCAGCTGGGTTTCTCTGGACGAGGATGGTGGACCTACATCTTCCAACGACTCAATAGGCGCGAATCCCTTTTCTACTCGTCGGTCTTTGACATACGTGGTATACAATTTGTCGTCAACCTGAGCAGAGAGCCAGAGATAACGGGCTATGCGCATGAACATGTATATAACTCCGCAAGCCCAAATGTCTGCGGCACGGGCATCAAACTTGTCGTCGGTATGCTCCTCTGGTGCGATATACGGTAAAGATCCGCGCATGCCAGAGAGCAGCTCGACTCCATTCTCTTTTGATGGAGCCAAGTCATGGCAGAATCCAAAGTCGGTGATCTTCAGAGTGCCATCGGGAGTGAGGAGCAGGTTCTCTGGCTTGAGGTCGCAGTGTGCCACATCAATCTCGTGTAGGTACTTGACGCCGCGCATTAGCTGTTTCAAGAAACAGTCTGCCTCCTCAGCGTCGAGATTTCCAGCCGACTGGACGAGCGTGAAAATGTCCCCACCAGCGCAGTATTCCATGACTTCGTAAAACTTGTCTTGATCGGCGTGAAACAGGTCGAGGATCTGTATGATGTTTCCGTGTCGCAGGCTGCTCACCAAGGAGTATTCGGCCACGATTCGATCACGATACGAAGCAAACTGCTGACGGGGTTTTCGATGGAACTCTTTGACGGCAAACAGTTCTTGATTATGACTGCTCACGTCTATCTTGCGATACACACTGACGGTACCGTAGGCACCACGGCCAATGGTCTTCCATCTTGTGCCATACTTCGTTTCCAAATTTGCTTGTGTTTCTTCGATGTTGCCCAAAGTCTCTGATTTCTCCTTTGTGTCCTTGGGGCCGCTGGGGGAGCCAGCTTTTAGTGTGGGCAGAGAAATCTTTTTCCGTACTTGCTTGTACTTCTTGGATAGTGCAGTTCTCCAAATACTTGGTTTTTCTACCTCAGGAACCAGTCCGAGGGAATGTCGATGGCCCCCGGGCAGTTCCTCATTTTGAATGAATCGTCGATCTGGGGAATACCTTGACGATCTCTCTGCTGATTGTCGAAATCGGTGAGTATGTTTTTCAACGCTTCACCATCAGTCCGAGCTGACTTCAGTCCATGTTCATCTTGGGACGGTTAGATGCTCACCGATGGATGTCATCGAGTTACGCCCACGGAGGCTACCGATCAAGCGGTTCTGAGCGTGCAAACGTTGGTGCAGGCTCGACGAATTTGGCAAATCTCTACATACGCAGAACCACTATCGCTGCCCGGGCTCGAAGCCAAATTGCAATCGCGTGGAAGCAGAAGCTGAGGGGTCGTACCCCTTCCTACTCACCTGCCTGGGTGGGCAAATAGGTGCCCGATACTGACATCGTGAAAAGGCAGCATTTGGGGTATACGAATCCGGTTTAGCGCACATTATATTTAATAGTCAGATATGAGATACATCATGACGAGCGCTGCCAGTGAGGTCCGCTTTGTCAATGCTATCAGACCAATTGCTGTCGCTGTTTAACCTTTGGCTTACCGCTGCCGTGAGACGTGATCATTTCCGTATTGCCGCTTCCAGCATTTTTCATTGGTTGATTCCGGATGACCGGACGGCACAAGAGCGTCTTAAGCCCGAACTTCCGGCTGTGAGCTATTTGATTGGTGCCGAGAGCACAACACCGCAACCCTGCTCCAACGAGCACAGATCAGCTGCTTGGCGTGTCCTTGGCAGACCCGGCGAGAACATGGCAACGAGTGTGGAAAACTGCACAATCAAAGTACCGACTAGCTGATATTGTTCCTTTTTGGGAAATCCGCTGGATGATTTTCCTGCTGCAACAGTCTGTCGCACTGTGCATGCGAGGCTGCCTCCCTGATTGACGTGTAAGTCGTGGTATCACCTCCGTGTGATTTGACAACTCCAGAACCCGTGGGCTCAGACGTTTGTCCGATGCGAGCAAGATCTATTCTAATCTGGCGCCTAGGTAGATCGACCAGGAGACGACCCGACTTTCGATCGTAGACAGGGTAAAATGGCTCGGTCTTTGGGCTTTGTCTCGTCGACATGTTCGACCTTGACACTTGCATCACTCGCGAACGAAAATACGCTGCCTGCTGCCTTCAAAACGCAAAGTGACGGCTTATAGGATCAGGCTCACATTAAGCGAGGGGCACTGGCTCGGTCCGAAATGGCATCCACTATTCAAAAATGGAATACTCGACCGAAGATGTCAAGCACTGAAGGCCACGTCGTTTGTCCGAAAAGGATATCCGACGGCGGACTATGTCCAGTCGAGCATAGACTTGGCATGAGCCCTGACAGCAATCATTGGCTTATGCTCCTATACGCCCGCCAAGGTTGACAGGGGGAACTTGTCACATCTCTCAGGGTCTTCTCCACCCATGTAAGTGGAAAGCCTTTGGCACCATATTTCTCGACAGGTCGTAGGAAGAGAACAGTTTCATGATCCGGTCAAGGTATGGTGGTGCACAAATCACATTGCTAAATCGCTCAAGATCGACTCCACGCAGATCTGGACGACCATGGGATTATGTTTGATACAATAATCAGGCTCGTCTTACTTGGGTTGACATGTATGACTCCTTGGCTCCCGACATCCATCAGCCTCAAGGGTGCCTCGCCGGTGCTCCATCCTCGTCCGTCTATATCGCCGCGTCTGACACCTCGATAGCCGACCCAAAAATGGTGGCGTTTGTCCATGTCAAGCCAACAGTGCGAGATAAGCTTTGGATGGTTTGTATTTGACCATTGTGTTCCAATACCAATCCTTCGGAACAGTTGAGACAGGGTATACGAGTCTCCAGCGTGCCAATAAGATGTGCTCCATCTTTCATATGGCGTTCGCGTGGGATTCAGGTTGTTCAGCTCGGCTGAAACCACCACATAAAGCCCTCATTGCCCGTGCACGCCGCCTGCGACCCACGATTTGAATATATCAAGCAAGTGTCATCTGTCGCGACCTACATGATAATTCTGATCCTCATCGTTCTGTTTCTCGAACTGTTGGTCAGGGCATTTTCATGGGTTCAACGGCAAAGACCGACGTCCAGATCATGAGTCTGGAGACAGGCTCATGGGACACCGAGAATGAGGAGAAGGCTCGACGTATTGCTGAGGAAGATCTCAATCGAGGCCACAAACAGGTGAGGCGAACGTATTCTTGGATTTTGGTATTCTGGCTAATCACGTCAATCGACCAGCACTACAAAGGATTCATCCTGCTATGGCTTGCCTGGCAGAGTACCGGCGTGATCTACGGTGATATCGGTACCAGCCCGCTATATGTGTACAGCTCCACATTCACATCTCAACCATCGTGGGATGACTTAGTCGGCGCTCTGTCGATTATCATTTGGTCTCTGACCCTCATCGTCTCCGTCAAATACTGCCTCATTGTCCTTAGAGCCGACGATGATGGCCAAGGCGGCACATTCGCTCTCTACTCCCTACTGGCACGATATGCCAATATCGTTCCCCGAGACCCGAACAAGTCCAGCGTGGTCCATCTGTCTCGACACAAAACCAACGAGCTCCGACCCGATAGCAGAACATTTCGGTCCTTTATCGAGAAGAGCGCCTTCTCAAAGGCAATTCTCAAGCTCTTTGGTGTTCTTGGTGTGTCAATGGTCATGGCAGATGGCATGTTGACTCCGGCCCAGTCGGTCCTCGGCGCCATCCAAGGCATTAAGGTCATCAACCCGGATCTGGGCACGAGTACCATCGTTGGAGCGTCTTGCGCCATCCTCATCGCTCTTTTCCTGATTCAGCCATTTGGTACCTCAAAGGTCGGCACGGCCTTTGCCCCGATCGTTATCATTTGGCTCCTCTTCAACCTCTGCTGTGGTATCTACAACTTGGCGCTTTATGACTACACGGTTCTGAAAGCGTTTAGTCCATACTTTGCATTCAACTATCTCATCAGAAATGGAGAGGACGGTTGGCGGTCATTGGGTGGTTTGCTCTTGGCCTTCACTGGTGTCGAAGCACTGTTCGCAGACATTGGAGCTTTTGGCAAGCGAGCGATCAACCTCTCCTGGTTCTGTCTTGCCTATCCATGTCTCCTCTTTGCCTATGCCGGCCAGGCAGCTTACATCTCTGCCGACGCGACCGAAACTGCCTTCACGAACCCATTCTTCTACACGGTCCCACCGGGAAGCTTCTACTTTTCCATGGTTATTGCGATACTGGCGGCGATCGTTGCCAGTCAGGCTATGATCACGAGTTCGTTCCAGCTGCTTTCTCAGATCATGAGACTCAGTTACTTCCCTCACATCAAAACCGTACACACGAGCCAAAGATTCCACGAGCAAGTCTACATGCCCCTGGCCAACTGGCTCCTCATGATTGGAACCGTCATAGTCACGGCCGTCTACAATAATGTGAGTTGATTCGCGATACTATTACATTTCATCAAAGCTGACTTTGAAATAGACCACCAGTCTCGGCAACGCATACGGTGTTTGTGTCATCATCACCACTTTCATCACCACTTGCATGGTCTCATTCGTTGCTATAATCGTCTGGAAAGTCCCATCGCCGATTGTCGTATTCCTCTTTTTGGTGTTTGGAGCGCTTGATGGCGCATACATTTCCTCTGTACTACTAAAGATCCCCGACGGTGCCTGGTTCAGTCTGGTCCTGGCCGTCATCCTAGGGTCAGTCTTTGTGCTCTGGCGGTGGGGCAAGGAGCGACAGTGGGCGGCCGAGGGCAAAGAGAGCCTCACCGCGTCGCGTCTCTTCAACTCGTCGGCATCCACCACCAGCCTCTCGGCGGACTTTGGCGGTGGTGCTGTCAGGACGGCGCCCGGCCTGGGCATCTTCTTTGACAAGGTCGGCGCCGGCGACGACGTCATACCAAAGGTGTTTACCCAGTTCGTCCGCAAGTTCCACTCGCGCCCCGAGGTCGTCGTCTTCTTCCACCTGCGCACGCTCACCGTTCCCACGGTCCCCGTGGGCGAGCGCTTCATCATCACCCGAGTTCATCAGCTCCGGTCCTGCTATCGCATCACGCTGCGCCACGGATACACGGACGAGGTTCTCACCACGGATCTTCGCCAGGTTATTGTCGAGCAGCTCAACGACTTTGTGGTGCGCATGGGCAAGCAGGTGGGTGGTCAACCAGACCAGTCTGCCTTGATACAAGATGAACTTCGCCGACTCACCGCGGCCGGACAATCCGAGCTGATATATGTGCTCGGCAAACAAATGATGCGCCCGCGCCAGGTCCAGAGCAGCTTGGTCAAGAGATCAGTTCGCCAAATGTTCTTGGGAATGTTCTTGTGGCTGCGGGAGAATACGAGAGCCAAGCTCGCGGACCTCGATATAGATCCTGACAATCTCGTTGAAGTTGGCTGGGTCAATCACATTTAAACATTGGCGGCTCCTGGATCCAGCTGTCTGTAGAGGGAAGGAGGAGGGGTTTAGGGGACTTGGAGTTTGTAGTATAGAGTAGTTCTGCCCAGCTTACCTAACAAAGCCTGATCTCCTTCCTACTCCCATTCTCGTTCACCAAGCGATATTTCCCTTTTCGTTTCTGACACATTGATGATATGACTCTTCAGAGAAATTAAGATTGTTGTGTTCCATGATCGTATTTGGTTGGTGATGGTGGTGCGAATGATGATGCAACATAAGCCTAAGCCGCTACAAATCTGCCCCGGCTGGCTGCCTAGCGGCCTAGATCAGCGCCTCATAGAAGTCAGCTACAGGGCACTTTCGGTGCTTGTTAGCCTGAAAGATCCCGACGCGATGGCAACCCCGGGCCGTTGGACGCTAAAAGAGATTTAGCTTCCAGCATCGCCCGCTAACCCGCATCCACGATCTCATCCCTTCAGCTGCGGCGTAGATCTCTTCTCTCTTGAGCTTTCTCGTCTGAAGTCCAAGGTCCCGTTTTGCCCGTCCAACTATCAGACTGTGAAAGCCGAAGCCGGCGCAAGGTCTCGTATCTATGTCCAGACGTCCGCAAGCTCTGTCGTACCCTCTCATCTGCATCAGGCGCGTCACTCCCAATGTCTGAGGCGGGAACGCACGGGCCAACATGGGATGCTGCGCGACGTCCAGTGCCGAGCGGCACCTCGACAAATGCAACGTCTCCTGCATCTTCGCTGTCCCGAGGCAATGAGTTGTCGGAAGATGCAGCGCATAAGTTCCCTGAAAGGTTCGAGCCTCAGGATGGACCCAGCAAACCACTACCTCGAAAACGGCGGCGAACCACCAAAGCATGCGATGATTGCCGCCGAAAGAAAATCAAATGCGACGGGAAGCGTCCATGTTCGAGCTGCGCAGACTTCAACTCTGGTGGGATACTTATCCTCAGTAGCCCGGCCTTTGATATTTATCATAGCTAATCATTGGACAATTAGATTGCACATATGCCAGGGTGACTGGCCAAGAGGAACAGGCTAGGTCTAGAGAAGCAGACTCCAAACCCAGTGATGTAGAGACATTGGAGAAGAAACTGCAAGCTGCTGAATCGCTCTTACGTCGGATCTTGCCTCAGGTTGATCTAGGCAATCCCGACTCTGTAGCCGCTTCTTCACAGACTCTGCAGTCTAGGCCAATGCTGCGCCCGACTCCACGAAAGGGAACATCTCCAATCAGCGCCCCCACCGAGTCTGCAGGCGAACGTGGCAGATTCATCACCTTGCGCGATCGTGTCGGTCACTTGGATTTGACTGAAACTGGAGAATACGATTTCCATGGCTCATCATCGGGAGCTGCCTTCTTGAGTCAGATTGCTCAGCAGTTTCCGGGCCTCTTTCGGTATGATACCAGGCTACCGTTTCTGCCTCAGTCGCCCTCATCTTTCCGAATCGAAACAACGCAGCATCATGGTCATGCTGCATCATCATCGTGGCAGACCAAGGACGACTTCTTGGAATTGCCAGTGAGACAGCTAGCACAAGATCTCTGCGATTACTCCTTTAGTCGAGCTTCGTGTATCCTGAGAGTTGTTCACGCGCCCTCGTTTTGGAGATCCTTCGAGCGCCTATACCAGGAAAGACCTCAGAGATTCACACTCGAACAACGCCGCTTTGTCGGACTACTATTCTCTGTCATGGCTCTGGGTTCTATGTATGATGTTGATGAGAATGATCCGACCAATCCTGACCATTATGCTGTTGCCATGCAGCGAGGGTATGTGTTCTCTGTTGGATAGCTTCCAAGCGTCCGGAAATCCTGTACTGAGTATCGCTGACTCGTGCTTTCTCGCTAGACATAATTACTATAAATCAGCAAGACATTATCTTGGAGATATAACCGAGTGTTCTGATACGACATCATTACAGGCCATGGCATTCATCATTCAATTTCTCCAGGCCACTGGTAACCTGAATGGTTGTCATACTTTTGTTGGCATTGCCCTACGCTCAGCTTTGCGCATGGGTCTTCACCGTCATTTTCCACATACATCCAAGGCACCGATCGTGGATGAGACCAGGAGAAGAGTCTTCCATACTATTCGTCAAATGGACATTTACCTGTCTACTACCCTTGGACTTCCGTTGCCCCTGCAAGACAAAGACATTGATCAGGCCTGGCCAACCGAAGTGGATGATGAATATATCACAGAGAGTACCATCAAGAAGCCCCCACATGGTCGTCCGTCTTTTCTAGAGGCATCCAACGCACATGCTAGATTGATGCGAATTCTTGCCAAAGTTGTTGATCACCTCTATCCGCCCACTGGGGCAGACCGGGAATCCACAGACATGACATACATGATAAGTGTTGCCAAGATTAGAGAGCTGGAAGAGGATCTCCATAGCTGGCATGAAAGTCTGTCTCCTATCTGGCGTCCGGGACCAGAGGAGAACTTGGAGATTGCCCGGTACGTTATCCTAACTCGCCTTATGAGAATTGGTATCTTCAACGAAAGACGCAATAGAAGACGTCCCTGGTTCTCGAACAGCGAAAGTGGTGCTAACGTTTGTTTCGTCCTAGTATCAAAGTCCTTCTCCGGTTTGCCTATGCTCATGTTCAAATGATGCTATACAGGCCCTTTCTCCAATATTACTCCCAGCAGACATCAACAGTGAATACGGTAGACGAACGGTACTTTGCGCTTGCAACTGCTGGTATCAATGTGTGCCGAAATATCGTCCATATTGGCTTGGAAATTCGAAAGCAGGCTGTTCTGATCGGTCCCTACTGGTTCATCACATATACACAATTCTTTGCAGTTCTCAGCCTCCTACTGTATGTACTGAACAATCAAGACCAGCCCGGGGTATTGGACCTTTTCGCCGACGCCAAGCTGGGCAAGGACTGCATTGCTGGTCTGACCCAGAGGAGTCTTGCCGCCGATAGGGTCACCACAGCTTTGAATGTAAGTCAACACAGGTGTTCTTGTACTGTTGTGCAACGAGTGCTAACAGCCAGCAGTCACTTTTTGATCACCTACCTGATCGCTTCAAAACAAAAGCACAAGCAACGAATCCGATCCCTACACTAATCTCTGCAGAGACCATCCCCAAGCCTCAAACGCCAGTCTTTCTACAGGCTATACTCAACTTCCCAGAAAGCCATCAAAGATGGTCTTCTGATACGGTCCAACCTCCTGATAGCGCATCACCTGGAGTAAACACAGCAACTTCTAGTCATGGCTCGGGTAACTACATGTCGAGGCCTCCTCAATACGATGTACCCTCCAGTCTCATGGACTTTCCCATCGAAGATCCATTCGCATATCCATTACTTCCCGGCGTTAGCCTTGCTGACAACACTTTTGCGGCTTTACCCGAAGATTCCTTACAACTACCTATATTTGATGCCAACATGAACATTGAAGGCCAGCTTTTGCACCTCAATAATATTCACTTTCCATCGCCATTCCCATCGGCTACAAACGAGATGAGATATCAGGCTTATTGATAGGGCTTGAGAACAGTCTTTATCACCGTGCAAAACTGAAATCGACACGGTCTTGGCACGCTCACCCCTCCCATCTAGAATTTCTCATTTGATGTCGCATTGCAGCGAGCGCCTTGACCTAATTGCGGCATTGCTGCCGTAAATCATGCATGCGACGGTCGCCTGGTCCGCGTGGTTCGCAACAATGCAGAGCTTGCCATGGCATTTTAGTCCGGGCGTTCTCAATAGCGTCTGCCCATTTCAACTAACTTCATCTATGTCTGATCGGTCATCCTCCCAAAGACAATTACAATATCTTATCATCTACTGAGAACATGGCTCAAGGCGGGCCGGAATGCCACATTTGCAAACATTGCGTTAAAACACCTCTGAACTTCCAAATCACCAAACGGACTGGAGTTGTAAACTTTGGAATATGGAAACAACAATTTGCCAGCTCATCAGATTTGCAGAAGCTCAGAAATTACTCTGGTCTGGAGGATTTCCTTCGAGCTCAGTTGCGATCTTTTGTCTGGTTTGCCTCTTTTACTCCAAGTGACATCTCAGACGGCGCCAATGACGGCTGTCTTCTGTTGCAATACATCCACGATCGCATCGGAGACACCCTCGCGGCATTTCCGAATCAGCTAGAGAGCCATGTTGAGCCTATGGACCCGCACAAACCATTTGCTGAGCTCTTCGACTGGCGCCGAAAACCAACGTACTCACCATTTGGCCGGTTTTTTGCCTGGTTCTGCAGGATAGTGCGTCACGCATTTATCAAAGTCTTTGGCTCTCGCCAAAGCACGGAAAAGCGCGTGGAAGACAAGATCCTCATCTTTATCGAACCTCAAACCGGCCAATACCAGTCCACATTTCGCTTTCGCTGGTTCGTTACACCTTACCGACCATTTTACGCAATGCATTTTCAGGCACCAGAAGCACGGAGGGGATGCCATATCGCGGACGACTGGGTCAACGTGGACCCATTCCAGGTTATCGTTTCTCCAAAGTCTCAACATGAGATTCATTTCCCTCGCCCTATGAACTATCAGCCCGGCCACATTGAATTTCTAGCGTTTGCTAAGGGCCTATTTGCGACTAGCCGCGAAGAAGACGTCTCCAAGCCACCAAGCTCATCAAACACGCAACCTATCATGCCATCAAGACTTCTCAAAGTCGATGTTGATGCGAACAATGAGCCCACAAAAGTATGTTTGCTGGAGACTGGGCTTATGCCAGAAAGTGTGTTGTTCGTGGCTTTGTCATATTGCTGGGGCGGACCTCAGCAACTTCGACTGATGAATGAGACCAAGTCCCAGCTGATCGCAGGCATCTCGGTTGATTCTCTACCCAGGACACTGAAGGATGCTACGATTGTGACAGCTCATCTAGGGATACCATACTTGTGGATTGACGCTTTGTGTATCATTCAGGATGATTCCCAAGATTTGCACAAAGAACTGGCCTTGATGCCAATGATCTATAGGAACGCAGCTATCACCATCGTTGCCTCAAGGGCGAAATCGGTTACTGAAGGATTTCTCCACAAGCGTCTGCCATTCAAGGACACAGCAGAAACTTCTTTCGCTTTACCATGTATTGAGCCTTGCGATGAATCTCACGGTGACATACAAATTGAACCTGCCCAAATCTTTCCGGTCGGTGATCTAATAGGTTATGAATCACCAGATCTTCTTCTACGCGAGGGCGACGAAGATGGTATTCCACCAAACCCATTGATATCGCGTGCGTGGACCTACCAGGAGCGGGCCCTGTCGCCGAGGGTAATAGACTTTGGTCTATACGGAACTCGATGCCGCATCTTGGATCACGAGGATGGATCTGAGTTTATCAGAAGTGATGGGTGGAAGGACATTGACTGGACAAATGAGCCAAAGCCCCCGAATATGTGCTTGCGTATGATAGAGTCAAGGCCAACCGCCATCAACACATGGCAGGTCATAGTGGGTCACTTCACAAGCCTCAATCTTACGTTTCCTTCTGATCGCCTACCTGCGATTTCCGCGTTCGCACACTTTTTTTGTCCCGCCTTCGGTGGTGCACAAGACTATGCCGCAGGGATCTGGAAAAGCACAATGCCCCTCGGCCTTCTATGGCAGACACACAAGCTTGGGAATACGACGCTTGATGGTAAACCCGACGACAAAAGCCTGTTACCGACCTGGTCGTGGGCCACTCTGACTTCCTCGATTGGGTATCCCCATAGTATTGCAGAGGACGTGCTCCGCGCAGACCAGAGTGCAGAGCTCATCGAGTGTAAGGTGCAGCTTGAATCCGATCAGGTGCAATTTGGCAGCGTGACGGAAGGCACGTTGCGGATGCGTGGTAGGCTTCGACCGGTACGCCTTTCCCTTAAACAAGACACAGATTTAGGCTTCGATTGGCCATTCTTCGATGAGACCCGAAAACAGCAGAAGCTGCGCTATACCCGAATAATTACGAATATGAATCAGGCCGACCCTGAAGACAGAGGCTTGCACAAGCGTGAATATGATCACAAAAGTCGCGCATTCCGCGATTTTAAGCTTCCAATTGCTGTTACGACGGATCGAGAGCATGATGCCATGGAATCAATGATTGGCGACTCATCGTCAGTATTTGCTCTTCCAATAGCATCTATACCAACCAACATATCACCTGCGCCTAGCAACGAAGGTGTAGAAGTTGAAGAATTACCTCCTACCGTTGAGTATGGGATTCCCGAGATGTACAGTATCCGGCCGGTTTACGGATTGCTGCTCTTGCAACAGAGCGAGAACGTTTATAAGAGGGTAGCACTCTTCAGAACACTCAGGTTCAACCTTGAGAAACTTGTACTTGAAGGCCCCTTGGAAGTGGAAGAGGCTGCGGACTGGTTTAAAGAGCAGCATGAGTGGTTGGGCGCCGGAGAAGTTCGGGAATTTTCGATTATTTGAGAGTGTAAGATCATATCATTGAAAAGAGAACAGTAAGGTCCTGCAGTGCGCCAATCGTCTGAAGAGAGTATTGCATTGCACAAACAACTTTGATATAATGATTTTCAAAAGCAGGCTTCTGAAGCCGAAAAAGAAAATGGTGAACCTTAAACAGAGGTCATAATCTGGTCTTCCCACTCGGTCAATAAGCTCATGATCTCTACTGAATGCGTCCAGCTTGGCGATGGTCTTGGGGCCTGCTTCAAGCCAGCGCTGATGCAATTCTCAACTAGTCGTACTTGGCTATCAAATGCGTCAAGCTCAGAAGTAAGAAGGATTTCCCGGGCTTCGCCGCCATACTGACGGATCTCGATAATGTTGTCGCCGGCCAGTGGTAGCCAGGGATTGGTCTTGAAGCGCATAGACGCTTTGGAGCCGTTGATCACAAAGGCAAAGTCGTTGCCAAAGCTGTCAGTGGATTGAATAGTGGCGAGTACACCATTTGAGAACCGTACAGCGAGGGCAGCATCTTGCACTCGGTGCACACCTTCTGTAATCACATTACCAGTCCCAAGGACTTTGCGATCACTGAACGCCTCGCTTCCAAAGGCTGTTTCGCTGATGAAGTGGACAAGAGAGACAGGATAGCAACCCAGGTTGTAAATGGTACCCTTGCCGTGAGGGTTTGCCTTTGCGCCAATGTTGGCAGCATAATGCCCTGACATGGAACAGATGGTGCCCAATTCGCCAGACTTGACGATCTCGGCCACTTTTGCCATCAATGGGTGGGAAAGGTACATCAACCCCTCCAAGAAAAATGTGTTGGTTTTCCGTACGGCCTCAATCATGGCACGCGAGTCGTCCATGGTGGTTGCCAGGGACTTTTCCGACAAGACGGGCTTGCCACGTTTCGCAGCTGCAATCACTGCCATGGCGTGCAGGTGGCTGGGCAGGCCAACATAGACGACGTCGACATCAGCATCGTCAAGTATGTCGTCAATAGAAGTAAAGGTTTTCGTGATGTTGTACTTTTCCGCAAAGGCCTTTAATCGCGTCGCGTCTCGGCCGAAAACCGCGGTGATGCAGGACCCAGAGCTCTTTTGGATGGCCTTGACCACGGTGTGAGAGATGAAGCTGGTACCGAGAATTCCCCACCTGAGCATGATGAATTGTGATTCCAGAAGTACGCGGGCGAAGTGTTTGGGCTACTACTAATTTCAAAGATCAAGGACGATGGCTTATATAATTACATAGGTGGGTGTTGCGCTCCAATACAAGCGAGTTCGTTCACTGAAGAAAGGGAGCATGTGCTGTTGCGGGGTTACATGGTGCACGGGCCTTCTAGAGTTACTGCAGCAGTCGAGTGCTGGAGAAGCCCGGAGACCTCAATTTTCAAGTGTTCATTTGAGAGCCAAATCGTCGAAGTGAGCACTGTCAAATTATGTACTGCGCTGACCAATCCACGAAAGTGTCAAATTACTCAAAGGTCTCGACAAAGTGGTCCCGCATATTGCCCACTGAGTTCTTCATAGCAGATTCATAACCCTCAGATCCACGCGGCCACTTTGTTTTCAGCATCACGTGTAACATGACAAGAGATGGTATAATATAGGCCAGCCCGGCAAGCTCGCCTCGACGCAAAGCCTGACTCGCAAACTGCTGTGCTTCCCCTAATAACGCCAGGCCGGCGGATCGGTTCCAGTCCGAGGAAGAGTGGGGTATCATGGTGTAGCGGTCATAGTCCTCGCTCCGGTACAGCTCAACGGCCAGCCACAGCGCCGACTGGATGGCCTCGACCCGGAACATGGTTCCGTTGCCGACGAGCAGCGCCTGAAACGGGTCGCCGGTCGTCGCGTTGTCGCCAAGGGCAGAGGTGCACACGTCCTGGACATGTCGCCGAGCGCATTTCCTCGAAATGTCCCTCGAAAGATAGAATTCCGGGTCGTGCAGAGTCGCAAAAGGCCGGTGCAACGCGACGGTGTATTTGTGGTATATGAACGAGACGTATCTGTTGGCGAAACTTTGCTCGCATGTGCTAGTCATGTCCGGGACGGGGTCCATATCCTGCGCCAGATCGCGGCTCAGGGACATCACGTCCTCGAAACGTAGATGCTCCTCATTGTTGACGAGCACGGCAATCTTGGTGCGCGTTTGTAGCGATTGCCTGAGGATCGCGAGGGGCTGGAGGGAAGACGGATCGTTGCCTTCCACGCTGCTGCGGTGTCCATTTGTTCGAGATGACGGCCACGGCAGCACGGTTAGGTCGGTACCGGGCGGGACTGTGGGCGCAGCACCACAAGCAAGGCACGCGTGGAGCTCAAGCTCGCGCACCGTTTCCCATAATTGCCTCTTTTCCGCGTCCAGCTCGCCGGGGCGATTGAGGCCGAGCATCATGGCCAGCCGGACTCCGGCGCCAGAGTAGACATAGTCCGCAGTGTCGTTGAACTTGAGGGTTTGCTTGGCCGTATTAAGCAGGGCGGCGACGCGCCTAGCTCGAGGGCGGTGGTAGGGACCGACGAGGCCAGGTCGCACCATACGTAAACCGACGATGGAGGAATGGGTGCTTCATTTTGAGAGTAGGTCCCGTTCGCGAGCGCCAGGATCAGTAATACTTGCACCAGCCGACATACTGGGGCACCAGACGGGTTATTGAGCAAGGAATCAAGCTCACTTGCGAACAGGGCTTCATCTACAACCGGAAGAATGGTGTGGAATGTTTCAAAATACCGACCAACTAGGGTATGGACGATGTCGGTCGCAGGAAGTTCATCGGCTAATGATGCTGTGAGGATTGTATTTCTAGCCCGGAGTTTCTCCTGTCTCCATTTCTCATAAGTTATTTCCAGTAGTGGTATGCGGTCTCTGCGACGACCTCCAGTTATGGCATCGTCGCCTAGGTAGGCGAGTAAAGGTTCAAACTAGTCATCAGAAAATGTGAGCGCTAATGATCGAGGTAGAGATTGATGAGGTAAACATCTCACCTCCTGCACAGCCCAGGAAAAATGACTGCGACCACGGATAGGATCTTCTTGTCCCCAGTCGTGAGTCTGTAATTTAGACTCGGACCGCGGTGTTCCGGTTGAAGTACAAGAATAGTCCCGGGACGGGCCAAGTGCTTCCGGGGGCACTGCTGGAGAGGGCAGTGACGGATGTGACCTGACGCTCTGTCTGCTTCTCGACGTAGTACGTGGATCTGATCTCTGAGACCGCCCATTGTCATTATCTCCGGCTACTCCCTGATTTTCGGTGATACCGTTCTCGTGACCACTGCTGGAATTACTTGGGGGCGATACGACCGATCGTCTCTGGGCTGCACGTCGGGTGTCGTTATGCTGCTCGTAGACGCATTCAGCCGCCTGACCTCGTCTGACGCACTGTCCACAGGGGGCTTTAGTGTCGCATTTGACCTTTCGCTGATGGCAGATGGAACATGAGCTCCGCGGCCGGGGATTCCTGTGTCTTCGGCGCAGGCCCTGCATGGTGCTCGGTGATCTCTGAGTCGAATGATACACACCCAGCAATTAAGTAGACGACCCAGAAGGATGGAACTCTCTAGGGTGTCTCCCGATCAGGCGGAACACTCGGTGATAAAGAAGCACCTCCAGCTTCGGCGATGACAGGGCCGCAAGAGATGATGAGTACTCCATATGTTGCATAATTAGAAGCGAAGGAGCTGAGCACCCGCCTTGCTTCCACGATGTCATATCGCCGAGCTGAACGAACTTTCACCGAGACTATTCGCTTCGGGTTGGGGATGAGCCGCACAACTAGAGCAACACAGGATTAGGGCCCTAGCGCCAGCGACTTAGTGCTGAGCACAGCGTCAGAGGCTAAATTTATGCTGGATCAACTATAATCGACGCATAGCGCCCTTGCGGCGTCAGTATCCCTACCAATCGTTCCTGTGCACGCAACTAACAGTCGACGCTCATGGTGCTTATTTATCGAGCTAAAAGTATTGATAGATAGGCTGTTGTGCGTCAGAACCGCCCTGGTGCTCATTAGAACGAATATTCTGCTGATCATATCAATTGCATGATCTGTCTTGCGTTAGCTGCTACCGTTGTCTTTGTAAATCGTCGTACTCCTCCTGCCATTACCTGCCCGTCAACAACGACTCTCAACTTTTTACCATATTATTCTAGTCCATTATCAAGATGCCCTCCGATCAAGATGGACGAGTACATCTTGAGCCATTTAGACATACAGACAGTAACGCGAACGATGCGCCGCCGCCTGATTACTCGGCGAATTATATCGTTGCCGACAAGCGCGCAAATGCAGGCGCGTCGCGTCGCGGATTGTCAAAGTCCATGAACTTGCGACAGGCACGTGGTCCAGTCTTGGCTCAGGCCATCTGTCGACTCTTATCGACACTCCTGGCACTGGTCATTGCTGGCCTGCTCGCGAGATCTCTGGCCGTCTTCAACGCAACCAAGGACTACAAGGTGCTCATGAGCTTTGGACTGGTCATGCCTGCCTGGCCTTCAAATTATGGGAGAGCACTCATGGCGACTTACCTCCTCCTGGCTGCGGCCGTCATCACTTTGATTTTCGGAATGCTCATGACTGTGGTGTGGTGTCTCGTGGCGGTAGGTCTCGCGCTGTCATCTCTTTTACCAATGTATACTGACGTCGATTCAGGCATCGAGCCAATGGAAATCTCGACTGGGCAGTGTCTTATCCATCGGACTGCCTTCCATATCGTTCGGGTTGTTCGTAGCAGCATTGGTGGTCTTCAAGCTTTATGATGGGCCAGACGGTCTCCGTGGCTGGAGCTGCATGCATTCGGACATTGAAGTCGACTTCGACAGCAAAGAGGTTGGCTTGGGGCGTGTATGCAACGCATTGGTAAGTATCTGCTCCCAATGGTTTAATAATTCCATATCTTTGATATCGTGCTGATGAGGTACTTTGATTGCGAGCAAAACAGAACGCTGCTTGGGGTCTTAGTACTGCCGTTGCAGTCTTTGAGCTCATCACCTTGGGCATCATTATAATGATAGGTTTCCCGAAAAGAGCCGACGTCAAAAAGATCCATCACGTCCAGGTTGCTCGCACAGGCTACCACGAACTGCAGTCCACGGTCGATTAGGAGCTCGACTAGAAGAGTCATCAATCCCGCTGAAAAGCGCAAACCGGACTTTGTATTGTAATGCTTGGATTACTCAGTCTTCGGTCCATGTTTCACTGATACACGTGTTGATGAAGAACCTCAATTACTCATCATTATTTGACTACACCGGTATGCTGGATATGATAGCTATCAATCATGAACTTATTGTCCTGGAGTTTCGAGCAGTTCGAGGGATTCTAATGGAGAAAGACCTTGCGATGGGAGCTATACGAATCCTAGACAAACCAATGCCCTTCCAGACAGCACTTCCCTAGCAAACTGAATAACTTTTACCAAACACGCTCAAGCCGAAGAAATACTACACATTTTCAACCCTGCTAGATATCCCTAGCCCGCTTAACTGTCTCAAGTTCGTAACCCCTAAGCTTTTCACTCTTCTCTACTTCAAAAACTTCTTCAAGGACGGCTTGTTTGGAGAATGAAGGCACTTGCCAGAAATGTGTAGGTTCCGAGAAAAGAGTGTTGATATGTTCAAGTGACTTGCCCTTCGTTTCTGGAAAAATGAAATAGACCAATGGAGCCACACAAAACCCAATCACAGAATAAATAATGTAATATCGCCATTTCATGGAAACAAAGGCAATCGGTGTAATCTCAGCAATGACGAAATTGAAGAGCCAATGACTAGCTGTCCCGATGGAGGCCAGATGGATGCGCAAGTCCTGAGGTGCAATCTCTGCGCTGTAGAGAAAGTTGGCAGCAAGAAATCCAAGGGGAAAGAATGCCATGAAAAGAAACAGAAAAAAAGTAGCGGCAATACCAGCTGCAGAGCTGGCCTGATTGTCAATTGCCCAAACAGTCCCCGCCAGCCCAGCCATACTGGCGCCCATCCCTGCGCCAGCGATCATGAAGAGCGGCCTACGACCGAGCCGATCCACGCTCAAGTAGGCAAATGTTGCAGCGGCAATCTTCCATGTTAACACACCAGCATTCAGAAGTGCTGCTTTGTCAGATGGTAACAATAGGGAATCCTTAAAGATCGTAGTGCCATAATAACTAATGACATTGGCTCCTGTCATTTGAGCGCAAAAATTGATACCAACTGCCAGGCAGAGACGGTACCACAGGCGCTGGCCATCGCGCTTGAAAAGGTCCAAGTAGCCTCGTGCGGGCTGTTGACCTTCAAGGCGGATCATGCTTGTCAATGTAGCCAAGTCGACCTCAACTGACTCCGGGTCAGCTTGGTCGCCATTCGCCAAATTGCTTATACTCTGGCGAGCCTCTTCAATCTTGCCCTTCATAATCAGCCATCGAGGAGACTCTGGAAAAAGCATCGTCGACGCCATGAGCATGAGACTGAAGACGACAGGCAGGGCCAGAGGCAGGCGCCAAGCAACTTCATGTGATGAGATGGACGACATGCCATAGTTCACCCAGCCAGCCGCCGCAACACCTGTTGCAACAAAAGCACCGAGCACCACGACATTCTTTCCACGGCTTCTCGATGCCGAGCATTCGCTCTGCCAGACCGGGACCACTGCATTGATGGCTCCGTTGCCCACACCGCTGACTATGCGGCCAATGATAAGTTGCGCAAGACTGAACGATGTTGCTTGAATGAGCATGCCAATTGATACGACCACCGCTCCGGCTAACAGGCCAGGGCGGCGGCCGAAACGGTTCGCCACGCGGGCGATGCCCAGGGCTCCAATGAGGCACCCCAAGGTGTAGATTGCGACGACGGTTCCTGTAATATGACGATGGTCAGCTCATACAACTTAGACTATTTAAACTGTGGAAGTCTGTAGGGATAATGTAAGTTAAACTGACCCTGAATTCTTGCATTATGGGATTTGGCTTCCCCAGTTATCGTCGTGGTGTCGATGGCTGGGAAATGTTTGGTGAACGAGGGATAGGCGAGGACACCGCCTAGATTGGATTGATTGTAACCATAGAGCAGAAAAGCGGGAAGAACAACCAAGAAGATACGGGCGGTAGCCAAAGCTTCGCCTTTGACAGTCAAGCAAGTCATTTTCAGATGTTTGGGCACAGGAAAGTCTTTTCAATGATTGAGAAAAACGATCGGTGGGTGGAAACAGAAATGAGCCATCGATATGGAGAAGAGCCAGACCATTTCTATTTATTGCTCTGTGTTACCGGACTTGGCAATTTCCGGATCAATGCCAACTGCTCTTGCTGGTCACAATCAAGGCTATCGTTTTCAAAAAGTGCAACGAATGAGACGCGACAATCCTAAATGATGCTGGTACAACTTCCTTGCACAGCGGACATGTTCAAGGCCGATCCAGTGCAACACAAATACACGCTGCCCCTGATCAATTCGTTTTATGGAAGATCGCTTCCTGAAGTAGGCATCAAAAGAGTGTCCCAGCGATTCCCATTTCCCCGCGAAGTCCACATGGACTCGCACTCTCACACTAACGTCCGTCACCTACTTCTTGGCACCCCCCACATTTCGGCACCCCTAAAATCCCTCACCGCCATGAATACCCTCCTTCTTCAAATTTTTATTCTTTCATCAATTTACGTTCAATTACCACCAAACTTTGCAGAATGCTTTATTAGATGACAATGCCTTCGTATACGGAAGACCATATTACTCAGGCTCTTGAAGAGGTCGCACAAGGTCAATCTATTAAGAAAGCTGCGATGAAATGGGGTGTTCCACGATCAACACTTCAAAGTCGGATGAGAGGCACCCAATCAAGAGATATTGCCTTTTCTGATCAGCAGAGGCTCTCACCGACTGACGAGGGCCACCTGGCTACCTGGGTTCGAGTTCAGGCTGATCTAGGGCTGCCGCCGTCCCATCAACAACTGAAGGAATTCGCTGAGCGCATCCTGAAGGTCCATGGAGATGGACAACCTCTTGGAAAGAACTGGGTGCAGTCCTTTATCAAAAGAAACCCATCAGTAAGGGTCCATAGGAGCAGAGCCATCGATTCACAGCGTGTAAATGGAGCTACAACTAATATTATCAGGCCATGGTTCAGGCACCTCGCTATACCTGAAATTATGGCTATCAAACCCACGAATCGATACAATATGGACGAGACTGGTATCCTTGAAGGCAGGGGATCAAACGGACTCGTCCTTGGATCATCAGAAGCTCGTTCTATTCGAAAGAAACAGCCTGGTTCACGTGCTTGGACCACCCTTATCGAGTGCATCTCCGCAACTGGCAATGAGCTACCTCCACTTGTAATATATAAGGGGAAGAGTGTTCAGCAGCAATGGTTTCCTTTAGATCTGACCCCATTCCGTTCTTGGAGGTTCACGGCATCAGAAAATGGGTGGACTTCAAATCCTACAGCTGTCGAATGGTTAGAAAAGGTCTTTATTCCTTCTACCCAGCCAGCCGACCCTCAAGAGGCCAGATTGCTTATACTAGATGGCCATGGAAGCCACGAAACCACGGAATTCATATATATGTGCTTTGAGAACAAGATACACTTGATATTCTTGCCGCCTCATGCGTCGCATGTTCTTCAACCTCTTGATCAGTCAGTCTTCGGTCCTCTTAAGACAGCATATAAGAAGGAGCTTGGGAACCTTGATCAATGGGATGGTAGCACTGTTGTGGGCAAAAGGAACTTCCTAATATGCTATGGCAAAGCTCGGAGAGCAGCCCTAACAAAAAAGAATATCATTAGTGGCTGGAAATGGACTGGGTTATGGCCTGTAAGCATGGCTAAGCCCCTGATGAGCCCCTTATTGCTTGAGAATGCGAAAACTCCTGCTAAGCAAGCTGGAGAGGTTCGCAAAGGATATCTCGATGATCGGGGCAGTGGAAAATGGGCAGTAGATATAGCAGCAGTGGCGTGGTCAACTCCTCGAAAGAGGAATGAGCTTCGTGATCAATTCAGCTTATTCAGCAAGCTCGATATCGATACTCCCACGCAACGTCTACTATTTCGAAAGGTTCAAAAAGGCTTTGATGGGAAGGCTTACGAATTGGCAGTTGCCCAACGAAAGATCGAGGTATTGCAGGCACAGGTTGATGCCAGTAGGGCCAGGAAGCGTAGGAAGGTTAAGATAAGCCCAAATTCGAAGTTTGCCGATATTGAAGCTATCCGGAGGACTCAAATCGAGGTTGGCGAGGTTGACGATAATTCTGATGAATCCAGCGACCTTGAAAACCCCGATGATCTTGAAGAATGCATTGTTGTAGCAGCAGAACCAGAATAGAAATTAATTGAAGTTCATAGTTGAAGTATAAGCGCATCGAAAATTAGGGTGCCGAAATGTGGGGGGTGCCAAGAAGTAGGTGACGGACGTTAAGAACCCCATGGGGTCGACAAAGCTTGATTGAACTTGGCTAGCTTGGCTGTTTTGGCCGCCTTGGCATCTAGTCTGCACGATTCACGAACAATTAATCAACCGAGTCGCTATACTGAGCACTATCACGGCGCTTGGTTTAGCCGCTCGTTCCTCTAATTTGGAGATCATCGCGCTTGATAATTGAGCCGCGCCTGGTACCCATAATGACGCCAACAAAAGCCACCATCGTCTATTTACACCCATGTTCATGCTGTTGCGCAAAGTCATAAATAGCAAAACCATCCCGGCTGACAAGGACAAACATCCGATTCTCTTTGCAGATTGCACAGTCCGCCAATACTCATATCAAGATTTAAATACTCGACATGGCGACTCGAACTCCCTTCATTCTCTTTTTCAACCCCGTTCGGCATGCTACGACGCGTTTTGCAGAGCTACAGAAAATAGCAAGATGCGAGGTTGTCACAAGCAAAAGTAGAGAAGAATTCTTTCATGATGTCGCTGGCAAGTACAAGGACATATCCGTGATATACAGGACATCAGCAAGCGGAGCTGTAAGTAGAAAGCAATCGGGGTAAAGAGTATCGAGCAGAGAAACTAATGGTAAGATGCGGGGCAGGTAGCTGGCAACTTCGATGCCGATTTCATCAAGCAACTTCCTGCCACGTGTAAATACATATGCCATAATGGCGCTGGTAGGCTTTTCGATGCTTGGCCGTGCAATCGTCCGTGGTTGACATTTATGGTTAGGTTACGATCAGATTGACCCGGATGCGTGTTCGCAGCGCGGCATCACGCTCACATATGCGCCCGACGCTGTCACGGAAGCCACAGCAGATCTTGCCATCTGGCTTCTACTTGGCGCATTGCGCCAGTTGAATCCTGCTCTCAACTCGCTGCGCGCGGGAAACTTCAAAAAGGGCGTCGACTTTGGTCGGGATCCCCAAGGCAAGGTCCTCGGCGTGTTGGGCATGGGTCGTATCGGGCGCGCCATCAAGGCGCGGTGCGAACCTTTTGGTATTACCACCCAGTATCATAACCGCCGACCGCTAGCTGCCGAACAGGCTGCCGGCGCCGAGTACGTTGCCTTTGAGAAATTGCTTTCTGAGAGCGATATCATCAGCGTGAACGTTCCATTGAACGCTGGTACACGACATTTGATTGGGCCCAAGGAGATTGGCATGATGAAAGAAGGGGTTGTGATCATTAACACCGCTAGAGGTGCCGTTCTCGATGAAGCTGCGGTTGCAGAAGCATTAGAGAGCGGGAAAATCGCGGCGGTAGGATTGGATGTTTATGAGAAAGAGCCTGTGATCAATGAGAGGCTTCTCAAGAATGAGAAAGCACTGTTGATACCTCACTTGGGTACTCATACCTATGAAACTCTGGAAAAGATGGAGACATGTGCCATGGAGAACGCTAGGAGGGCTGTCTTGGGATTGCCTTTGCTCACGCCCGTGCCAGAGCATGAACAATAGATGTTTTTTACTGTTAGACGCATATCAATACAGAGTATCTTGTACTGGCGTAGTAAGTCCTACTACAGATTACTGCTCGTGAACAACTTCTAGCTCTTCAGCACTCTCTCTTATATGTTGATGAAATCAATTATGCATTCTTCTTCGCTCGTTGAGAACTTCTCCCATCTGCCTGGCTCGGGTGAAGATTGGGAGGGAAGGGGGAAAAAAAAAGGTACAGATAATGTGCCCAAATTTCCGTAAACGAATATCTCCGTATTTGCTTGTCGAAATCGTGCATCAAACATGAGTTGTCGCCGCTAGTAGCGCAGATGAATGGGCTTGGGGGTATGGGACCCTAGTAGCTCTTGGTATGTAGCTGGCGCTAATTCATCAACACTCGTCTCTGAGTGTGCCCGGCACACAGTCGCATTAGGCGTCCATGCGAATCCATAAGCACAAGCCCGAGTACCAGGGATGAAAGGAAGAAGTATCAAATAGCCGTTACTCCGCACCAGTGGGTGCACTATACTTGCTATTCCCCTGAGGTTTTAGGACAGTGGCCAGTCATGGACCAGCTACAGCCTAAGGATGTGCGGCTGCATTATCGGCTATACTGTGTGCCGTGCCATGCTGGCAAACAGTCCTCGAGCGGCACAAGAATCAGCCGCCCGCGCTTGTACCAGTGATTCCGCAAATGTGTACGTAAGTGCAAAGACGAAAACGAAAACTCCTTGTTATTCCAACTGAACTATATCCAAGTATTTATATCTCGATATTTTCTTGGCGAAAATTGTTCCATTTGAGGTCAACGAATTCTTTTTCTCTTCCTAGACCAATCAAACTTTCACAATGACCAAGATTGCCCTTCTAGGCGCCGCAGGTGAGTATAGCACGGCAAGATGTGCCTTTTCAGTCAGAATTCTGCATCACAAATGAAAAGCTTCAAAGTCTATCAGTATTTGACGAGTTCTGTTTATTAACCCGACAAAGGCCAGATTGGGACTCCGCTGTCTCTGCTCTGCAAATCGGTAAGAATTGAACCCCTGAAGGATGGGTGCATAGCTACGACATGTGCTGACCATTTTATTCTCGTTGTTTTTAGAGCGATCTTTTTACTGAGATTGCCCTTTACGACATTGTCCATGTCCCTGGTATTGCCACGGATCTCAACCACATTGACACCAAGGCCAAGGTTACTGGACACTTACCAAACAACGGTGGCTTGGTCGCTGCATTGAAAGATGCCGATATCATCGTTGTCACTGCGGGTATAGCAAGAAAGCCAGGCATGACAAGAGATGGTAAGTATTGGATTTGCACATAACAGCCCTTTGTTAGTTGTTATTGCCCGCTGACAGTGCGCTTTCTAGATTTGTTTAAGGTGAGCTTGCCCAGTGGTACCTTTGATCCAACTTTAGTTGACCGTGTCAGACTAACGCCAGCATCATCCGCGACATTTTTCAAGAGGTGGCCAGGACATGCCCGCAAGCGCTATGCTGCATCGTCACGAATCCCGTAAACTCGACTGTCCCTGTAGCCGCGGAAGCTCTGCGCGAAGCCGGCGTCTTTGACCCGGCACGCCTCTTTGGAGTTACCACGCTTGACGTGGTCCGGGCCTCAACCTTTGCATCCCACGTTGATGGCAGCCTTGACCCTCGATCTATCAGAGTTCCCGTCATTGGCGGTCACAGTGGTGCTACAATCTTACCACTTTACAGTCAGGCTGAGCCGCCCGTAAGTCTGGATGATGAAACCTTGGCGCAGGTAATTCATAGTAAGTCGTCTCGGTTGTTGGCTGCAACTGCAGATATGGCTGTTAACCTTTCCTGCTCAGGGGTCCAATTCGGCGGCGATGAAATAGTCAAGAGTAAACAGGGAGCTGGCAGTGCGACAACCTGTATGGCCTACGCAGGCTTTCGGTTCGTCCAGGCTTTGCTAACCGCGCAAGCGGGAACACCCGTAGTTGAAGAGGCTTATGTCTATCTTCCGGGTATACCAGGTGGTAGTACGCTTGCCGCCGAGCTTGGTGTTGACTACTTCGCCGTCAAGATCAAGTTCACGGAGAATGGGGCGAGCTGGGCACTGCCGATTGGTCAACTCTCAGAAAAAGAGCAGAATCTCTTGCAGGTAGCCGTTACAGATCTGCGTGCCAATATTGCGACTGGTCTGGACTTCATGGCTCAATACAAGGAATCATTACGAGTCAACTAGATTAAATGGATCCGAGACTCACGAAGGACAAAAGTCTATTTATGGTATCAATCTATAGTTACGAGTTTCTATACTGCAGTAGCGGCAAGCGTAGCGCACTGCTTATCGACATCTGACACCTTGACCGTCTGCACCGTCTTCTCTTGCGTACCCATAAGAAGCATATTACCAGTTCCAAACTCGATCCAGCCCCCAGATTCAGCGGCTTGTGAGTTTTTGGCAAATGCCAGCCACATGTCCTGCATGGTATTGCTCGTCTCGACTTCAAAGCTCGACGCGGCGCCGTTGTACAGGCCCCGAGTTCCAAACACTTGCGGCAGCTCCGACATGTGGTAAGCGCCCTGCCAGAACAGGGGGCTGAGATCGGTAAAGTTACCGCCGTACTGGAACAGGTACGTCTTGCGTTGTGCAGAGGCGCGTTCCAACGCCGAAGCATACGCAGGGCATTGGAAGAAGCCCAGTGTTGCCATGTCGGCCAGCGTCTGGTTCGGCCCCCTGTGCACTGGATCTGTGGAGGGCGGGACTTGGATGACGCCCTCGTTGGTGTTTGAGCCAAAGATGGATGGCTTGTCCGAGAGCAGACCCTTGGCGTATCGGTCCGTGTAGTTAGCAAACGCGACGATATCGTCCGGAGTTGCGATGAAATTCAGAGAGGGCGTGGTCATTGCCTCGGTGTAGTTGGTCAGGAAGTCGATAATGTCCTTTGCTGGCTTTGAACGCATACATGAAACTTCGCCGGCGGGATCAGAGGGGCAGCCCAGACCCTTGGCCACGGTGGAAAAGTTGGAGTGTGTTGGGTCAATCGTGGTCAATCCGCTGCCCAGAGGATACAAGGCGCTTCCAGAGTCGGAAATGAAGCCTTGAACAATAGGGTCAGTCGGAAACGCAAAGTTCTGCGCGTCGACAGCGCCTGCACCAGATGACTGGCCCCAAAGTACCATCCGGTTAGGGTCGCCACCAAATGCTGCAATATTGTCGCGAACCCATTCCATACCCATGCGCTGATCGAGTAGTCCGAGATTGGTTCGGTTCAGGCCCGCGCCGTTGGGAAATCCAAAAATGTTCAGTCGATACTGCACTGCGACGACAATGTGTTCCTGGCTTCGCTGGATCCAGGCTGGAGGCTGCTGATACTCGATGCTGGAGGAGCCCTGTTGAAGTCCGAGACCATGGATCCATATGACGACGGGAAGCCCGCTTGATGCATTTGCTTTCGGTGCCCAGATGCTGAGCGAGAGGCAGTCCTCGTCCCATGGTGCCTGATTGAAGAATTGAGAGGGGAAAACGCTCCCGGTGCTCGCAGCTATCTGAGGGCATGCTTTTGGCGTGGTAGTAGCTTGCACCTGGATGTTGGAATCCGCCACGAGAGCCTCGGGAAGTTCGAATCGGAGAGCTCCTGTTGGGGCTTTGGCATAGGGGACGCCGAGGAATTGACGGACGTCGGGGTATGAGGAGTTCACAAAGCCTTTCGTGAGACCAGCGGCAGTTTGTACGGTCAGTCCGTCACTGGAAGCTCCGGTGCTCGAAGATGTTGCTCCATCGGGATGCTGCCATCGTGGCTGTTGCCAGGGCGGCAATGCTGCAGACTGACTGGCGAAGAGTAGGAGACTGAAAGCCAGTGACTCGGTGCTCACTGAAAGTTTCATATTGAAAGAAGTAATTAAGTTTTGAAATGATTGATCGTAATGCTATGATAATTTCGTGAATGAACTGAGACAACAAGACAACTTATAACAAACAGTTATGTTGCCGGAATGGCGCAGGCCAGCAGCCATGCAGGGACACTATCCACTATACTATACTGTTTCCCCGTTGGCGCATTCCACCAGGGTGATGATCACTTTCATAATTTCATAGATTCATGTAGCCAAGCCGGGCCGGAAGCCGATATCGTGACATTTCCTGTCGGTGCTTCAAGGCCCGCATCTGTTTATTTTTGTTTGTTTGTTATAGATCTAGAATGATGTGGCTGAAAACAGGAGTCAATAGACCCTACGCGATCAAAGCTCACCAAACAATTTCGGCCGAAAAGCCTCGGCGATCTTAGTCTTGGAGCATGCCAACGTGGGTCTCGGCGATATCTCTGTGAGTTGGCGCCCAAAGACTAGAACCGTCTGCTAGAAATATAGTGCAGACCCCCATAGCCACCGCCTATGCTAAGCACTAACCTGTACTTGGACAACGAGATGAGTCCTACAAAAAAGCTTGTTTCGACGGTGCCACGTCTGATCAACTCCAGTTGGTCAACCGATGACTAGTTGTCCAAGAATAGCTCCCGTTCAAAATCCAAGGGACCACTGACCAAACAATCAAGCTTCCTGTCATCAACAGAAGCCTCAGCCATTTCAAACCTTGGCAGTGCCCGTAAGCGCAGTACCGGCAATCCTCGTTCCGTGCGCAGCCGCGCCCTCTGTTATTTTAGTGATGATTATCCAATGCACAATGGATTTAGCATCATGGTCCGGTTTTGCTTGTCTTTATAGAGGGTGCCCCGTTCGCACAAATCATTCGCGATCGACATCTTTTGACTTCATAAACAAGACAAACAGCCTATCCTACGCTAAGCACTACCCGTCCTCGCAGCACTTCATTCTCACTGCATAATATTCTTCCTATCGATTCTCTTCTAATTTTTCCTTGGGACATTCTGATCAATCAATATGCGTGCCGGAGTACTGGGTACCGCTCTATGTGCTCTTGGAGCATTGGGAGCCCCGAGTGCGCCAAGAAGTGTCCGGAGATTATCTCAAAGAGACCAAAAAGCATTTTCATTCCCTCTTTCAGATGGGTTTCCGAACATCGACGGAAACTCGAGCGCGCTTCAGGCAATACAAGCACAAGCTCATGGCACGCTGCCCAACGGTCCTCTGCCTAGCTCCATCACAGACGTTTCTGCAATAATCTGGTCACTCATCGCATTCAATGAGTTGTTCGAGGTGGCCTACTTCAGCAGCCTGATCAACAACATTACAGACAAGGTCCACGGATATGAGGTTGGCAGCACCGCCGCCTCGGGTGTTGTCCTTAATGCGCTGCAGACAGTTCGGGCTCAGGAGGAACTACACGCTCTCGGCGCGAACGGTATTCTGAAAGCGGCGGGGCGGCACACCATCTCACCATGCGAGTACGTCTTTCCCGTGGACAACTTTGAGGACGCCATTGCCTTTGCGTCCACTTTTACCGATGTTGTGCTCGGCACCCTGCAAGAGGCCCAGACGAATTTCGGCCTCGACGGCGACGTCGAGTTCATTGGCCTGGTCGGCTCCGTTATTGGGCAGGAGGGCGAGCAGAATGGTTTCTACCGATCCATCGGCCAGCCTTCCAAGGTTCCTTCTGCACAACCCTTCCTAACTGCGGCGAGTGGTGTTTTTGCTCTCTCTGCATTGCACCAGCTGGTCGTTGTTCCTGGGTCTTGCCCGGACACGATACCGATTCCCATCTTGGATGCGCTCAATGTCGACACGGACAAGATTAGCCCGCAAACCACGAAATTCAATTCAGCTTCTACACCAATGACACCAAGCTGGACACCGACAGCCTGAGCTTGGTTTATATCAACGGACAAAACCTCCCGCTTGTTGAGAAGCTATCTGGGGTCAGGTATGTTTCCACCCACGTCGCAAAATAATCAATTAGGTGTTGAACGATATGCTGACTTGACTTTGTACAGCAACCACAATGGCATGGTTCAGTTCAGTGCTCCATTCCCATACCAACAGTTTCAGATGGACGGCCTTACTCTTGCCGCTGTGACTAAGAGCTCTGGGCCGTTTGCGAATGCTAGTGACGTTGCGGGGAACGCTCTGTTCGGTCCTGGCATCATCAAGGTCGATTAATACAATTATCATCGCCCGATATATATAATGATGGAGTCAATTAGACTATCTAGGTAGACAACATTGTGCTTGATTAGTTCGGCTTGGCGTATCGGTGGTTTTCAGGGACATGATACATTATATAATATAATGATAGGTTTAATTGAGCTCACCATATTTATTTTCATTCTATATACGACTTCCATCAAAATATCAAAATTAAAGAGGTCCATGAAAAGTTTATTTCGAGTTCTTAGACCCCAATTGCTCTCGTCGGTTGACCAGAATATATGGAGTAGATGTCTATACCAGTACATTAGTTCCACGACGACGTGACGCATACCAGCATTCATTACCGGAACTGTCCAGAAGACAAATGTGTATTATTAATGATTTGTCCAGTCTGAGGCACCAAGTTTAAAAAGACCTCATAGATTCATTGAGATGGAGATCATTGCGCCGGGTGTTTGGATTTGTAATCCTCCTGAGGCGAGTTTTACTCCAGCGCCGCTGATTTGACATGGGCTTCGCAACTCAGCTGCAGCCAGCTGGGGATTTGGACCTGGGGGAAGGGTCTGGGGGTGGAGGCGCGGGGTAGGTGAGCCTATAGTTAGCGCTCACTCTCGATTTTTCTGCTGGGTCATCTTATTATTCATCCCAAGCAGAAACCTTCAAGCAGAAACTTTTTGCTTGCAATTGGTCCTGCCATTATTCTGAATACACCAATTGAATGGTCTATCTGGCGACATCATGGATACAGCAGCATTCAACGGTCTTTTGCTGATTCAGCCACAACAAGATAAACTTCCGAGCCAACCAGAGAGAGCTTTTTCTGTGAGTCACCATGGTGCTTCACATGAATCTGAACCGATTGAGCTCGCCAGCTTGAAGCCCACAAATCCGACAGTCGCTGGGCTGGCTAGAACAGAGGCCGCTGCAAGCACCGCCGCCTCGCCCGTCGCGGATGATGAGGTCGAACAAGTCTTCCCGAGCATCTTTAGCTCCAAGAAAGATAGGCTCCGGCTCGCCGCTTGTTGCAGCATGAGCTTTACGGGCGGGTTGAATGATTCCGCTGCCGGTGCACTCATTCCTTACATGGAGACGTGAGTTTACCTCATGATTCAGTCAATAGTCTCGAAATTGACTCTTGATAGGCACTATGATATTGGATATGGCACTGTATCTCTCATTTTCGTGGGCGTTGCCTTGGGCTTCATCACGGCCGCGCCATTTGTCGACAGCTTGCAAGCAAAGTTTGGACGCGCCAAGGCTTTTGGCATTTGCATGTTGTTCCTGGTCGCGGGATACATCCCAATCATTTGCGCCGTGCCAATCCCAGCCATTGTTGTTTCATTCTTCTTCGTCGGCTTTGGCTTGGCGACTAGTCTTTCCATGTACAACGTCTTCCTGGCTAATCTCCAGAACGCGGGAACGGCGCTGGGCATGGTCCACGGATCCTATGGGGTGGGAGGCATAGTCGGCCCGCTCATCGCGACAAGCATGGTTTCCAATGGCGTTCTTTGGAGCATGTATTACCTCGTCACTCTCGGATTTTCTGTTTTCAATCTTGCATTTGCCCCATGGGCGTTCTGGACCATTGAGCAGGAAATGCAGGACGAACTGGGACTGATCGAGACCAACACGACCCAACGTGGCGCACAACAGCTCAAGGGCATGATCAAGGCTTTCCGATCAAAAGTCGTGCTACTGGGAGCTCTCTTTATCTTTGCCTACCAAGGATCTGAAGTATCCATTTCTGGCTGGGTCATTTCCTTCCTCATCACCATTCGCAATGGTGACCCATCACGCGTCGGTTACGTTGCATCTGGTTTCTGGGGCGGCATCACTCTTGGTCGATTCTTCCTCTCGCCCCTCGCGGCCCGAATCGGCGAGAAGAAATTCGTTTACGGGATTGTCGCGGGCGCGGCGATCTTTGAGCTTCTAGTATGGCTTGTTCCCAACGTCATTGGAAATGCAGTCGCTCTAGCCATCGTCGGTCTTCTTCTCGGTCCGGTCTATACCGGCGCTGCCGTCATTTTGACCCGAAACCTGTCGAGAAAAGAACAGGCAAGTGGCATGGCTGTAATCAGTGCTTTTGGCAGCTCAGGTGGCGCTCTGGCCCCTTTCACGACGGGTATCCTCGCTCAAGCTGTCGGCACATTTGTGTTGCACCCTATCGCCATTGGCTTATTTGGAGTGATGATGATCAGCTGGTTCTGCATACCGACACCACGCAAGAGAACCGAGTAGATCTTGCTGAACATGGCACAAGCATGGGCCAATCAAGAACAGGCTTATCATTCCTTGAGTCACAATCTCTTAGTACTGTTTAACACCTAAGATTGCAAGAGATAGAGTAACTAGATTTCATATTCATAGGTAGACTTGAATGGCCTTAAGACGAAGAAAGTTATCATAACATAATGTCCATGCGTGAAGTCGTGCGTGGGAATTCCTCAAAACTGCAGTGTTTTCCAGTCCTTCGAGCGCTCCCAGGCCCCTGCTATCTTGAGACAGGTCAGGTCATCAAATTGTTTCCCGACGATTTGCAAGGCAGTCGGCAGCCGAACTGATTGATCATCTGGAGCGGGAACAAAACCAACGGGAACCGATAGAGCTGGATGACCAGTCGCATTGAAAGGAGCCGTATTGAGCACTGTACCAGCCATGCGGGTAAGTCTCTCCAACGTTGAATAGTCTCCGCCCTCACGGAAGCTAGGGGTGGCGGGAAATGGTATGGTCGGCATGACGAGGACGTCCACGCCAGCCAGCGCGGCATCATAAGCTCTGGTGTACTTTCGGAGCAAGTTGGATGCCTTGGCACTGACCATAGCACCGTACTTTTCAGTGACGTAAAGATACTTCATGTACATGTTTTGAGCACCCGGGCCCCAGGTATCGAATCTTTGTTGTGGGACCGTATTCCCCGGACCACCAGCTCTGTCGGTCATGTAGAGTTCTTTGCGACCAGTCCTGTCACCGAGAAGCCCATCTCTCGCCCCGGCCAATGCTTGAGTGCAAGTCCATGGGGCACAGACTTGGTTGTGCTCTGGAACTGATACTTGCACCACTTCAGCTCCAAGAGCAGCCAGGTCTTCAATGGCAGCGCGGACTGCCTTTTCGACATTTTCATCTAGCACGCTCAGCTCAAATCCCTCTTTGAGGATGCCGACTTTGATGCCTTGAAGTGGCTTTGGCGACGACTCCGACGCAGTCATGAAGGCATCTAGTGACGTTGAGAACTTCAGAGACTTTTCAGGCAGCATTCGGGGTTGCCGGTCGTCCATACCATCGGGACCAGCAATTGCCTCTAGAAGCAGGGCATTGTCCCGCACCGTTCGGGTCATGGGCCCACAGTGGTCAATGTCCGCGTGCAGTCCGAGAATTCCACTGTAGGGAACCAAGCCCCAGGTAGGCTTGAGACCAACAAGCCCGCAAAACGTGGATGGAATTCTTACTGAGCTAGACAAAGTATTAGTCATGTAGAGGAGCACCACTTCAGCGCTGTATCACTCACCCTCCTTGATCGCACCCGAGCGCCATATCTGCCGAACCCGTAGCCACCACACGGCCAGAGCCACTGCTGGAGCCGCCGCATGAGTAGTAGTCGGCATATGGGTTGTGTACTATGCCCGTCCATGAAGTATCCGAGGAAGGCTCCATGCACGCATTTTCGCAAGTCGCCTTGCCGACAATGATTCCCCCAGCATCCATGATCCTCGTCGCGACCGTAGCATCGTACTCGGGAACCCATTCCTTACCCAGAGGATCCATTCCATTCAAGCAGCGCATGCCTGCAAACGCGATATTGTCCTTGAGGGCAACTTTCTTGCCAGCGAGCAGTGAGCTGACCGGCGCCGTGCTCTGGGCGACACAGGTAATGGCCCATCCGCCCTTGTCGCTCTCCTCGGCATTCGCGGGGATCTTGACTTCCGTCCTCGGATACTTGGTCAGGTCGGGACGGGGAAGGTCGTCCTCCTGGCTCAAGACGTCTTGTATGCTGTCCTCGAAAGAGCCCAGTAGTGTACACCAATCGTGGACGAGGGCATCTGACTGAGTCAAGCCCGCTTTCGCCAGTAGGGCCTTGACTTCCTCCGGCTTGAGTTTGGAGCCGCTGGAGTGTGTTAGTCAATGGTGCCTTCACTGGTAGCCTTCGCGACTTACGTTGGGGCTGATACTATCGCCATGTTTGATCACAAGATAACAAAGTGGTCAATGTATACAACTTTCCGGGTTCAAAGAGATATCCCAAGGATGGTTCTATTACCAGAAAAAGTACCGATACCTGGCCAGGAAAAGGAACACGATAATCAATTATCGTGCGATGTAACAGTTGTCGCACCGGTGTTAATGCTTATAAGCTTACTATCACCGAACCGATGATCTGGGAGTCTCGCGCAAGTCTCACGATAAGCGGAGGTTCAGATTGCCGCAATGACGAAACGACTGTGTTGGTGTTGGAGAACAAGCAACCGTCGCATCGCTTAACGTCCGTCACCCACTTTTGGCCACCCCCCACATTTGGCCACCCTAATTTAGATTTGCTTATACTTCAACCATGAACTTCAATTAAAAACTATCTTGGTTCTGATGCTACAACAATGCATTCTTCAAGATCACTGGGGTTTTCAAGGTCGCTGGATTCATCAGAATTATCGTCAACCTCGCCAACCTCGATTTGAGTCCTCCGGATAGCTTCAATATCGGCAAACTTCGAATTTGGGCTTATTTTAACCTTCCTACGCTTCCTGGCCCTACTGGCATCAACCTGTGCCTGCAATACCTCGATCTTTCGATGGGCAACTGCCAATTCGTAAGCCTTCCCGTCAAAGCCTTTTTGAACCTTTCGAAATAGTAGACGCTGCGTGGGAGTATCGATATCGAGCTTGCTGAATAAGCTGAATTGATCACGAAGCTCATCCCTCTTTCGAGGAGTCGACCATGCCACTGCTGATATATCTGCTGCCCATTTTCCACTTCCCTGATTATCGAGATCCCCTTTGTGACCCTCTCCAGCTTGCTTAGCAGGTGTTTTCGAATTCTCAAGCAACAAGGGGCTCATCAGGGGCTTAGCCATGCTCACAGGCCATAACCCAGTCCATTTCCAGCCACTGATGATATTCTTTTTTGTCAGGGCTGCTTTCCGAGCTTTGCCATAGCATACTAGGAAGTTCCTTTTGCCCACAACAGTGCTACCATCCCATTGATCAAGGTTCCCAAGCTCCTTCTTATATGCTGTCTTAAGAGGACCGAAGACTGACTGATCAAGAGGTTGAAGAACATGCGACGCATGAGGCGGCAAGAATATCAAGTGTATCTTGTTCTCAAAGCACATATACATGAATTCCGTGGTTTCGTGGCTTCCATGGCCATCTAGTATAAGCAATCTGGCCTCTTGAGGGTCGGCTGGCTGGGTAGAAGGAATAAAGACCTTTTCTAACCATTCGACAGCTGTAGGATTTGAAGTCCACCCATTTTCTGATGCCGTGAACCTCCAAGAACGGAATGGGGTCAGATCTAAAGGAAACCATTGCTGCTGAACACTCTTCCCCTTATATATCACAAGTGGAGGTAGCTCATTGCCAGTTGCGGAGATGCACTCGATGAGGGTGGTCCAAGCACGGGACCCAGGCTGTTTCTTTCGAATAGAACGAGCTTCTGATGATCCAAGAACAAGTCCATTTGATCCCCTGCCTTCAAGGATACCAGTCTCGTCCATATTGTATCGGTTCGTGGGTTTGATAGCCATAATTTCAGGTATAGCGAGGTGCCTGAACCATGGCCTGATAATATTAGTTGTAGCTCCATTTACACGCTGTGAATCGATGGCTCTGCTCTTATGGACCCTTACTGATGGGTTCCTTTTGATAAAGGACTGCACCCAGTTCTTTCCAAGAGGTTGTACATCTCCATGGACCTTCAGGATACGCTCAGCGAATTCCTTCAGTTGTTGATGGGATGGCGGCAGCCCTAGATCAGCCTGAACTCGAACCCACTCAGCCAGATGATTTTCCTCAGTTGGTGAAAGTCTTTGCAAATCAGAAAAGGCTATATCTCTGGCCTGATGACCCTTGATCCGGTTCTTCAGCGTTGATCGTGGTATACCCCATTCCAGTGCAGCTGATTTAACGCTGGCACCACTAGCGACGGCTTCAAGTGCCTGGGTAATATGTTCTTCTGTATACTGAGGCATATAGGCTGAAAGAACGTTATTGCAAAAAATGGAATCAATTGAGGTAAAATTGGTGGAATTGTAAAAATTCAAAGTTAATAGTCATTATAGCGGTGAGGCATTTTTGGGGTGGCCAAATGTGGGGGGTGGCCAAAAGTGGGTGACGGACGTTATCAGCTTCGAATCGGCTTCGAAGACCCCTGCACCACTATACTACAGCGCACTCCACCCCCGCCGGCCACACTCCGAAGGGTGGGAGGCAAGGGAGGTGTTTGTGCCGCATCCGGCTGCCGGAACCAAACATCTTGGCAAGTCGGGACAGCTGTTGACTTTCCGCACATTTGATAAGACGGGCAGCGTGCAACATCTCGTCAAACATGCTGGAATGGATCGTTGCATCGACACCAAACCGCCTTTGGCAAATCTGCCCACTCTGATGATATATGCCGAGTTGTGCATTTGGCAAATGATCTGCATCATGCATCAAGATGATGTGCATCAACTACTATCAGCCCCATATATTTATCGCAAGCTTTATCGCGTGTTCATTGAGGTCGGCTTGATGCTCGCGAACCTTAATTCATTGCCAAGGGAGAAGCAAATGATAGAGAAACTCCCAGGACGATTCATAAATAACAACGATGTGAATGCATAGTAGAATAACGAACAATTGTGTCAAGTTTCTAGATCATTCTGTCATTCTTGGTGCTTGCACATTCACCTCGCATCAAACCGTATTCTTGCAAACCATAATCACAATGAGCATCGAGAAAGATAAAGAATTATCCAAAGATCAGGCACCGACGGGCTCATCCAGCCCAGTTCTCGTCGGGGATGTGATAGAAACTGAATCCGAGGTGTTTGGCGGCGGCGAAGGCACAGTCAACTTTCGCAATGTGGGTTGGATACGCGCAGCCATGTTCATGCTCAAGATGACCTTTGCCACGGGCGTCTTGTCGCTTCCATCCGCGCTGAACAGTCTCGGCGCCGTCCCTGGTGCCATCTTCATTCTGTTCTGGGGTCTGGTCAACATGTACATGGCCGTCATCCAGGGCGAGTTCAAGCTCCTGCACCCGTCGCTGCATACGGTCGCCGACGGTGCAGAGATTGCGGCTCAGCAGCTCAGTTCTGGCTCCAAGACGTGGGCCTTGGTATCCAAGGAGATTACCGAGTTTCTGTATCTCGTCTCTTGGATACTGTGCACTGGCCTCTCCATTCTAGGTCTTTCCATCGCGCTCAATGCAGTCACCCATCATGGGACTTGTACAGTTCTGTTCGCTTTTGTCTCCTACATCGTGGTTGCCACCATTGGAAGCATACGAAAGATTGAGAAGACGGCATGGATCACTTGGGTCGGCTTCATTTCAATCGTCGTGGCAATTCTGGTGGTCCTCATTGCGACGGCCATTCGCGACCGTCCCGCATCCGCACCAGCAACCGGCGATTACGAGTTAGGATTCTCGGCTTTCCCATCATCTTCGGTCACGTTTGCCAGTGCATGGTCAGCGTCGCTCATCATCTACGCCTCCTCCGCAAACACCTCTGGCTACGTTCCGGTGATTTCAGAAATGCGACAGCCCCGACACTACTTTCGAAGCGTCTACGTCACCATGACCTGGATCATTGTGTCGTACATGGTCATTGGCATGGTCATGTACCGCTTCGCCGGACAGTGGTTGGCAACGCCTGCCCTTGGATCCGCCGGCCCTACCATCAAGATTGTGTCGTACGCCATATCCATTCCTGGTCTCATTGCCGGCGGCATGATTTGCGTTCACATCTCAGGCAAGTCCGTCTTTGTGCGGGTTCTGCGTGGCTCCAGACATTTAACGGCCAATACTTGGCAACACTGGACGGTTTGGCTTGGCTCGACCTACGGCACGGGACTCATTGGTTGGTTGATCTGCGAAGCGATACCGTTCTACGGTTCGCTCGTTTCCTTGATCGGTTCCTTGGGGTTCGGGCCCTTGGGCATCTGCCTTCCGGCCATCATGTGGTTCTGTATGCATCCCGAGTACCGAACCGGCACGCTCCGCATGAAGGCCATGTGGTGGCTTCATGTTGGAATCTTTGTCATGGGGTTGTTTGTGACAATTGGCGGCACGTTTGCAAATGTTGTGGTGATTATCGAGCAATTCCGCGAAGGCTCGGTTGGAGGGGTGTTTCAATGCGCAGACAATAGCAATACGGTGGACGGATGATACTTTTGAACATCGGAAACGATTGAAGAATATTTTATTTAGACACCATCAAATATCCAAAGAATTTTGTCAGAGCGATTATGATTTGTTTTTGATTGAGACTATCCCATGCACGCCATCAGTGAGCGCATCAGTTTCCTTCTAATTTTCTTCTTTTTGCTCATGTTTCCAATTATTAGAGACCTCGCGCTTTATTGAAGGAGTCGACAATTTCTCTAGTAACCTTGACAATTTCAATGCAGCCAGGCGAATCCGAATGACAACATATGCTAGTGGGGTAGTCCTTGACCGGCAGATCTATAATCTCGCCCGTCACGGCCTTGACCTTGCTTTCTTCGACTTGACTCCGGACGTGCTCCCGTACGTCAGCCATCGCCCACGGCTGCTTCTTGCGGTCGATCTTGAGCGTCCCGTCGGCGTGGTACTTAACGTCGCCATAATACTCGGCCCAGAACTCGAGCCCGGCTTCCAGCGCGGCCGTCTCCATGTGCGTACCCGCCAGACCAAAGACGCGCATTCCCTTGGGCACGCCCGCCCATACGGCGCGGGCTACCTCGAGATCGCGCAACATCATACCGTACAAAACTCCGTGCGGCTTGACGTGATGCATCTCGACGCCTTCGGCGGTGAGAAATCCCTGCAGAGCGCCGACTTGGTAGATGATGTTGGCCGTGTGCTCTTCGGGTGCGAGCTTCATCTCCCTCCGACCGAATCCCTGGACATCTGGCAGGCCTGGGTGCGCACCTATCTTGACATTGTGTGTCTTGCATAGAGCGACTGTCTGCTTCATGATGAGGGGGTCACCAGCACTGTTAAAGATTGGTGAACTTTTCTGTAGTGGATGGGTGGTAGAAATGCTGAACAAACTTACTGAAATCCACATGCCACGTTTGCATGATCAATCATGGGCAACAATTCCTCGTCCGGACCACAGATGTAATTGCCATAGGCCTCTCCCATGTCCACATTGATAAACGCTTTGTGCTGTGTAGGCGCCATGTCGACAGTTCTCTGGCTCTCTAATGTAGGAAAGATACTTGTGGTCACGATTATCGACCATTCAAAATCACAGGATCTCGAAATCTTTAAGATTTCCAACAAGTATTGACGTCGCGATGCCGAGAACCGGGGATTGAATAAGGGTCACATCTCAAGATTGGCATTAGAGTTCGCGTATGCGGGGTGATGATGCTGGGCGGGCGGTCGAGCGGGTGTTCATCGCATCGGATGTGACCGACGCGATAATGCACAAGCAACATGGATCATGAACGTAAAGATCTGCGCCTTGGTTGCCCACAGCCAATCTCCAATAGGAAGTTTTATGCCCACTGCTACTCCAACACCGAGATGTTCCCCTCAAAAGGTTGCAACCAATAGTGGGCAATAGCTGATAGCTGGCATTGCGTCGCGATGGACTCATCATTATTTTGTTCTTGTACCACTGCGAAGTAGGGCGCGTTGCACGCTCTAATGAGTCAAGCAGAAACGAGTCTCGTCTAAAAGACTGCACTTTCAGGTTCTACCTTGCCGCTCAACATTATGGAGTTCATCCAATCCGTCCTAGTCGCTAACAGAGGAGAAATAGCATGCCGCTTGATCCGTGGTGCAAGGTGAGTCTATCTGGGGAGCTCCCTTCTCATGCTGATCATAAGATGTACTGACATGCATCTCCAGAGAGCTTTGCATTAGAACAATTGCTGTATATACAGATGTAGATGTCGAGTCGCAACACGTGATTGCGGCTGATGAAGCTGAATTATTATCTGGCGAGGCGAGCACCGCGTACCTAGACGGGTAAGTACACTTCCATTATTTCAAGCCTACTCGCGATGACTGCTAATGTGCCATTGCAGAGAACAAATCATCGCCATTGCCAAAAGAAAGGGTGCGCAGGCCATTATACCTGGCTATGGCTTTCTTTCTGAGAACGCAGAGTTTGTGCGGCTCATCAATGCTGCTGGGCTCACCTTTGTTGGGCCCTCCGCGGAGGTTATTGAATCGATGGGTCTGAAGCACACAGCGAGAGAACTGGCCATAGAAGCCGGCGTGCCTGTCGTTCCAGGATCGCAAGGCCTGCTAGTTTCTGCCGACAATGCTGTCACCGAAGCTCGGAAGCTCGAATTCCCGGTCATGCTCAAGGCGACCGCCGGCGGTGGGGGTATGGGTTTGATGGTATGTCATGACGAGCACGATGTCAAGCAGAGCTTCGAACAAGTCCAATCCAGAGGTTCTGCTCTATTCAAGAATTCTGGGGTGTTTCTTGAGAAGTACTACCCCGATAGCCGACATGTCGAAGTCCAGATCTTCGGAAATTCTCGAGGTCACGTCATCAGCATAGGAGAACGAGAGTGCTCAATACAGCGAAGGCACCAAAAAGTCATTGAAGAATGTCCAAGTCCGTTTGTGGAGCGTAGCCCAGGTCTTCGTCACAAGTTGACGAAAGACGCTATCAGCCTCGGAGAGAGAATCGCGTACGGCTCAGCGGGGACGGTGGAATATCTTGTTGACGACCATACGGGAAACCACTACTTCCTCGAGATGAACACCCGCCTGCAAGTCGAGCACGGGGTCACGGAAATGTGCTATGGTATCGATCTGGTCCATCTGATGCTGAAACAAGCAGATCGCCAACTCGGCGGATTAGGTGGTATCGGCAAGGAGGAGTTGAATAACATACAAACAAAATGTCTCGAGCCTCAAGGACACGCAATTGAAGCACGAGTGTATGCCGAAAACCCGGCTCGCAACTTTGCGCCTAGTCCCGGACTCCTACAGCAAGTCAATTGGCATCTGCTTGAGGGATCGCGGATCGATACTTGGGTTCGGCCTGGCAATATCATCAGTCCCATGTACGACCCTCTGCTTGCTAAGATAATGCACCACGCACCATCGCGCGAGCAAACAATCTTGCAGTTCAAGGAGATCATCGGAAATAGTGAAATATGCGGAACTCCGACAAATCTTGACTTTCTGCTCAAAGTTATCGAATCAGATGATTTTTGCAAAGGCCTCACTCTCACCAGAACCCTTGATGGTTTCAAATACGTGCCGGCTGCTGTTGACGTATTGGCCGGGGGTGCACAAACACTGATTCAAGACTACCCCGGGCGTCCCACAGTCGGGCACGGATTTGGCCATGCGGGCCCCATGGATCCCATCGCCTTCCGCATTGCCAATAGTCTGGTTGGCAATCCCGTCACCACGGAAGCTCTTGAGATTACGCTCACAGGACCCGAATTGCTGTTTCTTGGGGATGCGATGATTGCGCTATGCGGGCCCCCAGTCCAGGCTTCACTCGACTCAGCAGAGCTGCCTCTCTGGACCAGCATTCGCATTCGCGCTGGCCAAAGACTCAAAATCGGCAAACCGTTGCAGGGCTGTCGGGCATATCTCGCAGTGTACGGAGGTTTTCTCAACGTGGCCGAATGGTTTGGTAGCAAATCTACAAATCCCATGGTCAGTGTTGGGGGCTATCAGGGCCGTGCTCTCCGGGCAGGCGACTTCCTGCGGATATCAGATGCGACATCACTTCCTTCTGTAGAGGCTCTATCGATTCCCTCGAATCTGCTTCCCCAATACCAATACGACTGTTGGGACATTCAAGTCATGTCCGGCCCGTATGAGACTGGATATCTCACAGCGGACGATATCGAGATGATCACCTCGACCGAATGGCAAGTCAGTCATAATGCTGCACGAGGCGGAATGCGACTCATTGGTCCTCGCCCTAAATTCGCTCGTTCAGATGGCGGCGAGGGAGGAGCTCATCCCAGCAATGTGTTCGAATACGGTTACCCGATTGGCGGGCTCAACTGGACCGGTGACGAACCCGTGATCTTCCCGGTCGACTGTCCCGACTTTGGAGGCTTCATCTGCAGCTCGACCGTGATCAAGGCCGACTTTTGGAAGCTTGGACAAGTACGTTCGGGCGACCGTATACGCTTTCGGCTTGTCACACTGGAAGGTGCTTTGGACTGCCGGAGAAGAAATGAGAGCTTCGTGGAGGCAGTTTTCCGTGCTATCAATGATGGTGATTGGACAAGATTACCAACGTTCGCAGATCTTCCACTGGCGCCTAAGACCAGCGAAACTGGATTGGACCTCGTGCATGTCATTCAACCAACTGACTCCAGCCCACTGGCCACTTACCGAGCGGGTGGCGATGACTTCTTGCTGGTAGAGTACGGAGATGGCAAGCCGGACCTGAACTACAAGTGCCGTGCGACTGCTCTGAGAAGGAGCATTGAAGCACTAATGGCTAAGCATCCATCCTCCAAAGATGATGGCTTGCCTGTGTTGAACATGGTCGGATGCGGCAATTCATTAATGATATACTATGATGGATTGCAGCTACCTAGGACTCGCCTCTTGAACATACTTCTCGACATGGAGAAGTCGTTCGGCGACATGAGCGCAGCCAAATTTCCCAACCGGCGCTTCCGTATCCCCGTGACCTTCAAGCACAAGAAGATTGATGCCATGATGGAGCGCTACATGACGAATCAGCGAAGCAAAGCAAGCTATCTACCCGATCCCTTTGAATTTGTCGCTGCGAACAATGGGCTCACAACAGCTGAGCTCAAAAAGGTGCTTCTCAGCCTTGAGTCTGTCGTGATTGGCGTAGGCTTCTTCATGGCACTACCAGAAAGCCTGCCCGCGGATCCGCGACACCGCCTGCGAGCGCCCAAGATGAATCCAAGCCGCACTTTCACGCCGGCCGGGACCTTTTCTTGGGGTGGCTCTGCCATTGCGGTGTACCCGGTCGATAGTCCCGGAGGTTTCATGCCTCTGGGAATGACATTACCGGGAGTCGATGTGTACGGCTCCAAGATTGGCTTCAGCGAGAGCAAGCCCTGGATGTTTGAAGACATGGACCTCATTACGTACTATGAGGTGTCCGAGGAAGAGTATGATCATCAAATGTTGCGATTCCGGGCTGGAACGTATCAATTCGAGTATGAAGATGACGTCTTTGACATGGAGAAACACAACATCCTGCTGCGCGAAACGCAGGATGAGGTGCAGAGGACACAGGCAAGGATTGCGACAGCTCAAGCAGAGATGGCTCTTCGGGAGAACCAATTGCTGGAAGAATGGATTGCTGAGAAAAAGTCACACGAGACGGATCCAAGTGAGCTATCGAGGTTGCTAGAAGGTGAGTATACAATAGCCTATCTGCGAATCGTCGCAGTCTCCTATCGGTTATGTCAACCACTGACACGGGTTTTAGATCCATCAAATCGTGTTATCGAGGCACCAGTGAATGCAAATGTTTGGAAGGTACTCACGAATGAGGGCGACAATATTCGCAAGGGCCAGACGATCGCCATCCTGGAAGCAATGAAAATGGAGATTAATGTCAATGTCGAGGACGAGTTGGACGCGGCGAAAGTTCTCAAAGCTCTGATCCAACCAGGGCAGTCGGTTGAGGCGGGTCAAGCTTGCGTCGTTGTCAGAATCATGGAGAAGAATTAGTGGTGACCAACTCGCATTGATCTGCCACTAAGTTCTGACTGCATTGGTGCTTGGTGATAGTCGCAGTCGCTTCTACTGGCCCAATCAGGGTCAGCGTATATACGGACTCGTATGCAGATTTCGTACAACATGGGCATGCGTACACAGAACATGACAGGTCATCATAGGCCACGAATGCCGCCCAAATGCTGATGCAGTGGCTTCATTAAGCCATATGGTGATAGAGTTTAGCGGTGGCACAAGTAAGCACATACGAGTAGTGTGTATTGTGGCGCTTATTAGCGCCCGTGACGACTTGTTGTGCTACTCTAAGGGCCCTGAATGCCCTGGAGCGGGGAGGAAGGGCGGTCGAGTCATTCTGATTCATTCAACCGGGACTGGCCCCTCGATTCTCAAATCAGTTTGCTTCCTGTAAATGTAAGAATGCTGTAACTCTGATTCAATTTGGAGGAAAGCCAAATACAAGCAAAATGGCCAATAACCTGGAACTCTCGGGTATGCAACTCCAGTGCATCTCCAACTACAACCTCGTTGCTCACTGTTGGTACAGACTATATCGCTCTGCGCAACCTAGCCTTTGATTGGGCCGAGAGCTACGACACCAAGAACTGGGAGCAGTTGATACAGTGCTTGGCGCCGTCGACAAGCCTCGATTTCCGACTTCTTCAGGGAGCCCTTCATGAGAACTTGTCCCCCGACGACTTTGCAGGCATCATTATCCAAGATGATTGGAGACAAGAGATTAAAGACGCAGCACTTTATCGGAGCGACCAAGCTGGAATGTCTAGATGACGGTACGGTCAAGGTTGAGCACCAGATTCGCGTTGCACACCAACGGCATGAAAGCGAAGATCTCACTTCGCCTGTGGTCAACAAGGGACATGGTCACGGAGTTACGACTCACTGGTACAAGAAATTTGAAGGTATCTGGAAGATTGCGGGGGCATCATCAAACCTTTATTGGAGTGAATATGATCTTTTCGGGACCCTCGCTTTGGAAGACTCTTAGAATACGAATGCCTGACGGTGTGGAGGTCAATTTGCAGGATCACTTACATCACAGCACCGACCGTACTTCATTGATTGGCTTTCTATTCATAGCAATGATATAGTCAATGCACTGTTATTGTATGGGTTGTCAGCTGAATACTCCATATGCCCAGATTCCATACCTGTGCAATTCAAAAACCTAAGTGGCCAATGGAACCCCTAGGTTAGGTGCCTGCTGGAGGCCCAGCGACGCGACCGTGGCACCCCGCATCCCCCATAAGCCATTATGCTACCCTGTACTGCTCGCTCTCTTCTAGGAAATTTCCAGCACACTTCACGTAACAGCAAGCTCCTCTACAACAATCTTGCAAAACGTGTGTGCGCGGCTTTGCTGATATTGACGCGTCGGGCAGTGTCTTCTTCGGACAGTCTTGACTGTCATCGCCTCGATTCGGGGTTTCAGCTCATGCGAGCAACTTGCCAAAGATGGTCTATTTGCCGTCGCGACACTAATAGTGGCCTGCTAGCCCGGTGGGACACCATGTGCTGCCCCTAGAATACTAACTGCCGGCCACTAAATCGGTGGGGACTCGCGCAATGTCTTTGATTTCAATGTCCAAGATCTTTGATCTTTGGATCATTCACACCTGATACTTTCAAGAGAACGAACAGGTACCATCAGCCATCATCGGCGCATCGCCTTACTACGACGCGTCTGAAAAGGGATCAGATATGAATAAGTCGATCTCCATCAAAGTCAAGAACGTCACCTGCGAAGGACCGGCGACCGCCCTTCTATAACATTACTCCGCTGCAGAACTATGATCGGTCACAGATTGAAAATGTCCATTACACAGATCATCTATCGCTCGTAACGTGGAGGAGCTTTGTCGGAGGACTTACGAATCCAAAACCGGACTCGAATATGCGCATTCGTATCAAGAACTGGACAATCAGACGGCTTCCTGTCACCATGAATGACTTCCAATACCCAAAAGGCGCATGGAAACTGGCATTGATGCTCAGTACTGGACAAAGTGGTCGATATTGCCCCAAGACGAAAGTTGAGATGGTGGATCTAGCGAGGTGCCATCATTGTGCTAGGCACAAGGTTTTAATCAATATGGGGGACGGACTTAGGAACCTCCGCGTAGATTCACAAAGGCCTGTAGTAGATAGGTGTTTCTCCATAATGCGGAACAAGGTTGATATGGGCATACTTATTCCTTCATAAGTGCTACGAAACTAAGTCCCAGGCCGAGCTCCTCTGTCTTTGAGACCAATCTCTTCCTCTTCCATCCTCAAATATGTCTCGGATATCGTGACTGAAGTCTTGCGTTTACGAGGGTATACGGATATTTCGTGGCTCGGACCATCATTGGAAACATGGACTGAAGACTTTTTACTCCGCGTGAGCGTACTTCGAATGGCGCGCGAGATACCGGATTCGTGCAAGACCTTTGGTAGGCAAGGGACGCAAAGAATGAAGAATCCAATTGTCATCTCGGCACATGCCCAGAACAAGAGGGGGCCGATGTAGTACATGGTGTCGCTTTCGTGGGCGAAGGTGATGGTGGTGGAAAGGCGTACGGTTGCTCCAACGCAAGCCCTTTGTACAAGTTAGTTTCCCAAGCTGCATTAACGAGAGCAGTGGTACTTACAAAATCCCTGTTCCGAACACCAGCGACATTCCGATTTTCCTTCTCCAATTCAAGTGTAGACTCCAGATGATGCGCTGCGGCAACAAAATCATTACAAAATCTGTAAAGACTTGGACACTGGCGGAAGTAAGCATGACCTTGGGCAGCTTGAAGCATTTGGACGGCAGATAAAATTCCCAGATCGCTTGGTGCGGTATGCATTGGAGGTTCAGAAGGATAATGCATGCGATTCCCCAGCTGACCTGCAGAGCCACGAGCGTCATGCATGTCCACCAGAAGACACTTCTCGTTCGGTCGGGGACAAAGATTCTACACCAGTCGAGCAATATGGCGACTTTGATTAGCGGCATAGTTGCCGAATAGCTGCAGCCGTATACCAGAATCAGCTGTGATTTGTTAGACTCTTTCAAATATCACGACCACGAGAGTACGTACGTAGAGTGGACGGATCAAGTCTCCATTCGTCAAGTCCCACGTGTGAACATAATAACCAGGAGTAAGTATCATGCTATACCCGGCATATGCTGTGCCCCAGTAGGCAGCCTGGGTTACGGTTAGGTTTCTGGAAATATAATGCATCGTTGCGTCGGCATTGGAAAGTAAGGTGGACTTACATAAGCGCAGAACATAAGGACTATATTGAGTTGCATCAGCGTTGCACTGCATTGATTGGCTAAATGGACTTACCTTCTTCTATAGCCGGGACCCTTGAAAGGACGACGCGATCATATGCTCGTATCGCAAGGCATAGTGTCGCAATGACCATACATAGGGTTGTGACAAACCATGCCAATGTGTTTTCATTCGGAGGGTTCTCAAAGTTGGGTGTGATGCCGTCGGGTGGGCTCAGTGCCGGTTGCGCCAGAAGTTGCTCGAGGGCAGCAGCCGAAGTGGCCATGATGCAAGTCCATACAAGGAACACCGAACGCAGACTAGTTGAACTCAATGATCTGGGATGGTTCTGTCAAGTCGGCATCCAGCAAGCATCAATGATCTTATATAATGCTTATATAATACAGGACACTTTTGCCAAGTGCATGGCTGTTGAAAAGTTTTCAGAGATAGGGTTTGACTATGTAGATATCTAGTACACGAATGTTCGCGTCGATAAAAGAGCGAGATTACTGCCGCTATTATCTTGAGAAGGAAGAAGGTAATCACCTTGATGGACGAGTCACAACCCTTGGTTGATTCAATCCACACATCGTGTTTGGTTACAATAAGCGAAACGTTCGACGAAATAGTTTCAGGCAGCTCCTGTGACAATCGTGCTGGCGTACGACTGATCTTCGTTGCCCCCTGCATGGATCATGATCTAGTGCCTATTCACGGGACGTTGCGGCGATCCACAGAAGCCGTTGCGCTAAACTGCCGTTAGTAAAGGCTTGCGGCCCGGTGCGCTTGGGATATCATATTTACAGTCTAGTCCCGGCCGAGTGCCGGTTGTCGTCGAACAGGGCTGGGCTGTCGCCATCGAGAGCCAACATGCGGGAGATTGCACATCTCAGAAGATCGCCCAGGCGTACCGCAGATATCGTGGAGTTTAGAGCACTCACGCGGGCACTGCATTAGGGGTAAATTTACCACCCGGCCCAAATGGGTGCAGTGCGACTGCAAACTGCGCAAGTACCTGGCCAATGGTGCTGTCCGCCGCCAGAGGCACAGCCACGGGTTTGTGATCGAATTTGGTTCAAATGACCACGAGGAGAGGGGAACGCACTCCACAATCAACGCACGTTAGATGAGGGGCCCGCTCTGATCGAAGCTCGACTTGAATTGCAACTTACTACTATTGACCATCCAAGACCAGTGCAGATATATGTGAATGCACTAATCGCTGATCGGGGTGACCGATTGATACAGAACTTGCTCAATTCAAGTTGCAACTTTATTCCATACACGATGACTGCAGGTAAGGAAACGCCGCTTACAAACGATATCTCTACGATAAAGTAACACTGATATGGAATAGTCCGAACCGCCTCTTCCCGAGAGGATGAGTATCCCCAACCAGCAAGCTTGCTGGCCATGATGACTGACAGGCCACTGCCGATCATTGCGGGAGAGGTACTTGAAATGATCAAGCCAGAAGAAGCCCCAGCGCAGGCACAGCAGGTCCTGGGTGAGCTCAATAGTGCTCTGTCGTCAGGAGACGTTGATAAACTTGCGAGTTGTTTCTTTGAGAGTCAATGTTACTGGCGGGACCAGCTTGCACTTACATGGCACCTGCGAACCTTTGAGTCCCCGCGCAACTGTGCTACGAATCTCCTGGAGACTGTGGCCCTGCGCGGCGCCGCAGCTGGCTTTGCGATCAGCGGATCGCCGCAATTCATCCCTGCTGCACCAACTCTGGTGAGTACACCTCGTTGACATAGGATGGCCGAGTCGCTAATCCACGTTATGCATGCAGCAATTCATCAATTGCGACATCACATTCAGAACGTCTGCCCCAAAAGCCACTTGTCTTGGAAGCGCCAAGTTACTTCCTGTAAAAGTTGACGGGACACTGTCATGGAAAATCTGGATCTTGAGCACCTGGGTAGAGAACTTGGATGTCCACCCAGAGAATACAACTTTGCTTGAATTGCCCGAAAGAAATCTGGATGGTCTCGAGAAATTTGATACCGATGTGTTCATTATCGGAGGTGGAAATGCGTAAGCTCGAACCCTGCAACCCCATATCGATTATAGGCATATACTGACTACTTCCTGGATAGTGCTGTCGCGCTTGCAGCTCGCCTGAAGGCTGTAGGTGTTGAGTACATCATTGCCGAGCAAAACCCTCAGATTGGAGACAACTGGTTTCTTCGTTATGACTCTTTGCGGTTCCACGTTCCAACGTCATTCTGCGAACTGCCGTACACCAGTGAGTATCCACGTGTTCCAATTTCTTCTGTATTTAGTTGTTGGTAGGGTACATTCTGACTATAAATCTTAGAATACGATGATAAGTTGCAGACTCCCCACCAACTGTCCAAAGATGACTTGGGGAATCATTTGAAGAATTATGCCACTAAGTTCCACCTGAACGCATTGACATCGGTCAAGCACCTTTCGACTGCTTTCAACTCAAAGGACGAAATCTGGACAATTTCATTCGACACGCCGAATGGATCGAAACGTGTCAAGTGTAAACACCTTGTCCAAGCGACAGGATTTTCCTCTCAGATTCCACATGTCCCAGCTATTCCCGGAGCGGAGTCCTACCGAGGACAGGAAATGCATTCAGCCAGATACAAGAACCCCAAGCAAATTCAAAGCCAAGGTGCGAAGGTAAGTTCAACTGCCCAATTACGGAGTAACTCAGGATCTAACTTGGTAACTCGCCAAAGTCCGTACTCGTGATTGGCTCAGCAAACACTGCTTTCGACGTCGTCACCGATTGTTACAAAGCCGGTCTTCAAACCACAATGGTCGCTCGCTCCCCAACCTACTTGTGTCCGGTTGAGTACATCTGCGACCACCGAAGCTTAGGAATCTATGATCCTCTCGATGTTGAGGTGGCAGATAATCTACTGATGACCGGGCCCGCACCCGTGGACGCATATCTATCTAGTGCCTTCTTTACGTCGCAGGCGGCTCAAGAGCCTGAGCGATATGCCGACCTCGCGAAGACGGGCTTCCAAGTAATCGACAGTCGGGACCCCAAAGCTGTGCTAATGTCGAACCTTTTGGAGCGTGCTGGTGGTCACTATGTCGACGTCGGCGGCTCGAAGCTAATCGCCGAGGGCAAGGTAGCTGTCAAGGGCGGCGCCGAGCCAGTCGCCTATACCGAGAGCGGCCTCCGTTTCTCTGACGGGACTTTGATTGATGCGGATGCCATCATTTGGTGTACTGGCTTCAAGGACGGCAACATACGCGACACCGCTGCGGATATACTTGGCGGAGACCGAAGCCCTCTTGACGGCGAATCCATTGGGGATCACATATTCCTGCCCCGAGATATTGCCGCTCGACTTGACGCCACCTGGGGAGTTGATTCGGAAGGCGAGGTGCGCGGTATGTGGAAGCGCCACCTACGGATGAAGAATTACTGGGTGATGGGAGGATACACACAGCAGCACCGATGGCACTCACGAACGTTGGCTTTGCAAATCAAAGCTGCGCTCGAGGGTATTTTACCTCCTGCGTATCGCAAGTCAACAGGTGGATGCACGTATGGGACGCTTTTTTAGCTGGTCACTAATCTGTTTGGATTCTTTTGAATGGCGCAGTGCTGATAAAGACTGGCACATACCCCAGTTACCGATACGCGCATATTCACGTTCGGTATGATGTCGCGCGAGGGGGTATAGCCTCATTGACAGTATTGGCTATTGTTGTGACTTTCATTTGACTTTCAGATTTCACTGTGGTCACAAAGCGGAGCCAGGAGCCAAGCTGCAGCGTGCCACAGATGCAGACGTCCAGGTCCATCGCCTAGAAGGCAACACAGACAGGCGGCGGCGGCAAGAATCACAGTTAGACTGGTCTGCGGACGGCACAGACGTCTTCAATCCATTTTTGATCCCTAGCAAGTCATCATGTTCGACTAAATGAATGTTCGATTTGATTCACTGAGGTACGCGCCACTGGTCAGAATGATCACATCAGAATTTTGTTTTCTCATTCTGATCGCAGGATTGTGCATGCTTGCTATTAACGCGAACAATAATCTTGTGGCTGTTGTAACTCGTGCGCATGGGAAAGACCAGAAAAACAACATCACACGAGCTTTAGAAATGCGAAGGCAGGACCAGAGCACATATTCCGCCAGTCGCCTGCAGAAAGACCAGAAGATCAAGCATCAGGATTCTGCTCTTCGAGGCATTATCTTGAACTTGCTGCCTGACTCTCTGATCATGGTCACCTCGGATTCTGAAGCTCCTCGAACAAGCAAACACAAATCCTTGCCTGCATTCCACTCGCCGTGATCCAGCGCAGCGCTCAAATCAGCCTCCCAGAACCCGCTTTTCAGAGGATATACAGACTTAGGCTTTGCCCACTTCCAAATGGGAACCAGTCCATCTACCAAGGCGATGTCCGCATCTTCGGCGAAGACAGGGATCGCGAACACCACAACAGTGCAGCTATTCGAGATCCTTTCTTCGTTAACGGTGTCGTACACGAAGGAGCTGATTTCTTCTATTGTCTTGAGGGGTCGTTCCAATCTGGCCGCGCGTTTCGGTAACATGTCATGCGCTTCGTCCTCGTTGGCTGCTGGCAGGTCGAACCGTCCAATCACCTGGAAGCCCTGTACAGCTTGAAGTAGTCGGGCGCCATAATCAATGCCGATGCTTTCCGCAACGCCAGGGAAGTGAAGTCGAGCGTCTGATAATGAGCTAAGAACGACAGTGACCATGAGTGTATGAACATGAATGTTGGTCGACATATCGGGGTCTCGAAGCGCTTCCACGACGTCCGGGGTTCCTGGTTGGACGGATCCAATTGATTGAATTCGCGACATGCCGTATCTAGAACAACTGAGAAGCGAACAACGTAGGAAATAGTAATGGATCTGAGGTTCTGCCAACGTGTGTCGCGAAATCAATCCGCGCTTGGAAATTTAATAGATAGTTGAGGTTGATGCTACAGTTGGCGCTCAAACTGCGATAATGCGTATGCAGAATGCGGCTGGGCGGCTGCCTAGACTAATCTCAACATAGTAAATTGCGAGGGGGCGAATACCGCATCCCAGATTTGAGTGGCGCAGGCTTCGCAGCTTTCCGCATATATCGGAATGCCAGTCAATCAATATACCCGGTTATTTCGACACTGGATGCTGGAAATGCCCATTCTGCAGATCAGCCTTGTACAATCGGCTCGATCATGGTCAAAGCGACGTTCAAATCACGCATCGTGGGTTCCCCAGCGGTTCTCTGGATCGCCGCGACAAACCCTTCCGCCTTACGATATAAACTTATTTGTTTTGTTCTATTTTTTTTTAAATAAAATAGAAAAAAATCAACAAAATCTTAATTGCTTTTTTCTCTTCCAATTCTTTTTTTATTATTATTAATATTAAAACGAAAAACAAAAAAGAATGTTCAAATTGAATATCTATGCGAATATAAAGACTTTTGCTACAACCAGTGTAGCTTCTTATTAACAGCACCCCGATTCTCGTCGACCATCTTTGCCTTGCCCGAGTTGCGGTTTTTCACGGCCGCTTTCACTTTGCATTTATCAGCTTCAATGACAGGCCGAATAAAAAGTGATTGTGAGCCCCATAAGTATTGACATCTGATTGTGTGTGGTTGGTTTGTAACAGAGGTCATGACTCATGTACATTCATTCCTCATCATGGATGTCCTCCAGTTTGGCACAATGCACTAAGGCGTGATACAATCGCACTGAGCCCAATACTTGACTGACATAATCAGCATCAGTACCTATTTGAAAGTCACATCGGCACCTTTGGCGCCATGCGCTTCCAAAAATCGCATCGATCTCCTCTCCCTCCCTCCCATGTCCTGGCATTGACTTCTCGAAAGTCATTCCTCAACCCTGGGTCGTGATAATCAGAAATGTTTCCCCGCGATGTACCGTCACTAGACAACACGCCTCCGGTCTGATTGTAGACAACCATGCGGTCGTGACCCCAAACCGGCCAGTGCGACAGGGCATCGGACCCAGAATTATTGGCGATGGCGCTCGGGATATTGGGAGAGCCCGTGGTAATGTACGAGCTCCAAGTCGCTCGCAAGGCTTTGACGAACGCCGGACCCTGAGTCAGCGAGGGCGGCATGAAGTACACTAACGCATCGTTGGCATGAAGCGCGATCTGATTGACACATGTATGGAGGTAGGAGGTTTTGGTGTATTCCCCAGTATACGCCGTCGCCAGCCAGTACGAGGGGCACGCAAATGTCGCTTCTGAGTAGATGTCGTAGGCACGCTGCTGGTTCCCAATCGCAAAAGGGGAGACCTCGACTGCTGTAGGGCCACTATCGCCTGCGGTGGCGAATCGAGGATTTGACGAGTTTCTGCTATAGTCGGTAAAGGGATATGTCTCCAGGAGCGCGCTTATGTCATCCTCGTCGAACCACTGAAATCTGATTCGTATGAAATCGACAAGATCGTCCTCGGTCGTAATATTGGCGGGAACAAAGCCAACCGCCTCGTCCGCATTGTGGTTGGTCCACATGAATTGACCATTGACGGTCTTCTTGTCGAGGAGCTGGACAGATGGCGGATACTGGATAAGGTCTCCATCTGTCACGGGTGCAAAGCCAAAAGTCCCGTTGATCACCACAGCAGTTACATTATCGTTGGCCGCCCGGAGAACTTCCATGTCCTTCGTACGTAAGCAAGCCACCTTATCTTCTGCATCTCCGCAACCACTCAGAAGGACGAATTGGTCATACAAGTAGGTTGGGTAATCACCATCGTACCTGAATGGCATTAGTGATTATGCCGGATTATTGTTCAAAGATTGAAATCGTTCGACTTACTTATACTGTTTGGGTAAATAGGGCGACGCTCCTATTGCCTTTAACGAATTGAGAATATGTTAACCCGAATTTGTCGACTACCTAAGTGAATAGAGACGAATATGCACACCTTTTGGAACAATCTGTCGCCATCAGTCCCACCGTACGCCATTGCGTGAAGCATGACTGAACCTCCTCCAGCAGAGTCCCCATAAATGGTGAAATTGGAACAGTCTCCACCAAAGAGGTGAGCATATTTCTGTACCCATTCGAGTGCGAGTCTCTGATCCAAAATGCCTGCATTCAGATCTCCACGCTCCTTGACATCCTCCGAGGAGAGGAAGCCAAAAGCGCCAAGCTACGAGGAGTTAGTATTGTTTCCACATTGATCGTCCTGTTTTCTCACTCTGTAATTCAAGGAGACGGCAATGAATTCTCCGTAGTGGGTGTCGAGCAGCAAAGATAGGTCTTGGTTGCCATCCCCAACTATATAACCTCCTCCATGGATGTATACGAACACTGGAAGATTGTCGGCTTCCTCTGGGGTGTAGACATTGAGAAACAGGCAGTCCTGTTGTGACTCTTCGGGTGGATTGCCAAGTCTGCTAGAAATTGTATCGCCTTGAATGCATCGAGGTCCTTCGATTTCCGCTGGCCTCGTCATGCCAGTGTTGGCGGGTTCAACAGGGGCCTTGAAGCTGAGATCTCCAACTGGAGGCTCGGCATAGCGCATGCTTGAGAATTAGTAGTAACTTCTCCTGATCCGTTTCGCTTTCTTACCCTTTCCATATGTTTAAGCCACTAGTATCGTTGTGGTATCCTACGTATTTGGCATATCCAAGATCGACAGTCAGGCTTGAATATTGAGCCTGCCCAAGCGTGACGAGGCAAAGAGTCAGCCAAATTCGTGACTGCATGTTGGCAGACTGTTGTAGATCTTGTGGATTGATTGTGATATCTTGGGATATCTGAATGCTTCTTCTATATATGCCCAAGATGTGAGTACATAAGCCTCTTCTGCACGGTGGCAGATTCTCCTCATTGCTGACCACCACCCACGATTCCATCACGATCAAAGCCTTGGCACGGAGCAGCATGCATACTGCACGGGACCCATGCATTACATGCTCGACTGTTCTTTGGTGATATTTGAGGTGCGCTGAAATCTCGGTTGGCTCTGTCAAATCAACCAAGGAGTATGCTTCCTTTTTCTTCAGGATTCTCATCCATGTACTGGCGGCTTTGTACAAGGATGTGATTTGCAGTAATCCCAGCAGTGGCGTAGCACTCCGCACGTAGCTTCGGAACAGCTGTGCTAGAGAACAGTGCTGGCCAAGCTGATCTGCATATCGACTTTTGCTTTGTACAGTGCTCTATAACACCCCGCAATCGATATGCAGCACGTGGCAAGCCACGGGCTAAGCTCGGCCAAGTCTGCCGGCAGCATATTGAGGCTCATTCTCCACACAACCAGATCCGGGTTAATCATGACTTATTGAGATCACACCAGATTCTGCATCTCCGAGACCCAGGCGTGCAGAGCGACAACGGGAATATCGGTAATAGCGGTGTGCAAGCCACTTGTGATGAGAAGTCAGCCTCTTCAGCTTCCGTACAGGCTAATCCTTGTATCCTGAGGTGCACACTTGCAAACAAAACATGACCTTCGAAGATATTTGCCGCCTCCAGTTATCTCTTCCCGCCGAGAGCAGCGAAATCTCTCATCACAGCATGGTCTTCAAGTCCAGCTTGTCGAGCTTGGAATGCAAGATATGTACCCTCGATGCGCCTCGCAAGTACAATGGAGCGCTGGGTACTGGACTTGGCCAATGCCCATAGACTCTTGTATATTCCTTGCAATGGATAGGCGCCTATGCCGATAGACGCTAGATTTAAGGTTAATTATCAAGGTAACTAAACTGGTCAATCATGTGGGGAACATCATTACCTGTAAACAATTTACTGGAAAGACCAGCCAATCCTTTGCCGACACCCTTGAGTGCGCCAGTAGCCCCTTCTTGTTGGGCGCCTCTATATGGTAGCACAAAGATGCCTGCGACGCCATCTACAATCCCAAAGACTAGGATCTTGGCTCCGGCGGTTACTCCCGATTGCCAGTCCCGAATCGTACCAATGTCGCGCACATCTTCACCCCAGAGCCTTGGGAGATTTCGAGAGCCTTCGGTAAAGGCGTACGGGATGGCGACAGCGCTTCCCGAATACGACTTGATCAAATCGAGTACGGCCGATGCAGATGCGGTCGTCATTAACTTTGTGGTACTGACACAACTTCTTGATTTACCTTCCCTTGTATGATCGGCCGCGACTGGCAAGCCTTCTCGACTGTACCTCGTGGCCACTGGTTCATGATGTGGTAACAGCTCTTCTTGAGTCTGTGATGACTTTTTCGAGCGATTTTTCAACACTTTTGCTGGTTTCACCACAACATCTGTAGCCGCTGCCATAATATCTCGACCAGTACTGAACGCTGCGGATATAGTACCAGTAATGGGATCCCATCTGCGGGGCTCAATTATAATCGGGTGGATCTCATTACTATATTAATCATAAAGAGTAAGCAAAGTTTTGTATTTCAAGCGCCAAAGCACAGATTCTAACTTACATTTTCAACCGCCTGTGGTCGATACGTAAGTGGCTGGCCAAAATTTCTGCCGCAACTTTGGACAGCCTAAATGTCCTGCCTGATTTGCGGTATGACCAAACTGCAGCTCGGCCCTTAATGATATCGCACTCGAGCGTACGTTCTGGAAGATTGGCATGGAAAGAAGCCACTGCTGCCTTGACGCCCGACTCGTTTCGCATTCTTCTCGATATGCCTTGTGCTGCCTCTTGTGCCTCTGCCGAGAGGCAAAGCCTGATTGCTGCTTCCAGATTGTCTACTGTCAGAGACTTTTGAGGAATGGGTTTTGGTCCAGCGCCGGCGGCGGCGACCATTTCTCCCCAAAATGGTTGACTATCATCAGATGCAAGGTGTTAGCGGTTTGATTATTTTCGATGATGAAGGGTGACGGACTCTCCGAAGAAGGGTACAATAGTGGTTGGTCGTCCATTGAACAAGCCACACGCGGTCGTGCCAGCTCCGCCATGGTGGATTACAGCTGCGACATGTTGAAATAGCCACTCGTGTGGACAGTCTCCAAGGTACATGACGTTTTCTGTTGCTTCGCCTCCAAGATTGCTCCATCCCCGCGAAATTAAGGCGCGGACGCCGCATCGCCGTATGGCCTCCAGGATGCGACCGGTCATTCCCTCTGGATCATCAAGGACAATGCTTCCAAAGCCAATGTATATCGGGGGTGGTCCGCTGTGAATGAATTCGACTAGTTCGGGTGGCGGCGAATAACTCGGAGGTTCGCGAAAGAAGAAGCCGCAAACATCTGCATCTCGTCAAGAACTGGCACAGCGTGAAGGGATGGTCGCTCTTACCAATGTGCGCGCCCCAATCACCTGGTTTCGGCACCAAGGCCGGGGACCAACAATAAGTGAAGGGGATTTTCAGCGTCTCTGCCAGATTGGGCCCATCAGAGAACGCTATTGGCTCTAGGTCCAGTTTGTCGCGCCATTCGTTGATAACATCGCCGAGACTGTGTATCAAAATTGTCAGCTACATAACGACGATCGCACTACGTTGGAGGTTGGCCTACCCCTGCCATGTGAGGAACTCCACAACAGCATACGAAAGCGCGTTGGCTGTTCGAGGCTCTGCGCCAGATGTGGAAGCATTCTTCAGGTTTGCGAGTGGATGCGGAAAAGCTCTCGTGGTCGACCAAGGCATGGTGAACATGAGGTGGACAGGAATGCTCAATGCCTGAGCACAATGTATATGGGCGAAACTCGGGGGATTGGCGATGATGGCATCGGCCACAAAGGGGACCGAAGAAACGGGGTCTGGTTCGATGCAGGATAACCAACAGCCATGTAACATTGTTTCCATCATTTTTCGCTTCTTCTGAATATCGCCGGCTCGTAGACTTTTCATGCTTGGAATCAAGGCCGGATTGCGAACCATGTATGCCATCAGCTCAGCTGGGTCGCCTCCGATTGGGAAGAATTCGAGCCCAGACTCTCGCACAAACGAGGCGAACACATCGTGGGTGGCGAGTCGTACGCGATGGCCATGCTTTTGAAGCTCATTGCCAAGTGCGATAAAGGGTTGGACATCACCGCGACTACCGACGACCTGTATGACAATGTTGAGCGCGACGTGGAACTTGGTCGTTTCGACTGGTTGATAGGGCGAGTAGGGTGGCAATGAGGAGGCAGAAGGGCCCGGAATGTCGACGAGAACGGGCTTCGACTTTCGCCGCACGTACGATAGGTATTTAACGACCGAGGAGTTCAGATCAACATCGAGACGGCCATCATCTGTTCTTTTAATAAGAAATAGTTGCTTGACAATGTTGTAGGAAGACGGATCGCAAACCTTTCAGCACCGGGTTCTTTTGGTCCAATTCCACGGGTGGCGGAATGGCGTAGCTTAGGGGTCTATTTAAAGCGTGATCGGGAGCATGGTCGGGCATCCTCAAGGTCGTCGAGCCAGGGTATATCGTTGATCAACTGCTGTCGGCAAACTGTCTTTCGCTTGTCGTGGAGTGTTGCTTGTGTTGGGGCGGACTGCGTGTGGTTTGTTGGTATGCCGCTGTTCTTGTCGATGATTTCAGGTATTGGGAACAGTTCATGGAAGGTAGTAGCCTGCGAAGGCCTTCAAAGTTCGATCATTTGTATTTGCGCATGCCAACTCCTGAAAACAAGTGTCAGAAAGTACTATAAGTCACCACGACACTTCCCGAATTAGTTACATGTGAGTACTGGCTAGGCTACCACGGCAGGGACCTAGTCAGTACTAACTTCGTACTCGTACCTGCCGGTATGCAGCATGTTCGGAAAATCTCCTCGTCCCTGCTTATCACACTTATCCTCGTGGTAAAAGCTTGACTGTCCGCAGTCATGCAAAAATCAAAGTGCTTCATATTGCTGAGGAAAACAGATTGGAACATGACTCTCCCAACAGTGCTGCGATACGCTATCGCTGCAGATCACCTCTCTACGTCGTATTGCCGCGTATTCTAAGGCTCAAGATTGGTTCTCGGAGTATACGCGTATAAGGTGGGCCGTTATACGCTCTTCCCGACGGCTTAGCACGATCGTAGTACGAATCAGAATCGTTAGCCTCCCAATATCATTTCCTCCGTTCGCCTTGGCTACCCACTCGAGCACTAGCCTAGAATAAATGTTTCTAGAATACATGGAGCACAGTCGGCGACAACCAGGGTCAGTGAGATCGCAGCCATATTATTTTTCGTTCCCACGTGTGTCACCAGGATCTATTCATAAGTGCAGCCACAATTCACAGGGTGGATAAAATAAACATTCAAAGTAGTCAGGGGACCCTTCAACGGCAATACCATAGCATAACGGTGATGATGCCTAGTGAGCATACATTCAACTAGGTTGCCCGTGTCCAGTCCCAGGGCCAAAGGCGAACTCTTATTGCATCTAGTTATGCCATTACCATTTCTCGTTTAGTTCTTGATTTGCAACACGCCTTGATCTCCGGACCCCACTTCAGCCCAAGCCTCAATCTCTACCAGCATATTGTCCCCTACCACACCGGCACTTACAAGCGTGTTGGCCGGTAGTATACCCGCACACTTCATTCGCCATCCGTGAGCACGGCTGACTTCCTCGCAGTCTTTGAGGTTCTGAATCATTATTCGAGTCCTCACGATATCTGAGAACGAGGCGCCTAGCGCCTTCAGGGAACGTTCTATTATATCAAGCACCCACACCGTTTGACTGCGAGCACAATCACCACCGATATTGGACAATTCAGGGATTGGCGAGTTGGCGGTGGTTCCACTGACATGGATCGTGTTTCCCACGCGGACAGCCCGGCAGTAGCCCTACGAGTTTTAGAGTCAGTGTGTCCGAAAGCAGCGGAAAGTACCCAATGTAATCTGAGAACTTGGTGACTTACTGCGATTGGTTCCCATTTGCTCCCTGTCAGATATTCTATGCGCTGCCCGTTGCTGATGGCTGCTGCAATGGCTGCAGATTGCTGTGGATCGGATAAATGGTGGCTCAGATCCCCAGTGACAGTCAAAAACGGCGGGCGACGATATTCATCACCACAGTCTCCGGGCACGTCGCTCAAACCCCGTTGCGCCTCGGAGATTAAGGCTCTGTCCTCGTCGGTCAGGTGAAATGTGAAGGCCAGGAGATTCTTGGATGCATATTCTTGAGTCTTGTCGTCGAGCCTGCTACCAACAATGACAGCCTTGACGGCCGGGACGTGCAAAACCCACCGTGTTGCCACGGCGGCAATGGGTACTTGGTGGCGGGAAGCAATAGTTGCAAGGGCCTGTAACACGACCTGGAACTTATCCCACCCGCCGGCTTCCCATATGAACCGGAGATATTTGCGCAGGCTCCAGTTCAGAGACTCTGGATCTGTCGGCTCAGGCTGGCCCAGCCACTTTTCGCTCAAGAATCCACCCAACAAGGACGCATACGCCAGGATACCGACATTGTGCTTTTTGCAAACCTCGCCCAGGCGCCCGTTTATGACACGGCGATCGATGACATTGACTGGAACTTGATTGGTAGCTATGCGAAAACCGCTATTGCAGAGCATCTCAAGATGAGCGGCATCTGTGTTGGTGAGACCAATATGGCCAATTTTGCCTTTCGCTTGCAAGGTCTGCAGGTGATGAAGGTTGTGTATATACGTGTCGTCGGTGTAGTCCCATGCATGATCTAGTTAATGTTACCAGTCAGTCTAAGGCGCTGTGGGGACTTGGTTCTATGTTATGTGATCGGCTCACATTGCAATAGCTCGATTTTCTCCTGTCCCATCCTCGACAAGGCGAGGTCAACAGCAGCCTCGGCATTCTCCAAAGTCTTGATGCCGGTTTCAGCAGGACACCATTTGGTGAAAGCCGTTGAACTAGACGCATGAGCCTTGTTGTGATGGCCAACGACGAGCTCTGGCAATGACTTAGTAACCTTCCGTCAAGTGATGCAAATGATCTCACCAGCATCGCCGTAGTGATCTGCCATATCGAATGCGTAAAGACCGCGATTGATTCTTCAGAGTCAATTAGCCGTTACGCTCGATGTGACCAAAAGATACTCTGGTGAGTCCATCGATGGCTCACAAATTGTTCATTGCATCTGATGCCGATGCGATATTGACATCTTTGTCGTGTCCACCAGCCAATTGCCACAGGCCGTTTACCATCCTCGGTATCTCCAGGGAGCCCCCAATCAGGGTCCTCTCAACCTGCACCGCCCCTTTCGGATCCATCGCAGCGAGTCAACGCTTCGCACGTGTTGTATACGCTGATGAGTTTCTATTGAATTGTAGCCGTGATGTATCTGAGTATTGCGCACTGTATCGTCAGGATTTGTGTCTTGACTATATCAAGTCCTTGAGCGACTTCTCGCAGCAACATCTGTGGATGACCCCGCGCTAGCGGAACTTCGGGCGTGTGACCGGCGGATAAGCCCTGGGGATAGCGGTGGAACCAATCAGTAATCCATCCGCTGCCCGCAAGAACAACGTGCGCTACGGGTCCATTGATCAAGGGGACGTCATCTGAGCCGATACAGGAAATAAGCGTTGATTTGAAGCTGGATGAGGAGATGCAGCGTCCAGATCGAATTGCCCGATAGGGGACTTGAGTGCAAGGGAAAATGAAATGTCGTCATCATCCATTATGGCTTAACAGTACAAGTCCAAAATAACGAAAGCATGGTCGCGATTTCAATGGCTGCACGACCACATTAGGTGAAGCTACCATTCGCGTGCAAGGATATCATAGGCGACTCCCGGGTTATGCTGAAGGTATGAATTCGAGGTGGTTTTTGGCGGCCGTGCCGGACATGCTCCGGGGGTTCCCTAATGGCGATTCTGGACGCCCATAACACACTGTATCTTAGGTAGGTAGCGCCGCGCCTATTCGGCGGCGTATGCTTGGCTAGCGGACCTAGATAACACTGGCTGGCGAGCGAGTCTTCGACTTATTTACCCTTCATCCCAACATACTCGATGCGACTGATTACATTCGATGAATTATTGTCAAACACTCCGAAGACGATGCGATGACGAGCAGAGTCCGTCCGACCGCATATCGCAAAGATCGGTTGCAATCAGCAGGAATCTGTGGCTACAGGGGTTCGATGCCTGTCTATCTTATCTCCAGGTCAATGCTGTCCGGGATCACGTATCACCCCAGATCCGGAACACTCGACGATTTGTTCAGAATTATTTCCGAGCTCGCTGCTCCGCTTCCGTATCTTACAGTCCGATGTTATCTGGTGCGGCTGTAAGACCCAATCTATCCGTCTTCTTCAGTTTCGGCGCGTTATCTACCCGGGTAAGCTCGGAGTACTTGTATACACCACGCACTTGGTGGTTGGAAGCTGGCTACATCTCGTTTGGACCCTGCCTTCAGATTACAATAACGGCTGGTTGCTTCAAATACCAATTGCGATTTTCCGCGTCTAGAGCATAAAACCATGATCATGGGCGACTCGAAATTGGCAGAAGCAATGCGCAGCGCCCCAAGGTTGAATGCCGATTCGGACACGGATGCCGTGGGAGTAACAATGGGAACAAAGGCTCGCATCAATTCCCGGCAGGCGCAGATGATAGCCATAGGCGGCGTCATTGGAACCGGACTTTTTGTCGGGACCGGAGTCGTACTAGCAACCGCAGGCCCTGCGCTGCTTTTCGCTGCCTACTTCTTCTGCTGCATCCTAGCATTATGCGTTGTCACAGCCACGACCGAGTTCAACTCCTATCTTCCCGTCAGAGGAGCTTCGATCCCATACTATGCCACCCGCTTCGTGTCGCGGAGCTTGGGGTTTGCCCTGGGATGGCTGTATTGGTATACCTGGGCAATTGCGGTCGCATATGAGGTGACAGCGGCATGTCTTGTCATCAATTACTGGTCTAATCCCGTTCCCGAGGCTGCTTGGATCACCATCATGTTGTCGGTTATCATTGGCCTCAATATGATGCCAGTCAAGATTTATGCGGAATCTGAATTTTGGTAAGAAGCATTCAAGTCAACGTTTTATACTTCTGTGAAGTCGTTGATACCATGCGCTCCCACCCAATAATTAGAGACCTTTCAAATCCTTGGCATTGACTAATCTAGGGAACCTACAGGTTTGCTTCTTTGAAAGTTTTCGCAGTTATTGGCCTCTTGATGGTATCACTTGTACTCTTCTTCGGTGGTGGTCCATCGCACGATCCACTATATTTCAGGTATTGGTATGAAAATGAGGAGCCAGCACACGAATATCTCGTGAGTGGCTCAGCGGGTCAGCTATGTGCCTTCATATTTGCCCTGTGTAATGGTGCATTCGCCTTTCTATTCGGTCCTGAATATGTCGTCTCAGCTAGCGGAGAGATGGAGAATCCACGAAGAGATTTGCCTACAACGAGCAAGCATTTTGCCTGGCGGCTGATTTGCTTTTACGGCCTAGGCGCGCTGGCAATCAGCATTATCTGTCCCAGCACCGAACCTGGCTTGACATCTGGAGGGTCAGGAGCCGCTGCTTCTCCTTGGGTCTTGGGTATCAAGAATGCTGGTATTCATGGACTTGACAGCGTTATTAATGCGGCAATCATCACCTCTGCATGGTCTGCAGGTAATTCGCTGCTCTACATGTCAAGTCGGACTTTATACTCCATGAGTCTGGTCGGCAATGCCCCTCAGATCTTCCAGCGTTGCAATCGCTGGGGCGTCCCTTATGTTGCGGTCGGCATATCGTCTTTATTTGGTCTTCTGGCTTATATGAATATCAGTACCAACGGCGGCACTGTCTTTAATTGGCTCGTCAGCGTTCTCAACGAATCTGGATTCATTAGCTGGATCGTATGCTGCATAGTGTACCTGCGGTTTCGTGCAGCCCGTACGGCGCAAGGTATCGAGGATCTTCCGTATCAGAGCTATCTGCAGCCCTACGGGGCATGGTTTGCACTAGTCGTTGTCACTCTTCTGGCTTTGCTCAATGGCTTCGCCTGCTTCTTCCCAGGCAACTATACTGCCTCTGGATTCTTGACAGCATACCTCGGTATACCGGTCTTTGTCTTGCTTTACACGGGTCATAAAATCTATTCGAGGCATGAGCCGTGGTATCACCCCGCGATGTCCATCGACCTGACTTCTGGCTTGGATGACGTTGTAGCGCAGGCGGCACTTTACCGGGATTCAGATGACGAATCTTCAAAGAGCAAGGCTAAGCTTTTGTTGGGTAAATTGAACTCAATATGGGGTTGGAATTAAGCGCTCAAGTCGGATGAATAGACTCGGAGGCACGATACAAGAAATAAGTATTACCGGCAGTCCGACCAATGTGCTCATCTTAGGTGCCGATTTCCACGTCCCCGCACAAAATATTTACTACAGACTACATCCTAGTAGCTAAGTAGTGGACCGAGACCGTTAGACATGGGTTACACGCGTATTCAGTGGGTCACTTGCATGCTTGAGTGCAGCTAGAATCATAGTCAAATTAGGAATATTGAGCCTCGCTATATCAGTCCACCTATTGTTCAGCTTACCCTGACCAAGTTTGTAAGGAATCGATCATTGAAGGTAGGAATGCAGCGGTGCATTTAGGACAATATGCAATCCCCTATGACGAAGGTGCAGCTGCAAAGCAGATCATCATCTTGGAGAGGAAAGGGTAGTTCCCGAAAACCCGAGAAACGCGAGATTTGCGAGGTGTGACATGTTATAACAATCGTGCATATACCTTCCCATCGACAAGCTTGGAAGCTTGAGAATTACTCTCTCTGACTTGCACCTACACGTTCGAGCTACGAGAGGATTGTTAAAGTATGGGCACATTGTTCAAGATCATCGTCGCCTCGGCGTGTCAATTGGCCATCGGCTCTCAAATTTCTGCGCATGCCGAAACCTGTACGTCATGCAATTAGTGCTGTCATTAGAAGACAGACAGAAATGCTAATGAGTCAACAGCTTGGCCTGATGCATTGACAAGAGCCACTGAGTTTGTCTCAAACTTAACGTTGGTTGAAAAGATTGGCATTGTGTCTGGAGGATATCTCAGCCCAGCACCTGCGTGTGTCGGTTCAATAGGTCCCATCTCTCGACTAAACTTCTCGGGTATCTGTTTCTCTGATGGACCAAGTGGCTATTCAAGGTCCGATGGTGTCAGTGTCTTTCCGTCTGGTATTACCGTTGCTGCGACATGGGATCGCGATCTTGCCTATCAGCGAGGCGTAGCTCTTGGGCAGGAATTTCGAGCCAAAGGAGCTCATGTTCTCTTAGGGTGTGTCATTCTTTCCACGTCTGCATGCTTTCCACTAAACTCTACGTACAGGCCTTCTACTGGCGCCATGGGCCGTTACGCTCGAGGTGGGAGGAATTGGGAAGGTTTTGGTCCGGATCCTTACCTCGCAGGCGTATTCACGAATAGCTCTGTCCTCGGCATTCAAACAACTGGCGTACAGGCCTGCACCAAGCATCTGGTTGGCAATGAGCAGGAGACCCAAAGAACCTCGACCACTGACGCCAATGGCACTGTCACGGAAGCGATCTCGTCAAACATCGACGACCGAACGTTGCACGAGCTCTACCTTTGGCCATTTGCCAATGCGGTCAAAGCGGGCACCTCTTCAATCATGTGTTCTTACAACCGTCTTAATGGGAATTACACTTGCGCAAACTCCGACCTTCTCACCACTATTGTCAAAGATGAATTGGCATTCCCTGGATATATCGTGTCTGATTGGTATGCCACACATGGAACGGAAAATTTTGCCAATGCCGGTCTAGACATGGAACAGCCCGGAAATGTCAGCGCTTTGGCTGGCTCTTCCTACTTTGGCGATTCGCTACTCGAAGCAATCAACAATGGCTCCATATCAGAAGATCGCCTTGACGACATGGCCCAAAGAGTCATGACCTCGTACTTCCGTCTCTACCAAGACCAGGATTTCCCCTCGGTGGACCCATCCAGTGGCGCTGTGTTTCTGACGTATCAATACGGTCATAGTTCCCCACTAGCTGCCTACTATCCAGCAGTCGAAGCTCGTGACGTTCGAGAGGATCACGCCGAGTTGATCCGCGAAATCGGTGCAGCGGGGACTGTTCTCTTGAAGAACGTTAACAACACATTGCCTCTCAAGAACGCGTCCAATATCGGCATCTTTGGAAATGGGGCTGGCTATCCCGTTGATGGCTCCGTGTTCCTCGACTATGGAAATCAACCAGAAGGCTTCGAATACGGCACATTCGACATCGGTGGAGGTTCTGGCACCGTTCGACATACCAGTCTTGTCACCCCCCTTCAAGCTGTGCAGAGTCACGTTGCGTCTCTTGGCGGCCGTACTCAGGTCATTCTCAATAACAATGTGCTGGCAGAAGGACTGTTCAGGACGATCTACCCGGTTCCAGAGACGTGTCTTGTCTTCCTCAAGGCGTATGCTACAGAGGGAGTTGATGGAGCCTCTATCGATCTACAGTGGAACTCGACAGCAGTGGTGGAGAGCACAGCTGCCATGTGCCCAAACACAGTCGTCGTTATCCATGGACCTGGAGTGGTTCTTATGCCGTGGGCCGATAATGAGAATGTGACGGCTATCTTGTCTGCTCACTATCCCGGGGAAGAAATTGGAAATGCCCTCGTGGATGTTCTTTGGGGTGCCGTTGAGCCGTCCGGAAGACTTCCTTATACCATTCCGAAAAGGCTATCAGACTATGGGCCCGACATTGTAGAAACTCCAGTAGAGGATGGCACATGGCAGTCTGATTTCGACGAGGGACAGCTGATCGACTATCGTCACTTTGATGCTGAGAACATCGAAGCGCATTTTGAGTTTGGTTTTGGTCTCTCATATACCTCATTCGATATGGCCAATGAGATGCAGGTCAACGTGGGCAATGATTTATCCGCATTTGCCGACGACACCATGGGAACTGAACCTGGTGGTCTTGTCGATCTATGGAGAGTCGTTGCCCAGGCCACAGTCAATGTCACCAACACCGGCAGTATCGCAGGTGTCGCTGTCCCGCAACTCTATGTTTCCTTTCCTCAGGATACCACGCCTGATGGAACGCCGGTCAAGGTGCTCCGCGGCTTTAGCAAATTTGCCCTGGAAGCCGGAGACATGACTACTATCGAATTCGAGTTGACGAGGCGAGATTTGAGCTTTTGGAACTCTGACACGAAGCAGTGGGTCATACCTTCAGGCGAATTTGCTTTCATGGCCGGTTTTAGTTCGAAGGATATCAAGACCACTGTTCAAACGGCGATATTGAAATAGTCTTCTTGAAACATATGGGATTACAGATTTCAATTAAGTATATTTTTCTTCTACCAAATGGCTACAGACGAATGACTTCGTGCTCAAGAGAACTTTTACAACACATACTCAATTACATGTCTTTTAAATTCCAACTGGAACTCATAGTAGATACCTACATAGTACCTTTTGTTTCACGTCGAATTTCTTAATAAAAATGCATCTACTATCTCGAATACTTCAGACCAGAAGGGACATACGATGATTTATCGCAGCCAGCAAAATTTGTTGTTTTGTTGTAAAGATCGGCCTCTGCATCGATAAGGGACGCAGTGATTAATTGGTAGAATGATAAGTTCAATTTTGTTGGCGGCGCAGGAGGGAATTTTTTCTCAAACATTGATTTACCAATTCTAGGGTTGCATAGAAATCTATTTTTACCACTTGCACAGTCTCTCACGAAGCTCTCATGTTCACCACCTCATACGAATAGCTTGTCGTGGTAGATACGGCATACGCGTATAATCCCTGCTGGTGCCCGAGTACTAGGGGCAGGCTCGGAATGAGCCGAACGCTGAAAGTTGTCACGTTAAAACCGTCTTATACAGGCCCCACCGAACACGCGTATTAGAACCCGAAATTGCCCAGTCGGCCACAGCCGCAGTGGAAGTATCGGCCTCACTATCATTGCCAACGAATTCAACGCAGGAAAAGTGTTTTTCGAGAAGTCATGTTTCAGCACAGCCTCAGGGATAGATCCAAGTTGCAGAGCTTCTAGATTCCAACCAGATAAGCCTGGGTATCAGATAAAGTCATGTTTTTTCCAGGCACGAGTATTTCTATCACGGGTTTATCCTGTTTACAGAGAACTGTACTATCACTGGTCCTTGAATCATCTCTCTTTCAACTGCTTCCATAGCTTCATTATTATCACGATGGCTGGCTTCAAGTACTATCACTACGATCCTTCCTTTGCGGCGGCACTTATATTCGCATTGGTTTTTGGTATAGCAATGATCCGACACGGACAGCTTCTATTCAAGAATAAAACCTGGTATTTCTTTCCATTCTTGATAGGATGTATCTGTAAGTTCTCCGATTACTCTCGATTTGCTCCTTCGTTCCCGCCGTTCTAGCTGACGCTGTTTGTTCCTGATTCGCTAGTCGAGGCTGTTGGTTATGTTGCACGCGCCTTGTCAGCCCGGCAGACGCCTGATTGGACTTTGATGCCGTACATCATACAAAGTCTACTGACACTTCTGGGGCCGACCTTCTTCGCTGCATCGATATACATGATCCTCGGACGATTGATCCAATTTCTCGAAGCCGATTCGTACTCAATGATCCGCGTTCGATGGCTCACCAAGTTCTTCCTCCTGGGAGATCTCTTCTCATTCTTTGGCCAAGGTGGAGGTGAGTAAAAGAAAGGCCCTTGGAGCAATTCACATATGACTGACCAAGGAGTATAGGTGGTGGTATTCTCGCCACTGCAAAGACGGAGTCGTCACAAAGCCTCGGCAACAAGGTCATTTTGCTGGGATTAGCCATTCAAGTCATCTTTTTCGGACTCTTCATCATCGTCACCGTTGTCTTTCATCTACGCCTTCACCGCGCCCCCACCCCGAAATCCCTTACGACCGCCGCACCATGGCAAAAGCTCCTGTGGGTGCTGTACGGAACTAGCGTACTCATCATGATTCGATCAGTCTTTCGCATGATTGAGTATGCACAGGGAAACGATGGCGCACTACTACAAAAGGAGGCGTACTCTTATGTCCTGGATGCCCTCCTTATGATTATTGTTGCTGGATGCTTTGCGTGGTTTCATCCTAGCAATGTGCTGAAGAAGGAACCAATCGTGTTTGAAGATCAGATGTTCCAAGAGAACGGAGGGGCCCGGGAAAGTCGAGAGACAATCGTGATGGGGAAGGTCAATGGGTTTACCAGGATCTGAAGAAAGATTTGACTGTCATGATTACACAGGATAGTGTTTATTCCTTTCCCAAGGGACTCTCAAAAATTGAAGATAGAATTGCAGCGTCAGAGTAGGAAGGGACAAAAGACAAGTCATGCAGGGCTTTGACCAAATAATGAAATGGTACTAGAATCTTCCGTGACTACTATCATAATGAATGTGTACAATCATGTCATTGTTTGAACGCATGCTGTGTTTTCCTGGGAACATTCAAGAATGAACATTCAGGAATAACGTCCCCTCTATCCTCCTATCGACTTCCTTTGAAAATTCAGATCAATTGCAGTGCTGCTCCTTGGTGTTCTACGGTCGATATTGTGCCCGGGAGGAACTACCAGATAATTTCCGAGAGGTGTTGTATTCTGTTGCAACTTGCACACTCGAGCACTCCCGGCGACTGCAATGTGACCTGACTTGATATCAGCATCAGTCCTCAAATTGAGGCTCTAGCATTTGTCGATCTACGCCAGTACCACGAACTGGCAGCCGAAATTATAGCGCAGAGTCTTGACATGTCACTACGTCGAAGCGTATTCAAGGTAAAAAGTCTCAAGAAGTATGTTTGATGTGTGAAACCCGATAGTAGCAGCCAAGTTAGCTCCAACTTAACCGTGATGGGGCGCAAGTAATCATGTCATGCCAATCAAGGAATCAATGTACTGAGAAATGTATATACGGTGCTATCACATAGTAACTCCTATCGTACGATATTCATGGCTGGCATCAAGAATATGCATGGGTGCTCATGAGTGAGGCAATCCACCTACCTGAACTTAGTGTGCACCGTATATCCGACAGATTTCCCCGTCCCCTTTAAACTTTCCGTGACACACTTGGCGCATTTGGCTTCAAACGCACAGACTGGCTTCTTGGCAGGTATTTCTGCCACTTGCCCACAAAGCCACGCGAGCATGGCTCCTTTTTAAATGAGAAGGTCACGGTAAGTTATGAGTAGGGTACTCACTAATAAGACCGTTCATTGTACCAATGCGCCGTTTTGGATGCTAGTCTTGGTCGCAGCAACTTCCTGGAATCAACACAGACCATGCAACCGCATTTCTGGTGGAGGGTGCTCCGTACTTTGATTTCTAGCCTATCTTAGCTGAAGCTACGGTTCGCTCCGCCACGAATCACAAGAAACTGTCCGCTGGTTGATTCAGGCAGCGCCACGAGGGACGACTACACATTTACTCAGCACCTGCTCCTCCACGATCAGCCTTGCAATGCGGCAGATGCTAGTGCCTGAAGGACCACTCGAGGTGCTGAGCCCGTATCGTCTGGATCTGAATGGCTAGCGGCAAATGCGTCGTACGATCTCGTTTCCTTTATAATTGCGTCAGCGAGACTAAGAGATCGGGACCAGGTGCCAACTCCAGTGCACGGATGGTGCGGTAGATTCGGGACCGTCCACCAGATGCACTGATGCACGTTTGACAACGTGGCTCAAGGGTGGAGATCGCTGATACCTTTAGGTTGGATATCCAGGCTTCATGACAGAGACGGTTGTCTGCTAGTGTGATTCATTTGTCGTTCACTAATTGGTCTCAGAAATGTCGTAACAATTAATATATTCATTCAGTTGGGTAGGCATCAACCCTATATGCCGGGATATATGAAACGAATGCTAAAGGACAGAAGAAACTCCTTAGGCGGAGCTTTGATAGCTCGCCTTTTGAACGCCGTAATTCTAATTTTCAGCTCATGACATCTCTTTTGGCCGTGTAGGCTCTTTGTCGAATACGTTCGAGTTGGATCGCGGACGGTCTTGTTGCATGTGTTGCAACTCCAGTGCAGGTGCTCTGTCCCAAGAGGACTCCTCTTTCGGTGATTTGAACGCTTCAGTAGTGACTGTTGTAGTGGTTGTCTTCCACGCGTCATGATTGCCAGATGCTTCGAGGTGTGATCGCATGGCTTTGCTGGCAGATGGACTGCCGGATTGATTGTAGTAGTCCGAACGGCTTGGACGCGTTGAACCAAAGACTGTTGGCCAGTAGACCTTGAGCACGGCTCGAACGGCGGGGAGGCAGGCACATATCACGCCGACTGGGACCTCGACAGTGGTCCAGACGCCAACAATAACGTAGTCCTCTGTTGAGTACATGTTAAAATCCATTCGATAAAAGTCATGAAAGCAATGTGTGCGATGAACTTACGGGTTAGGTTCGTGGTGTTTCCAAAAGCCACTAGAGAGTGAAGACGAAGAATGCTGACAATCGTGACACTGCGACGTGGTCAGCTTGAGGAAATCTCTCGGTCAGAATATGGAACACATGACTTACAGAAATCCAAGACTGAACATGAGCATGACTTGGAGCTTCTTGTTATTCGAGAGTGATAGTTGCCAGAGCTCGGGCAAGGGCAAAATGACCATTGCCAGATCTAGCACAATATTGATGCCTGCTGATGCCCAACCCTGGGCGTTGATATTGCGGCAGGTAACCTGGTGTTGGTCGTCCCAGAACAGCCATGCGCCCTGCACTGGCGTGCATTGGAATATCGAAACAAAGTCAAAGATGAGGGCGTAGAGAACGTTGAGAATAATCAAAGTGTATATGGCCGGCTGAACTCCAGCGATGGATCGCTTGAAGACCTCGAGATAAAAGAGAAGGATAGAGATCTTGGTCAATGCTGTGGATGGGAAGTAGACTATTTCGTCCCAGTAATACAACTGATGGCTTTATGTCAGACAACGATCTATACCGGAGGATATAGGGTAAACGTACATATAAAACTTCGGTAATATTGCTCGACGGGATGTTCCAAATGTCTTTTCCAAGACCGTACTGAGACACTATCATTGTGATTAGACAAATTCATTGCGGACGGTAAGGTGGCATCCATACAAGGTATACTCAGGATGAGAAGAGGAATCATGAACACCTGGATTGTTAGCGACGGTCTAGTGTAACGGTGGCGGTAATTCTTACAACGGCAGCAGTGATTGCCCAATCGCCCATGCCCCAAGTGCCGTGTCCCATATGGACTCTTGACATTACACGCACGCCAAAGGCCAAAAGAGCAAGAGCGCCGAAGACCATGGGCACGATCACCACCTGCGCTGTGCGGTCTACAGGCTCGACACCACATGAGTCCTTGGAGTACTTGGTGGTAGCTAAGAGGGGATGAGTGTGTTTACTTCTCGCAGCATGTTACATGAAGCTCTTACCTAGCTGTTCGACGACGGTGCAGTTGCTCAGCACACACGTCGTAATAGCTGCCGTCAGGTCTTCATTGGTACAGATGCATGTTGCATCGGTGACCGAGCACACGGACTGTGCTGTCAGGGACGTGATGCACTTGAGCTTCTAGAAGTCAGTTTGGAAATCAACGGTACCAGGGTGTCATGCCACTTACACCGCAAATGGGAAGCGAGGTTGCTCTCTGCACAAGTGCTTCATGGAACTCGGACGCGAACTCCATGATGGAAGATGTGTGTGTTATTCGACCAAGAGGCTGAGACAGACGTCTTGGGGGCTGCGACTTCAGGCGCAGATGTTTTAAACGAAATCTTTATGGACTCCTTGAGATGTCAAATATGGACCCCCAAATCCAGTGACTGCAAGTGCCTGCATGTCATCCCAGGCATTCCGCGATGTATTATCGATCAGTTTGTATTAAGATGGGATACCCTACATAGTCTGCCAAGTTATTGGGATCGTCTGTGAGACTTAAACTGTAAAGATCCCTGCAAACTCCAGAATCGTACATGCCTTGTCGGACTAGTGACCGGCCATGGGTACCGGTTAAACCATGGACCTGACGTTGATTCCGTCAACATGGTCTCTGATTCCAGTCGTAGGACTTGTACTTTGGGGTAGTCTTATCTTTAACGCTTACGGCTTACAGTTAGTTTTAGCCATCATCGTTTATTAGCCACGTGAAGCTGACAATGAGAAGTTAACTTCTTCATGCAGAAATATCGGTTTCCTTAGTATGGGTATCGCAGGGACGACTGAATCATTTCCCCCTAGACATCTGAGATTCTCGTGTAGGGGTGCGGTAAACAGTGGGGTTGCTACCCCTGGTAAACAGCAGGGCTGATTAGCAGACAAGCCAGGGTCCCAAAGGTCTGGCAACCTGGGTCGGCAGTTTTATTTTGGGGGATCAACCGCGGAAGAAAATCAGAAAAAGTCGGTAGAATCCGGCCCAACTTTGCCCAGTTAGTCGTGTGATGTTGCATTGTTGCTACTACATATTCACTATTGTACAAAAAAACCGTAAAAATTTGTGTGATTTCCGTACTCTTCATCTCAGTGCCTTCAAAGCAATAAGCAATATTGATTCTCTTCAGCCAACGGTTTTACGTACTTTCGTCTGCTTGCATCGCTAGTCGTGCCACGTAGGATGAATCTAGAAATCCCCTGAGAAGTGCCTTGCCCGCTCCCTTGCCGCGACTCATAGCCAAGTGATCGGCACTGAGATATTTTCCCCGGCTCTCGGGTTAGCTTGTTGGTGCTAGGGCGTGGAGATGCGTAAGCGGGTTATACTCTATACTCTTTAGTATGGCGTTGGTGGCTTGCGCTTGCGGGGCCGGATGAAGCAACCCTTGCATCCCCAGTGGCTCACCAAATCACTACTGAAATGCAAGGGCAAAGGGTCATACGGCAGAGCGGGGACAGACGTTGCAGGGACTCGAACATCAACAGCACAAACGTCGTGAGCCAAGAAACTCAATCATTTATCCTCCCTTGCACAAAAGATTTTCTCCTTTTTTCGACCTGCATTAGCACTTCTGTAATTCCTCTTGGACATGGGGGTATTATTCCACTCCGGCCATCTAGAACAAAATGATCGGATGTATTACCGTGTGTGGTGACCATCGGGACAGGACTGCCGCCGTGTGTACTACAGTAGACCATATTTCACCCTCTGACTAGCTCCATTCCTGCTAGTTACGCTCTCTTGATTCAATCTCCTTTGATAATTAGTTCATGTCTTTGTGTTTTTATTTCCAGACCCTTGATCCTCCTTCTATCGTCATTTGACCAAGTGAGTAAAGATTGACATTCGCACCAGAGCACGCACCATGGGTTTCTCAGGAGTGCAATTCATAAATGATCGATCACCGGCCCGGGCCCCGGAAAACCGTGGCTCTGGAATCCTCAAGCTGGATGTAACACTCTCGCAGCAAAAGGGGTCGCCTCTTGTTATTACATCCACCTACCCGTGTCGGGTCTATTGGGCATCGGGACTTGTTCTATTCACCTTGGCGGGTAGAGATTCACCATGAGGACATCTGCATTCTTTGTCAGCATTCCTGCTGCGCTGGGATACTGCTTGCTCTCGTATGTTATCATCGATGCCATAACGACGACCATTTACTGACCGTGTCAATAGAGCAAGCATTGGAAGCGCCAAGCATCACCAACATCCGAGATATCAACCCGTTGTCAACGAGCGTGACACTACGTCCTCGCCCGATGCATACGACTATGTTGTCGTCGGCTCTGGGCCAGGCGGAGGTCCATTGGCCGCCAACCTCGCCATCGCTGGCTACAGTGTGCTGTTGATCGACGCCGGCGGTGATGCTGGTACTGATTACACAGAGTCGGTCCCTGCTCTGCACTTGTTCTCGACTGAATACGAGGAACAGAAGTGGGACTTCTTCGTAAATCACTACTCTGATCTCGAACGTCAGAAGAAGGACTCCAAGATGTCGTATCGCACTACTGATGGGGATCTCTATGTCGGCTTGGAACCACCGGAAGGCGCGGAACCCCTCGGCATTCTCTATCCCCGCTCTGGTGCTCTTGGCGGTTGTTCACGCCATAATGCGCTGATCACCATTGGTGCGCACGATAGCGACTGGAACTATATTGCCAACCTCACCGGCGATGACTCCTGGGCATCCAGCAATATGGTTCAATACTTTGAGCAGATCGAGAAAGCTAGATACCTGCCAAGCAGCGTCGTCGGTCATGGCTACAACGGCTGGCTCACGACCGAGTTGACATCGCTGTCCCTTGTCGTCGAGGACCAGAAGCTTCTATCTCTGATTATTGCGGCAGCTACTGGCATGGGCAAGCATCTTCTTACCGCTCTCGTTAGCACCGTCGTTGGCCTCGGCCAGGTCCTTCTTCGCGATATCAACGCTCCAGGCCAGACCAGCCAGACTGGTCTATACCAGGTACCGCTGTCCATGGAGAATAATGTGCGTGGTGGACCAAGAGATTTCATTTTGAACACCGCCAACGCCGTCAACTCAGATGGCTCGCGCAAGTACAAGCTCGATGTCAAGCTCAATACTCTGGTAAGTACCATTCCGGTCATACCGACCAGTCCTCACCCAGGCTAATATTCATGAATTAGGTTACCAAGGTACGCTTCGATGAGAGCGGTTCGGTTCCCAAGGCCGTGGGTGTCGACTACCTTGAGGGCGCGTCTTTGTATCGCGCAGACCCCCGATCCACCAGTGCCACGGAGACAGGTTCAGGAAGCGTCAATGCTACTCGTGAAGTCATTCTCGCAGCTGGAGCCTTCAACACGCCCCAGCTTCTCAAGCTGAGCGGTGTTGGTCCCCGCGATGAGCTCGAGTCCTTTGACATCCCCGTTGTCGTCGACCTTCCTGGTGTCGGTGGCAACATGCAAGACCGCTACGAGGCAACCCTAGTCGGAAAGACTGATAGCGACTTTGTCATTACGTCCAAGTGCACATTCTTGCAGACCATGCCGGATCCTTGCCTCGACGCCTACACCACCGGAATCGACCCCATCACCAAGGGCGTGTACGGTACCAACGGCATCGCCATTGCTATCATCCAAAAGTCCTCCGTTGCCGAAGATGAGCCCGACCTGCTCATTTCGGGAGCCCCCGCCAACTTCCGCGGCTACTTCCCCGGGTATGCCAACGACTCCTTGTCCGACGCCCAGCACTGGGCCTGGATCGTTCTCAAGGCCCACAGCCGTAACAATGCCGGCACCGTCAAGCTCCAGTCGACTGACCCCCGCGACATGCCCCTGATCAACTTCTACTCCTTCGACACCGGCGTCAACGCCAACGGCGAGGGCGACAAGGACTTGCAGGCCGTGTATGAGGGCTTTGAGTTTGGCCGACGTGCCTTCGCCGATCTGATTCCTCTCGATGGATCTTTCCCCGAGACGTGGCCTGGCGCGGCCACCTCTGATGAGGAGGATGTCAAGGACTTTTTGAAGAACGAAGCCTGGGGCCACCACGCATCGTGCACGGCCGCTATCGGCCCTGACGGTGACCCGAACGCTGTACTAGACAGCAACTTCAAGGTCAGAGGTGTCGAGGGTCTCAGAGTCGTGGATGCTAGCGTTTTCCCCAAGATCCCTGGCTTCTACATCGCACTTCCCTTGTACATGGTCTCGCAAAAGGCCAGCGAGGTCATCATCAACGATGCAAAGTCGTCGTAAGATGATATTATAGACTTAGATTCGAATATTCTGTGTTATAATAGTTGCCATTGTATATAAATCAAAAATTTAATCATGTAATCCAATGTCCAAGCAATTTTATTTGGACACCATGTCATGGCCAAAACTCCCATTCTTCCGGCCTTGTCGACTCGAACCCCGCTTCAAGTCAATCGAACAGTGGGTTATTCGTCATACTTGACGATTGTCTTTCTGCTTTCAAAATTGGTTTTCTCAAAATCTCTTGGTGTCGACGTGACGGTGCCTACCTAGGTATACGATATGCGCATGCGTGAATATCTGGCTGACCAATCGCAACCTCGCTTCTGACCTTGAGTGTTAAGGGGACCTTGCATGTATGCGGGCTGATGAGGGGCTCTCGCGGCATGGGTTGAGAAGTGGGGCCACAGATCGAGAAACACAGATTATTGATCTTGTCTCTCTTTCCTCGTACCTGCAGACTCATCAACATCATGCAGCATTTGTAATTTCTGATTCATAAATACTGCCGGCCGAAATTGGGTACAATCTCGCCTTTGTCAGATGTTCCTGTGAAGATGGCGAATGCGGCTTTCTGCAGAGCGTTTTCATTCTTAATTATCCTCACGTGTGCATCTTGGCTGGCTGCGAGCGCAGCACCGTCGTTGCCCCAATCACCAGCGCTGTCCCTCCTCTCGTCCCGCACGGCCGATTCGGGTTCAAAGACTGATTGCACCACCGACGTCGACAATGATCTCTATGGAAAAGGCGCAAGAATTGGACTGTACCTCCAATGGGCATCTGGTTTCATGTTACGTCAACTTGAATCATGGGAAACGCGAGCGCGTGTGCGGATAAGTTCGAACATCATTACTGGAGCACTGGCTATAGCCACCGCCGTCAACATTGTTCAGGGTTCTGCTCTCTCAATTGATTATCTGCTGTCATATTATCTCACCGTCGTTCTGTTCTACGCAGAATCCTACAACCTGGAGACCCCCAAGTATCTCGAGACTCTTCCCCCAAATAGTCACGAAGCGCAACTCTACAATGACTTTGATGGGGAAGTCGTGAAAGCAACAAAGGTACTCACTGATTTCCCCCTGGTATTCCAGAATTTTATTTTCATGTCATTCACACTTTATGGGGTCTGGTATTGGCTCAAAGGGATCAACTCTGTAGCTGACCCCAACTGCGGTGCCCAAGGCGCATTGTTCGGTCTTTTTGACATCAAAAGTCATGTTTGGACTCGCGGCGCAGCAGGTCTGGCTGTTATTGTTGGCTTTTTGTTTTTCATGGTGCTTCTCTTGCATATTTCCACGTTACCCAAGGGCATTGGTTCTGGCGCAAGGACAGTTGCAGCGTATTATGGCAGAGCTGCAATGGTCATGTCTGCAGGGCCCGTCGACCTGTGGGCAAAGGCTTCTTTCTGGCCAGGGATATTCAGACCAGAATTCCCTCTTGCATCCCTTTCTCGTGGTCTTGTGCTTCGTTCCATCCGCGACTTGTGCCACTATTTCCTGATATATCTTGCTGGGCCCTTAGTCGCGGTTGTTTCCATCGAGAGAATGATTGTTGCCAACAACTTAGTAACCGACTCAGCATTCAGTTCCGCCGGGCAACTTATCCCTTTCATTACAGGCATTGTTAGCCTCCTACTCGCCTGTTGGGAAACTGTTCAGAAGATTTGGAAGATACACAGAAGTGGTCCAAGTCGCAGACATGGTTCGCCGGAAGGAAGCAGTCAGGGTGGAATCAGTGCCAGGCCTGCCCCTTTGGAGGAACTGGCACAGCGCGAGACAGTCTGATGGGAAATGTGGACCTATATACCTTGAGCCGTATTGTCATATCGCGGAGAAGGCTAATACAAGGACTGTAGAAGTCGCTCCGGACGTCGCTGAGAACTACGGACACGAGGTACAACCATCATTATGTGCGACAGGGATCGGCAATCAGTCCTGCCTTGCAGACTCAAGAAATCAATCATGACAGTACGAAGGAAACTTTAGAAAACTGGTGTGATGACGAAATATGAGCTTGATATTTGCAAAAGGCAAATTCCATTGAAAGGTCGAAAAAACACCTTCATAGTACGGGCGGCTTGTTCTCGTCCACTGTCACATCGCGAATGGTGACGCCCTTTTGCACCTGCAAATTCTCTAAAACATGGTCTTGCAAAAGGCCAGCGAGGTCATCATCAATGATGCAAAGTCGTCGTAAGATATTATAAAATTAGATTCGAACATTCTGTCTTATAATAGTCGCCATTGTATATCCTTAATATCTAATCAAAGAGCAAAGTTTGCAAATGATTCACTTCCGATACCGTATATGCCACCTAAATCGCTTGACATTTGCATCCTCTTGAAGGGCACAATGTACAACATTCAGCTCAGTTTTTTTTTTTTTTTTTTTTTTAGAGAATGCTCCAGCATTATGTTTGCTTTCCAGCTACTTCTGCCACATTTGAAACTGTCATCATATTCTGGATGTAGAGTCAGAAAGAATTGTGGCAGAAGTAAAAAAGCCTCGGTTTTTCCCCAAGAAGCTCATCTAAGATGATCCTCCCGTGCAAAATATTCGTCCGTGAGCAAACCGTCTTTCTTTGCCTCCTCAGAACTATTCATCTCACCCATGCGCACCTCTCCCAGATAGTCGTCAAATTTGTTTGCTAGCGTGATAGATCGCCGTAAGTGTGTAGAAGTCATCCTCATGTTCTTGTAGAGTGCGAGTTGCCGTGCCGTACTGATCGAGTTCCGTATCTGGCGTCCGTTCATGGGATATGACGCTAGCTCATCGATATGCAATTTGAGATCTTCGAGGTCCACAGTATCCTGCTCGCCCAGATCCTCCAATCTGCGGATAAAATTCCACCATACCTGCTTACGCTGGACCTGAGTAAGCTTCTCGTATCGCAATGCTAGAGAAATACGAGACTTGAACGCTTCATCAAAAGTGCCCACTCTGTTAGTGGTGAGGATTAAGATACCTTCATAGTACTCGAGAGTACGCAGAAAGACAGATACGAGGGCATTGCGTTTGAGGTCGTTAAGCGTGCGTTGCTCGAGGAAAACCTCTGCCTCGTCCAGAAGCACAACGCAATCCCATCTCTTGCCCAGATAGAAGACCGAGTTGAGGTATTCCTCCACTTCTCTAGGCTCTGTTCCAATGTCCCCGCAAGTGACCGGATACAGAGGCTTCATGGCAATCTCAGCCACTGACTCTGCAGTGTACGTTTTACCAGTTCCGGGCGGCCCGTGCAGGAGGAGTATTAGTCCATTGCCCTTGCTCTCGATGAGATCAGTCCCTTTTTGGGTCGCCAACTGATTGGTCACGAGAGCCTGTATCATTTCCTTTGTATCATCGTCTGCTACGAGACTACCAAAGGCTTTACTGTTCCAATCCACTTCTCGAATCCGATCAACCTCTAGTGTAGCTGCACAGAGCATCCATCAAGCACGTACGCGACAAATTATACGGAATCTAACTCACACCATTTTTTCGTTCGAAAGTTGAACCCCTTAGTTTCGCTGGGGAAGAGATATATTTCTGGGAATTCTGGTTCTTGGCTATCCTTGGACATATATGGCCGGCTGTTCGCGGCAACGAGCATCATATCCTCGTATTCGGCCCCTTCAGATGCTGGTGGATGGAGTTCGTTGTAGGTACGGAAGTCTATCATGTATCTCTGAGTCTGGGAGGAGGGCATATGTTAAGCCTATAGAAACAAATAAAGCTTGAGAAAGGGGAAAGAAGGCTGCTTGAACTTACGGCCGATTTGTAGTCCCCGGTGTCCGAATCATAGGAAATGAGTTGACCACGTGGATTTCTCCAGAACTTTTGTTTTCCACGTGCCTCGAGTTGATGGATCACCTCAGCGGATGAGTGACTGAGGGGAACATAGTTCAAATCTGTGATAGGGACATCTTCATTTGCAGACCCAGCAACCAAGCGTACTGTAATCGATATGTCTTGCCAATTAAGCTCTCCGGTGTAAGCGAGCGAAGACGCGGGAACAGTCCATGCAGCAATAGACTTCCCTTCCTTATCCTCGGCATTCGCTTGTACCGAATCGTCATCCTTGACCACCGGGTATGATTTTGCGACATAGCCCTGGGATAGATTTCCTGTGTTCAATATCAGGACTTCGCCGGGGCGTATCAAGTATTCAAGGGATGTTGAAGAGACGAGACCTTTGGAGAACTTGGCATCGATTTGATCGTAAAGTGCTCCATATGTCGACTCAAGCCACAATATTAGCTCTGCGATCAATTGCTTTGGGCGCGGTCGTAAAGAATTGATTTTAAGTACTTTTCGGTAATGATACCACCAAATATACGGAGGTTTCATTCGTTTGCGCTCGTTGAACTGAGGAAAATCCTTCCGGAAATCTGGGACTTGATCGAAGAAAGCTCTTACAGCTTCAATCATCTCTTTAGAGACAAGCATGAATTCTTGAGATTTGGGCTCGGGTTCTGGAAGAGCTTCATTATCTCTTATTGCCCTATTGACCGCCTTCCGTTGGTGCCATGCATCGTAACACTTGTATATGACGAAAGATACATCTCCCTTTTTGCCAAGGTATCCGGAAGGATCTGGAACGTGGTGTGTGCCCCTTAAAGAGGCACAGCCGTCCCGTACATCCCAAGAAGGCACCAACAAGAATGTGGTAGTGCTGTCGTCTCTCACGGTGATTCGGTCCCTATACTCAGTAGGAACACTACTATCATCGCTCTGGTCGTCTTCCTGGCAGATCGTGTGGAAAACTTGAATGTTGACACCTTGATCTTGTGTCCCTTCATTCTGGTGCTCCTGAAGCTGAGCGTTCTTTGCCTCTAACTCTTGGACGCGGCGAATTAATTGCTCTATGAGACCGACATTACTCCTCTCCGATTGGTCCACGTCTGAATGGTCTTTGATATCTCGAGCCATCCCGTCGCGAGATTGAGAAACCTTCTGAGTCAAAGGCTGTTCCATGATATCTGGGGTATATATATTGCTGCCGAGGCCGTCTTTACTCAGATCGTTAGTCTTCAGTGGCTGATCTAACGTTCTAAGGCCATCGATTTGCCGGAAACCCAGTGCTGAAGGTCGGACACCAGACGTATTTTGCATCTTTGATTGTCCTCGTATTCCAGGGCTTGTAAACAGAGGAGGCCTCCTCTTGTGATATTCCGCCCACGCCAGGACTTCCGGTTGGTACGTGCTGGAGGTTGTGTACGAAGAGGGGAGGGTAGGTTGTCCGAGAGCGGGGGACGAGGCAGGCGGCTCCCCGTACTGGGCACGGAACTTGTTCTCTTGAGCCGGCCTAGAATCGGAGAAATCTTTTCTTTCAGCGATCGCGCAAAGATTATTTCGTACATCCGCGGCGGTCGCATCTTTGGAAATGGTGTAATGGGTTTGCGGAAGAGGAGTATCGCCATTACCTAATTTTACATACGTTAGCGCTCATTCCATCCCAATCCCAGCCTTTCTGAGTACCTAGGTAGCGAGATGTATAGGTTGGATCTACTTACCCTTGGCTCCTGCATCAGACATTCCAGATAATTGTTCCGGTGATCTAGCCGTTGATAACAAATCAGCGACGAACGAAAGCTTATTGAAGTGCGAGCTGTCGTGATGTCAGCTGTCCCACAAGCTTAATACAGGAAATTCTTGTCCAGGGACTGCCGCTAGTTCGGACCATGCATGCATGTCTTCACTGACCATTTATTACCTTGAATTTTGCAGGTGCCTTGGCTCGATAGTTGCCATTTCTACTGTTGGTTTGTGGCAATATGCTTGTTACTGTTTGACGAATGAAAACCGATGATGAGCTACCAGACTTGGAAAAACAAATGATTTTATTTTTGGAACATCACTTACGCGAAAGGAAGATGAGTGAGAATCTTGATAAAGAGGGGTAATTGAGATTAAGCAGCAAGTTGTGGCGGGGTTGGAAGGATGGTCCAAGGGAGCGAATCAAGGAGTCGAATCGTGGGTGGTACATAGGTATGCAGGCAGCTATTGCACATCTTCCCAGAGGCTGCCGTCACCAGGGAGCGCATGCCTATGTCGGCGCTGTATTTTTTGCATACACAACTTCCTGCTTCATCGTCTACTTGACCCATTCTCCTAAAAATACATCTTAAGTACTGATCTAAAGGTTCCTGAAGGCCAACATCAGCAGAGTGGGCCATGTTTTCGAACTGTGATTCATCACTAGTCGGCCAGATAAACAAGAACGAGGCAGTGGACTCCCCTAAGAATGACCATGGTAAATACAAGCAGACGACTAAAGATGACCATTGGGCTAATGACTAGAGTAGATGTGCATGATCAAAACGTAGCTCAAATCGCCTACCAGGGGGTTCGACATCATTTCATGCGGGCGAAAAGCCTCAAAGATGACGAGAAAGCACTTCTCTTCAGAGGAGCTACTATTGAAGATGCACATCAAGTGATAGCCATATCCCTGGCGGATTTCGAGGTAGTGCATAATTCATCCAAGGCCCGAAAGTGGTTGCATAAGGCATCAGAGATGGTATGCCATTATGGGACAGTCTTGGATGTCTTCGTTCAGCACCACCCAGAATATGTGTCTCTAGTTTGGGGCTTGTGGAAGCTTCTCTTCACTGTGAGTATTATGAACCTTTGTGGAATATGGAATTTGCATAGTCTAATATAGATTTGCGCCAAGAGTGTTCTCAATCACGGAGAGACCCTCAAGATTTTGGCAAAATCCATTACTCAAATTGGGCGGCGACTCCCACGAATCAAAGTCGCAGCGAACCTGTACCCGACGGGGCAGATGCGCATAGCAGTAGAGGGCCTTTACGCTGGGATATTGACTTTTCTTCTGCAGACTCATGAATGGTGCCATGAGTCGAAGTTGAAACGTGCGTATCATAGCATCACGCGACCGCCTGCGTTGCAATATGGCGATGTTTTAGAGCGAATCGAGAGCTGCTCCAAGGATATAATTGAAATAGCTACCCTTTCCTCGCACGAAGAACTTCGCACGATGCATACTTCCCAAAATGAGCAACTCTATCAGATCATCGAGAGGCTCGAGGCTGCAGATCATGATCGGGAAGCCCAGCTCAGAGGGCTCCACCTCCTTCTCTCAAGCCTAGGGCACTCACAATCTGAACTCCAAATGAAAATCGATCTCATTCTATCGCTACTCCAGGATGCGGGAACATCTATCCAAGATCTACTCGTGAAAAATGACAGTAGGTACCCAGATCCAGTCGCGACCAAAATATCGCTAATTAGAGACCAGCATACCATAGCATCCAAATGAATGCTCTAATCAACACAAACGATCGACTTACGGATCTTCAACTTGCGCAAACTCTGGCATCGCTGTCATCTTCATTTCAGGATCCACATAAATGCTTTCAACGCCATCTTCTGCTGCGTAAGCGACGAGCAGCAGGTATCGCTACGGTAGCCTCAACCAACGAATTCTGGCAATCACCCATCCTTAAGTCCTTTTCGCTGAACCATGATTCCGACATGGTCATCGTTAAGGGTACCTTTGGCCTACGTGATGCGATCCGAGACTTTGGCGTTGACGCAATCCGCGCTCTTACTCGATCAGAGATCACTACTGTATGGGCATTGGAAGGTGCGGACAGAGAGAAGAGTCGCTGGAATAGTGCCGACTTCCTCCGATACCTCACGTGGCAGGTACTCAGAAACAGCAAGCTCACAGAGAAACAGATGTCAGTTCGCTACTCCCAGTTCCAGACTGCACAGACACCCATGGATTGGATGCGTCTCTTCAGGGAAGTCGTCAAACATGTCGGCGGACAGCTGTACCTGATTGTGGATCTTGCGGTCATGCAAGCTTCGCTGGCGACCGTGGACGGATTCAACATCATCAATGAACTCAACGAACTGATACGATCGAGCGCCCCGGAGCGAAATTTTGTCTTGAAAATAATCGTCTTGACATATGACACCGGTTGGCATCGGATGGTGCCATCCGAACTCGGTAGCTCAATAGTTTCAGTCAAAAAGGCTACTCCGAGGAAATTACCACGAAAACAGAATAGGAACTTGAGGTTTTCAAAGGGGTAGTGTTGTAAAAGTATTGAGACAGACAACATCATAGCGCGGGGGGCTTGTACTCGTCTACCGTTACATCGCGAATGGTGACGCCCTCTTGTACGTGCGAATTCTCCAAAACCTCAATGAGCCACTTCATCGCGCGATTCTCCCCATTCACAATCTCCGGGACGTGGCTGCCAGCCGTATTGCGCTCATACAAGATGGAAGCGCCAAAGCGCTCGTAGATAGCAATTTGCTCATCCGTGTCGGCAATGGGCGTCATCTCGTCAGCAATCGCCTTGTAGACGTAGAGCGGCATGGTCGGGCAACCATGGAAGCCCAGGGTCCATTCAACCTTGCGGATCCTGCGGTAGACTTCGGATTGTTCGAGAGCCATGTGACCGCCGACAAAGTACTCACCAATGTCCTGGTTTGGGAAAGCCTGAAAAGCCAATAGGGAATTCATATTGAGGCCCTGGAGGAAAGCGTCGGCATTTTGAGGACCTTCGGTTTTGAGCAGGCTGCGCACAAGGGCGTCAAACTCGGGGTACTCATTCATGGTACCCAGCAAGATGAGGACCAGGTTCCCCGCATAGGGGGACTTGTTAGTGACCTCCCATACTGATGCGGCGCTGCTCACAAGCCCCCCGAGCGCGACGCCGACAAATCCCACTGTAAGCTCGGGCGCGTACTGAACTTGCAACTCGGCGGCTTTCTCAGATGCGAGAGAACCACCGCTGTACCCCCACATGGCATACTTGATCTTGTCGGGGGAATCTGGCAGCGGATACTCTGGGTGCCCGGCTAGCGACAGTACAGCGCGTATGCCGTCAATGGTAGCGTGTCCGGCCTGGACAGTCGCGCCAAAGGCGGCGCGGGGCCCCTCAAAGTCGGGCATGGTCACAAACCACCCGCGCTCCAGCATGGCATTGAGCTTTTCGTGGCCGGTCGGGATGCCATAGCTGTTGGGCTGCGGGGGCAGGAACATGCCATAGGACGGGCTGAAATCAACGTTGGGCGTATTGTACGCGAGCTGATTGGACAGCAGTGCACTGAAGCCATTGGAAGAGACAAATGCGTGCTTGGGGATCAGCAAGGACCTGTAGTCAAAGCATCATGTTAGACATCGGGGCCTTATATCAGACAGGCTTTGTGGTATTCATGAATGATTGTAGAAGATATTGAATCACTTGCATTACTGCCCATGTTGGCTGGTAACGGGAACCAGTAGTGCGATAGAGAATGTGGTACGCCGTGGCTGCGCTGGAAAATGGCCCTACCCCGCCAGGAACAGTACGGATTCGGAGCACTGTGCCAGGGGTGGACGCCTCTAAGTTTGGTGGGGCATTGGTGTACCAAGGGTCTTGGCTAGGCGGGATCAACTGATCAGCATCCGTGGTCGCAGTGAGTGGTGGCAACGCCATGATGGATGGAAGGGATTGTGAAAGGTGAGTTTTCAAACGATAATTTTTCAGATGACTGCGAACTCTGTATGCTACGGTAGTGCGTCCGACTCAAAGGAGAATTGGTTGTATTTTATCTTGAACTCGGAATCAAGGCCGGAGTTTGGCAATTTCCGCATTACATCGCTATCAACTCCCAACATGTTAGCAATTAGTGCCAACAACCATGTTGCAGCAGATCAAGCTGTATGTCGACGGTCGGTCTCGCTTCCCCTCGTTAGCAACACGCCATAGCCAACATTATCCCCTCATGATACATTTGCTTGGATAGATTCATTGACTTCAGTGCTTAAATAGTGCCAGCAATTTGACGCGATGCAGTATGGAAGGACTTGGTTCCTCGCTTTTGGTGATTTACAGCGCTACAGCGCCAATACGAGCTACCTCAGTGCGCCATGCAACTAACCTTACTGAACTGCCACCAAGAGAAGGGTGGGCACCTTGCGGGGCAGCGCGTCGCTTGGAGCATGGCATGGAGCATTTCCAGACACAAATTCCTGGGAACCGTTGCCCAATCATCTTCTTTCGCTGCAATGTTTTAGAAAACATTACCACGATCCTCCTTCTCTTCCTGTTGCATCTCCTTGACATTGATGTTCCTCCAGAACAACACAGTAATGATCATCAGGGGTGTAAGGGCCGATCCAACAATAACCATTTTCCTACCAACATCACCATAAGCAGCAATGACAGCATCGCGTACAGGGGTACCAATCGGATCTTGCATCTAAAATTGAGAAACGTGTCAGCAATTAACACATCATTGAAAAGTTTGGATACGGATAATTACATACCTGCAACGTAATATCACCAAAGATTGTCCATGCTTGGTCCTTTGAATCCTCGGGCAAATACTCCATAAGCTTGTACGGCAGCATGTTGGTCCACATGCCACCAGCAATCGCATAGCCAATGGCGGATCCAATGGACGTGAACAGACTGTGGATGACTAGCGACAGCGCTACATCCTTGTGCGGGACGGCGGCCATGACTGCCAGCCTGGAAGTATCCGTCAACAACGCAGAGCCGAATCCGATCAGGACCTGACACATGGTGACGTATCCGACATAGGCTGATGGTGTCCTGAAGTAGGCGATCAGAGCTGTTCCCAAGAGGTAGACTGGAATTGATGCCAATGCCGGATACTTGACGTGGCCAGTTTGGCGAATGTATCTATGAACAAATTAGCAAATCATTACCGCCTGGCGATGGAGGGCCGCCCTACAGTCCGACAAATGGCCCAATAAAATATGATGTGAGCGCCAAACCATTGAGCACATAGTTTGAGTCGCGAATGTTGAGTCCATGTACGACTTGAAGGTATGAACTGTAGTATGCATTCCAGATGAAGATGGTCATGAACATGAGAGCGTGCGTTAATGCCGCATTGATAACAGTTCTGTCGTTGAGCACCTCAAATGGAAAGAAATTGACAGGTGTGAGCCACTTTTCCCAGGCGAGGAAAACTCCCAGGCAGACGATGCCCAAAATAATCATGACGATAATGTGCGCGCTTTCCCAGCCAGCCTTGGAGTATGAGACCAAGGAGAAGGGCAGCAAGAACAAGATGAAGCCGGCTGCGATAAGGACCATACCAATAACTAGCAACATGTCAGTAAAGCAACATATATAACTTCTCCCGAAAGTGAGGACTTACCGTCAAAATGTATAAAGTAGTACTTGACAGATTGGAGAAAGGTACGTCCTGATCGCTTGCGGACGATTCCAGCCTTCTTGGCTTTGCGCTCCTGGAAGAAAAGAATGCCAATGACTGGCCCGGAGAAACCAACCAAGATGATAGCCCACGCTCCGAACGCCCATCTGAAGTTTGAACGTTCGTAGAATAGTTGAGCAATCTCGGGACCCGCAAAGGTAGTCGCCAGAGTAGGTGTGGCATTCAGGGTTAACATGATCATTCTGTTTCTGAGAGTCGTAATATCGGCGATAAAGACGGTCAGCACGAAACCAAGAGCCGCCTTGCCGATCCAGTAGAAGACCTGGGCGGCAACATATGTCTCGACGTTAGTACAAGCTGCCTTCATGATCATGCCCACAACGATGAGCACGACCGAACCAATAAAGCCTTCCGTGCGACCTCGGAGATCAATGATCTTGCTCACGGGCAGCAGGACCACACCACCGATGATGCGGGAGGGGATGTTGATGTTTGCGAGTAATCCATGCTTTGAGAAATAGGATGTGATGTATGGTGAAAGCGAATCTTGGACCGAAGAGAGCATATCGACCACAAAGTTGAGGAACCAGATCCTACAGAGATCAGACATATGTTAGCCTTATTCGACTGTCGGAGGCTGATTCCTGCGTGCTTGGAGCAGTAGGCTGTGATGACTTACAGAACAAATGTGATCCAGAGCCACTTTTTTGTCCATAGCTTGGTGATTGCCTCCACTTGTTCAACACCCTCGGGCTTCTGTTCGTCAAGTGAAGCATCCTTGGAGTCTTCTGCTGGTGTTGGTGCAACATTGTGGCCGATCTCAAGGTCTCTCTTGGGCTCAACTTCGGGCTCGGCTTTGGGCTCTTCGGCGATGGGTTGTGCCATGACTGTGAAAGCAAAGGAAACCCGACGCCGTCACTGCTGACGAAATACTCTTTCCGGAATAAAGAGGAGAGATTCTGCAAATAGACTCGTACCACAGTGAAAGCGGGAGATCGCGTCGATCCAGGGACTGCCGTTGCCCTTCTTAAATACACGCAGATTTGGCGTCTTGCCGGTATCAACCGAAGTTGCTCACCTGCATCGTAGAAGCTGCAGTGCCAAGCATACAGGACCACATAACAAATTCCATCAGCACTGCCAAGGCCGATCATCGCTCTTTGCACGTCGAGCACATGTCGTTTGCAGCAGGCGTTGGCAGGACATTAGTCACATGCATCAAATCGCACCGGGATACCCAAGAGGCTACGGCCCCCGGAAATAGCGCAGTCCAATGACATTTCGTATTCCGTTGGATGCCCTCGTACAAGAGAAGACACGGCGCGACGCGGCACGCTTGCCGTTCTGGCTTTGGGATGGTATGATGGGGGGAGTGATCTGCGTCCCGGACCCGCAGAGTAGGATTAAGACCCTGGCTTAGCATCATCAGATAACTTTAAACGAGCTACCCAGCGAAGAATTTTCCCACCCCCACACACCTTGACACCCTAAAGTGGTGCTTATCAGATCTTTTTCCTGACCGTCCCATACTGGTCCCATTGTATAACGTGCCAAGCTATACGTTAGGGTGAGTCTCTCCGGGTACAAACGGTGGATCGCGCTCTCAGCAACAACTTGTGTTGCTCTGTCCTCGACCGGGAAATTTCTCTGCTCCCATGTCGAACACAGTCTCTGGGTCTTGTAAGGTATCAATCATAAATCAGTCTTGTGTTTTTTTAACCTGGAAATTCCAGCTACAATCAACAGCTCTATGCATGAAGAGTTGCGACTGTCATCACTTGAAATTGCAAAATAACCTCCATGGATTCGATGAAGTGGTAGCCTAGATGGGCTGCTTCCGTTCCTTGCGTCTCGTGTATCCACAACCCCATTATTGTAGTCAGCTTGGCAACTGCACCGTCCCCTATTGTCCGGATTCTCATTCGGCCGAATTTTTCTCGTCTCGCTGCCACTCGAATTGTGACTTGTATAGAATACGACTTGTTTTAGCTCACACAGAATGGATCCAGCCCATATCGGAGCATTGCCTCGGTTGTCCTCCGGGCCGTTACCTGTGCTTTATGAAACGTTACCAATGGGGCCCAAATAACTGAAGAATTCTCCAGTCCTCTGGGGGCACTGGCAGGAAACTTTCCTTTGGCTGTAGCAATGCCAACCTTGATGTGGCGAGTTCATCATCTCCGCGCACGGAGTCGTCGACACTCAAGACTGGGTCACCGTGGGAAATGGAGCACAATGCACCCAGTAATAGTTGAATGCCCAAAGAGCACTACTTTCCGGTATAAGAATGGCATATACTTGTGCGCTATTGCTAAGGAGAGGCAACACTACATCGGATTAGTCATATCCCTGACGTGACAAGTGACAAACGCGCCCGAAGCTAAGATGATGAACAATCTGTAAAGATATAGGCTGAGGCAGCAAATAATGCCTCGAGATTTGGGTGTGCCCAAATAATTTCATCTATGTGGATTGGTGAGAAGGTTCAAAAGACAAACATGACACCTCGTCGCTTGTTCATGGCATGATTTGATGTTAACGATGATCATGGGCTGCTTGGACCCTTGCGAACCAGCTACTGCGCCCAAAGTAGAAGGAAAAACACAGCAACAACCTATTGTTCAGCATCATGAAAGCGTCCACGGCGGTGATAGTTAGAAGCCGTTGACAGGTGCCCTCCAAAGTCATACCAAGGGTGGAAATTGAGACTGTACCAAGAGCGCTCCCCACAGTGAGCAGGATTTTAGTCTAGACGACCCCCAACGAGGAGAATGGCAGCGTATTACTTTCTCGAAAAGGTCTTCCTGCGTCTTGCTATCAAAAGTCGCCATTAAATATGTTCAACTTTCTCCACGGCTGCGGTCAAGATGTCATAGATTGGAATATTCGAATGTACTGGACTTGGAGCGATTGTGGTTTCCAACAATAGCAACAAGCAACACTCAGTACAGGTGGCCGTGGTCAGATCAGCCGCTAGGAGTACAGTGTCATGATGCGCATTCACTACTCCGAAATTCCAAAATTAGGGTCGTCGAGACTGGACGGCACGTACTTCGGGAAAAGCATACTTCTGGCTAAGAGGCCGCATCAGATTTTTTCGTTGATCCTATAGTGAATGGAAAACATCGCAAGATCACCCCATTAACTGTGATCTCTCCAAGTCGTGATACTGCAATCGAGTAGGCAGAATTTCATAGTGGAATATCCATGATCGGAAGTTCCCATTACTTTGCACACACGGGTAGGTACACTACAAGCCTATCAGACTTGCCGAGTAAGGGTAAGGTAGAAAAGCCTTGCGACAGTTCCTTCCTAGATAACACATCGCGATTGAGAGGCATACATCAAGGGCTGTCGTGAATCGGAGAAGTCACGAAGATGCAATCACCATCTGCACGCTGGCTCAAATGCACTAAGCTGCGAAGGAAGTTGCTACTAACATGATGTTACCGCTACAAATTCGAGCTCGTATGACCGAGTCCTTCCTGTCTCATACATCACACGCCTGCACTACAGTGTTTGTTTTGGAATGTTGTTCTTGTTTCTGTTCCAGTTTCCCGTATTTCCTCCAGTTGACAACTTTGCTCTGTAACAGTAGGCGACGATTCCAACGCATCCTTTTATGCCCCAAGGCATATATTACCAACAGGTTATTTCTTCTATTGCCTCCATCTGACGAAAACTGCGCGTCCCGAATCAACACAAACAATGGAGCCAGTTGATGAAGTTCAGAGCAGCGAATCTCCCCGCACCAAGAGACAGATCGTTCCAACACAAACAATGGCGCCAGATGGTGAAGTTCAAAGCCAGGATTCTTCCCGCATGAAGAGAGTGAGATTCGAATCAATGTTTCGTGGCTCTTCTTCCACTTTAGCTGGCCCGAGTGAGGGCACATCTCAAACCACGCCTCAGCAAGGCCACAACAATGACAACAATGACAACAACGATGTCGAGATGTCTACTGCTGGCACCACAGAGGTGACAAAAGAATTTATAATCATCAATCCAGACGGTGATGTCATTTTCCGCGTCAGCGGCTCGGCAGCAAACGCAACGACAAGTTTTCTCGTTTCCTCAAGAATTCTGAGTTTCACATCCGAGCCCTTTCGTACAATGTTAGACTCCAAGTCTCCAGAACATCGCCCGACCATCACGCTAGAAGACGACGCCGAAGCAATGGAAACCATCTTCCGTGTTCTGCACCATCAACACAACGAAGTCAAGTTGTCCATGGATCCAAAGTGTCTCCTCACCCTGGCCATTCATTCCGACAAGTATCAAACCAATGAGGCAATGAGACCTTGGGCAACACAATGGTGTATTCCTCGCTCTGAAGTCACTGAATCAGAAGACTTGGGTAGGCTTCTCCTGGCAGCATATCTGTTCCGCATCTCGAACTTCTCATCGATAGCTGCGAAGGTGGCCACACTGCTCAAACCGGGCTTCAAATCTTCCTGGCTCGAGCATGGTATTTTGGAGCGCCTGCCCTCTATAATAACAGGTATTGAGCGTGTATCCCTATCATTTGCCACACATACTTACAAAGCTACAGATTCACTCGCGGAACTGATTGATGAGACATGTACTCACCTACACGCGGAACTTCAAGATGTGGAGAAAAGACTACGTGCAAATAAACGGGCTTTTGACATGATAGGCTACAACTGCGACTGTGGCGTATTTACTGCTCAGCCCACCCAACGATGCTTCATGTGTCAAAAGAGCACCTTCAGGCCACGCTTCTGCAACTCAGACTCCAGAGTTTCCCAGTACTTCCTTTTGCTTGGTGAGAAAGGTTTGTGGCCTTCAACGGACTTATTTGCGAACGAAAATTTGTCAACCGTCGTCTCGAGATTTGGTGACGTTCTAAGGGGAAACAATCATTGGTGTGCAGCTAGTTCGACTTGCTACTTGCATCTTGAAATATCCGCGACGTTTCATGGGATGCAGGCAATACTCGAGTCAATGGAAGGATTTAGGATCGAAGGAGTTGCTGACAACCGAGACTAAGATCAGGAAAGCGGGGACCAGGAAGGCGAGGACTGTCTTGACTTGCATCAGTGACGGTGATCAAGTCTTCTTGGAAGAAAGAGGTTGACTTTCGACGTAAACGAGGTCAGGAGTACAGCCTCCACATTGCCGGTCCACAAGGGGAAATATGAGTAAAGCAAGGAATGGGGCCAAAAGGTAGCTATGTTAGAGTGTAGGGAGGGCGAGATTAGGCCTTAGAGGGAATAGCCTTTTATTCAGCTTTCATGCATAGTCCTTTTCTACCGGCTTGGCAGCTGACGACGTACAAAGTAATGACACCAGGCTTCTAACACGCTTACATACGAGCAGTGCATAATATATTGAGAATCCCACTCCCCACTCCCTCGTCACTATTGTCTTATTACTCATGCCTCGACTCAATCGTCTCGTTCTACCACGCGAATGACTACTGAATTCTCGAGAATCGACTGCTCATACAGTCAAAATGGATCTGAACATGGCATGCACGGCCACGGCAGGCATGCTTGCTTTCGTGGATCTCGCAGGGCAGCTTTTGGCCCTTTTGGCAACTATGCACTGCCAGGCATTTGAGCACCAACGGTCCGATTTGGAATTATTGTTCAACGAACTGCTCAGACTACGGGGTGTGATGGATCATGTTGTCAAACAGCCAGTTGACCCCAGAGCATATCATCAGCCCATCAAGATGCTCAGCCTTCGTTTTTTGGCAGTCTTGAGCCTCGCTGATCTCAACATTGTTCTTGATGAACTGCACCAGATCATGTCCTGGAACGCAAGAGATAGGCAAGAAAGTGAGGGGTCACAGTCACCGGACATTTGGAAGAGCGCCCTGATTCAATCAAGACTGGGACAAGAGAGAATGAAAGGGCTCTCCACAACGGTCTTTCGCCATATCTGCACAATAATCCGGTAAGCAATCTGACCCACAAACAGACGTGGTCACCCCTTTCAGTGCTGAGATTTTCAAAGAACGAGAACAAATCAACTGAGAGATACTATGAAATTAGCGGGCGCCGAAGCACAACGCACCCCAGAATTCGAGTCCGACGTCGACTCACTGGCAAAAAACCTTGCATCTCTTGATGCTGTACTACAAAAGGCTTCAGCCAACGCGGATATGCGAGGCGAAGTAGCCGATCTCGCCCAAGACTTGTATGCGTTGAAAGAAAGTCGTGAAAATGTAGTGGTTCAATGAACGGTCAGGCCGTCTTCATGTACTACGGCGATATCTACAGGTCTCGCGCAGATGGTTGGTTCAGGACGTGGTTGCATTTTCCGGGTGCTTCTGGCTTATGATTACAGGCCAAGCCGGGATGTGGCACGGCTCTTTCTCCATTGTGTTTCTCGAGAGGCCTCTTGACAGCTGCTTCTTGGGGTGTTTGAGCATCATGCTGATATTGTCGGAGTTGTATGTTTGGAGTGATGCCTCGATAGCCGAGACAACTTACTTCACCGACCCAGTTTTGTTGAGCGCGAGGTTCTGGTTTTACTGCGTGCCCTTGTCTCGTTCACGAATTTCTCTAGTTTCATTGAAAAGACATCAAGTTCTTTGCTGATCTCCCGTAGCGTTTCAATGTTTTCAATTCACAAAAATTGGGGGTCCTTATTGATGAATAAGCAGACGCACCTGTGAGATTATGACATAACATAGTATGGATGATGTACCTGTAGGGTAAACTGCATGTGAGCTGAGAGGTCTTGCATTGTTTGATGATTGATGCATTGGCTCCGCGCTTAAACACGGAGCTGTTATGCACAATCATACCACTGCATGCTTATATAACCAGCATCTGGTGCAACCTTCCATGCAGGCTTCTACGTTCTGGCATTCGAGATAAGCAAGGGTCTTGTCGTGCCGCATACGTGCTTAGGTACACATCACTTATGTGCGGATAAGTGACAAGGATGTGAATGCGGGAGCACTTAAATAGGCATGAAGTCAGACTTCCCCTCGATGGGCTCATTCTTTGTCCCACTTGTCTTCATTCCAAATCACTTGTGTACTCAGGCTTAAGCTGCATGCTTTTCCCGACATGGACTTTGACAGAATATGCGAAGCCGCAGGAGGCATACTCGCCTTCGTCGAGCTCTCAGGGCAGATTTTTCCAAGCTCGGGTGCAGTGCAGAACAACCCTTCTACACATCAACGACTAGACTTAAAAGTTACAGAGGAAGAATTCATCAAGGTGCAGCATTTGCTTAGTCATGCCATTAGCAAACCGAATGCCCCCATCGAACATCATTCCACCGATGCATTGCTGATCCTGAAAGAGCTGGCGACGTCGAGCCTTGAAGACATTGGTCGTGTTCTTGAAGAAATCAAGCGGATTACATGGAGTCAAAAAGACAACGAGGAATCCGACAGAGCGATTTCAAATTTTTTGGCAAGTCCTTTGGTCAGGTCTACGTTACAGCGAGGGAAACTGGAGCGGCTTTCCGAAACAGCCTCGCAGCAAATTAGCGCAATCATACGGTAGGTAATGCGACGTGTCAATGGAGATAGACACCTTGATACTGACAGTTGGCAAAGGACGAGAACGGAACAGATGAGAAGGACCATTGAAGCTCTGGGCACCGACGCTCGTCGCATCAGACCGGAGAACGAGTCCCGGATTGACTCGCTATCACAAGAACTTGCATCTCTACATCTGTTGCTGCAAAAAGGGTCGAACAATCATGATCCAGAGTCCCGAACGGCCATCTTGAGTCAGCGCGATGTAAATGAAATGCGGTCTATCTTGCGTCAACTGACTAAAGCAGAGGACGACATGATTGCGGATAAGATAGTCGCAAGCCTCAACTACGATAGTAGGCCCGTTCGTCATGATTCTGTCCCGCAGGCGCACAAAGATACTTTCCGATGGGCGTTTGAGTCGCAACTCGCGGAATGGTTTCGGTCTGGGAGCAGTACGTTCTGGATTTCTGGCAAGCCTGGATCCGGAAAATCCACATTCATGAAGTTTATATCGAGTCATCAGCAGACCAAAGACTTGCTTTCCTCCTGGGCAGGCTCTTCGGACAAACTCGCCATTGCAGCTCATTTCTTCTGGATCGCAGGGACGTCAATACAAAAGTCTTGGCAAGGGCTTTTCCAATCTTTGCTATTCGACACCTTCAACAAGCAGCCCGCTGTAATTCGACTGATTTGTCCGAGGCGATGGGCTGCTGCTCAAAGCGGCACCTGGCAAGAAGCTACTGAACCATGGTCCGTGACTGAATTGGGAGTCGCTCTTCGAGCGCTGGCAACAGCTCCGGACTTTCCGTTGAAGCTTTGTTTCTTCATCGACGGATTGGATGAGTACGATAGCAACCACGAGGAACTGTGTAACATACTCCACGACATGGCTCGATCTCCACACATCAAAATGTGTCTGTCAAGCCGCCCATGGCCTGTATTTGAGCAGAGATTTGGTACCGACCATACTAGGAGAATGGATATCCACGAGCTCACAAGAGATGACATTCGCAAGTTTGTACATGACCAGTTGCAACTGTCAGTCGGAAATGAAGTCCAAATGACCGAGAATGACCGACAAGATATCTGCCAGGATATTGCTTCCAAGGCAGATGGTGTCTTCCTTTGGGCTTTCTTCGTGACAAAGACCTTGAGAGAAGCAAGCTCTCGCGGAGACACGATGTCGGATCTACAACAGAATCTTGACAAGCTACCAAGAGACTTGGAGCAGCTATTCAGAACGATGCTTGAGAGCGTACATATATCCTCTCATGCTAAAATGGCAGGCATCCTGCAAGCAGCCTCTCACGCCCTGGAGCCGCTACATGTCGACTTGTATGCAGTGTTAGAGAAAGAATTTGACACTCCGAATTATGCGCGTAACTGCTCGATACAAGGTATCGCACAGGAGCAATTATCGAGGCACAGAGAACATACTACTCAGAGTGTCCACGACAAGACTAAAGGACTCCTCAAACTTGTGGATCAGCGATTCGAGTTTCTACATCGAACAGTCAAGGACTTTGTTCGGACTCGGGGTATGGTTGAATACTTGAAGGAAAAGCTGCCAACAGACTATAATGGCTATCGAGCTATTGCCACAGCATACCTTGGCTTTCTCAAGACGACTAGTCTCAATAACTCTCTGATTGCAGGGGTCGTCAAACTTGGCCAGGGACGGAATTCTGGCGTCTTTACCTCTCACCTGAACCGAGCTCTGATATATACGTCCGAAGCACTAAAAACTGATCAGTCACCCGAAAGTATGCGACTATTGGATGACTATGGTCGTGCCGTTGAGACCATGATCCGCGTCCGTCACGTCACTGTGCGCGGTATCGTGGCAGAAGGCAGCGAGCCCAGGGCGTTATTCCGCGAGGAGCTGCTCCGGCATAACCTGACTCCATACCTTTTACAAAGGCTGAGGGAGAACCCTGATTTCCTTGAACCACTCCAAGACCCGCCTCTATATTTTGCGCTGATGCCAATGTCGCTCAGTAGTGGAGAAAGTCCAGCCCCTGTGCCAGAGATACTCGAAACGCTACTGCAACGTGGAGAAAGCCCAAATCTTTCAGCCAGAAGGAGGCCCCATGATAGTTCGGCAGTCCCATCTCCTTGGGTTCTCTTTGCCCGAGAGATCATGTCTGTCTTCAATATGTTATCAGTGGCTTGTGCATTCCCGGCTATGCGCTTCAACGATTCTCTCGACAAGGACATTTTCATCCTTCTCCTTTCCCACGGCGCCGACCCCAACACAAGCCTTCTACCAGAACGACCCCGTGGATCTCATACGCCCTTTTCACACTTCTTGGACATATCCCTGTCGCAGTTTCTTGGCAATGAGTGCTATGGCGGCTACCTTAGGACGCTGCGGGTATTCTTCCGTGCTGGGGCGAGCCTGGGTATCCCGACATTTGGAAAGACCACCACCGAGTCTACCGATGACGGAGAAGAGATGGCATTTGGCAACCTGGCTAGAGACCGGCCAGAAGAGTCTATTTTGACATCGTTCTGTACCTCTCTAAAGACCCTGTTCCCAAGCTTGCCGGCTGATCCACAGCGCACAAGATTCGTACAGTCTGTTGTGGCGGAGCTGATTTCACATAACTCAGGGAAAGTGGAAGAGCTCAAGGAAATAGATTCTGTTTTGTCGGATGGGTGTCCTGATCGCATGAGGGAAGAGTTGCAGTCGATGATTGATGAGGAGATGGTTGCGCGAAAGCGTCTGAAGCGAGACCGGGGTAGCTGGGACGAGACTTCTTTGGAGAGTGCCGTAAAGTTCTCAAGATTCTGAAGCATTTACCCTGAGAGTCCTTCCGTACAATTGAGCACAAATTCTGAGATAGATCGAACAAGAGTGGAATACGGCACCGGCATGGTTGTTACGTATCGGAGCAGTACATCCAAAACTTTACTCAACAGGTCAACTAAGTACATGATACTGGTCTCATTGTGCCGGCCAGGGTTTCGCTCGGCCTACTGCGTCCAACTCAATTATACTATCAGGTGTTTTCATGCTCTCAGCACTTAATCCTATTTCATTCTCCTCCTTCCAAGCAAGGATGTCTTCAAAGTTCCTGCATTTCCGATTGACCGAAAAATCAGCAAAAGGTCCTTCTATACCCTCGACCTTGTTGAAGGTAACAATCTCAAGGTCGGCGTGACAGGTGATGACATTCAGCAACAGATTCTGGCAGTGCAGGTTATGCTGCTCGAATGAGAACGTGGCATTCTCGTATTTCGTCTTCAGGTCTCCATAATATTCTGGAAAATTACCCCGCCTCAGATGATCGAGGCAATGTATCCTTCAGAGTCTCGATTCAGCCTTATATCCCGATGCGAAACTTCACCAAGGACACTTACTGGTGGAACACATCGAGTACACCCATGTATGCATCTGGCCCGGCCACGTCCTCGGGCCAGGGCCACAGAGTACGAGCATCGAGACCAAGTCGATCAACCTCGTCGCGCTGAATGGCGATGGCTTTTGTGTCGCCATAGCGTTCCCACGCTCGGTCGACCTCGGGACTTGGAAGCTGCTGGAATATGGAAGGTATTGCGTCCGGCCAGAATGTGTTGTTGAAATGCTTCTCTTGGGACGTCACATTCATACGATTAAAGACAGGCGCTACGAGGGCATCGATTTGTCAGTATCGATCATGACTTGTGGGATCCAGGAAGTTCTGGCTCACAGTTCAGAGTTTCGTCTCCGAGGCTGCATTGGCAGCGACGACGGGTAAAGCTTAAAGCGAATAGCGATGCTGACATTGCAATCAATGCCGCGTGGAACAGTATAGCCGGCAAACCGCATGGCCATCGTCTAGGTGCCGGCTTGTTCGTGGTGTTGTAGTTGTCGTCACAGTCAATTTCAGCCTTCACAAGATGGTACTTTGTCTTTGTTTCTGCGGACATTCTTACGATACACTTGACATGTAAAAGAGAGAGGAATACAGGGACAATTATTTTCGGGCATTGAGAAATCTGGGAATGAGCGAGTATCCCAAAAATACCTTGACTTGTATCTGTATCCAGGCCTTGTGTCACAGGCGCCTGAAGGAAGCTCGGCGGTCTTGTCGGCTCACCTTATCAACATGCGATACCCATCAATGTCGGGCATGGATCTCGGTTACGAGGCTGTCATGAAATTGGAAATGTCCCAATAGACGTTAAGACACCTGAATACAATGAGACCCGGTCTCCGAAGCTACGCCGACGTAAGCACATAATCGGCAGCGGCGCAGTAATCAACAAAGCCACGACCCTGGCTCCGCACATGGGTGAGATCGATAAAGAGTATCTCCGCCAAGTTTTACTCCACATCATTGACCAATGGATGACACGAAAAAGCGCCAACAGGATCTTGAGAGCCTTGAGTGGCTTTGAATCTCCCAGAAAGCACCATGATAAGAAACTTATTCCCTGATTCTGAGACCGTGATTTCTGCGGTGAACGATAAGCTGACAACATAATCCGTTCCTGGAATATTGATTCCTCCGCCAATGAAATTGGGAATATAGATGTTTCCTTTATATTGTACGTCGATCGGCTGACCATTAGTTTTCAAAACGACTTGCGTCCGAAATGACCGACTGTATCACCGCATTACATGCCGCGTCAACTTCCGGAAATTCCGGTGATTATAGCGTATCGCATCAGCCGCATTGGCGATAGAACTTAACATTGCTAGTATCAAATAACCTAATTGAGTGATTGGCAAAACATTTGAGTCTTCCAAATATTGAGATACAACTCAGTCTAGTCCTTAATGGCAATAATGATCGTTGCAATGACCATCAATTCTGGAAAGTCGTATCGGTATTTCTGATGTTAGCTCAACCTGCTACGAGTATGTGTCAACATGCAGGGTTGGCCGCGGCGACTATTTGGTATAAGTGCACAGTGATTATGCACCTGGGTGGCGCGGAACATACTACAGATCGCAGACCAGCATCCCACGAGACCAGAATGATCAATAACAGTAGAATTAGCCAAGAATTGTGGCTGAAGTGCACAATATCTCGAATCCTTCATTCTCGAAAGCCAATCGGAATATCGTAATCACCATTAGTGTAGCCTATATCGGCGAGACTTGGTAGTCGACAGAGCAGGTCAGATGATCATCTGATACAGACTCGGACCTGGGATGGCACTTCTGGAACCACAAGGGGGTCACAGAATTCGAGCGTAAGCGGCGAAGTTTCACCGCACCATATCGCCGACTTGAGTAGCTTTTCAATTGTTTCGGTCTTGTGGACATCATCCCCAGCAACGAAGCCAGTCCGATAAACTGCTTATTGGATAGGTATATAAAGCTGCTTCTCCCTCCTGTTCGTCAACACAGATTCAAGTCACGAAAGCATTTACATATCACGCTATACCTTATATCAATACATTTTCAACACCACTTGAAGCACGATTGCCACAACCAAATCTTCAAAAATGTTGACCTGGAACATCGCTCTCTTCATGTGGATCGCTGGTGTGGTCGCTGGTGTCATTCCCGTCGAGGAACGTAAGTAATCGTCCATGAATTAACAAACTAGGGTTCTATGAGTGCTGATCACTACATCCTTTTCAGGTCAACCGGCTGAGGCTGCCTATGTTGGAGCTGGCGGAGTGGCCATCCTCAACTACGTTGACGAGTAAAGGGTTGCTATTGGTTCTGAAGCACTAGGAGTACAAGGCACGATGCTTCTTCCAGGTGATAGGTGAAGGCAATGAATATGGGGTTTTGCAGACGCCGTAAGATGGAACAACATGGCAATGGCATCAAGTACATCATAGAAGGGCCTTAAAATCTGTGAAATGACCTCATTGCAACATAATCCGTTTCCGCATATCATCGTCTTTGACTTGTTCGTTTTACCTTCAATTAGGTTGTTAACTTTTTCGACGCTAGTTTGCAAGTAAAGGCCGTGTTTCTTGACAAGACAAATCATGATGAATAACATACAGTCAAATTTGTGCTTCAAGAATACTATACAGATTCGTTTCTCATACGGGCTACTAGGAAGCCATTTGAAGTACAAAAATCTGCATTCCTATCCTGCTTGGTGTAACCAACATGACCGTAACTATTTATCCTAAAACACTTGTCCACGCAGGACTGGTCGTGCCGTTCCCATCAAACTTCACAAGATAGTAGCATACTGTCGTGACAGGGTTTACTATGGTCAGCGCAATGATGTTGCTCGCCGTAGAATGCATGCGAATGAATGCCATAGATTGGCGATCAAGGCTGGAATTAATAACGTGGACTCTGTATACAACCGAGTAGAGGGGTTGGGTGAAAGCTACTTTGACCCTCTGACTTAAATACTGGTTGTTTATGCCACTCTCTGGTTCGATCTGTGTTACAGCATCCGCCATTTACCCTGCAGGAGATTCGTGCGTTTTGACCAACTTTGTCTTGATATGAAATGAATCTCATGGCCCTGAATTCTTTCCAAACCCGGACGCGTCGCGAGGTTTTAGGTCACATTTGTGCTTTATGGCTACCATTCGAAACGTTTACCGACGTTTACAGACAACAAATCATTTGAAATCAAAAATGCGCTCCAAGTGATATTTGTGATTATCAAAAGAACTGTATAATCTAGCCCAAAATACTAGTCCACGCAGGACTTTCTGTCCCAGTTCCGTCAAATTTGACAAGGTAGTAACATACTGTTGTGACAAGATTGAAAATTGTAACTGCAATGATGTTGCTTGCCTCCGAGTTTTCACAGATGAAGTTTTTGACTTTGTCATCAATACCAGAATTGATAACATGTACATTGTACAGTACGGAATAGATAGGGCGCATCACGACTACCTTGATTTTCGAACCCAAAGATTTTGGACTGGCGGTGTCGCTTTCCTCTAATGTATGCGCTGCGTCTGTAGGAGAGGCGTCCGTCGCCTGTGCAACGGCTGAAGCAGCTTGTTCACTGCCGGTATGCGAGATCTGGGGATCATGCCTCTCGGCTATCTTCCTGCCTAGTAGATCTAGCAATCCCGCCACCGTGATGCTAGAGGATGCCGCGAAAAATATCCAGACCATGGCGTATTTAAGTCTGTTTAAGGTGCCGTCCACCTTGACTAACATCGAGGGTTATCGAGCTTGGCGCGGCTTCATTTAGAGGAGACGTGAGGAGATAGACTGAGAGCAGTAATGCGAGACCGACCACTGAGAGTACTTGTGGCTTCGCCGGTTTGGCCTGGCTCCAATGCACCACAACTCCTCGCCAGTGAATTAGAAATTGGGTAATCATGGTAAGTGCAGTAAAGCATTTAACAAGGACTAGGGTAAGCCTTAGCCACCAGAACTCCGATATGTCGAATATAACCATGAAACCCATGTTGTACCATATCCATACCCAGCTATAGATTTGACCGATGACAACCAAGTTGTTCAGGATGGAAATTGGATGTTTCCAACCAAGATCTTTAAGCTCCCCGACGGGAAGATATCGAGTTGTTTTGAAGTCGATCAGTTCCATGAAAAGCCTTACGACCCATGCCAAGAAGTATAGAGCTGCGGCGAATTGGGTCCAGGGAATGCCACGCATGCTGAATATCTTAATGGCCTGAGGCAATACGGCAAGGCAAGCGATAGTCAGCTTGGCCATTACAACGTTCGGCCGCAATCTCGCCCTAATTTGATTCGTGGAGGTATGCCTTGGTAGAGCGACTGAGCTGATATTTCGTCCTGAGGCCCTCCATCTCTCGCGAGTGGCTCTGTATATTGCGTACACATCCAAGAGACCATCCTCCAGACAGATACTAGGAATAGCTCTCATAAGGCTGATACTGCCGCCGAAGAATACAGCATCCATCCTTGTACTTGTGGGTTGGCATACTGCGGCTCCGGCCAGAGTGATGAGAACCCAGAAGACGGATTGGCCAGTGGCTTCCTGGGTTGACTGTATGACAGAAGTTGAGCTATTCATGGTAAAACATTGCGCACGAAGGATCAAGATCATAAATTGGAAGATCTATGCGACATTGTTACCACTACAGCGAGGTATTTCATCGCGGGGGTTAGGTGCTGTGCCGCAGTCCAGGCTCTCAGGGCCGCCTATCGTGGCAGTGCTATCGACATACCTAAGCGAAGCCTGAAGAACATCAAGCTAACTCCCTTTGGACGAGTAGCTGCATGAATCAACTGCTGCGCAAGGTGCTCCCATGCTTTAACGTCCGTCACCTACTTCTTGGCACCCCCCACATTTCGGCACCCTTAAAATCCCTCACCGCCATGAATACCCTCCATCTTCAAACTTTTATCTTTTTATTAATTTATATTCAATTACTACCAAATTTTGCAGAACGCTTAATTAAATAATAATGCCCTTATATACGGAAGATTATATTACCCAAGCTTTTGAAGAGGTTGCATAAGGTTAATTTATAAAAAAGGCTGCATCGAAATGGGGTATTCTACGATCAACACTTCAAAGTCGGATGCGAGGCACCCAGTCAAGAGATATTGCCTTTTCTAATCAGCAAAGGCTTTTACCGACTAATAAAAACCATCTGGCTAAATGGGTTCAAATTCAGGCAGATTTGGGGCTGCCGCCAATTTATTAACAACTAAAGGACTCTACTAAGCGCATTTTAAGAATTTATAAAGATTCACAACCTTTTAAAAAGAACTGGGTGCAATCTTTTATTAAAAGGAACCCATTAGTAAGGGTCCATAAAAGCAGAGCTATCGATTTATAGCGTATAAATGGAGCCTTAACTAATATTATTAGGCTATGGTTTAAGCACCTCGCTATACCTAAAGTTATGGCTATTAAAGCCACAAATCGATATAATATGGACGAAATTGGTATTTTTAAAGGCAGGGGATTAAATGGGCTTATTTTTAGATTATCAAAATCTCGTTTTATTCGAAAGAAATAGCCTGGTGTTACGAACATGCACCCTTGCAGAAGGACAAACAACTGTGTTGGCGCTTAAGAAGGTATGCTGCGGGGCAGTGACCACGGCCCTGGCCAAAAGACCCAGCCACCCCCGCCAGCTGTCAACAAGTGTTGACAGGATCATGGCCTTGGCAATGATCCATTGGCATGGATCACAAGGATCATTGTGATCCATAAGATCCAAGAACAAAGGGGATCATACTTGTTGGTATGATCCAAGCAAACATCAGTGAGGGAATGAATGGATATATTAGGGAGGGATTTCCTACGGTTACATAGACAGTCATTACCTCAGTGATCAATCTAAGCATCTATCTTACCCATAGGTGAAGCATTCAATACGCTTTGACGACTACACTTGTGAATCATTTCAGGACCACCATCTTCAGTTACTCATTGCTCAGTTCAGTATCTTGGCTAGCGTTCCCTGTTAGCATAAACCCCCAACACCTCTTATACTCAGGTTTATTCTAGAAACCCGTAGTATAGTCGTTACATTTTGATCACTCTTGTTCAGGTACGTTCCCCCAGAAACTAACTGAGCAATATCGGCAGAATGTCTACCGTCAGCAAGGACAGCGGCAGTAGCAAGAAAGGAAAGGAGACAACAAAGGCCACTCAGGAACAGACACCCCAAGAATCCCCCACTCAAGCTATGAGTATTGACTCCGATGGAGACGACGACTTCGAAGTCTCCAAGGAACAGTACGAAAGCATTCTTCGGGAAATCAAGCGACTCCAGCGAGAGGAGGATCGCAAGGCCAAACTCATTCAGGAACTCCAGGATTCCAACACCGCTATGCGAGGAGCAGCCAACATCATCACCACGCCAATCCAGAAGACTGATGGGCTCAAGTTCAACACTCCCGCACCTTATGATGGAACGCCTGGAGGGCTCAAAGGATACCTTGCCCAAGTCCGCGCCTATCACTCCTTCCACATGGGAAGCTTCCAGAATGACCTTCAGAGGATCGTTCACGCAGCATCCTTCTTGAAAGGACGCGCCCTCGCGTGGTTCGAACCATACCTCTCTGAAGCAAGCGAACATGGATGGATGTTGAGCCAGTGCAAGGCAGAGACACAGAAGATCTTCGGAACCTATGCCGGATTCGAAGAAGCACTCAAATCACTATTCCAAGATCCTGACGAGAAGAGACAAGCCGAACGAGAACTTGAGAACCTCAAGCAGAAAGCATCCGCGTCAGTATACACTGCAGAATTCAAGCGGATCACCGCTCGCATGGACTGCACCGACGACACACGCATCATGCTATACTATCAAGGTCTCAAGGAAGAAGTCAAGGATGAGATCAGTAGGATCTTGTACCTACCTACCGACTTCACCCAGTACGCGGAACTTGTGGTACGCATTGACAACCAACTATACGCTCGACGGTCTGAAAAGAAACAAACCCCGAAATACCAGAGCCGTACCACCGCCAACATGGGAAGACCCCGACAAAACGGATATAACAACCGAAACCGCGACTGGAAGAACAAGACGTCATACGGACAACACAGCGGACCCATGGACCTTGACGCTACCCAGCGAAAGGACAAATCCAAGGTCAAGTGCTACAACTGCGGGAAAATGGGACACTACGCGAGCGAGTGCAACCAACCAAAGAAACTGGGATTTAAACCAGTGCCAGAGGGCAAGAAGCAGATCTACAGCACCAAGCGAGAAGAAGTACCCCACGACTCTCTCTCCTGGACGGCGTGCTACGACGACGAATGTCGAACGCATAAATCCAGCAAGCGAGACAGTGGATGGTACCCCAAGCAACCAAGAACCCTAGCCGCCGCGACGCGCCTGGGAAGGAATGTCCACATCGGATCAGAAGGACAACTGGTAGACAGCGATAGCGACACTATCGGCAGCGCTTCAGAGAACGAAGGCTACCACCAAGTCAGAGAAGCAGAACAACAGCTTCGACAGCAACAAACGACCCCATCTGTGGACGACACTAGCAGCGATGAGGAGGATACCTACGAACCCATGGACACCGACTACAAGGGAAGAAGGGAACTCATCACGAAACTAGAAACCTCCACTAGGGATGAACTCGAACGGGAATTCAGACAAACCCGACGAATCGACACCAATGCCCAGTTTACTCTCTCTGCCGTGGAGATGTACGGCACGGGGCAACAACTAGCAGAAATCCTCCAGAAAACCACCGACACCCCATGGGAGCAGAGAACCCCGGGAGCCAAATTTGGAGACGACCCCCGACTCAGCATCAAGCACCCTCAGCACCACCAGATCGCGTGGGTAGGATGCATCGACCCGGGATGCGACGAACACCTTGAAAACAAAACATCTCAAGGAGTATTCCCACTACGAATGGGAAAAGACGCCATTTGCTACCCCCATCTAGCTGAGCACGCAGGAAAGGCAGAAGTAAGCTACTGCGACGCACGAGGATATGTCGTACTTGCTTTGCACCCTAGACCACCGCAGTGCTCGATCAACGAGAAAAAACCATGGTGGACATGCCCACAGGATGACTGCATACGCCATATGCAAAACAAAGCAGAAGCATGGAAACGCATCAGAGACCTGAGAATATCAGGAAAGCTCAAGATTGAACCAGTGGAAGAAACTTTCGATGTCCGGAACGTAATGAATACCACCCGGAAAGAACCTCCACAGCCACTCCGACACACGGTCACCATGATATCCGAAGAAACCAACGAACAAATCAAGAAGACATTCACATTACCCCAGCAACCAACGAAGGAAGAACCTTCGCAGAAAGAATTCAACGATAAACTAGCCCAGCTTGAGGCACGATATCAAGAGGAAGGACAAGAGAAGCCACCCTCTTGGGAACTTCGGATAGAAGCATTGAATGAGCTAGCAAGAGAGCTACGCTCACCCAGACAAACCCCTGGAACGCAGGACGAAGACACAGGCGACGCACACTACCGCCAGAAGAGAAATGAGACCCGAGAACAAAGGGATCAACGGATACTCACCAGCGCCGAGAAGCGACGCGCCAACAGACGAATCAACAAGGATTCGGGAAACGACCTGGACCACTTTTAAAGAGGCAAAAGCGGTCCACCACAGAAAGGTCCATCTGTGCCACCAACGGCACCAAGCTACACGATCACCTAACGATCCCGATCAGGATCATGAACCAAGAAATACGAGCCCTGGTAGACACGGGAGCTCAAGGAATTTTTATCTCCCCAAGAATCGTCAATAAACTTAAGGTACCATGGAAATGGAAGAAGACGCCCTACACACTCAACACTGTTGATGGACAACCTATATCTTATGGAGATGGAATTGTTGACATGGAGACTGCGCATATTCAAGTCTACATCCAAGACCATAAGGAGGAACTCACGTGCGACATCACAGAAATCACGGACTACGATGTAGTCCTAGGGATAACCTGGTTGAAGGAGAGCTGTCCCCGAGTGAACTGGAAAACAGGCCAATTCCAGTGGGATTTACCAGGAATAGAGTCAGCCCCTGAGGAGAGTTTGAAGAACAAACCCTCAAGCGACCCTGAGACACTTGGATTTTACCTTATGACCAAGCATGTCAAGCCGAAACTCGACACTGTAGTACCCGAAGAGTACCAAGAGTTCAGCGACCTGTTCAGCGGAGTGCTGAAAACAGGATTACCAAAGCACACAAGATACGACCATGAAATACCCCTCCAGGAAGGAAAGGAACCCCATTTCATGCCGACATACCCAGTAAAACCTCAGCATGAGGAAGCGTTGAAAGAATACCTCAACGACATGACCCAGAAAGGATGGATTACAGAATCCACCTCACCAGCAGGATACCCTATACTTTTCGTACCCAAGAAAAGCAAAGACGGGAAACCCAAATGGAGACCTTGCATCGACTATCGCAAGCTTAACGATATCACGATCAAGAACCGATACCCCCTTCCTTTGATCAAGGACCTACGCGACAAGTTGCACGGAGCCAAGTGGTTTACGGCCCTAGACTTGCCCAATGCGTACGGATTGATCAGAATTAAGGAAGGAGAAGAATGGAAGACCGCATTCCGTTGCAAATACGGACATTTCGAATACAAGGTTATGCCTTTCGGCCTAACCAACGCACCAGCAAGTTTTCAAAACATGATCAACGATGTCCTTCGGGAATACCTCGACAAGTTCGTAGTAGTATATCTCGATGATATACTCATCTACTCCAAAGACCTCGAAGAACACAAGCAACATGTCAAAATAGTGTTACAGAAACTGCAGGACGCGAACCTGCTAGTCAACCCCGAGAAAAGCGAATTCCATAAGAAAGAAGTCACCTTCGTAGGATACGTCGTATCCCCCGGAGAAGTCAAAATGGAACCATCCAAGATTGCAGCAGTAAGAGACTGGCCTACCCCGAAAACGGTAACAGAAGTCAGATCCTTCTTAGGACTCGTAAACTTCTACCGAATGTTCATCAGGAACCTCGGAGGCATAGCCGCACCTCTCACGCACCTGACGAAAAAGGATGTACCCTTCATTTGGACAACCAAGGAACAAGAAACGTTCGAACAAATCAAGGAAGCCATTACGGATGAACCAGTAATGCGCATGGCAGACCCAGAACGGGAGTTCGAAGTCGAGACAGATGCCTCGGACTACGCCATGGGTGGACAGCTCACACAAAAGGACGACAATGGGAAACCACACCCTGTCGCCTTCTACAGCAAGAAGTTCACCAAGGAACAACTCAACTACCAGATCCATGACAAGGAACTAATGGCAATTATCGAAGCCTTCAAGGAATGGAGACACTATCTTAGTGGAACCAACTACAAGGTCCAAGTCTACACCGATCACAAGAACCTCGCCTCGTTCACAACCAGCAAAGAACTCAACAAGCGACAAATCAGATGGGCAGAGTTCTTGGCAGACTTCAACTTCGAAATCAGCTATCGAAGAGGAACTGAAAACGGAAGAGCCGATGCGCTCAGCCGACGACCAGATCATTATCAGGATACGCCCAAGGAGGCACACACCCTTTTTACCATGGAAGAAAACGGGAAACTGGTCCCGACCATGAATCTCTATGCAACCATGAGCATAACCAACCATAACAGCTGGACGGAACGCATGACTAAGTGCCCAGATCCAGATGACAACCTAGTAGGGAGACACGATCCCAGCCAACAGCACTATAACGGGAAGATCAAAATCAAGGAACCACTACTCCAAGAGCTAATCAAAGATTACCACGAGTCACCGACTAGTGGACACCAAGGAGTGTTCAAGACAACCAAGCGAATCCAACAACACTTCGATTACCCACAGCTGCGGAAACACGTCAGCAACATCATCAAGGAATGCGATTTATGCAATAAGGCAAAATCAGCACGACACAAGCAATATGGACAGTTGCAACCCATACCGCCACCAGACAGAGCATGGAAATCTATCGCTCTAGACTTCATCGTGAAGCTACCACTATCAAGGGAACCCTTAACTGGAGTATTCTACGATAGCATCCTAGTATTCACCGAACGACTCACGAAGTACGCATACTTCCTCCCATACAAGGAAGCAAGTAACGCAGAAGAATTGGCATACACCTTCCTACGGACGATCGCCAGCAGACACGGATTACCAGACGAAATCATCTCCGATCGAGACAAGCTATTCACATCGAATTTCTGGAAATCACTCATCAGTCAGTTAGGATGCAATCACAAGTTATCCACCGCCTTTCACCCACAAACCGATGGACAAACAGAACGAGCCAACCAAGTACTCGAAGAATACCTCAGATGCTATGTCAATCATCAGCAAGACAATTGGGTCACACTATTGCCACTTGCGGAGTTTGCATACAACAGTGCAGTACGAGAACCCACCGGAATGTCACCGTTCTACGCCAATTACGGCTTCGAACCCGACATCACCAAAGAACCAATCAGAGGAAAAGGACTTGCACCACACGCCATTCAGCGTGTAGACCAGCTCAAACACCTGCAAGCACAACTCCAGAAAGACCTTATCATGGCCCAAAGCAAGACCAAAGAAAGACATGATAGGAAGAAGATTGAGGGACCAATCTTTGCGGAGGGAGACAAAGTCTACCTTCTACGCAAGAACATCAAAACCAAGCGACCAAGCGACAAACTCGACTTCAAGAAACTCGGAGCATTCATAATCGAGAAGAAGATCTCGGATGTCAATTACCGTCTCAAGTTACCAAAAACTATGAGAAACCACCGAACCTTCCATATCTCATTGCTAGAGCCAGCACCAAAGAACGCTAAAGTCGACGAAACGCTAGAAACAGAACCCGATCAGCAAGAATACGTCGTTGAGGAAATCATCGACCATAAGAAAGTCGGACGGGGATACCAATTCCACGTTAAATGGAAAGACTACCCACCTGAGGAAAACACTTGGGAACCTAGGAAGCATGTTGAGGGCTGCGCCGCTCTTGACCAGTATCTCCGGTCTCAACAAGAGGACCAAGATCTACAAAATCACTTCCGAAACCAAGTGAAGACCAATCCACCTCGTTAGAAACCCCCATAGACTGAAGGTCCTCCACCACGAAGTGCTCGTGGCTATCCAAGGCAGGCAACAGACCATCCTCCTTGTCCAGCTCCTCCATTCCTCGCTGGAACAACTCGGACCCCTTCGCCTTCGCACGAGCACGGATCTTTCGGATACGAGATAACCGACCAGCAGCAGCGGCTAAAGAAGACTGAAGTTCTGCCATCTTCTCGTGAAGAGCCAGCAGATCATCACTAGCTTCCTCTTCCTCCTTCTCCAACTTCTGTTGCTGATCCAACACCTTTCGGAGAGAAGACGCTACCAGAACACCATCGCACTTCCGAGTCGGATGACGGATGCACTCCAGACATCGATTCGACCTTTCCTCCGACATGACGCAAGTCGTCTTATTTTTCCAGCAAGGCGTGCAAGGCATATCGGCAGCACGACCGTTCTTTTTCACAAATTCCAAAAGGTTTAAGCGCTCGAGTGTTTTACGAGCAGGGACTGAAGGATCTGACATGATGAGCACCCATCACAAGGAAAGCAAGAAGGGAAGGATATGGAAGGGAACTTAAGGGACACGGCACAGATGGGGACGCGACCTACTTATGCGGCCTAAGTCTTTCGAGGACAAAAGACATGGAGAAGGGAGCTGATGTTACGAACATGCACCCTTGCAGAAGGACAAACAACTGTGTTGGCGCTTAAGAAGGTATGCTGCGGGGCAGTGACCACGGCCCTGGCCAAAAGACCCAGCCACCCCCGCCAGCTGTCAACAAGTGTTGACAGGATCATGGCCTTGGCAATGATCCATTGGCATGGATCACAAGGATCATTGTGATCCATAAGATCCAAGAACAAAGGGGATCATACTTGTTGGTATGATCCAAGCAAACATCAGTGAGGGAATGAATGGATATATTAGGGAGGGATTTCCTACGGTTACATAGACAGTCATTACCTCAGTGATCAATCTAAGCATCTATCTTACCCATAGGTGAAGCATTCAATACGCTTTGACGACTACACTTGTGAATCATTTCAGGACCACCATCTTCAGTTACTCATTGCTCAGTTCAGTATCTTGGCTAGCGTTCCCTGTTAGCATAAACCCCCAACACCTCTTATACTCAGGTTTATTCTAGAAACCCGTAGTATAGTCGTTACACCTGGGTCCCGTGCTTGGATTACCCTTATCGAATGCATTTCCGCCAATAGTAAAATGCTTCCTCCACTTATAATATATAAGGGAAAGAATATTTAATAGCAATAGTTCCCTTTAGATCTTATTTTATTCGGTTTTTAGAGGTTTACGGTAATAAATAATAGGTGGATTTTAGACCCTATAGCTCTCGAATAATTGCAAAAGGTTTTTATCCCTTTTACCCAGCTAAACGACCCTTAAAAGGCTAGATTACTCGTCCTAAATAGCTATAGAAGTTACGAAACTACGGAATTTATATATACGTGCTTTAAAAATAAAATATATTTGATTTTTTTGCCGCTTTATGCGTCTTATATTTTTTAACCTTTTAATTAGTTAGTTTTCGGTCCTTTTAAGGCAGTATATAAAAAGGAGCTTAGGAACCTTAATTATTGGGATGCTAGTATTATTGTAGGCAAAAGGAACTTCCTGATATGTTATGAGAAAGCTCGGAGAGCAGCCCTTATAAAAAAGAATATCGTTAGTGGCTGGAAATGGATTGGGTTATAGCCTATAAATATAGCTAAGCCCCTAATAAGCCCCTTATTGCTTAAGAATGCGAAAACTCCAGCTAAATAAGCTGGCGAGGTTTATAAAGGGTTTCTCGATAATAGGGGAAGCGGGAAATAGGTGGCAGATTTATTAGTAGTAGCGTAATTAACTCTACGAAAAAGGGATGAGCTTCGTAATTAATTTAGCTTATTTAGCAAGCTCGATATCGATATGCCTACGCAACGTCTACTATTTCGGAAAATCCAAAAAGGCTTTAATAAAAGGGATTACGAATTAGCAGTTGCATAGCGAAAAATTTAAGCGTTGCAAGCAAAGGTTAATGCCCGTAGGGCCAGGAAGCGTAAAAAGGTTGAAATGAGCCCAAATTCGAAATTTGCCGATATCGAAGCTATCCGGAGGACTCAAATCAAGGTTGGCGAAGTTAACGATGATTCAGATGAATCCGGGGACTTTGAAAACCCTAGTGATAGTGAAGAATGCATTGTTGTGGCATTATAGCTAAGATAAAAATTAATTGAAGTTCATGGTTGAAGTCTAAGCGCATCGAAAATGGGGGTGCCGAAATGTGGGGGGTGCCAAGAAGTAGGTGACGGACGTTATCCATTATGCAAGTCCAAGCCCAGTCTCTTACATCGATTTGTATTCACGGAAACGTGGAGAAACTTTACTCATACAAAATCTGACATAATAATCTCTTGATAACTTATCAATTTGTAGCGGGATAGTTATAGTCAAAGCTCTTCATAAATCATATCGTCATAATAGATGTTTACCTCGTGGTCAAGTTTTTCTCTGAGCTACAATCCAACCCATCCTCAATATCTCTCTTTGGAGACACTACCGTAGCACTCATCTCGGTCGATGTTTCCTTGGTGGCATCCGACTTTCTTCGGCTTGCGTAGTACGAGCTGTCCTTGAACGTGCTGCTGACCTGGCGGGTGATGCGGACCAGGATGAGGCGCAGGGTCGGCATGCACGTGCAAATGATGCCAATGGTGATTTCGAGCGTCGACCAGAGACAGACGTTGAAGTAGTCCCAGGTCAGGTTGATGGAGCCTTTCATCAGCACGAGGAAGACTAGCCGAATGATGCTAACGACGGTGACACTGAGAAGGTGTTGCATTAGTATCAGTTCATCGACCTGCTGGTGATGTTGGCAGGGTGGAACTTACAATGATCCAACAACAAACATGGCACTGACTCCAATCTTCTTCCACTTGCTGAGTTGCAGCCCCCAAAGCTGGTAGATCGGGATGGTGATGAGCCAAAGGTCGATGGCGATACTAATCGCCCCATTGGCCCAGGCCAAGGCATTGAAGTCAATGCACTTTCCCTGGCTGCCTTGGAACTGATTCCAGAAATGCGAGAGCGGCGCGCATTGACCAAAGGGAACAAGGACAAAGGCGATGCCGTAGAGAAGGTCGAAAATTCCCGTCAAGATGAGTATCCGCCGCACTTTCCTCCCAGGAAAGATGGTCAGGTAAAACGCAATCATCGACAGCTTGAGCATAAAGGACTCGAAGAAATAGAGGAGCTCCATCAACCAGAAACCAATGGCGAAATGTTTTAGAGTTTCCGGCGTTAGTGTCCATATATCCTGACCCAGCCCGTTGGCCATGAGGAAGACGTGGTTGACCACCGCTGATGGTATACAGGCGGCCCATGTAGCAAGAATAAACCAGTCGTCGACGCGAAGGCCGGTCGTAGTATAGAAGAACTTGTAGATGAATCGGCTCCATACGAATACGGTGGCAAACGCCATTAATATGACGGACATTTCCAGGTAATCAACTCTCGCTTCTCGGGGTGCCACGCCGCAAGTGGTTTGTGTAACGTTTTTCGTGACTGTTCGTCAGTGAGTAATCAAATTTCGATATGTCTTTTTCGGACAATTTTACACACCTAGTGCTTCTGGTATCGTACAATGGCTCAGGACGCAACCTTCCACACTGGCTTGCAGTGCCATGTTCGTGCATTGGCACGCAAGATCCGTTATGCTGCATGTCGATGCTTTGATAGCAGTCAACAGACAGCTCAGCTGTAGTCTGTCAGAGTGAATTCTCCGAGATAAAAGATGCCTTTGCCTCCTACCGCACACGTTGGAAGCTGGTCCATGATTTCTGTATTGCTGATGAGTAAATCGGAAGCCGGGTGCTGATGGTTGATTGAGAGAGCGAAGCAAGTTCAGAGCAGTGCTCAAGAACCAATGCTTGTTCCGTGAGAGTGAGGTCGAGATTCACGAACTTGATACACATAGCTTCACAACTCCGCAAGATCTATAACGACAACAGGGGTTGGGGCAGACATTTATCTATGCGACAGAGTGCAAGGGCCTCTGTCCGCCCCTCTCGCACGTGTAGAAAGGCATTCCGCACCCATGACGGACCACTTCCACCGGGAGATCGACACCAGGATAGGGTCCATACATCCCCAGGTCTTTGCTATATGTTCGGACGGTCGCTTATGCTCGTACGCAGTACTTTGTACTCATTTGGATCTGCAGGCTCTATCGGCGGGTATCGAATCCCCACTTACATGAATCACAGTCTCGAGATGTCACACTATTGAGTGTGTGCTCTGTTCGCTCTGTGCCGAATGCTACTCTGTCCCCTGTCCACGTCCTGCACGTATGGATTAGAGATGAGTCGGGAGGCGCTTGTGCTGCATGGTTGAGACGTCGATCCTATACGGATTCGCGCGAACTGCTTGATCTTAGCACGGCGCAAGGTTGGCGCATGGACCCGTTGGACGCTATAGAGGGCGGCGTCCTTGTCAGTCAAGGTACTAGTGGCTGGTGTCGCGGTGGCTCGAGATCTCTCTCCTCTCACCTTTTTGGACCCGGGTATAAGCCCAGGCACACTTTTTGGGACTTATGCACGGTGACGGTCGCAAAGCCAATCTCGTTGAGAATTAAGGAACTTCTGTTCGTGTGGCGAACAGCTGTCAAGAAGAGAAAAGATGCATCAATCGAGTCAGCAGTTTGCGCTCGGGTCCTCTCGAGACTAGGCCATATACCGACACCAACAAAACATCAGTGCGTGCTTAAGCTCATCCTTGACAAGGCAACAGTAACACTTGTGGGTTTTTATCCGGCACATCAGCCGAAACTTAAAAACTCAGATAACTCAAATTCTTGTTTGTTATCGCGATGCATTTGATGTTGCCATTGAAGACGAATCATAGGGAGGCAAAGCCTTTCACTCGACCAGGACTAGAGCCCCGTTACTACCCATTTGAATTCCAGCATTCAGTTGCGATTGGTGGGGCTTGATATTGTAACAGTAGCTTCAACTTGTGTCACAGTGTCACGATTCTCACTTGGGATCTCAGGTTAAGCGGCGCGGACAACCTAGACGAATCCTTCCGTTGACGTTCGAATGTAAACATTTTCATAGCTCCTTGTCTGCTATGATGGTATGTTATTTCATATTTAGACAACGTGGAAATGTATCTAAGTATTTAGCAGTTAGTCGTCTCAAATATCAAATGTAAGCACTGAGCTACGTCAAAATTCGACGAAGCTACCTCTTGTCCTTGTTCTGGTGAATGTTTTGGCCCTTGAATGCAATCCTGCTCAACACTCTCGGCCGAGTGAAATTGTGTCCTTGCAGCTAGACTTCGCCCCTGGTTTTGGCTCCCCCTTCATCCGATGATACGACCTACTACTGGATAGCCCGATTGCCACATTGGGCTAACGACATACGCCGCGTTTGGCCGTCTTGCAACGGTTGGCCCCATCCACCATTATTCTCCAGGAACATTGTGGGCTGTTGTAAAATTCTGATGAAGTCGGTGGTTGGACTCGTAGTGCCTGAGTAGGCGGTCATGCTAGCAGTCTGTGCTGGGAGACTGGGTCATCCAAAGTGATACTACAGGTCGATGATGACCAGAATACTTGCCAAAATACGCATCAATAGGAAACACTTTACCAAATACTTGAAGCTAAGAGCTACAGGAACACTAAGAACCTCCAAAGGTCCCAACTGTCTTTGCCCTACGTGCGGGTCCGTGAGATTGCGTTCTTTTAGTGTACAAGTCAGCTCATGAGCGCCTTAGTCTTGTACTTCTGTTCTTGCTCATGGTACTCTAGCCGGAGACGCAAAAGAAAGCAGTCTGCGCTGAGGGGAGAAACATAGGTAAGCATCGAGCTCTGCACTGTTCTTGACCCCGTCACGAGTACTCGCCTAGGCATGAGCAAAGGCGAAGTCGCAGGGACAGCAAGGCCCTCAATGATGGGCATTCAAACTTTCCCACCAACCCCGTGGGCGAAGAATCAGCGTGACATAAAACCGTCACGGGAACTAGAGGCGGGTAGACGGACCTCCGATGCTTGTGGTGGCTTATTCTTTGAGTCGATTACAAAAAGAAAGGCTCTCTGATACACATACTTGTCCCATAGTTTATACGGATCTTTGGCCCAAATGGGCGTTGAAGCACCGAAAGTGGAAGATTCTGGGTTGATGCTAAACTGGATTCGTCTCCATGTCCGTGGTGCGGCTTCCTGCATAGTTTGGACTGTCAGTGCGTGAGTTTAGTGCTTGATATATGATGGAGTAGGCCCGTTAAGGAAGAAATTCTTTCTTGTGAGAATGGCTATTAGGGATGTCGCTTCTTGATACACGGTCAATATCTGTATTTAAGGTTTTGGCACAGACTCTTTGGTACGATACGCAGGCCTGGTCAATCATACTTGATACCACACTGATGTGGAGGGTTGCAGTAGAAAGCTTGCGACGGGTGTGCGCTAAAGGATCACGCAACAAATAATTGCGTCTGGCAGGATTCTTGACCCATGTCTAGTGAGATGTTATTGATAAGAGATCAATATTGCAAAATGTTTCATTAGACGAGCTTATATTTCGAAATGCAACATGGCTTGTTTTACTGAATTTCCTGAGAGCGGGCCCTGAGTGCTATGCTTTTCTCAGCAAGGATACCCAGTTGCACTTCCCTCAAACTAACAGACGTATGCAGGAACTCGGACAAGAAGTTGAAGTCGTCCATGCGCTGAGCGGCCTGCTCATTGTTGTGGGTGGGAACGTGGATGATTACATCGGCGAGTGCATTTGTGATCTCGAATAGCTTTCTGAGAATTCCCGAACCATGCTTCTCGATGCTCGGCCTCCCGAGAGACACAACCACTTGTCGCAACTGTTGCGAGAGCCGGACTGGGAATTGTAGTGACATTGCGTTTGCTTCAAGCGATGCTGATTCCGAAGAGAGGAGGAGATTAGAGATCGCAAGCTGCCAAAGCAGCATGAGAAGCCATTGTCTTGTGATGATAATGTCTGCTTTCTGTAAAGTTGATAAACATGCAGCGCCACGCCGCAACGGGCCAGTCTCGATGGGTGACGCTGTCTCGGCTCCTGCTACACTATCTCTCCGATACGCGTCACATTGTAGTTCCAGGTCAATGTCGTATAGACTATTCAAGTAATGCATCTTGGCCTCTATCCAAGCAGCCGTCACCGGTTTCGGCGTAGGCTTGTTGGAGCTTAACCAATGCTGGACAAACTCATCATCCAAGCTGCTGAATAGCTTGATGAGATATTGCCATCCCACGTGAATGTTTTCAGGTATTGATGTGTCCTCTTGTGGCAAAGATACTTCTGGTGGTAGTGGCGGTAAAGCGGGTGGGTAGTCAGCCATGATTGTCAGAAAGCGTTCGTGAATGAAGGCCTCCCAATATAGCCGAATACGTCTAGTCTTTTCAGAAAGGCTCAGTACACTGCTTTGATTCACTCCTTGGTCAGGATTCACCGGGCACAGTTCGGGATTTGTACACAGGCGGTCAACTCCGAGTAGCTGTATCAAGCTTATGGCTTCTCGCAAGATCACAAAGGCCTCGGCAAACTTATCAACAGCCATGAGACAAATCTCGATAAAGATTGCCGTCATAATCAGACGCGCTGACAAATATGGATGCAAGCCTTCTGAGACGATGCTCATTGTTTGTGTCATCACAGTAGCGCGCGTGGTCAGGGCGATCCCCAGAAGCTGGTGGATTAGCTGCGACTTGTCGTGATGAGCCTGCCAATCCGGCGTTGTGAGGTTGATCGTCACCGCGGCGTATGCGTGAACCAATGCATGATCAACTGGATTCTCAACACGGTCCATGCGGTCGATAGACTCTAGCATTTCCAAAGGTGATATGATGGGATTGACCTCGTAGACGTAAAGAGTGTAGTCGTCGATCAGTCCCTTGAACCAATTCCTCGAGAACGAGGCTGGCGGTGATCCATTACCACTGCTGCTCACACTCAGCTGCGGGCTTGCACTGGCGCGGTGCCCACTGAACATTTGGTGGCTGGGTGTCGCTTCAGGGCTACCCCGCGGGGCATTGCCCCCTGTGGGAGATGCTGATTGTCCCTTGAGCTGCGCTATCACTGAGCCGCGCGTGACCCCGCTGCGCGAGCTCTTTGACCTCTGTGCCGAGTAAACGCATCGCAAGCCTAGATGGCTGCATTGCTGACAGCGATTGGTGTCGCCGTTGCATTTGACTCGACGGGCGCGACACCCATCACAGGCCCGACGTATCCGTTTAAGCGAGGGAGCAGAGCCTCGCTGTTGCTGGGTTTGCGCGTCAGCCATTCGTTGGACTGCCCAGATTGGATCTGTGTCAGCAATGAGAGGATGGATCTACAAACAAGGTAGGTGTGGTTGGTCCGGCCCGGGGAGAGAGAAAAATAAAAGGTTACCCCAATGTCAGCGTTGTGCCGACGCCTGAGCGCACACGCCATTGAGGATTTAGCGGTCTTGGAATGGCCAAGATGGGCTGACTTTTAGCGTCTGAATGAACCCGCATCTCGGCAGTCAATCGCAGATCTATCCATGAGTCTTCGCCCTAGAAAATCACCTTCGCAAGCTATTACTTTCCCGGTTAAGAAAAGAACTACGACAATGCGTAAGAGTCAGATGATACATTCAATTAATGAAATTCTTGTTTTATCGATTGAAACACGAGCCCTTTTCCCTGCGCCTAGTCGTGATTGCTCTCAAGGTCTATTGCCATCTCTACGATCTTTCCACCTTCTCAGTCTTCTCCACGTGTACCATGACCGACTTCTCCTCCAAGCTCTCTGGGTTCAACTCGTTCACAGCCGTCGATTTAAACTTCCTAGCAGGTGTCTTCAATTCAAAGAGCACATCAATCTCAGCGTATGTACGTCCCTTGGGCTCGGGCAGACGGAAAAATGTCCAAACAAAGCAGAGGGCACAAGTGCCTGCCCAGAAGAAGCCACACTTGGCACCCCAGTTCCAAGCCGTGGGGTTTAGCATGGGTGGCGTAATGATGGTCGCAACAATGCTAATCAGGTTGTACATGTTCCTTGCCAGAACGACCGACTTGGTCCTCAGTCGGGAAGAGGGCAGCTCAGCGACCAGAGTATAGCAGACAGGTCCGACTGTGCAGTCGTAGATGAAGGTAAACACTAGCAGGAGAGATCCAATCGCCCACTGTGCAGCAACGTTGGAGCGACCGGCCAGCGAGGTAAAGCCAATAGCCAACAGAGCGACCACCATGCATCCTTGGCCGTACAGGTAGATTGTGCGACGGCCAGCCCGGCCCATGAGGAACCACGAGCAGATGGTGCCGACTCCGCCGAGGCAGAACTGAGCAATGGTCATGGTGAAGGCGTTGCTGACGTCCAGACCGGCTTGCTGATAGAAGTAACTTGAATATCCCATCAATGGGGATCCAGAGAGCACTTGGCTCACCCAGCACATGCATACGATTTCTGTACGGCGCAGATCAAAGCCCTTGAAGCAGTCGAGGTAAGATGTTCCCGCCGAGACTGCCTTGTTGTGTTCGTCCGTGTAGATAATCATAGCCACTGTCTCGTCGATACTGAAGGATGAGTCTGTCTTGCAGGTAAGTCGCTCGAGCGATCGTTTCGCATCTTCGATCCTGCCTTGACGGACAAGCCACCAGGGTGACTCGGGAATGAACAAGCAGCCGATGAATAGGGGAATGGGCCAGAACCTGTCAGTCTCAGAGTTAGTCATATTGTTTGGTGAGATACATTGTATTTGGAGGAGGCACGATATTAGCTTACCATTGTACAGCCACAGGGATTCTATAGCCCCAGCTGTCTGCGCGGTGCACAAGCGCTCGCAACAGACCCGAAGCAATGATTTGTCCTGGTGGAAACGACCTTGTCAGTACAAATTCTATTCAATTAAAGAATGACCAGGATCACACTTACCGAAAACCCAGCAAAGGTTCACATAGGTTGTAAGATAGGCACGCAGCTGAGTTGGCACAACTTCTGATGCGTATGTGCAGGCAAGAGTCTGGAAACATCCAAAAGGAATTCCGAGCAGAATTTGGCCCGCGAGAAACATGCCAATGCTGTGCGAAAAGAATGGGATGAAGATGAACGAGACAATCAGGATCAGTCCACCCATCATTGTGTATCGATAACCGAATCGATCCGCAATGTAGCCGTTGAGAAAGAGACCAATGATTTGGCCGACGAGTGATCCCATGTTCAGGGCTGTTTGCCAAGTAGCTGATAGTTCGTATGATCCGTCAGGCTGAAGATCGCCGAATCGTTCTTCGAATGGCGGAAAGCCAATGAGACCGCCTAGGAGGATGAGATCGAATCCCTCCATGACAATAGCTGTGGAGAGCATAATCGACCAGAGCACACCTTTGCGATACACCTTGAGAGACTCTAGGAAGCCCATCTCGTGCTCGGCTTGCGTGGCCTTGGCCGCATCTTGGATGCTGTTGAAGGCTGCATCCTCGACCGCGGACTGCTTGAGATCCTTGAGATCAGCCATGTTACCGGCTTGAAGGTATGATAGTTTCAGAGGATCAAAGTGTATAGATTGAAGAGATGAGTGCTCAGAGTGAAGAGTTCATGATCTGACCATGTCAAAAGCTTCAACCTTGGTGGCGGAGCCATCCCTACATATACTTGAGGCTCGACTAAGAGAATGTCATGATGCTCGTACGTATACAGGC